>BSBK01001197.1:0-1200000 GCA_027943335.1 Chamaecyparis obtusa
AATATATATATATGTATGTATATATGTATATATGTATCTATGTATATATATATATATGTATATATATATATATGTATGTATATATATATATATATATATGTATGTATATATATATATATATGTATGTATATATATATATATTGTATCTATATATATATATATATATATGTATATATATATATATATGTATAAATATATATATATATATATATATATATATATATATATATATATATATATATATATATATATATATATTTATATATAATATATATATATATATATATATATATAACATAAACATTCTGAAATTTACATAGACAACCAAGCACATAGAGAAAACATTCAACATACTCTTATCCAATACATATCACAAAGGAGAGTCATCTATCAGGATGGATTCCAACGTGGAGTCCTGTGGAGATTCGGTTTGTTGAAGAAGGATCCAATCCTCTCAATCTCTTCCAACACTCCTTCAAGTCCTTTTGGGTGCAATCTCCAGCCTCTACTGGAAGCAACCAAATGCCAATCTTAGAGAATAATGTTAGAAATAGGGAATATTGAGAGGGAGGGGGGGGGGGTGAATCAGTATTCTACAAACTTTAACTTTTTCCCAATTATAGATATAACAGATTACCTTAACACATGCATAACATAAGAAGCTAAACAACATGCATAGAAATAAAACTAAAAGAACTCATAACACATTATTTGTTCTTGAGGAAACACTAGCCAAGGGAAAACCCCGGTGGGGATGGTACCACAAAGATCCACTAATCAAAAGTATCATGTTAAAGATGTTGACCCTGTTAGGAGTCTATTACATGCATATAGTGTCTCAATCCTGATTAAGGGACTATACGCCTTGTTAGAAGCCTCAACCTTGTTAGGAGTTGGCAGTATAAAATGTGATTACCAAATGAGCCCACTGCCCAAGAAAGTAATATACAATATTTACTGATTACAAAATTAGGTCAAGGTACATCACCTTATACTACATGCATCAATATCTCTTCGCTACTCTTTCACTATTGCTATTACATACATTCGTTACTTCTCTTTTTTACAATTACATCTTTACATATCTTTATACAAGTTATTAAGATTAATAACTTTCCATTCTACTATCATATTAAAAAATATCTTTATCCAGGTTTAACCTCAGGATGTCATCCCTTTATATTGTTAAGTCATTATTTTGATAAACAAAATAATCCCTTAACTCTATATCTATTCTGTCTTCATATTTTGTCCTGTCGGCTTAACATTGTCTTAAGTAAAACTATCATAACTTCTTTTGTACATGCCATATTGACTTTCACTCTAAGGTGAGTCTTAAATAGTCACCATAGAGTCTATGTTCAAGTGTGCAAGCACTGAACTTACTCCAATCAACATCGCAAAAAAAATTGTCATCAGGTTCACTGGTAAAAACACACTGTCTCATACTTAGACAACTTAGATTGCACTCTGACATACTAGCTCTCTGGCCTGTGTGATCCTCATGTAGATCATATGTTTCCATAATGACAACATCTATGTAACCAACTCAGCCAAATTGCCAACAATCTCCCGCTTTGTCATTGGTGGCAACATATGAGAAAATTGGCAAAGTCTTATAACTTCAAAATCTCAAAATTGTGGCCATAATACAAAATATATATGTACTATCTTTATGACTTCATTAATCCTCTCTATATACTATACTCCCCCTAAGAGTATGTATCCTTATCAATTTTATTCTATATATCTCTCCCCCTTTGACAACAATGACAAAAAGAAAGGTAAGGAGGGTTACAAAATTGTGTTCACAAAAAGTTATACCTTACTTCAGTATTGCAAAGCCGGTAGGCTTGCAAGACAATCTGCAAAATTGATCTTCATAGCCTCTAACTCTTTCTCCCATGATTTCTTAATTGAATTTGCCACACTGAATAGTAGGCACAATCCATAAGATGCAATCTCTCATGCTTGGAGATTCTCATAACTAAACTTCTAAAAAGATGTCTTGGCTGAAAGACATTCTTTCAGTTTCCCTTCAATAGTGCTCAAGTTTATAGAAATGTGCTCTCTTAAAAGAGTGAATCTCTTCATCTTCCTATCCTTTTCATCTTGCAAAACTCTCATTTCATCATAGTGTTGGTGTTCAAAATGATGCTTATGCTCCTAGGCTGCCAATATACCCTTAGATAGATTTTAGGAATGGTTAGCTCCAAAATGTATAGGGATCTTAGCATAACTAGACCAACTGTAGGGATCTTCTACTTTAGGCTCTGCAAAACCAAGGTGGGTGCACCTAACCCAGTGAAAATTATACTTCACACACCAAAGACTAGGTCTAAACAACAGATTGAATAGTAAGAAAGTGCTAAATGATAACCTCACATTCATTGACTCTCCATTACTATAGGGTAGAACATTACAACCAAAGACTTAAAGTTTAGGAATGGTTCTTAATTTATGTTTTTGAATCATAACAACCTCAATCAATATATGTTAATAAAGAAGTACTCATCTAGGCCAGTGCCTCATCCATTGGGCAGAATCTCTTAGACAAACTATACACACACACCAGAGTATATCTGAGATTCAAAGCCATAAATACATTTACAATCTCCTTTACTACTTATAGAATATCCTTACATAGACAAGAGATAAATCTATGTCCCATCTAGAGCATTATTTCATCTAATCCTAGATCAGAACTCAAGAATGAAGACACATACATAAATTAATATGCAATGAACTAGAAAGTTCAAAATCTATCTACGTTGACACAAAGGAGAGAGAAGAATCATGTATTTGCATTAAGTATGAAGAATCCTCAAGTGTATACAATCAGTCCAAGCAAACCATGCTTGCAAATTATAGCTTAGACTTGCAACTTTCTTTCTACTATCAACAAATACTAAAACAAATCATTACAATTTAGACTGAGAAGAGGACTCACATCCAAAAGATTTGAATACCTAACTCCCCCTCCCTCAAATGATCATAAAAATTTCCTTTATACCAGGATAACAATACAAGCATAATGATCATTCCCAATTCAAAAATTCAAAACCACCTAACACCACTGAGGAGTTAACACAGACATGACAAGGACCAAGTCGTAGTTGATAAGCTCAAAATAGTTCAATTTCAACAACTATCTAGTCCTGTACCCATCCCAAGTATAAAATCATCACAAAACCCCAAGAAATCCAACCAAAATGATCCCTGCAACACATCTTGAGTACTGCCTCATTTACTTTCTCACGGCAAGACATTCCTCTGCAATTAACCATGGCAGCCTGGACCACACTGCAATAGTTGACAACCATTTTCACGCACTCTAGCCGCTCAAAAATTGAATTTTAGTACTTTTTGTCATTGCAAACCCTTTGGAGAAATTTGAATTTGAATATAAATGGTCACTTTATGGTGCCTACAATAGATCGACGGTCCCTATTTAAAACCGATTCAACTTTAAGTCCTGACCGTCAGATCCTTCCTTTCGTGGGCTTAGTGATTTATCCTTTTAAAAAGAACCTCAGTCACTTTTGGCGAACTGGCAACTAAAGGGTTCCACCAATTTACAAAACACTTTATACTACCGCTAAAAAATTTAGCGATTATGCGACTCTCCTCCATCGAATTGCCAGACTCTTTAGAATACCTCTAAATCTTCTCACGAATGAGCAAAACCCCTGAAACTTCTTAGAACCACTAAACAAAATAATCTGGACCTCCAACAAACTAAGAAACTAACTGGGCCCACATTTGGAAGATCAACGATCATCTCATCTTCGCATAGACCTCTGAGATCCTATCAGAATATACGCCATCCGTTGATTAAGAATCTTACCCTGCTTGAAAGAAAATTGGCCCCACTGAGACAATATAGTCAGCAACACACGAACCAATCAAAACACTCTGAATCAGCTCCACTTGACATCGGGATGATCACCAAAGATACATTTGAGACAAATGAGATCAACGGCTGGGGTAAGATCTCAAGCCTTTGACAGATTCCATGAGAACTTACGCCCACCATTGGATGGATTACGGATGTTAGGACCCTCTGACCCATCAGAAAAATAGGTCCCATTGACACAATGATGAGTTGTTTACCCATGGTCCAATAGGAAAATGCTGACATGGCACACCTGGTAGTTAGGACCCACCGAGAACTTTATATCACTTGGAAGATTAGATAGCTGGCACAAGATCTGAAAGGCTCCAAAGATTATATGTGCTTACACGCCAACTATCTATCAAGAATCATCTGATTGAGATACACGGCCCGCCGTGCCTTATAGGATATTTCAATGAATGATAGACCACCATGTGAGCCTACCTGGTAGTGGACCCACCTGCATTGAAAGGGTTACGTCATGGAAATGAATCAACGGCCATCTTAAGTTTGCAAGCCTCTAACACATCTCATGAGAAGATACGCCCACCATCAGATGAAGATACTATTAGAGAGGGGCCCAAGGAAATAATGAAGTTGAGAACTTAGGAAAAATTAAAACATGACTTAGGGAAAGATTTTAAATCACCGCTAGGCATGTAGACTTAGGAAAAATTAATCGAGGACATAGGAAAAATATTAAGGCCACCGAAGGGGGTAAAAACTTAGGAAGAATTAAAACATGACCAACCAAAATATAAAGCACATGTGAATTAGGAGTTTTAAGTGACCCAAAAAGGTAACACAAAATTAGAAAAGGGCCAGGACCTTTCAAAGGGTTTTTATATGCAACGGTTACATTTTCAAATATTTGAACCAGGGCTAAAGGCAGAAACCTAAAAATAACTGCAGAGACTAGGAGAAAAATGCTAGAGCCATGAAATTTTTTGCATGTGCTAACACATAGATCTTTCTAATTTTCTACTCAATATCAAATACCTTCACATTGGGCTCGAAAGAAGGTTTTTATCATTCTAAATTTCTACTTCCTTCATCTTCATCTTTTGAACTTCCTCTGCTACCAAGTTCTCTGATTTTGTACACTGAATGTACAAAGATTTTCCTCTTTCCAAATTCTTTCTCAAGTCTTTTATACAGATATCAAGGTTATTGATATCATTCTTGATATTCTGACTAATGTCCAAAAGTGTTTTGGCCTCATAAGTTGCTTGAGCTTTCATCTTTGCTATATCAGATAGATTTGTAAACTCATTATAAAAAGCATTCATTACTTTCTTTTCTCTCTCTAGAGGGTCATCTTCTACAAACTGTGTAGTAATAATACCTTGTAATTTCTTAGTAAGCTCATTCAGGCATCCTTAAAGACTCTTTACTTTCTTATTCTTACTGATGATCTTGTTCAAAGATGTGATCAATTCCATATGATCATCATCATCTACCTCCTTTCCCAAATTCTCAATCATAGAACCAATCTGAGTTTTCTTGCCAATCTTAGGTGTAAGACTGATTTCTTCTTGAGTGGGAATAGGTTTTGGTTTCTCTGTCATTTTAGGTTCTACAACTATGGTTTCTATCTTTTCTTCTCCTTTGGTAGTCTCCTGCTCTTCAAAAGCTGAATTGTCAATAATGTTTTCAAGATTCTTGAATAAGTTATCATCACTATCCAAGGTGATCTTAGTTCCTTCAACATTCATTACTTCATCCTCAATATTTATGGCTAGTGGAGAGGGAATGTCCTCTTGTTTTGCTTCTTCTACTTGATCTTTGGATTTTTCTACAACTGATGATAGAGGTGGAATAGACAAAAAATATTTTTGTCCAATATCTCTAATTGTTGATGCTATTTTCTTGGCTACCAAGAACTCATGCTCAGTCATCCCTGTATCTTTTAGAATTTTCTTGATAGTACTCTCAACTCTTTTCTTTGACTACTTCTCTTCAAGGATGGTCTTTGTGGAGTTGAAGTTCTCATCAAAGGTTCCAAACATTTTACAGTGAGTATCCAACTTGCACTTAAGTAATGTTCTCACATATTCTTCTATCTCAATCTCAGATATCTCATAGCCAAGAGGGTCTATGAACTCTGTTCTAGGTTCTACTACTTCAATGTAAGTAAAGTCAGTATCAATCATGAAACATATCTCATTTTTATACTTCTCCACAAGAGACTGTGGGATCTTGATCTGCTAGACATCAAATTCTAAAATGATTTGATTACCAACAATGTACTTGCATTCACTTTATCAATAACATGCCTCCTATACACTTGGTTAATCCTTTCCATTGTAGTTTGGCCATCATTCCAGTCATTTCCAATGGTGAATGGAAATCTTCTCAATAAATGAAAGAACATATAAGTGATTAAAGATGAGAATCTAAACTATGAATACTTAGTCTTCTTTATCTTTTCCAAATTCTCAAACAACTATATCCTCAAAATCTCACATATATCAACTTGTACTTTATCCACAAACATCAAGTAAGTTGCATGTATCATTCTAGTTTCCATGTCATCCTCTCTTGAGTTGGCACAAAACTTAGTTATTAGGATCTTACACAAGTATTTGTTATCATCTTGCTATATCTTGCTAATTACAATTCCCCTACCATTGTAGGATGAATTTGTGTTGTCTATGACTATTTTCCTTATGTTTTTCTCATTTAAAGGAATGGCTCCAATTTTAGATAGTCTAGTTACCTCATGAATTAAGTTAGCTATGATATTTATCACTCTATCATCTAACCAAAACTTTCCATTGTGAATTCTGCTTAGGATTATCTTGGTACATTCTTCATTATCAAATTCATATTGCAAAGCATACTTAATGATCTCATTATCTTTCAAATGTTGAAACCTTACTTTCAATGACATGTCCTAATTATATATTTTTTGATATTCCTCTATGAAGTCACTATCACTGATAGTCACTAGTTTGCATCCCAGATAACTTCTAACATTCTCTAGATGTAAAACTCCATTTGGTACGGATGATAAAGCTAACCTAAGATCATCTTCCAAGGGTTCTATTGGTTCCCTTTTCATTTTAGGTCTATTCTTATCTCTGACATTTCAAATCAAAGAAACATCCATGATTTCCTCTAATTCCTTAACAGATTTAAAGATCTGCCAAGTAAAATGCCTCAATTTCACAATTTAGGGCTTGCGTAGATTCAACACAAAATTCTTCACCAAATCCTTAAAAAATGCTTCCAATCACTTCTCTTTGATCTCCCTAACACTTGTATTCTCTTTGATGATCAAATAACACCATCCATGACCTTTTATTAATTCAATCTCACTTAGATCTAACATTACATTCAATTCTTTTGCCACTTCTTTCCAAAAAGTTGATTCTATTAACCTGCAAAACTTAAAACTTCTTGCGATCTTGCAAAACATAATATTTTTCTTTTCACTCTTAACCATAGCATTAGAAAATCATATAATACCTTGCATTAACTGTGCAAGACTCAATTCATCATATATCAACTTCTACACTAATCTAAGTTCCTATTCTACTGCAATTTTCATGAATTAAGTACTTTGAGATGGGTCAGGTAAAGATTCATTCTTACCATTTAATACTTCACCTTTCTGACAACCTTTAGTGTTGAATATGTTTCCTTGATTTGTGATTTTAACAAACTTCACTTCATCTGAGTTACTACAACATCCTTTCTGACTGTTACTTCCATCTTCATTTTTTCTTGCATGACTTCTAGGGTTAGGATTGTTATGAAAAACTCTATTGTTCATTCTGCAAAACCTTGATGTGTGTCCAATCTTGTTACATATCTAACAAACTATTCCATTTTTTCCATATCTTTGTCTAGGCTGATTGATCCGTGATTTGCAATTTCTAACAATGTGTCCAACCTTGTTGCATCTATAATAGACTACTCCATTTCTTCTATTCATATCTTCAGTAGGTTTCTTATCTGCATGGTTAGTATTTCTAAACATTCTACTATTATTGTTATTCTCAACAAATTTAGGTTTTCTGCATTCAATAGCTCTATGTCCAAAACCATGACAATTATAACAATAACCATTAAGAGGTTTAAATTTCTTACTTGTGCAATCTCTCTTCATATGACCAATAGTATTACAAGAAAAACATCTACCTTTGAATTCTCTTTGCATACCTCTAGGTGATTCCTCTTGCTTAGGTCGTTCTGCTTCCTTAGGTGTATCTTCAGATTTGTTAATCTCATCAGACTTCTTCTCATCTATACTTTCAAATATCTTCAAATCTGGTTCCTTACTTTCTTCATTTGCTTTAAAAGTGTTGAATCCAAGACCAGTCTTATCATAAAATGGTTTTAAATAAGATATTTATTCATCAATATTCTCACTAGTTGAATATATTCTTTCAAGTTGCTGCTTAGATTGAGTCAGTTCTCCTTTCACAATTGTATTGTATTTCTCAAGTTTGGCATATTTCAAATTGGCTTTCTCAAGTTCAGATGTTACTTTACCAAGTTTAGATTTTATCTCTTCATTTTCAAGCTTAAGATTTTCATTTTTAGATTTTAGATTTGCTTCATTCTTGCCATTTCCATCTTTTAAACTTAGCTTCAGATTTGCTATCTTCAGTTCATGTTTAAGCTTCAGATTTGCTATCTTCAGTTCATGTTTAAGGATCTCATTTTCTTTCTCTAAGTTTTCATCACAATCTTCAATATGAATTTCGGATTCCTTTTTAGATTTTAGATCTTCCAACTTGTTTTTTAGTTTCTTAATGAGGTTCTTTGCATCATCATATTTTCCTTTCAGAGTATCTCTTTCTTCAGTAAGCATATCAATCTATTCAAGAGCTTCTTCAAGATTCTTCTGTAGTTGATCCATATCCATAGAGATCTTACTCAAGCTGCTAGGCTTTTCTTGAATGATTCTTTTCTGAGTTACTAAGCTCTGATACCAATTGTTAGAAATAGGGAATACTGAGAGGGGGGCGTGAATTGGTATTCTAAAAAGTTTAAATTTTTCCCAATTATGGATATAACAAATTATCTTAACATATGCATAACATAAGAAGCTAAACAACATGCATAGAAATAAAACTAAAGAACTCATAACACATTATTTGTTCTCGAGGAAACCCTGGCCAAGGGAAAACCCTGATGGGGATGCTACCCACAAAGATCCACTAATAAAAAGTATCCTATTAAGGATATTGACCCTATTAGGATTCTATTACATGCATATAGTGTCTCAGTCCTGATTAAGGGACTATAGGCCTTGTTAGAAGCCTCAACCCTGTTAGGAGTTGGCAGTACAAAATGTGATTACCAGATAAGCCCATTGCCCAAACAAGTAATATACAATATTTACTGATTACAAAAGTAGGTCAATGTACATAACCTTATACTGGTTGCATCAATATCTCTTCACTGCTCTTTCACTATCACTATTACATATATTTGTTGCTTCTCTTTTTTAAAATTACATCTTTACATATCTTTATACAAGTTATTAAGATTAATAACTTTCCAGTCAGCTATCATATTATGAAATATCTGTATCCAAGGATTAATATCTAGGATTTTTTCCCTTTATATTGTTAATTCATTATTTTGATAAACAAAATAATCCCTTAACTCTTTATCTATTATGTCTTCATATTTTGTCTTGTCAGCTTAACACTGTCTTAAGTAGAACTGTCATAACTTCTTCTGTACATGTCATACTGACTTGCACTCTAAGGTGAGTCTTCAATAGTCAACATAGAGTCTATTTTCAAGTGCACAAGCATTGAACTTAATCCAATCAACATCACAAACAAAAACTGTCATTAGGTTCACTGGTAAAAACACACTGTCTCATACTTAGACAACTTGCATTGCGCTCTGACATACTAGCTCTCTGATCTGTGTTATCTTCATGTAGATCATATTTTTACATAATGAAAACATCTATGTAACCAACTTAGTGAAATTTCCAATAAATAATGAATTCTCTCCTCACAAATATAATTTCCTACAAATAAAATGCTCAACCATACAAGATCTCTTCTTGAATCCAAATTCATATCCAACCCCCTCTCACCTAGGAGATCTCTTTGTATATAGATTGGAGGGAGTAGTTTCATGGGTATTCTAACCAATGCAATTATCCACCAGTTATTCATTAATAATATGGTTTGCAAAACCATTCCCATGCAGGGATAAACAAATTTTATTTAATAAGTTTTTAATCTATGTCTCCTAAATTTGAGAATGACAAAATAGATAATAAAGATTTTAGGAATACTTTTACTAACTTACTTACTATGGTAATTTACCAAAGGCATTTCTCAAATATAGAAATAACATAGACTTACCATATTCTCATAATATTTTCCTTCACATAATTAATTTATTATATAATAATATATATTTATATATGTATTCATATGCATATGTGTGCACCCATATGCCTATGTGTACATATATTATTATTATAAATATCTTTGCAAACATAATATTATTATTATAAAACATATTATTTATTCATACACTAATCCATATTCTTTAAAAAATACAATAGTGATATATGTATATTAGGTAACTACTAACATAAGTTGGAATTTACCACTATTATTAAAACATTTATTATTATTATTGCAATAGACATCTCATTATTATGAATATTATAAAACATTATTAATACCATAAATTCTTCATTATTATTGATATTAAAACCACATGATTTAATCACATACTAAATCATACCCTCATATGAACAATAATTCGCATCAATTATCTACTAACAAAAATTGAACATACCATGAAGACAATTAGAGCTACCATACTCAAAACCTCATTCTCAATGAATGCAAAAGAAAAGAAACCATCTTCAAGATCCACAAAACCAAAACACTGAGAGGACACAAAAATAAATCATCCACACAAGGGACTGACTCAGGAACTCCCCACCTAAGGATAAAAGGGTCAGAGGTAGAGTTCCTTCTTATGGATTCTTGGTGATATCTCCGTAACAACAACAATGATCAAGGATTTTGAGGGATTTCTCAGACCTATGAAGCCAGGTGGAGATGATACTTGGTACCTACAATCCTACATCATCAAGAAGAGATACATGTATACAATAGGATATACATACAAATCAGATATATGCAAATAGATGACCATGATCGATACATCGTGTTGACCTCAACTAAGTGAGTAACTACAAATTCATCATGAGTCATGAAAACACATTAGACACATATCCATGAGAGATAAAACATCATGATAATGGTTAGATTCAAATCCTTAGGTTAGCTCCATAAAACATATAAAGATAGATGGTTTTCTAGTTTCATAAACATATAAATGATAACCATAAATGAGAATATCAATCATCTAATAAATATGTCATCATCCACAAAATATAAATGTAAATATATAGTTCTAACCATCATAATAGAATGTCCAAATCAAAAAGTCCAAGTATGACCATAGGAGAGGGTATTACAAGGAGACATCCTAATCCTTATCAGATTCGTTGGATACAAGATGTTTCTAAGGTTAGGGTTGAAGAAAAATGCTTGCCTAATTTTCAGATTGGATCTTATCATGATGAAATATTATGTGATGTATTGCCTATGGATGCTTGTCATCCATTGCTTGGGAGACCTTGGTAATTTGATAGACATTTTTTGTTTGATGGTCATGCAAATACATATGTGGTAATGCATGGTGGATCCATGCATAAGTTATTACCCTTGTAGGAAGTTGGAGCTAAGGGATGTGGAGTTATCAGGTGTTGTCCTTATGAAAAACCTTAGGAGTAGAGAGTTGATGAACCTATTCTCATGGATGAAAGGAAGCTGAATTTGAAAGGAAAGGAGCATGCCATAGTTGAGGAATTTATAGAGATTAAGAGGTAGATGATCTTTCTAACAAAGATAGTGCAGAAAATGATGGCACTAGTGATAGAGAGGACTACAGATGATGTTGAGCTGATTACTAAGTATGGAGAAGATTTGATTCACCAAAGTGCTGGTGTAATCAAAAGTGGAAAAGATGGTCAAAATCAATTTCTATCAGTAGCAAAAAGGAAAGATGAGAAAAGTGCAGGACAAGATGATTTTCTAAGTGTGATAGTGGACAAAGTAAAGACAACATGGAATGAAGGACAAGAGGAGATATGGGTTAAGAAAAGATATGGAATACCTATTTTTATTCCCTTGAAATGTTCATGAGAACATTCTTTTTATTTACTTGGCGTGTCTGATGCAGGAGCATCTCGGGCTTTGAGCAATCTTGCATCAACCAAAAATATTTCCTATTTTGTGTTGTTTGAATTATTATGTTTGCATTTATTGGTTTCATGTTGTGCTAATATTACATGATGTTGAGGATCTATTTTGGAACCTTCTTCTATGATTTCATAAGGATTGGATGGATCGTTTCAAAGTTACAACTATTTTCCTTGTTGTCGGAGCCGTATTTTCCTACTTTATGCATGTTGATTGCACATCATGTAGCCATTGATCCCTAATGAATCAAATTTTTCTCTCTTATTTCCTTTAATAGGACCTAAATTAATACCTTCTCCTAAAACCACAAGTCCTAATTCATTATGAGTTAAACGTTATGACCATTTTTCTCGGGTATCGATTTTCAGCTAGTTTACACATGAAATGTGGATTTTTTGGTCTTCCGAGGTTCTGTGTGATGAGATGGGATCTTTATAAGTTTGGGACATCTTATTGGATCATGTGTGGACCTAAATCTAAAGGTTCATCACATTTGGATCATTCTTTATTTAGTTTTGGTATCTCTCCTTAGGCTGGACCTATAATGTAATTAAATGTCAAACTGGCCAACTTGTGGCTTAGCTAGCTATGTATTGAGAGCCTTGGTTGATGTAGAGTAGTGAGATGATATTATATTGGTAGTATCATGAGAGTATAATCATAATTGGATCGTACAAGATCTTGTAGATCAGATGTTTTATTTGATATTGTAACAACAAAGCTAGTGGTTTGCATGCTTGGAGACAAGGAGATTGCTTGGAGGCTTGCAAGCTCAAGTTTAGATCTGCCTTAGTGTTTCCATCATTTTTTGATGTGTTTTAGAGCTGGAATAACTTGGATACTTTTTAAATTCATTGCATAAGGCCAAAACCCGAAAGGCATCACAACTGGGCTTGTTGAATGAAATTCTATTTTGAAGCATTATATTGTTGAATTCTGCTATGCTTGTTGTTGTTATAATTGCTTGTGTAGGTTTGGACTATCCATTATTGGTTCCTCAATCCCTGCCCTATGTCATACATATATCATCTTTTAACAAGGAAATGAAATTCATTGCACTAGATTCAAATTTTAGTAAACACACTTTAATATATGGATAAATTTTTTTGCATTATAACTTGAGTCAGACACTCAGGAACTGCACAAAATGGCATTAAGAATGGAATTTAGTTTACATGTGGTACATCAATTCCTTCATCGAAGACATTATCTATTACATTTATAATTGTTTATTTAGGTTCGATAGCACTAGCATATACACAAAAAGAATTTGTATTTAAAAAAAACATGGACACTACATATATATAAAAATAACCTGTTAAAAAAAAAGAGGCCACTGAGGAAAATTACATAGGTCTCCAGAAACAACATTACCCAACTCTTTCTCTCAAGCCAAAGACTCAGTGTGTTCAATTTCCCAAACTAGCAGTCAATTATATGTTGAGTATATTTGTCAGGCCCTCCTGTAGTTTGAACAAATTAAGAATAGAAGATAGGAACTGATTTAACACTTCACCTACTCAAAAACAAAAACCAATGAAATAATCCACATTAGGCCAAGAGAGGTTGACACATTCCATACAAGAATACTTACACAAAATGAAGTCGAATCAAGCCAGACAATGACAATGAGAAGTTGACTATTGCCCCTTCTAGTTTTTTATTTGATAGTTTCTTGGCAATGACACATTCAAAATGCACTTATGAGAAAAGACCTAAAATGAATCAAATTGATTAAATAATGAATGCATGTTAGTTTGAGCTTCACTTGGTTTCGAGAATACTTTAATATTCTCTACTTAACAAGGCCAACCACATGAAGGTGGAAGCTCATCTGGCCTCACCCCCCTCCCCCTAACATCAATCTAAATTCCTCATTAAAATCTAATTACACACTTCATTCATCCATTTATGAACTTGTAGACACCTAAAAATCCTTTAGAAAATAAAGTATTTTTATTTTCTGAAAAATCCTTGATGACATCATCATTTATTAATTAATTATTTATTTAATTAATTAATTTTTATGCCATTAAATCCCTTTATCTTAATTAAAAATATTTAATTAAGAAATCCCTCCCAAAAATGTTTAAATCTTATTTAAACATTAATCCCCTATTTATTAATTATTTAATTAATAAATTGACCAAAAATCCCAAAATAAATAATTTATTTATTTTTTGCCCAAAACTTGGCCAATTCCCTTAAGACCACTAACCTCTTCTAGAATCTTGTAATCCCTCTTTAATTTCGATTAAAGGCTAATCCCATCATTTCTTAACCCTAATCCCAACTCAAGAATATTTAATTAAGATTAAATATTAATCCTCAATCCCTAAATTACCCTAGGAAAACTCTAGACTCATCTAGAACTTTCCAAATCCTTCCCTAAACCCATTTAGGGGAAATTACCTACTTTCCCTAAGCTAATCTAAGTCTCCTTTGACTCCTGGTCAAACCCTACCCCTAATGGGCCTCAAACTCATTAAAGCCTTTGAGATAAATAAAACTTTATTTATTTCCTAAATTCCATATTTATCCTTAGAAAGCCTAGACTTTTCTAGAAAGTCTTTATCCTCATCCAAAGCCTAGACTCTTCTAGAAAGTCTTCATCCTTATCCCTTTGACTCCTAGTCAAACCCTACCCCTAATGAGCCTCAAACTCATTAAAGCCTTTGAGATAAATAAAACTTTATTTATTTCTTAAATTCCATATTTATCCCTAGAAAGCCTAGACTTTTCTAGAAAGTCTTTATCCTCATCCAAAGCCTAGACTCTTCTAGAAAGTCTTCATCCTTATCCCCTTGACTCAAGACCCTAACCTTACCCCAAACTCTGACTCATCCTCCTAACCCAAGCCCTTAGGAAATCCTATAAATACTCCCTCTTCCAAGAGCAATTCATTAGCTTAGTCTTTCATCTCCATGCATTGTTATCATGCTCTTTTACTTCTAGCTCTAGCATAATCATTCCTAATTGTTAGATTTCTTTGTTTTCTTCAAGCTTTCTAACACATCATAGCTTAGCAATAATGGATTAACTTAGTTTACTTCATTTTTTTCCATAGCATATCATCATCATCACATCTCTATTTGGTTGAAAATCAATCTTAGCATAAACATCATGTAACTTAATCTTCATTTCAGCATCATTTGGATCCTTGAGGCCTTAGGGGAAAATCAGGTGTTCTATACCTATTTTGTGCCACTTATGGGGTTCTCATGAGTCTCAATCCTTCCAAATAAGCATTAGGAACATGCTTCAAGTGCTTAGAGAGCACACCCACATCCCTTAAGCAATAACAAATCAAAGAGTGCTTGGGTGCACCTATTTAAGCTCTATCTGAGGTGGCTTAGTTTAGAGTTTTCTTTGTTTTGAATTGATTTCATGCTAGGTTAAGATCTAATGTTTGTTTGGCTTGAAGCTTGCAAATGTCTGGGGATGGTAAATATTCCCCCCCTAACATTTTTGGCTAGGCTCTTAAGTGAGTCACAGGCGGTCAGCATAACCGTGTATGGAGACTCCACGGAACCATTACAAACTTGATAAAATAGAGGCTACCCTATCCACATCTGAAGGTATCAAAATCCTTGTGCAAGGACCAATCCAAGGGGTTTACTGGGTCACCTCAAGATTACTCACCATTTGTATTCCCTTCTAGGGGGTACCAAGTTGTGGGCAAGCGATTTTGATACTCACCTTCCTTAGGTAGATCTTCTTGAAGTGCTTGACAATCAAATATTTTGTGAAAACATTGTTGGAACATACACTTTTCAAAGCTTTATCAGAGTCAATTATCCTGTTTGTATCCCACAAGGTTGCTTTGTCCCTTGTGGAGATTTCTTTTCTGAAAAATCTTTGTTGAAATCTATCCTTTGCCATTGGAAAAACATCAAACTAATCTACAACTTGGTTCATGATACTCAAAATGGCCATGTCAGCCCAAATCCTCCCAAAATCCAAAAAATGTCCAAAGCTTTCAGAAACTCAAATCATGGTTTTCCAGTCATATTCAATCCAGTCTTGTCATCCTTTCCTCCTATCCTAGGTTAGTAGAGTCATCTTGGTCATCCCCCATTTCCCTATTGGTCTTCCTCTAGAGTCAGTCTTCTTCCAATCTTAAGCCAAATCCAATCCTAGTCTGATCCTGTTAGTCATTCCAATCTAAGTCTTAGTCTTCCAATCTATCTTCATCCTTCATTCCTATCCAACTCATCCACAAGTCAACATGTCTCAAAACTATTATGATGAGTTTGGTTATTATGTCTCTCCCCTCCATCCATCCTATCCCAAAGATGATGAAAGCCTTGTAGATCACGATGCATATTTTGAAAATCTTAGCAAGTTTTCTCCAAACATCCCCTAGTATCCAATCATTCCTCCAAAATATCCTATCATGCCTTGACGCTTATCCACTAGCACTCCCTTTTATGTCCTTGGCAAGGCAAATCCATTATCTTATCCATCCACAACTTATCCCTATCTTAAACCTACACATCCTCCATATGCATCCTTCATACCTCCATCTCCTGCTATGGTCATATCCCAATCACCACCATCCCCTCGAAACACTTCACGCTACTTCCCTTATCTAAAACCTCCATCCACTCATCCTCCAAATCATTCTCAAAACCAAAAACCAAGTCTTCCAATCCTTTTCCCCAATCCTCCATCCTATCTCAATCCACCATCTTCTATTCCAAACCTCATTTCTAAAAATCCCCTCCCACAAGCAGAGTGCATCCTTCAAACCACTTCATATCCCATACCTCGATCCATCACCTCTACCTCTTTAGCACCATCATCCCCTCAAGAAAGTTCAAAATCTTCCCCCCACCTTCATGTGAAGACCATCCAAGCTCCCCATCTTCTACACATTCTAAACCCTCACCTCCTCCAATCCAGAAGTCTCCAAGGAGTTTCACAAGGAAGCCAACAAAAAATCCCACTCCTAAAGATGAAGAGCCAATCCATTTCAATCCTTCATGTGAAGCCATCATTGATGAGGCCCATCCATCACTCCCATCTATCATCTATCTTCCGTACATTGATCCTCTTCCATCTCCTAGCATCATTGAGTCCCTTCCATCTAAAGTCTCCATCCCATCCCCACCAACATCACCTCCTCCTAGCATTATCCAAAGCATATCTGATGAGCCTCATGAGTTCACCCTTCTTCCTGCCATCACAGCTATAGAACCTTCCATCTTTTCATCCATACCATCTGAAGAGTTCTTCCTTCTTCCAGACATCACAACTACTGAATCTCCCATCCTTCCATCCACCCCCTCTGAAGAGTCCATCCATACATCCCCCATCACTCTATCCACACAAACCCTACCATGTCAAGATCTTGTCCACAAGAATGTTGAAATACCCATAGAAGAAAATCAAGATCCAATCCCCTCACTTCCCCCATCACATGTTCTATTGCTTCCATCACCCCCAATCCAAAATCCTACAATCCTAATTCCTCCAATCCAAGATCCTATCATCCTAGTTTCTCCATCTGAAGATTCATTACTATCCCCCAATCCCAGTCAAAATCCCACTATCCTATCCTCTCCTCTTGAGGATCTTCCAAACCAAACTATCCCACTACCATCACTCTATCCTCTTGGACCACTTACATTTGTCAGAGTTAACCCACTTGAAGCAGAAGAAATAAGTTCGATATCTTCCATTAGTGAACTAGAAACTGGATGTTTATCATATTCCCCAAGTCAAAAATATCCTTGTTTGGATAAAATGCTTAAGAAATGGAATTATCAAAGAAAAGTTCTAGGCATCCATGAACAAGGAAATCTGGAGCCTATCCAAGACAAGAAACATCCAAAGTTATGTGGAATTGGTCACACATCAGAAGAAGGCACTTCATCCAGAAATGTTGGTCCAGCTAAAGAAAGATTCAAGCACCCTTCCAAACCCACCATCACATCTTCCAAAGCATACAACACCATTCCTCCTCCTCCATCATTACAACTAAGGACAACCTATCACATTCCTCCTTCATCCTCCAAATCCATTTTGGGTCCCTATGTCCTAAAATCTTCCAGCACATATCCTCTACATACCCAATCCAATTTGGGACCCTACATCCCAAAATATCATCCCCCATCTTATCCTACTTAGTCTTTCATCCAAAATCCAAACATCCCTAGTCAGGATCAACAAAGGCACATGCCCACATATCCTATCTACCAATCTCCTTCCATCTCTCCATCCATATTTCCTCCATCCTGCACATCTCCTCATATTCACTCTGATGCTCCCCACAATTTGGATGCCATATCTAAGGATTTCCATGTCCAGTTTAAATGACATGGTCAACCAAAGAAAAATCCAATCAAGCAATCTAAAGCATTCCTATGGCCAGAAAGGCCCAGCAAAGCACGAGGAAAATCTACTACATGGCCACTAAGGCTCAGCAAAGCAAAAGCAAAACCTGATGCATACCAATGGCCACAAAGGCCCACCAAAGCTAAAGAAAAAATGATGTGGATCCCAAAGCAATAAGATGTAATGCATCTAAAAGAAACATCTACAATGGAATCCAAAGTTGCTAATCCCCCAGCTACTTAGTCTTCTCCTCCGTCTCCTAAATCTATTTTGGGTCCCAAAGATTCAAAATCTCCTAGCATAAATCCTCCATCACATCCACCTCTATCTTCCATGTCCTATTCGCTTCATCCATCTCCCCTGCAACATGTGCCAATGTTGATCCTAACAACATCCTCCTATCATGATCACTTTCCATCTTTCCATCCAAACAATTTCTACCACCATATCTCCCATCTACCCCATCTTATCCATGCCTTTGCATAATCCCTCCATCCCAATAAAGTTGTACCAACATCCCGAGAAATTGAAAAGGAAACAAAAAAATTAGAAAATGTGAGCAACAAATCAGAAGATTAGTGAAGAAAGATAGCAACACATCAAAAATATCAGAAGGTTAGCATCTAGTCAGCAAAAAATAAAAAAATCCATAAAAATTGGAAAAATCAAGAGAAAAGTATCAAAAAAGAAAAGAGAAAAACATTCGTCTTATGGTGAAAACTTGGCAATTCAAGTGCCTTGGACAAGTACCATGGTGAAAACCTGGCAAATAGGCATCATGCATAGGTCCCCCCCCAATTCCTTTCTATAGTTGGGGGCCACTCCCTTCTTCCATCTTATCCAACATCTCCTCCATCCCATTTGTCTATCACCTCCTTTATCCTCCTTTGGATCTTGATGACAAAACAAAGACTACCAGGTATACATGCTTTTGGGCACTTTCTTGGCATCCATCACACCTTTCAGCTACATATCATCTATCCAATCCATTCATCCTATCTTCCATCTACCTTCCTCTTCCTCTTATCGGCATATCTTTTGTCGAATCATACCCCATCCTACTACCTCTGAATGAATGAACTATCCTAAGCAGGGGGCATCTTATTCCTTGGTGACATATTCCTTGGAGACTATCTTTCATCCAAAATCTTCCATCTCCCAAATCCTTAAGCAAATCCACCATCCAATCCTTGAGCATTCCTCTATCTAGATCCCTCAGCAGTTCCTCCAGCATTCCATCTTCCAATCCTTAAGTAAATCCACCATCCAATCTCCCCAAGCATTCCTCTATCTAGATCCCTCAATAGTTCCTCCAGCATTCCATCTTCCAATCCTCAAGAAAATCCACCATCTAATCTCCCCAAATCTTCTTGTATCCAATCCTCAAGCATTCTTCCATCCAAATCCAAATCGTCCTCCATCTAAATCTCCTAGCAGTTCCATCATCCTCATCCTAAGCATTTCCTCCATCTTTCCATCACCTTTTATCTTCCCTTGTCATTGGTATCTAGCTATAGGCTACCCTCATTGCAATCCAATGTCATCCATCCATATCCAACTATTCCTAGCAATCTTCCAACATCCTCCAATCCTATCCACATCCTCTAGCTATCCAAAATCCAACATCCAAGATCAAGCCAACCGACCAAATCACAACCTTAGTCTTGTAGCAAGCCTTGATCTCAATCCAATCATCATTGTTGGGATATGTCCTTCCCAAATCTGTGTCATTTTAGGACACATCCACCGTCAGTCCATCTTGGCTTTCTTTCCTGACTGGGGCATTGTCTTGCATATCTTTGGAGTTTTCAGCTTCATCCCCAGGTTCTTTGTACATCCTAATCCTTAGCTTCTATACATAGCCATTGTAAATATCCTTGTGTCTTGTTGTACATAGTCCTCATCAGTCCTGCAGTAACATTTGATCAAAAATCTTGTCCTACCCAGCCTTGTACTTTAGCAATATCAATTGTTGACTGTCCTTGATCACCGTGACTATCTTTGAACCGCATCATTTGCCAATCAGCAACACAACATTCTCCCCATCAGCATAGGGTCCACACAAATGTATGCTTCTATTTTGTCTGACCTAAGCCTAATCACGGGTCCCCTCAGTTGTATCCTTCCTATCTGACCTAATCTTCCACCAAGCACACCAAGTCCGTGTCGATGTATCCTTCCACATGTTCAGACCAATCTTCCTACCATCAATCAAATCAATCAGATCAAATCTCTCTCCTTGGCAAAGGATGTCTTTTTGGAGTTCTCATTTTGGTCTTGGATTTTGTCCTTTGGATCTTGTTAATCTTTTACAGCTTCTCATTGTGTAGACTAGAATTTGAGCGTGCACCTAAACCTGTTTTGAA
This sequence comes from Chamaecyparis obtusa, assembly GCA_027943335.1. Classification (NCBI taxonomy): domain Eukaryota; kingdom Viridiplantae; phylum Streptophyta; class Pinopsida; order Cupressales; family Cupressaceae; genus Chamaecyparis; species Chamaecyparis obtusa. The sequence continues at coordinate 20,868 of BSBK01001197.1, forward strand.
AGCCAAAGACAAACAAACGTCATAGCATATTATCAAATCAAATTTAATGGTAAACAAACTAAAATCAAAGCCACCTCAGTTTAAGCCTAAAACGGATGCGCCCATGCACCGTTTGATATGCTTGGATATAAATGGATGTGGGTGTGCAAACTCAAGCACTTGGAGCATGCAAATAGGATGATTTGAGGATCAAGAAGACCCAAAATGACACAAAATAAGTATGAGGAACCTATTATGCCTCAAAGGCCTCAAGAACACACAAATATGCAAAGCTAAAAGATGAACTAAGATTGATTAAACAAGAAATGAATCTATGTTAATCCAATTAAGCTAATTTAAATGTGATTTAAGCTTGAAAATGATCTAAAATGATGAGTTTATGCTTATGCTAGAATGAAAATGGCATTATAACTTTGCTATTGAGTTTGAGAGTTGAAAGATGATTTGCCTTAGGAAGTGAGGGTATTTATAGGAAAAGGGAAGGGCTTGGTTAAAAAGGATGAGTCAGAGTTAGGGCTAAGGTTAGGGTTGAGTCAAGGACAAGTGTCCTGACAAGTGTCAAGGGAGGATTGAGTTGAAAGTTTGAGGGCATGTGCACAATTTGGTAAATGTGCCCAAGGCCAAGAGGTGGCAAGGAAGGGATAAGAAGGTCTTAAATGCATAATGAATGCATGTAAGAAAGATAAGGAAGGCTTAAATGCATCCTTAAATGCATTTGCAAGAGGTGGCCAAGAGGTGGCCATCTTTGTTGACTAAGGAGGATGACTAAGAGGAGGTTAGCATAAGTTTTGGTAAACCTTTTACTAATGGAATGTGACAAGATTAGAAAGGGGATTAGGATTAGGATTAGGGGATTTTAGGATTAGGATGGGTGAAGAGGTTGGGTTGAGAAGTTTCTAGAAGAGCCTAGAATTCTCCTAGGTTTTATGGAATAAAAGTTTATTCATTCCAAAAGCTTAAGTTTGGGAAAATTTATTGAAATATTTTCAATAAATATGAAAATTAAATATTTAATCTTAATTAAATATTTTGAGTTGAGATTAGGGTTAGAAAAGATGGGATTAGCCTTTTAATCGAAATTAAGAAGGGATTAGAAGATTTTGGAAGAGGTTAGTGGTCTTAAGAAAATTGGCCAAGTTTTGGTCAAAAAATAAATTAATTATTTTTTTGGGGGATTTTTGGTCAATTTATTAATTAAAATAATTAATAAATAGGGGATTAATGTTTAAATAAGATTTAAACATTTTTGGGAGAGATTTTTTAATTAAATATTTTTAATTAAGAAAAAGGGATTTAATGACATAAAAATAAATTAATTAATTAAATAATTAATTAATTATTAAATGATGATGTCATCAGGGATTTTTCAGAAAATAAAAATACTTTATTTTCTAAAGGATTTTTAGGTGTCTACATTTTGCCCCTCTTTGATGCGATGCCGTAAGTGGCATGGCTTCAAAGACAAGAAAATAAGATGCCCCTTGCTAGAATTTAGAGGAATAAGGGATTGTGCCCCCTCGAGAAAATAACGCAAGGAGTAAACATTGTGGAATTTTCTCGAAAGGAAACAGAGAAGGAACGACTGAGGAAGCAGGGGAGATAAATTACCAAGCTTGCAAGAGCAAAGATGGGTGCATGCAAGATGAGATGGAAATGCAAGATGCAAGATGCAGCTATATGTAAAGATGCAAGATTAATCTATATGATAAATGCAAGGGACCAGATAGCTCCAAGTGCAAACGGGAGTGCACAACCTAGATTTAATATAGCTATGTTAGAGACCTGCCAAAGATACTGGGATCACGAGGCCTGTCAACAACGTCGCAGAGGACTGACGAGGACTGACGCTAAACAAACACACAGGGTTGCCCCAACATCACACATGAAGCGCAGAGGTGACATGGTGGATCCGATGCTGAAGGAACCACAAACACACAACTGACTCACAGGTAGAAGTGAAAGATCAAAAGACCTTGCCCCAGATTATCCGCACACGTAGCACACCATGATATAAAGAATCGTGGTGACCCTGGTGGGATAAAGAGAAGCCAAAAAGATTAACAAGACCCAAAGGACAAAAAATCCAAGATCAAAATGATAACTTCAAAAAGACATCCTTTGCCAAGGAGAGAGATTAGGTTTGATTGATGGTGGGAAGATTGGTCAGACAGGAGGAATGATATATCCTCAAGGACCAGGATGGAAGATTAGGTCAGACAGGAGGAACGATATATCCTCAAGGACCCATGGGTTGGTGAGAGAATAAGTGTAGTTGTTCACTGGCAAAAAGCTGAAGTTCAAGGAATAATCAGGATGAGCAAGGATAAGTCATCAATTGATGTTGCTGAAGCACAAGGCCTGAGTGGGACTACAAATTTTCTGAGGCTGGGGATGGGACAAGATATTTGATCAAATGCTGCTGCAGGACAGACAAAGGTTATGTACAACAAGGAGGAATGATATGCACAAGGGATATGTACAAAAGCTCAGGATTGGGGATAGGAAGATCACACTCGGCGGGACTCTCACTAGGACGGAGACAAGAAGGATAAATACAGGGAGGAAAGCACTGTACAAGAAAGGGAAAGGGATATGGTACAAGATATGGTACAAAGCTTTGGAATAGGATATGGATTGCAGATGGGTTGGAGGAAGATGGAAGCCGAATGCTTGGAGGATAGGGGAGATGGAACTGCTGGGAGATCTGTTATGGATGGAGGAAGAGGACGGTAGCTGAAAGGACAACTGAATAGATAAATAGCCCAGTTTACTATGTTGGCACCTGTTTACCAGGTTTTCACCAACATACTTGTCCAAGGCGCTTGAATTGCCAAGTTTTCACCGTTTGGACGATTATTTTCTCTTTCTCTTTTCTTTTTTGCTTTTTTCCTTTTTTTTTTGCTTTTTTTGCTTTTTTGAATGTTTTTGGATTTTCTGATATATGCAGGATCAGGTTCAGGCATAGAACCTCTTCAGATGGATGATGTTGATAGGATCATTCAAGGGCTCACCTTCTGGTGTTGATAGCTGATAGGCTCCCGAGCCGAAGGATGCGGTGACAACATAGGGGCCCAACCAAGTAGGCTCAAACTTGCCTTTCTTTTCTCTATTTGCTAGGACCTTCTGATTTTCTTTAAGGACCATGTCACCGACCTGGAATTGTCTAGGATGGACCTTTTTGTTATAACTCCTTTTGAGTCAATTTTGGTATGCCACTAGGTGATCGTAAGCTTGCTGTCTCTTTTCATCTAGCAGATCTAGCTGTGTGAGCCGGGCCACACGATAGTCTTCATCAGTTGTATAGTTCTTCATGGAGACGCGCAAGGATGGGAACTCAACCTCGATCAGTAGAATGGCTTCAGAACCATATACAAGAGAGTATGGGGTGGTGCCTGTGGGAGTGCGATAAGAAGTGCGGTAGGCCCAAAGGGCGGGATTGATTTGGAGGTGCCAGTCATGACCAGAATCATTGACAACTTTCTTGAGGATTTTCAAGATAGTTTTGTTAGTTGCCTCAGCTTGGCCATTTTCTTGAGGGAAATATGGACTGGAGAAATGGTGATGGATGTGGAGTCTGGCACATAGATCATCCACATGCTGGTTTTCAAAAGGTGTGCCATGGTCTGTGAAAATGGTAGATGGTATGCCGAAGCGGCAAATGATGTGGTAAAGGATGAACTTGGATATTTGGATGCCAGTAGTAAGGGTGAGCGGAATCACTTCAACCCATTTGGTAAAGTACTCTGTGGCTGTTATGATATACTTGTGTCCATTCGAAGAGAGGGGGGTGATCAAACCAACGAGGTCAAGGCCCCAACATGAAAAAGGCCATGGTGGTGCAATAGGCTGTAGATCCTGTGCTGGTGCATGTATCAAATTGGCATGCTGTTGACATGGGAGACATTTCTTGACAAATTCACAGGCATCATGTTCCATTGTTGGCCAATAATATCCAACTCTAAGCAGCTGCTTTGCTAGAACCATGCCACTCGTGTGGGCACCGCAAATTCCAGCGTGAACTTCTTGTAAGGCCAGGACGGCCTCATTTGAATCTAAACATCTAGATAGGACATTGTGATACCTGCGATGATATAGGGTATTGGCTACAAGAGTGTAGCGGGAAGCTCTGCGAATAAGGTTTTGGCATTGGTTATTGGTGAGATGGGGAGATATGATACCATTTTTTAGATATGCATGGATGTCGTGGTACCATGGGGATTGGGGACCAACCAAGACACACACCATGTTTGCATCGGTGTTCTCATAAGCTGGCAAGTGTAGCTGCTCGACTAGAAATTCATATTGTGTTGTGTCACGTGGGATTTCCAATAAGGATCCGATGGTTGCCATTGCATCTGCTGCTTTGTTTTGAAGCCTTGGGATCTGATTGAATTATAGATGTAGGAAATGCTCTTTCAGTTTATCCACCAGTTGCTTGTAGGGTAGCAATTTGTCATCCTTTGTCTGAGACTCATCAAGGACTTGCTTGATAATGAGCTGTGAATCTCCAAAGACTTGTAGTTCTGTGATGTTCCATTGGATAGCTATTTTGAGACCTAAGATGAGTGCCTCATATTCTGCAATGTTGTTGGTACAGGGGAAACTCAACTTGAATGATTTTGGAATATAGTCACCTTGAGGTGTGACGAATAGGATTCCTGCCCCAGAGCTATGGGATGTGTTGGAACCATCAAAGTATAGTTTCCACATGGGCTGCTCTTCAATCATGCACAGATGTTCATCGAGGAATTCCATGATTAGTGGATAGGCATCCACCAGTGGTGCTTCTGCTAGTTGATCGGCAATGACTTGCCCTTTGATTTCTTTGCGATCTACATACTGAATGTCAAATTTGCTGAGTAACATGACCCATTTTGCCATACGGCCTGTGAGGGTTGTCCTTGATAACAGATACTTAAGAGGGTCCACCTTTGATATGAGCTTGATTGTGTGGCTAAGCATGTAATGTCTAAGTTTTTGAGTGGCAAAGACCACTGCTAGGCATGCTTTCTCCATGGGTGAATAGTTAAGCTCATATCCCACAAGAGTGCGACTGATGTAGTAGACAGCTCGTTCTCTATTTTCATCATCATGCTGTGCTAGGAGTGCCCCTAGTGCTGTAGCTGTTGTTGAGATGTAAAGGATGAGTGGGCATCCTGGAACTGGTGGTATAAGGATTGGAGCATTAGCTAGATACTCTTTGAGCTTATCAAAGCTTCTTTGACATATGGGATCCCACTTGAAGTTGGTGTCTTTGCATAAGAGATGTGAGAAGGGTTGGCACTTGTCTGCTAGTTGAGAGATGAATCGCCAAACTGATTGAAGCTTGCCCTGTAGGCTTCTGAGCTATTTGAGATTTCTTGGTGGAGGCATCTCCGTTATTGCTTTTACCTTTTTAGGATCGATCTCTATGCCTCGTCTAGAGATGATGAAACCTAGAAGCTTGCCAGATGTAACACCAAAGACACATTTCTTAGGATTAAGATTTAAGCCATAATGATTCAGATGATCAAATACATGCTCTAGGATGTTGAGGTGCTCGTCTCTTGTTTTGGATTTTGCAAGGATATCATCCACATAGTCCTCAAGGATCTTGTGGATCATGTCATGGAAAATGGCTGTCATTGCTCGCTGATATGTTGCTCCTGCATTCTTTAGCCCAAATGGCATCATGTTGTAGCAAAAGGTACCCCATGGGGTTGTGAATGCTATTTTATGTTGATCTACTTCCGCTATATGAATTTGGTTGTAGCCTGAAAAGCCATCCATTAATGATAACATCTCATGACCCCCTGTGAGGTCTACAAGCATGTCTATGTTTGGCAATGGGAAGTCATCCTTAGGGCATGCCTTGTTCAAGTCCCTGAAATCAGTACAGATTCTGATGTCGCCAGAAGGCTTTGTGACTGGCACCATGTTAGAGATCTACTCTGAATAATCTATTGCTCTGATGATCTTAGCTTGGAGGAGCTTCTCAAGCTCTGCTTTGACAAGCAATGCTACCTTTGGATGCATTTTCCTTAGCTTCTGCTTCACTGGCTTGATGTTTGGATCTACTGATAGATGATCAACAACAAGGTTTGGATCAAGCCCAGGCATGTGGGCGTATGACCATGCAAATTTGATGATGGATTCCTTGAGCAAGGCACTGAGAGCCATTTCTTCTCCTTCTGTTAGGTTGACTGCAATGTAGGTGATCCTTGGACATTCTTCTGTTCCCAAGTTGATTGGCTTGGTTTCCTCTATGATGATCGGCGACTGCTCTGGTCTATAATCTTGGATAGGGGGAAGAGGCAAGGCTTCATCTTCTAGCGCCTGAATTGCCAAGTTTTCACTAGAAGATACGCCCTTTATTTTTACTATTTTGGAATCAGAATGTGCCCCAAGGGGGTTTTCACATAAAGACTCATGATGTTCTCTTGCTATTTCATTTTTGTGACTAAAGCTTGCCTCTTCCCCAAAATATCCTTCTGGGTGAAGTTGATAGATAGAGGTTGATGTTGGATCCTGTTTGCTTGCTGGATCTGATGCCCCCATGAATTCTAGGAGTGCTTGTGCGCTTTGGAACTCATCGATGTGTGTGATGCTTGGTTGGTCCCAATCTATGAGATCAGGGTTTGTGAGGGGAAGATCTATGAGGTTAACGGAGAGTTGTTGGAGAACAGAAGTCCCCAAGAGGGTGTCATCAGCAAAGATATCATCGTAGGATCGGATGTCTTTCTCTTCGGGGATGTCTTCAATTTTTACAAGGTCATCCTGGCTATTTGAAAAGTTCACGTTGGTCATGTTAGTGCCCGTAGTTGTGGTATTGGGCTCTTGTTCAAGAAGGCGAGGGGTATTAAAGCCAAGTCGTTGCTGTTCTGGATTCTAGGATGGTATGATAGGAAACAAATTTCTGTCCTCTTGTGGTCCTAGACCACCACCTTGATAGTTATAGTGTTCTGTGACATTCTTGTAGGGGATTGGATATTTCTCTTTGAAGTACTCAAGAAGTTGTGTGTCACGTGATGGGGGATCTTTGTATAACCATTTGTTAATATCTGGATCTATCTCTTTGCTGTTGATGGTACCATGAGACTCAAAAGTCATGTTTCCGATTTGCTTGAGCTTATAATGTTCCTCAACAGGCTTGTTTTGACAACTTGGGCATCCTTGAGTATGTGGATCACGTGGAAGAGCCCCTACAGCAAATGCATCACTGAGGCTGTATTCACCACAACCCTGGTTGTTGATCTTGACGGATGATAAGGTGGAAGAGAGGATGGTCTCTGGATCACGATGGGATCGGGATGAACTAGCAATAGAAGTACCAATATCGGTTCCAGGACAATGAGTAGAATGAGGGAAAGATGCTTCCATCGCACGGTAGTATGCAAAGGGGTTAGGATCAGCATGGATGGTAACCTCAGTGCCTTGATGTGGAAACTTGATGCACTGATGGTAAGTAGATGGTACAGCCCTAATGGAATGGATCCATGGGCAGCCAAGAAGAATATTAAATGGTAGGTCGAGATCAACAACGTGGCAGACAGTATCTTGCGTTGCTGGGCCTAGCTGGATAGGCAAGGTGATAGTACCTTCAGAGGTACGCTCCAAGTTATCATATGCTTTGATGGTGATCATCTCATGTTGTATGTCGGCCTCTGTGAACCCGATCTTCTTGATGAATTTTAATGTGCACAAGTTGAGGGCTTAGCCATTATCTATTAAAACTCGTTTGATGGCAAAGTCTCTGACCATGACGGCAATGCGGAGAGGGAGAGTATGGTCAGGAGCGACATCTGGTATATCAGATTCTTTGAAGGATAAGGCACATGCTGCTGATAGGTGTCCCACAAGAGTTTCAAACTGAGTTGTGTTAATGTCCGTGGGGACATGGCCTTCTTTTAGAGCTTTGTCCAGGATCTCCTGATGGATGGGTGATGTGCGGAGCAAATCCAAGATAGATATTTGGGCTGGCATGTTCCCAAGATGCTCTATGATATTGTATTGTGCACTTAGTGCATTATGTTGTGTTGCGCATGCATTTGATGCTGGCCTAGTGTTAGACTGTGCTGTGGATGCAGTAGACATTGGCCTTGGAGGAGCAGCTGATCTCGGAGGAGCACCGGCAACAGTTATCCTACCACTGCGGGTAGTTGCAGCACATTGTCGATTCGGCCCTCTGACGTGGATGGTATTAATGGTGGGCTCATCTTGGATGGGCTCAACTTGAGTTATGCATCCGACATACTTGTCATAGTTGATGTAGGCCACTGTGTGATCTTCTTGCTTGCCTTTGCCATGATTTTGGGGCTGATTGGCGCTGGCTTGATTCTTCCCGGCATCGTGTTGAGGGAACACATTTTGATATATTTGCAAACTGGCGTTGGGTGAAGCTTGAGCTAGTGCATCGACCTGGATCTCCTTGCGATCAATGAGATCCTGGATGTAGTTCTTAAGCCGCATGCACTTCAATGTTGTGTGCCCCTTCACACGATGGTAATCACAGTATTCATTTTCTTTATACCAATCAGACTTTGGTGCATTGTCATCCTTCTGTGGGATGGGCGGATATGTGATCATATTTGCTTTGGCTAGCCGATAAAAGATCTGATCCAGAGGCTCACCCAAAGGTGTGAAAGTCCTATTTGGATTGTTCTGATTGTTGGGCTTGTTCTACCTTGGGGCAACGTTAACTATGTTAACAGGATTGCCTTGACGTGCTGGCTGTTGCTGTTGGTATTGCTACTGATACTGTTGCACAGGTGGCTGATGAGCTTGAGGAGGCTGCTGATAAATAGGTGCTTGATATGCGGGAGCTAGTGGTTGTTGATAGATGGGTGCTTGTGGCGGTTGGTATGTTTGAGCTGGTGTAGGACTAGCCACAATGAATTGTACATTCTTAGTGTCAGTGGCTCCATCTGTAACAACATTCTTGTTACGATTCCAGTAACGGGATTTATCATTGTTGGGTTTGTTCTTGGAATCATCCTTGAAGTGACGAATAGTGCCTTCATCTAGGAGAGCTTTCTCGATGCCTATGCCTTTGCTCTTGATGTCTTGGTATGTCTGGAGACAGTTCATTCGCATGTGATGGGATAGCTTTGGATGCAGGTTATCAATGAAGATCTTTGTTAGATGCTTCTTTGGCGGCTGATATGATAACTTGGTTGTAAGATTCTGCCATCTTTGCAAGTATTCTGCAAGGCTTTCTCCATCTTTTTGCTTTGAGTTGCATAGGTCTAGCAAGGACAACTCATTCTCCACATTATGGGCATAGTGTGTGATGAACTTCTCAGAGAGTTCAGCAAAGGTTTTTATTGTCCCATGTGGTATTTTGTAAAACCACTCAACAACAGTTCCTCCCAAGCTCTTGGGAAACAGGTGCAGGAGATAGTTATCACTGTAAGCCACTTCTTGGCATGCCATGTAGAACTCTTTGATATGATTTACTGGATCTCCTTTCCCCCGATACTTGTCGAACTTGGGCATCTCAAAATACTTGGGGAAAGGGATAGTTGCTATGGACCGATCGAAGGGATATGAGCACACCTCTTCGAACTTGTATGTTTTATTCTCTGTTCCGCTTTGCAGCTCCTTTAGAGAATTTTTCATTACTTCCCACTCAGCATTGAGTGGCGAGGGAACTGGGACTTCTGCTTGTGATGGAAGTTGTGGAACTGGATATGGTGCTTGCTGTGGATAAATGGGTTGGAACTGATTTTGGGGCAATGGTTGCTGGGGATATTGCTGGTGTGGCATAGGGGGATATTGTGGTAAATGATATGGAACTGCTTGATGTTGTTGGGCTACTTGCTGTTGTTGAACTGGCAGTTGTTGTGGGACTGCTTGCTGATATTGGACATTTGGAACTTGCTGTTGTAACTGATGGGTGGAAACTTGTTGTTGCTGGGGGATGATAGGGTTTTGTTGCTGAGGCTGATAGCAAGGGACTTGTTGTTGTTGAGGAATGATGGTTGTTTGCTGAAAGGGGACATGTGGTTGCTGTGGGGGAGGCTGTTGGAATGATGCTGCTTGCGGGTATGATGGTGGTAGTTGCTGAGGTTGGCTTTGGGTTTGGCTGATATAAGCTGGGTGCATGCCTACGTTACTTAGAGGTGGAACAGATGTGGGGAAGCTAGAAGAAAAGGGTGATGGGGTAAGATAGCTGGGGAAAGTTGGCTGTTGAGGTGGTGGAACTTGCTGGAAGGTATTTGGGATTTGGGATGAATAGCTTAAAGCCGGCAGTGGTTGGGGTAGTTGCTGCTGTGCTGCTTGGGCGAAGGCGGTTTGTTGACTTGCAACTATAGATGTAGGGGATTGAGATGGGATCCCTCATGCCTTCATTTATTCTTGTGTAAGGCCCCACTGAGAGCTTGTGTTAGGGTGCACTGCAGCGGATGATGGAATGGTAGGAGCAACGGGAGCTTGGGACACAAATGATGTTTGAGAGAAAGGAGCTTGTTGAGGTTGTGGTTGAGCGGATGCTTGTGAGGAGGAAAATGAAGGAAACACCCAAGAGAAAGATGAGGTTGGAATGGGAAGTGATTGCACTAACCCCAACGAAGAAGGTATGGGTGCTTGGGGGGTGAAGGGTGACGGTGCTCCTTTGATGGTGAAAGGTGTTGCTTGACTTGCGGATGGTGGCGGTGTAAAAGTTTGTGTGAGAGGTGGAAGCTGACTTTGGGTTTGGATTTGGGCTTGGGCAGCCATAGCAGATGATGAAGCAAAAGGGGTAGGAGATGGAGCGGATGGCGCTGCAGCTTGTGTTGTGGGACTGGCGAGGCTTCCTTGCAAAAAAAGGGGAATGGTGGAAAGCTCTTGGGGTGTTTGCATGATAGGATTGGGAAATGATTGGACAAACGGAGAATACGCTTGTGCTGGAACTTGGATAGTTTTGATGGGGATGCGTGGATAGAGAGATGGTGGGATGGAGGTACTTTCTGGCAGATAGTGGGCAAATGTGCTTTGCTGATGTTGTGGTACAAGGGCATTGGTCGCTGGTGGGCTTTCTGGAGGATTTACAAATGCTTGGTTTGCCAAGGGGGATGAAGGGATGTTTGGATCTTCACATGGGTTACTGGCTTGGATGTGGGGATTGTAGGTCATCATGGCGTTGGTGAAAAGTTTGGGATCGGATGAGGTTGTTGGTGGATAAGGATTCATGCTTCTTCTTTTCCGAGATCTGGTCTCAACAGGCATGGAGATGCAAGTGCTAAATGTATGCAAGATGTTTGGCTAAAATATGTTGATGGATGCAAAGTTGATGAACTTCTAAAGATGATGACTTCTAAGATGCAAATGCAAAGATAGGGATCAAGATGGCGATGATGGAAGCTGGATGGAACGGATATGGATCAAGACGGTGGAGGAAAGATAGGTTGCTGGTGGAAAGCTGGTGAAAAATTACTGAGCAGTCAACAAATGAGCTGCTATTTTTTCCAAATGGAGGATCAGAGATATGATGGGGTCAACCTAAGATAGACTGATGATCTTCGGTCAACAAGTTTCTTATCAATGCACTCCAATCTCTTGCTCGAGATGATGGCTATGCAAGGACAAGATTTGATTTCTTTATGAAAACACGTTGTGTCAAAAAAGAGGATGATGGTCTCTGATCTTGGATATAGGATAGGAACAACTCAAAAGGTAGAACACTAAGTGTTGGTGGATCTTTAGATTTGGAACAAAAGATGATGGATCTACTGGAAAGATATGGAAAGCTGATGGGGGGAATGCTGGTAGAAAAGGTTTTGAAGGGTGAAGGGACAATGCTCTAGAAGGATGATGCAAGTGCAAATGACAAGGACTGATTCTAAAATGCTGGTAGGAGGATGAATGCAAATGCAACTAAGGTTTTGATTAATGATGCAAAGATGAAAGCTAGAATGAAACTAAGATGCAAGGCTGTTTGAGACAAGATTTCAAGATCTGAAGATGGAACAAGACATGAACAAGGATTTGGCTAATCTTCTGGCTCAAGGTTGACAAAGTGATGGTTAACTCAGAAACGGAAGGTGAACTGTTTGATGCGGGTGTTATGGGCAATGTTCTCAAGTCTGGCTTGGGATTTTTCCTCTGCTTGGGTTGCTTGGATAGTGGATTGATAGGTCTTGGTGTTCTTCTTGGCAACTTTTCGCTCTTGATAGGCTTGGGATTTGGGCAACTTCACTTTAGGATGTTTGCTCTTGCTGGGCATCACTTTGGAAAAGAGGCTTCTGATTTTGAGGCAAAGGTTTCCAATGGCAAAAGTTAAAGTCAAAGAAATCTCCGCAAGGGACAAAGCAACCCTGCGGGATACAAACAAAGACAACTGACTCTGACATAGCTTTGAAAGTGTATGTTTCAACAAGTGTTTTCACAGAGTCTTTGACTATCAAGCACTTCAAACAGATCTACCTAAGGAAGGTGAGTATCAAAATCACTTGCCCACAGCTTGGTATCTCCCAGAAGGGAATACAAATGGTGAGTAATCTTGAGGTGACCCGGTAAACCCCTTGGAATCGGTCCTTGCACAAGGATTTTGATACTTTCGGATGTAGATAGGGTAGCCTCTATTTTATCAGGTTTTTAATAGTTCCGTGGTGTCTCCATACCCGGTTTTGCTGATCATCCGTGACTCACTTAAGAGCCTTGCCAATAATGTTGGGGGAGAGGAATGTTTACCATCCCCAGACACATGTTTGGAATGAACGCCCGGCGATTAGGAGATATAAGTGATTCTTTTGGACTTCACTTATTTGTATACCGGCCGGAGGGGATACCGGTTTGAGGTCATTCTCCGAGGAGGAAGCACTTCTCCTTGGATAGGCCTCGCTAAAAGTAGAACAGGTGAACTTGTCCAAGTTTAAATGTTCCACGTTGCTTACTCTAACAAGGATTATGCAAGAATTGAAAAACTCCTACATGCACATCAAGCAGATTTTGTTCATTTTTCCAAATTTGATTAAGTGATGTTTGAACTTTGAAATGAAGACACTCGTGATTAGATTTTGATTTGTTCCTTTCTCCAAAAAGTAAATCGAGCGTTTGCAAGTTTTTTGACTTGGGCATTCAAGATTGAGTGTGTGTGTTGATTAAGAACTTTTTTTAAAAAGCTTTGTTTTGATCTTTAAGGCATTCAAGATTGTGTTTGCTTTTCAAATGGAAAATGACGCTTTAGGACCTAAGTTCTTCCTTTTAGCTTCATTCAAGATTTTGTTTTGACTCATTTGAATGCAGATTTGATGTTCTTTTTATGCCCAAAAAGATATGATCATTCCTACTTTGCATGAATGCATTGTTAAAAATCCTTGATGTTGCAAGGATGCAAATGCCTTGATTAATTTTTTTGTTTTGTTTGTTAGAACAAATTTTGCAAATTTTAGTCCTTAATGCATTCAAGAATGATTTGGGGGTTCATTTTAAGCACTAAAATAAGGTGTGTATGATTTTGCTTCCTTATGGATTTTATTATTATTTTTGAAAAAAAAATGGCCATGACCTCCTTGCTAGAAGAAGAAGAAGAAGGAGATGGAATAGAAGAAAAATATAGACAAGAAGAGGAAGAAGAATATAGACAAGAAGAAGAAGAAGGGATCAAAGTGCTCCGTCCACCTATAAGCTTGAAAAATCTGAAAATGGTCTAAAACCCATCAGAATGTTTGCAAAGAACCCGTGAAGTGGGTCCCACCGAGCATGCCAGAATGTAGACTAGGATTTGAGCGTGCACCTAAACCTATTTTGAAGGCCAAAGACAAACAAACGTCATAGCATATTATCAAATCAAATTTAATGGTAAACAAACTAAAATCAAAGCCACCTCAGTTTAAGCCTAAAACGGATGCGCCCATGCACCGTTTGATATGCTTGGATATAAATGGATGTGGGTGTGCAAACTCAAGCACTTGGAGCATGCAAATAGGATGATTTGAGGATCAAGAAGACCCAAAATGACACAAAATAAGTATGAGGAACCTATTATGCCTCAAAGGCCTCAAGAACACACAAATATGCAAAGCTAAAAGATGAACTAAGATTGATTAAACAAGAAATGAATCTATGTTAATCCAATTAAGCTAATTTAAATGTGATTTAAGCTTGAAAATGATTTAAAATGATGAGTTTATGCTTATGCTAGAATGAAAATGGCATTATAACTTTTCTATTGAGTTTGAGAGTTGAAAGATGATTTGCCTTAGGAAGTGAGGGTATTTATAGGAAAAGGGAAGGGCTTGGTTAAAAAAGATGAGTCAGAGTTAGGGCTAAGGTTAGGGTTGAGTCAAGGACAAGTGTCCTGACAAGTGTCAAGGGAGGATTGAGTTGAAAGTTTGAGGGCATGTGCACAATTTGGTAAATGTGCCCAAGGCCAAGAGGTGGCAAGGAAGGGATAAGAAGGTCTTAAATGCATAATGAATGCATGTAAGAAAGATAAGGAAGGCTTAAATGCATCGTTAAATGCATTTGCAAGAGGTGGCCAAGAGGTGGCCATCTTTGTTGACTAAGGAGGATGACTAAGAGGAGGTTAGCATAAGTTTTGGTAAACCTTTTGCTAATGGAATGTGACAAGATTAGAAAGGGGATTAGGATTAGGATTAGGGGATTTTAGGATTAGGATGGGTGAAGAGGTTGGGTTGAGAAGTTTCTAGAAGAGTCTAGAATTCTCCTAGGTTTTATGGAATAAAAGTTTATTCATTCCAAAAGCTTAAGTTTGGGAAAATTTATTGAAATATTTTCAATAAATATGAAAATTAAATATTTAATCTTAATTAAATATTTTGAGTTGAGATTAGGGTTAGAAAAGATGGGATTAGCCTTTTAATCGAAATTAAGAAGGGATTAGAAGATTTTGGAAGAGGTTAGTGGTCTTAAGAAAATTGGCCAAGTTTTGGTCAAAAAATAAATTAATTATTTTTTTGGGGGATTTTTGGTCAATTTATTAATTAAAATAATTAATAAATAGGGGATTAATGTTTAAATAAGATTTAAACATTTTTGGGAGAGATTTCTTAATTAAATATTTTTAATTAAGAAAAAGGGATTTAATGACATAAAAATAAATTAATTAATTAAATAATTAATTAATTAATAAATGATGATGTCATCAGGGATTTTTCAAAAAATAAAAATACTTTATTTTCTAAAGGATTTTTAGGTGTCTACACATTGTTCTCTACTCAAAGTCACCACGATCCTTTATATCATGGTGTGCAGCAAATGAGGACAATATGGGGCAAGGTCTTTTGATCTTTTGCTTCTGCCTGTGAGTCAGTCGTGTGTTTGTGGTTTCTCCTGCATCGTTTCGACCATGATTCCTCTTGGGTTCATGCGTGATGTAGGGGAAACCCTGCGTGTCTTTTTAGCGTCAGTCTTATGCAATGCTGGTGACAAGGCCTCGTGATCCCAGTATCCTTGGCAGGTCTCTAGCATTGCTATATCAAATTATGTTGTGCTCTCTAAAAAATCCAAAGCATGGAGCTTCCCCAAATCCCCTGCATTCTGCATCATATAGATTAATCTTGCATCTTGCATCTCTCATGTAGCTGCATCCTACATTTTGCATTCCATCTTATCTTGCATTCACCCATCTTTGCTCTTGGAAACTTGGTTATTTCTCTCCCCTTCTTCCTCGGTCCTTCCTTCTCTGTTTCCTTTCAAGAAAATTCCACAACATTTACTCCTTGCATTATTTTCTCGAGGGGGCACAACCCCTTATTCCTCTAAGTTCTAGCCTTGGGCATCTTATTTTATTGTCTTTGATGTCATGCCACTTGGGGCATCACATCAAAGAGGGGCAAAATGTAGACACCTAAAAATCTTTTAAAAAATAAATTATTTTTATTTTCTGAAAAATCCTTGATGACATCATCATTTATTAATTAATTATTTATTTAATTAATTTATTTATTTTTATGCCATTAAATCCCTTTATCTTAATTAAAAATATTTAATTAAGAAATCCCTCCCAAAAATGTTTAAATCTTATTTAAACATCAATCCCCTATTTATTAATTATTTAATTAATAAATTGACCAAAAATCCCAAAATAAATAATTTATTTATTTTTTGCCCAAAACTTGGCCAATTCCCTTAAGACCACTAACCTCTTCTAGAATCTTATAATCCCTCTTTAATTTTGATTAAAGGCTAATCCCATCATTTCTTAACCCTAATCCCAACTCAAGAATATTTAATTAAGATTAAATATTAATCCTCAATTCCTAAATTACCCTATGAAAACTCTAGACTCTTCTAGAACTTTCATAATCCTTCCCTAAACCCATTTAGGGGAAATTACCTACTTTCCCTAATCTAATCTAAGTCTCCTTTGACTCCTAGTCAAACCCTACCCCTAATGAGCCTCAAACTCATTAAAGCCTTTGAGATAAATAAAATTTTATTTATTTCCTAAATTCCATATTTATCCTTAGAAAACCTAGACTTTTCTAGAAAGTATTTATCCTCATCCAAAGCCTAGACTCTTCTAGAAAGTCTTCATCCTTATCCCTTTGACTCCTAGTCAAACTCTACCCCTAATGAGCCTCAAACTCATTAAAGCCTTTGAGATAAATAAAATTTTATTTATTTCTTAAATTCCATATTTATCCCTAGAAAGCCTAGACTTTTCTAGAAAGTCTTTATCCTCATCCAAAGCCTAGACTCTTCTAGAAAGTCTTCATCCTTATCCCCTTGACTCAAGACCCTAACCTTACCCCAAACTTTGACTCATCCTCCTAACCCAAGCCCTTAGGAAATCCTATAAATACTCCCTCTTCCAAGAGCAATTCATTAGCTTAGTCTTTCATCTCCATGCATTGTTATCATGCTCTTTTACTTCTAGCTCTAGCATAATCATTCCTAATTGTTAGATTTCTTTGTTTTCTTCAAGCTTTCTAACACATCATAGCTTAGCAATAATGGATTAACTTAGTTTACTTCATTTTTTTTCATAGAATATCATCATCATCACATCTCTATTTGGTTTAAAATCAATCTTAGGATAAACATCATGTAGCTTAATCTTCATTTCAGCATCATTTGGATCCTTGAGGCCTTAGGGGAAAATCAAGTGTTCTATACCTATTTTGTGCCACTTATGGGGTTCTCATGAGTCTCAATCCTTCCAAATAAGTATTAGGAACATGCTCCAAGTGCTTAGAGGGCAAATCAAACAGTGGTTGGGTGCACTTGTTTAAGCTCTATCTGAGGTGGCTTAGTTTAGAGTTTTTTTAATTTTGAATTGATTTCATGCTAGGTTAAGATCTAATGTTCGTTTGGCTTGAAGCTTTCAAAATAGGTATCCTCAAAAGCCTAGTCTATAGAACTATAACATGTTAGGAATGGTAACACTAAGAGGGGGGGGGGGGTGAATCAGTGTTCACTATATTTTAACTTTTCCCTTTAATCGTTATTCTGAAGTTCACTATAAACATGTCACTAACCTAAATACAATGGGTGCATGGCCTTTAAAACATTAAATTATAATCGCAAACCAAAATGCTAACTGTCAGCTCCATGCTCTATTCTTTATTGGAACACACTAGATGTGCAAGTTCAACTAACTGTATCTTTAACATCTTTTCATATCTACCTATGCTCTCATAGACTAAGCATAAGTATAGTATAAAAAGTTTAACTTCCAAGGTGCATACCATAATTCATCCATACACATGTGCGTTGATGGTCTGAGTTGTAGGAACTCTGCACACTGTCATGTCTTCAACACTTAACTAAATTTTGATCTTTACACTAAGTGCACTGACTCCAAACTGTTATATGACTTTTTTTCCATAGTGAGAACACTATATCTATTCATATACCTCTGTATAGATAACTTGTCAAAAATCTCCCCCTTTTTCATTGATGGCAACAAAGGAATATGGCCAAGTTGCTAATTGTCCCTTAACACAAAAACTTTTTGTCTTCTATACATTTTTTATACATAATCTTATATTTCCCTATATTATACTACATATTATATACTATACACTACTCCCCCTTTGACATTAATGACAAAGGTGCATCAAAAAAATGTATCTACTCATACTCACTAAGGGAAAACATCTGGAT
Organism: Chamaecyparis obtusa; assembly: GCA_027943335.1. Classification (NCBI taxonomy): domain Eukaryota; kingdom Viridiplantae; phylum Streptophyta; class Pinopsida; order Cupressales; family Cupressaceae; genus Chamaecyparis; species Chamaecyparis obtusa. Next base: position 38,898 of record BSBK01001197.1, read on the forward strand.
ATGCAATCTTCGGGTTTTGGATCTCCTTCTTTGAAAAGGTTATCAGAGAGTTAACTATCTAGAGATGGGCACATAATGCATATTGAAGCTTCTCCATCTTCTCCAAGTCACTGATTAGACCATGATCATAAGTTACCATGGTGGCATCAATTTCCTTTATATTCTGATTGAGGATGTCTAAAGAGGGTGCAAGAGCATCCCTCAACTAAGTTTGTATGGACCTTATCCTTGTTATATTTATTTCTTCCTTCTCAATCTTGTCTATCTATCCTTGGTAGACATTCTTGCACATGCTCACATCAGTGGATGTGTCTAACACTAAATTCTTTACGTGCTCAATCATTGCTTCTACCTCTTCTATCTTCTTGAAATGAGCATCGGTGAGCTTGTTTTGATCCATGCATGTTGCAATGATCCTTCTTCCTTCATCAGAAATTTTTTTCAAGGATGCTTGACCAGACTTAAGAGAATTCAAGTCTAGTGGAAAGTTTCTCATTAGTTCATTGAGTCTCTTCTTTAAGTACTTCTCTTCTACTACTATGGACACAGATTCTTCTAGGCTAGAAAAATTGCTTTTGAACTGTGAGAGGACTGAACTCACATTATCAACTGAATGTACTATTAACACTTTCTTATCCTCTAGCAGCAAATTGTTCAAAATATCCACTGATTCCACAAGGAGAGGATTTATCATGACTTGCTTCTCCTTTGCCTTTTCCATAGCCAAGACACTAAAATTAATTAGGTCTTCTTAATTCCAAGAGTCCAACTGCTTGTGTCAGGTGCTAAACTTGACAACAATGCTAAGGAGGGAGTGATGGGAGTGTTGTCCATCACTTCTTGTTTTACTGTGACCAATCCAAAAAAAGTTTCATCTTTAATTTCTTTTTCCTCTTCTCTTCTTCTCTTCTCTTCTTCTTTCTTTTCTTCTTCTTTCTCATCAGATACATCTTCTATGAGTACTTCCTCTTGCTGAGTGGGAGGTGTATTGCTGCATAAGATTTCAGCTTCTTCAATACTAACAAATGCTTCCTCAAACTTGTCCAAATCCTTATTCATAGCTTCCATGTCTATCTCCACATTATCTATGATAATAGTGCTGCCTTCGTGTGATTCTGAGATGGGCACAAACTTGTTTGCTTCTATTTGAGTTTCTATTATGGGTGCTGAGTCCTGAGGACCTATCATTGGTACATTGAAGGTCTTTTCTTCTTTGTCTTTCTTACTAGGTGCATGAGTGATGAGTTTAGTAGGTGGTTTTATGTGTTGTTCTAATAACACCTTTTCAAAGGCCTTCTCTATTTCCTTCGTTATCAGCTCATAGTCCTTGTTCATAATGTGTAGAGTTCTCATCTTTTTCCTTAAGTGCGGCTTCACCAAAGTTAATATCAGTGCCTCTTCTTCTTTAGAACATACTAGAAGAGTATCTTCTAATACTTTTTCTATGATCCTTAGATCCCCTTCATTTGCTTGTCTCTTTTGGTATTCTAAAATATCCCATACTTTATCTGGAATAGAGGTTTTCAACTCAAGGACTATCTTCTTGAACTTGATCATATGTTTGACAATCATACTATGTAATTCAGATTTTTCAATCTCACTATATGTATCATAATACTTCCCTACTTGATCAATTCTTCCCTCATCAATAATTCTTGTGCTCAAAACTTTAAGGCTTGGTCTGAATCCTACCTTAGGAGGTGCTTGAATGTTTTTCCTTCTCCTTGTAGCTCATGAGGATGGATGACTAGTGCTAGCTTCTTTCTTCCTGTTGACTATTGGCTTATACTCTAGAGGAGTGGTAAGGTCAATAGTATCTTTGGGTGTAGAAGGAGTATTATCTTCTTTACCCTTCTGACTGTCATCTGATTCAGTTTTCATCTTCTTCAAATTAGGATCTTCTTGTTCTTCTTTTGTTGCTGCACTTTTTAATTCTAGGGAAATCTTTTCATACCTTGGTTTATCAAGGTCTTCTTGAGAGACACCATGTATTCTCAAGATCTCAAAAGTGACCTTTGCAACATTTCTTTTAGTTTCTGCACTGTTAAGTTTTGCATCAACTTCTTTGGTCTTTTCCTCATAGGTTCCCCACCTAGGTTTATTAGGATCTTTGGGTGCTGACAGAAGTACCTATGCATAAGCTTCAAGAACTTGTTCCTCTACCTCATACCCAAGTGGATGAATCCACTTAGTTCTAGGCTCAACAACTTCCATACATGTAGTATCAATCTCCACCATAAAGCATATTGCATCCTTATATTTCTCTACAATGCTTTTAGGAATCCTATACCTCATTTGCATCTTAGCTCTAAAGGTCTTCAATTCCAATGTGACATAGTCTCTTAGTGTGCTTTATGTGGATGCTTTATTGGATATCTGAGGCATTGTTGGAATGGACTTGTCCAAATACAAATCTAAAACTCTTCCAACTATATGAAGGTACATATAGATGATTAGGGACCCAAACCTAAATATCTTTGTTTTGTCATGTTTGATAGCTTTGATGTTATCTATCAACTATGCGCGCAAGATCTCACACAAGTTGAACTCTCCATCTTCCTTTACTAGTCTGATGGCAGCTAGAATAGTGCCCCCAGACACACTATTCACCCTACTGGTGTGATGAAATCTATAACCCAGTATCATTGACATCAATTTGATGTCTTCTTGCTCAATCGACTCAATAGTCAAGCCATGCCTATCACTCCTTGACTTACATACTTGCTCTACCATTTTCCTAACATCCTTGCCCCCTAGAAGGATGGTGCCTATCCTATAAAGGCCTATCATCTCATGTATTAGAGCACTTGTGATTCTTACTGGAACATCTCCAATCCAAAATAGATCATCATGGATTCTGCTCAATAAGATCTTTATCCATTCTGTCTCATAGAATTCATATGTAGTAGCATACTCAACAATAGGGTGATCATTCCATTTGGTGTATTCATCCATTAATGTTTTATCCTATTTCAACATGGTATCCATGTGCGCCCTTAACCTATCTAGTCCAATAGATTATTTCTTATAGTAGATTTAAGCCCTTATGTCTTCCACATGCTTGATGCCCATAGGTGTGCGAGAGAAACCTCCCTCTAAATCATCTAGGGTTGATTTAAATGGGTGCCTCTTGAAAACATATCTTTTCTTCTCAGTGACATCATAAAAAATGGGAGTGGCCATGACTTACTTGTTAATCACTTTCCAACTAAACTTTGAGATAATCCGATGGCTTTCAAATCGGCGCAACGAGCTAGGGTTTCTGCAATCAACCAAATGCACTACAAAAATTGATAGTTCAATCTCCAAATCTTCACAACAACTTCCAAGGCTCTTTTTTCTCTCTATCACTCTAAATTTGAATGCAATGAGCAATCAAATAACTTTCTATGTACTTAAAAGTGAAAATTCTACCATTAATGTAAGTTACGTAAACTAGGTTGTCACTTCAAAATTTGCAACTCAAGTTCTGCTAACATTCAACATGTGCACTCATGCACAAAGGTTCCTAGACACTCCAAAAGCTTAAGTCCAAAGGTGCATACTCTGAGGATGAGTATACCAGTCACGCAGGGGTCTAGAGATAAATTAGCTCCCCCTATGATCCTGAGGGCCATTCATGCAGATGTAGAGAGTGCGTCCACTGGGGATGCATCCAATACATTCTCATCAATTTTTTCCTTCTTTCCTTCTGACCAAATCAAGCTCACATCCTCTAAGGTTTTCACAAACTTTACTTCTCCTTCAAGATCCAAAACTAGTTCTTCAATCTTTTTAGGGCTCTCCTGACCTTGCATCCTTGATCTACAGAACTTTGAGATATGTCTAGCCTTGTTATAGGAGTGAAAAATGACTAGAGGTCTATTATTCCTCAGTGCATTGACATGAGTCACCATTTTACATGATCTGGCTGAGTGACCATTATAGTTACATATCTAACATGTAACATTATGAGAACTTCTTACATTTGTCTGATTCTGATTTCTTTGATCATGTTGAGTCCTGTTCTTCTTACTAGTCTTGCAATTTATAGCTTTATGACCAAATCTATTGCATGAATAATAGTAACCATTAAAAGGTCTTACCTCTATACAATTCCTTGCAATATGCCCATTCTTGTTACATGCAAAATAGGTGCATTCTATAGGCTTGTGATCATTCTTAGGAGGACCACCATTGTCTTTGGTTTGATCTTCAGTCTTCTTAGTATCAGGAGAGTCTTTTTGTGTTTCCTTTCTTGCCCGCATATTGTCAATCTAATTTTGTACTTCATTATATCCAATACAGCTTTGTCTCCTTTGGCTCTTCTTGCATACAATTGAGATTCTACCAAATCAGCACTGGTGTGTAATTTTTCAATATGATCCTTTTCCTTTTTCAATTTAGATTCCAAGCTTTCTTTGATATTCCTTAGCTCCAAGATTTCTAAGTTAGCTTCCCTTAGTTCTTCATTGAGTTGAAGATTATCCTTGACTTGTTCATTATAGACATCTTGATTGTTCATCAATTTGTCATCAAATTCTTCAAGCTAATTTAATAAGGATGCATTTTATTCACTCAACTTCGTGACATTTTCTTCAAGATCACTGTTAGAGCGTCCTTTCAAATCCTTTCTTAGTTTTTTGATAACTAATTGAGCATCACTGAATTTTTCTTTTAGTTCTTCAATTTCTCTTTCTAAATTGTCTAGGTCTTCAAGAGTGGCTTCAAGTTTTTTCTTTAGATGTTTCATTTATGCTTTTTCCATGATCTCCTCAAGTGGTTAAACTTCTTTGCTAAGGACCAAATCTTTGATACCAATTGTTAGGAATGGAAACACTAAGAGGGGGGGGTGAATCAGTGTTCACTATATTTTAACTTTTCCCTTTAATCTTTATTCTAAACTTAAATGCTTAAGTACTGAAATAAACATTCACATAAACATGAAACATGAAATCAACATGACACCAATATGGTTACGAGGAAACCCAAATAGGTAAAAACCCTAGTGGGACTTGATACCCAGTAATATTCTGCACTAGTGTTTTGTGATCCTTGTTAGAAGATCCTTTACCCTGTTAGGAGTAGCTTTACAATGCTATAAGTACAGTAGACCTTGTTAAGGGTCAGACCCTATTAGGAGTCTTTTAAAATGATCCCTATTAGGGGAATGGACTCACTATCCTAGAGCTCACTACTCAAATGGTGAAGGCTACAACCTTCTAATTTCAGATACACACTATATCTGCAGGTGAACTGTCACTGTGACACTACTTGTCAGATCAGTTCCTTTGGTGCGCTGATGCTTTGACCTCTAGAAAAGCTCTAATACATCTTATGCTATCTTCACATACCTCTACTCTACTTATCACAACTCTACTACAACTTCCATACCGAATACAATGGGTGCATCTTATAGTTATATGCTCATACAAACAAAACAATTAGGTCAACCCTATAAATAATTACAAACAATGCTTCCAAATGAATTGGCTTAAGCGTGCTTACAATTATACATATAAATATGTCAGAAACCTAAATACAATGGGTGCATGGCCTTTACAACATTAAATTATAATCGCAAACCAAAATGCTAACTATCAGCTCTATGCTCTGTTCTTTGTTGGCACACACTGGTTGTGCAACTTCAACTGACTGTATCTTTCACATCTTTGCATATCTACTTATGCACTCATAGACTAAGCATAAGTATAGTCTAACAAGCTTAACTTCTAGGGAGTATACCATAATTCATCCGCACACATGTGCACTGATGCTCTGAGTTGCAGGAACTCTGTACACTATCCAATCTTCAACACTTAACTGAATTTTGATCTTTACACTAAGTGCACTGACTCCAAACTACTATATGACTCTGTTCCCATAGTGATAACACTATATCTAGTCACATAACTCAGTATAGACAACTTGCCAACATAACATTCAATCAATACAATCACATAACATTCATTAATACATAACATAACATTCATTAATACACAACACCAATCAAGAATTCATTAACACATAACAATATTCATTAACATGACATATAATTCAATATTAATACACAAAATTCATAGATAATTACTTAAAACAATATTATTTCATTATCCAACAAAGTTAATCAAATAAGTTTTATCAAAGAGCATTTTTAACAAATCATTTCTTTTTTAGGTTTTTCTTAGATTTATTATTTAGGTAAAGGCTGACAGGAGAATCAATATTATCTTCCTCTTGTTGTGGTTGTGATCTCAAATTATGATGCATCCTCATGTCTTGAGGAGGACGAGGTTGTTGCACTAAAGTGGGGTCTACTATAGTAACAAGTAAATGAGTTAAATTCACTTAGTTTTTTTACGGTTATATGTATTTCATTAACCAATAGAACATAACATGCATTTTCCTTTACCTGACAATGCCACATCATCATGTACAATAACATTTTGATCTTCCACCACCTCAACATGGTCAACATGCTCTAAAATATTCAAAAAAAGATTACATGGCCAATTGCAATTAAAGATGTTAAATTCTATTAATAATTACATAATTTATTTGCAATAGAAAATTAATACCTCTACCACTGTGATGCACATCATGGCCTTTGTCATGCCTAGATTTTGTGATAGGATTTGAAGGCTATAGTGAAATGTCATGCGCATTGTTATCATGAAATAGTCAATTTATGTTCAAAATTAACTATTCAATTTGATTTACTTTTCATTTGACCAATTTACCTCTGTCTCATCTGGTGTAGTAGATTCTTCATTATGGCTTTCAGATTCTTGGTGTAGGCATGCAGCCATGACTTTGTAGCCTTCCTTCAAGGATATTCTTTTGTCTTCATCCATGGGCTCTACATTGAATTTCATGCCCTATATTTTTTGTTTAATATCGTCACTTTTACATGTATGATTTGATTAAATAGAATTGTTTACAACCTTATATATAAATATTTGATATGAAATTCCAATGTTGCTACTTACAAGTCAAGAGTGAAGTTTCATATAGCCACCAGAGCCAAGTTTGTGTTGGCCAACCTTTGTTAATCTCACTTGTGTGGCTTTTGATGTGTCTTGCAGTCTATGAAAATTTTGTAACATGTTAGATTATATATGATGCAGGAGCATCCTGGGTGTAAGAGCAATCTTGCATCACCCAAAAATATTGATGGTTTCTTTTCAATAAGGGCTATCTTGTGCAGAGCTGCTATTTATGGAAACTTACTATTTTTAGTAAGTTGGTCATATGATCTTAGAATGTTCTAATTTCACATGTAGAGGTTCATCTTAGTCATATCAGCCTGCCAGTAAAGTTTCATTACCAGATCAAGTCTAGTTTTGAAGATATTGAAAATTTTTGGTATTGGAAATAGGGTACAAAAACTTTGAACTCAATTTTGAAGGCTTTAGAGGCCCCGAATGAGGTGAAATTTTTGGCTAAATGAAGCTTACTTGATTTACATGTTGTAGAGCTCCTCGCGCCCTTTTCAAATTGGGTTATAATAGCCAATTGGGTCAACGGGTGATGACTTATGGTCTCCGAAAGTTGGGCCACCTGAAATGGCAGAAAATAAATTTCCTTCAAAATTTATGTTTGGGTTTCAAAAGTTATTTTGAGTCGAATTTGATGTAATAAATTGAAAAAATAAAATAATTCTAAGTTTGATCCGCCCTAAGGGCTAAATTTTGGAACCTTCTCGAGTGGTGGAAATTGCCTATATAAAGAAGGCCCGTAGTGTTGTCTAGGGCAGTTCTAGGTAGATCTGGGTAATGATTGGAGGCTTTGTCCTACAAAATATTGTAAAGGGAATGCCCATGTGGCTTTGCACATTGTAATTCTAAAATTTGTAATTCCACATTTGTGGAGCTAATAAGAAGTCCATTTTTTGTTCTTGCAAATTGTTTTTGTTTCTTTATTTATGTTATGTGTTTGTGGTATTAAGGGGAGTACCCTTCATCAAGTGGTATTAGAGTGGGAGTTCCTAAGTCTATAAATAGATCATCGACTGTGAGGTAGTTTGCACCAGGATTGTGGTGAAGGTTTCAACGTGCATCACAAAAATGCCTCCATGAAAAGAACGTGGTAGAAGACCCGGTGTTGTAATACCTGAGGTTAGAGCACTCCAGAGAAAAGTGTGAGCATTGTAAGAAGAGATTCATAGAGGAATGAATCTTAATGTCAGAGATGAAAGTGAGGATCAAGCTGAGGGAGAAGAAAATTTTGATCAAGAAGAAGGCAAAATTTTAAACCAGGAGGAAGAAAGACTTTTTCTGGCCATTTCCAAGATTGGGAAAAGACCTAAGATTGAGGTTCCTACATTTTCAGCAAATCTTAATGCAGAGGATTTGATCAATTGGATCAATGAATGTAAAGAATATTTTGAGTATGAAGATATTGAGGATCCTGATAGGGTCAAATTTGTGAAGGCCAAACTGAAAGGTCATGTGAAGATCTAGTGGCAAGAGATTCAATTGGAGTGAAATAGAAGAGGGAAAGATAAAATCATAAGATGGGATCAAATGGTGGATAAATTAAAGTGGCAGTTCATTCTTGTTGATTATGAGCTTGACCTACTGAAGAAGATGCAAAATTTAAAGCTAGCAGGAAGATCTGTTCAGGAGTATACAAAGGAGTTCTATCAAATCCTCATCAGAACAAGCCATGTAGAAGCTGATAAGGAGAAATTTTCCCATTACCTTAATGGGTTGAGGCTGAGCATTCAAGAGGAATTGAATCTAGTTTGAATGAATAGTATTGAAGAGGCATACTAGTTTTCTCTAAAAGAAGAGGAAAAGTTGAACAAGAAGTTCAAGAGGAGACAAAATGGAAGAGGTCATGGTGGATGATCTGGTGGATGGTCATATGGTGGCCAAAATGAAGATCCAAAAAAGAAGGATGAGGCCAGTAGCAATCAAAATTAGAGAGGAAACACTTCCAACTATTTCCATGATCAGAATAATAGAGATTAGAGAGGAAGAGGACAAGGATCTGGAAGACAAGGATTCCATGGAGCATGTTTTCACTATGGAGAAGAAGTTCATAGGACATTTGAATGTCCTCAATGCCAAGAAAGGACAGACAGGAGAAATGATGGCCATGCCAGAGTTGCACATGTAGATGAAGATTCTAGATCATCACATTCTGAAGATGCTAAAAGGGGAGAAACGTTCATTAATAGAAGAGTCCTACTGAGTGGTGAGAATGAACTTGAGCAAAGGAGGATCCTATTTTGCACTAGATGTAAGTGTAAGGGTAAATGTTATGATGTGATTATTGATAGTGGAAGCACTGACAATTTGGTGTCAGAAGAGATGGTGACAAAGTTGAAGCTTAAGAGACAGAAACATCCACATCCATACCAGATTGCTTGGGTGCAAGATGACCACAAGGTCATGGTCAATGAACAGTGCCTAGTGAAGATCAATATTAGCAGATACCATGATGAGGTACTATGTGATAGCATATCTATGGATGCATGTCATATGTTGTTGGGCAGGCCATGGTAGTTTGATAGGTGTTTTGTACATGATGGTCATGCAAATACCTATTCCCTGAAAAAGGATGGAGTGAGACATAAGCTAAAGCCATTGAATGACATAGAAGAAAAGGTATGTGGTAGTGCAAGAATAAATTTTGTTGATGGAAGAAAATTTCTAGATGGTATGAGGCATGAGCATGTGTGTTTTTCTTTAATTCTAAAAGTTGGTAAAGAGGAAGTAGAAGATGTACCTATAAAAGTTGTAGATTTGTTGAATGAGTTTTAGGATATTATATCTAATAATGTACCTGATGGATTACCACTAGTAAGGAAGATCAGTCATCAGATGGACCTGATTCTAGGAGCCAGTTTTCCAAATAAGGCAGCACATGGAATGACACTAGTGGAAAGTGAGGAGTTGAATAGACAAGTACATGAGTTATTGCAAAAGGGGTTGATTCGAGAGAGTCTGAGTCCTTGTGCTATACCAGTGGTATTAGCACCACACAAGAATGGAGAATGGAGGATGTGTACAGATTCCAGAGCAATAAATAAGATCACAATCAAGTTCATGTTTCCATTGCCATGAATGGATGATATTATGGATTGTTTGAGTGGAGCTGTGTATTTCTCAAAGATAGATCAAGAGAGTCGATATCACCATATTTATATTAGAGAAGGAGATGAGGGGAAGACTACCTTCAAGACAAAGGAAGGATTGTATGAATGATTAGTCAAGCCTTTTGGGCTAACCAATGCACCGAGCACTTTCATGTGGCTCATGAACAAGGTTCTGAAAGAGTTTCTGGGTAAGTTTGTCATTGTTTACCTAGATGATATTTTGATCTTTAGTAAAACATTGGAGGAACATATGGTGCATATTCATATGGTGTTTTAAAAGCTGAGAGAAGAGAAATTATTGATAAATTTAAAGAAGTGCAGTTTTGTGAAGAAAGAGTTAGTGTATTTGGGATTTGTAGTTTCAGCAGAAGGTCTAAAAATGCACCTAGAGAAAGTAAAGGTTATCCTTGAATAACCTACTCCAAGGAGTGCTACGGAGGTAAGATCTTTTTATGGTTTGGCTAGCTTTTATAGAAAGTTTATAAGAAATTTTAGCAGTACTTGTGGGTTCTTGACTGAAATGATGAGAGGGGATAGAAAAGAGTTCAAGTGGACTAATGGGGCATATAAGAGTTTTAAACTATTGAAATAGGAAGTTACAGAACAACCTATTTTAGCACTTCTAAATTTTAATAAGGTGTTTCAAGTAGACTATGATGCTAGTGGTACTACAATAGGAGTTGTTATGAGCCAAGAAGGTAAACCTGTTGCTTATTTTAGTGAGAAGTTAAATGATGCCAAGAGAAAATATTCTATTTATGATCAAGAATTTTATACTATATAGTTCAAGAATTGAAGAAGTGGAGACACTATCTACTTCCTAAGGATTTTTTTTTGTATACTGATCATCAAACTTTGCAATATTTGAATAGTCAAGGAAAGTTGAATCAAAGGCATTTGAAATGGGTTAAGTTTTTGTAGAGTTATACATTTGTTTTGAAACACAGGAGTGGAAAGTCTAACAGGGTTGTAGATGCACTTAGCAGAAGGCAACTATTGCTGATAGAAATGCAGATTGAAGTGGTTGGGTTCAAGGAACTCAAGAAATTATATCCAAAGGATCCTGATTTTGGTGAAGCTTGGAAAGCTTGCATAGAACCTATTACTCTAGATAGAATGAAGTGGTTGGATTTTATCATTCAGGATGATATGCTATTCAGAGGGAGCTAGTTGTGCATTCCACAAAGTTCTATGAGGGAGAATCTCATCAAGGAGAAGTAGAGAGGAGGATTGGTTGGACATTTTGGTCATGATAAAACCCTTGCTTTGGTTAGTGAGAACTATTATTGGCCACAGTTGCAACAAGATGTCAAGAAGTTTGTATAGAGTTGTAGAGTATGCAAGATGGTGAAAGGAGTGAAGCAAAATATAGGGTTGTATCAGCCATTACCTGTATGAGAGAAGCCTTGGGAGGATATTAGTATGGACTTTGTTCTGGGTTTACCGAGGACTCAACAGGGACATGATTCAATTTTTGTGGTGGTTGAGAGATTTTCAAAGATGGCACATTTCATTCCTTGCAAGAAAACTAATGATGTTGTTCATGTAGCAGAATTGTTTTTCAGAGAAGTAGTGAGATTACATGGTTTTCCAAAGACCATAGTTTCAGATCAGGACACTAAGTTTGTTGGATATTTCTGACATACATTATGGAAGAATTTGAAGATAGATTTGAAGTTTAGTTCATCACATCATCCACAGAATGATGGACAAATAGAGGTGGTGAATAGAAGTTTGGGAGATATACTAGGATGTTTGGTTGGAGATAAGCCAACAAGATGGGATTTGATTTTACAACAGGAAGAATTTGCATACAATAATTCTGTCAACAGGAGCACTAGTAAATCACCATTCTAGATTGTATATGGAAGTAGTGCAAGAAATGCATCTGAGTTGAGAAGGATAGATAAAGAAGAAATAAGTAGTGCTGAAGCTGAGGATTTTGTAGAACACTTGATGAACATCCATGAGGAGGTGAGGAAGCATATTACCAAGATGAATGCATAGTATAAGACTAAGATAGATGAGAAAAGGAGGCATAAAGAATTTTAGGTTGGAGATGAATTCATGGTTCATTTGTGGATGGAGTGATTTCCAGTTGGTACATATAACAAGTTGAAAATGAAGAAGTTTGGGCCATGTAAGATAGTGAAGAAGCATGATTCAGGAAATGCATATGAGGTAGACTTGCCTACTAAACTGAATATTTCAACACTATTTAACATTTCAGATTTGACAGAGTATCATGAAGGAGGTGTTGAAGATGAGATCACATAAGCACAGTGGAGTATTCCAACAACTAGTTCAGATACCAAAGAGATTGAAGATATACTAGATAGTCATGTTGGGAGAAGCACAAGGAGCAAGATATATGAAGAATATCTGGTCAAGTGAAAAGGATGACCTGTTCACTATTCATCATGGCTGACAAGGGAGGAGGTTAACCATCTTGGTTTTCCTCTTCACACCTAAGACGTGATGGGGTCACCTCTCAAATTACCCTGGGTGTCTGATGTAGGAGCATCTTGGGTGTAAGAGCAATCTTGCATCACCAAAAAATATTTTTGGTTTCTTTTCAATAAGCGCTATATTGTGTAGAGTTGCTATTTATGAAACTTACTATTTTTAGTAAGCTAGTCATATGATCTCAGAATGTTTTGATTTCACATGTGGAGGTTCATCTTAATCATATCAGCCTACCAGTAAAGTTTCATTGCCGGATCAAGTCTAGTTTTAAAGATATTGAAAATTTTTGGTATTGGAAATAGGGTACAAAAACTTTGAACTCAATTTTGAAGGCTTTAGAGACCCTGGATGAGGTCAAATTTTTGGATGAATGAAGCTTTCTTGATTCAAGTGTTATAGAGCTCTAGAGCTCCTTGCGCCCTTTTCAAATTGGGGTTATAATAGCCAATTGGGTCAACAGGTGATGACTTATGGTCTTCGAAAGTTGGGCCACCTGAAATGGCAGAAAATAAATTTCCTTCAAAATTTTTGTTTGCATTTCAAAAGTTATTTTGAGCTGACTTTGATGTAATAAATCAAAAAATAAAATTATTCTAAGTTTGGTCCGCTCTAAGGGCTAAATTTCTAGAACCTTCTGGGGCGGTAGAAATTGTTTTTATAAAGAAGGTTCATAGTTTTGTCTAGGGAAGTTCTGGGTAGATCTAGGTAATGATTGGAGGCTTTTTCCTATAGAATATTGTAAAGGGAATGCCCATGTGGCTTTGCATATTGTAATTCTAAAATTTTTAATTCCACATTTGTCGAGCTAATAAGAAGCCCATTTACTATTCTTGCAAATTTTTGTTGTTTCTCTATTGATGTTATGTGTTTGTGGTATTAAGGGGAGTACCCTTCATTAATATATTTACAAAGATCACTAATTAGTGCATGATTACATTCTACTTAATACTATCATGACATACGTTCTTTTGTCATCTTCTAGTTGAATTCCACTACCCTTTAGCCTTTTCTCTTTTGCATCTTCCATTATTTCATTCCACTCCATTGGTGGAATGAGAGGAGGATGCTCATACTTTGGGTTATCCTTTAGAGCCCTTCTATATTGGTCCCTCATAGTCTTTATATGTTTGGATGCTCTTCTAAGAATCATGACTCTGTCAAAATTTTTATTTTCAAAGAGGTCCTCTAAAGATTTAATGAGCTGATTTTTTAAGTTAGCATCATGTTCATTCCACCTTTTTTGAAAAAACAAAATTGTTAGATATCATAACTTTAATATAGTACAATAAATAGAAGATAAGAAAAACATTGTACCAATATTATGAAGCTACATACCTTTTATGTATGGTGGGCCCAAATAGCTTCAATGTCATTTCAAAAAGATGCTCATAAAAAACATCATTTCCTACAAAAATATCATGGGATTATCGGTCCAAAATTAGTTACATTTAAGTAAACTATAATTACACTGTAAATAATAACAATTTTAAAGCACTTGGAAGCTTTTCTACTTTTAACAGAAATATATTGTTCTTGTTCAACAACAATATCCCCACAAATGAACCAGTACTAGTAACATAGGCTAATCTAGGAAATGGTTGATCTTCACTAGTACTGGTCTGATCTGTTCTTATACTAGGTGTAGGTGTATCTATTAGTGCACAAAATAGGTCCATGCAATGTATAAAATTCACACAAGAAAAATAATCAATGCATGATTAGCACATAACAAAATATATAAAAGTAAGGTTTTACCAGTTGTAGCTGGTACTGAGGAAGATGTCTACAAGCACCTTGTTGCAGACAATGCAACCGTCGATAGAAGAATGTTAATCAAAGGAGGCATTTGTACTTCATCATGAGTTGAAGAATACATTTTTAGCAAAGATATTTGGAATGGATAAAGATTAAATGGGGTACTAGAAGCATCCCAAACATAAGTTGAGTCAATAATGCATACAAAGAATAAATCAATGGTTAAAGGTTTAAGGATTATTTACATGAAGGTTGTGTGGCACTACAACCCTTACCATGTTGACCACAATTCACAGGTGTCAAAATCATGTAATAAAAATACATCATATTTTAGACCATGATCCATAAATAGTATAAAATATAAACATCTATTGAACTTTAATTATTGCTTAAGATTAATTACTTCTTACATTAATACAATTGACTCTACATATCAATTCTTCTTTAAGTTCCTCTGACTCCTCATTTTTGTTTGATTCCATTATAAGGTTAAGAATTTATTTACCATATTTAGTTTTTATTTGAGTAGCCATGAATACATGGTTAGAGTTAGATGCGATGTCATCTATAAATGTCACCTCAACTTCAAATCGTAATTGATATGCTACCATTTTTTCTTTTCTCTATCAATAAGTATCAAGTTGTGACATGAATATCAGTAAAATTCTATCAAAATAACTCCAAAGCCATGAAGAAAAGAACATAATAATATGACAATTGTTTCTATATAATTTGTAGAATTACACTAATTAAGGTTTACCTTTGATGAAGTTGTACTGTGAGGTGGATCCATGTCACCCTGTGACAAAGATTAGTAATTCTTAGCAATCAGAAGTGAAATGAAAGTAATAAACTTACCAAAAAAAATTATTTATAAAATAGTAGATTGTACATTGGAGTTAATATTAATTGGAGGAAATTGGTTTAAATGTTATACTTGCCAATCCCATGATAGGGAATTTTTTTATATCTACACAATTCAAATTGTAATCTATCAGAAGCTCTTCCCCTACACTTATTTATTTTATCGCACATACAAATACATGATTTCCCTCGTGTGCCTTGAATATACAATTTGGCCACTTATTAGTTGACACAGGTCGAGAAATCTTTATAAAACCTACAATATTCCCTATTTCTTTTGGCCTTCCATCAATATACATAGTGAGCCTTTTAGTTTGATCATTTCCTTTGCATTGTATATAATTTTCTAATAATGTATACCTATGCATACTTTTTTTATATTGCACAATCTACATCCAATTCTTGTTGTTGTAACAAGGTCCTACATACTCCATCAATTCAACAACTTGATTATAACTACCTTTATGCCATCCATGGAAAATAATCCCAAACCATGTAATGAAGATGGAGCTATGTGATATATCCTTTCATTAATAAAAAAATCACTGTTAACTGGAGGTAGTTCCTTGGGTACCTATTCTTTCTGAAGATGTGTGTACCTTAAGGGAACCTTCATGTCACCTTTGGTCTCATTATCATAAGAACATGACCCCCCCTTAGCAAGGAAAACTTGCATTCATTTATCAAATTTTCTTCTAATCTTTTGACCTCTAGTTGATCTCCCTATTTTAGACCTACTAGATGTCTCACTTTTGTCTTCTATTCCCACATTTTCCTCACTTGAGAAAGATAGATCAGGAAAATACCTATTTGGTGATAACTACAATCCATCAAATGAGAGACATAGTAGGATCTATATATTTTTCTGACTAAAGAGAAGGAAACCAAATAATAAATTATACTTGTCGATCCATGTCAAAGGCATTAAATTTCCTGCATATGTAAATCATTTATCTTAAGCTAGCCAAAAATTACATGATATGTAAGCTACAAATTACATAGAAGACAAAATTTACATGATGCAAAATATACTCCATGACTATAGAGTTCAACATATAATAACTTAATTCAAATTTCTATGAATAAATCAATACCTCATGCATGACATTGATCATACCTTGACATACATTTCATTGATCATGTTATTGATCATCCTCCTCATCCATGCCATCATCATGACTATCATCATCATCATCATCATGACTACTATCATCATCATCACCATCATCATGACTATCATCATCATGACCATCATCATCATGACCATCATCGCCTTGATCAAAACCATCTTCATCACCATGATCATGATCATCACCATCATCACCATCATCATTAGCATCACTAGAATCATCATCATTTTCTTCTTCTTCTTCTTCTTCTTCATTGTGTAATAGTCATCCATGATCATCATTTACTTCATCTTCTGATTCTTCAGCATCTTCTTCTTCCATCACATTATACTTTACCGGCCTTCCTCTTGGATCATGTCTAACAACAAAAGACCAGCCCGATTTATGTGGAATGACAAAGTAAAATACTGTCTCACATTGGCTTGGAAGAACATAAGGCTTATCTCCAACTGGCTCAAATGACCTTGTATTAATCATTGTAAATCCACTATCATGTTCAATAACAGTCCTATCAAGATCATTTTGATTTAGCCGTAGCTTGTACCATTTGACGACAATAGAACTAATTTGAATGAAGTAAAGTTGCACTCAAGTATATCATCCAAAATGTCATAGTATTGATTTTCAGATTTTTGAGGATGTATCTCATTTCTAGATGAAATATTAGTGACCTCAAAGACTGCACTTATCCCAGAATCATAAGTTTTCTT
Source organism: Chamaecyparis obtusa (assembly GCA_027943335.1). Lineage (NCBI taxonomy): Eukaryota > Viridiplantae > Streptophyta > Pinopsida > Cupressales > Cupressaceae > Chamaecyparis > Chamaecyparis obtusa. The sequence goes on from BSBK01001197.1 coordinate 55,907, forward strand.
GGTGTCATCAAACTTTTTTATGTGAAATTTATGATCATGGTAGTACATAGCTTTGTGGTGTTTGATCTACAATTATTAAAACATGTCAAGATTATTTGCATCAATCTATGAGTTGATATTAAACTTATGGGTCATGGTTAGTAAACTTATATGTACCTTTCTACCTCTTAAACCATATGCTAGATCAAGTACCATTTGTGTAACATTGGGATATACATTATGATGAGCTTCTTTAACCAATGATGCAACACCATCCCATGTTAATGAGCGACCATTTTCTTGAAATTGTTGAATCCATACTGTCATCCAATCAAGATTGTTTGCAATATACAAATGTAGTGCATCCCACTCATGACCAACTGTAAAGAAAACAAATATACCACTTAGAAACAACTTATATTGAAGATCTATGAGAATTAATAAACTACAATAACATCATATAATTACCTCTCACTTTCCTCAATCTACCTTTCCCCATCAAGTACTCCCCTTCAAATTTTTAATAGAGTTGGGATCCCAAATGTGATCTACATGGATATTTGTTGCAAACTTGGGAAGATATTCACTAATGTACACCACGGTTTGGTATAACATATATCTCTCCACCATAGAACCCTCAAGATGGGCTCTTTGCCAAAGCAAGCCCTTCATAAATTTCAAGTGCCTCTCAACATTTCACATTGACCTAGTTTGTACAAGTCCACACAAATCAATCTCCTCAACTTGATGTATGAGGTAGTGTTCTTGAGCATTGAAAAAAGTTGGAGGTAGACACTTTTGCATTTCTGACATAAGCTAGGCAATTTTTCTCTTCCACTATTTTATATCTTTTTAATCAATTTCTTTAGATGATAACCACCTAAAAGAGATTCAACTCGCAAGAATATATAAACAAGATTTTAGATAAAAATATACAATAAATTACATAATATATGTACAAGTCTAAGAAATAACACTTCTAACCTCATGTATTCTCCAAGATCGTATATGACTTGTTTAACACTATTGTCAAATTGGTTTGGGAGGGATAGAGGTAGGACATACTGCAATGATTAAAAAATGATCTTTTCAATATATTGTAAAATAATAAAATAAAAAGTACATGCAATTTTACAAATATATTGTAAATAGAGAACATGACTTACCTTGACGAAGGTATGCCAATCATGTGTTTTCAACCCTAGCCCAAAATCACCTTTCTTTGATACAAGACTACTTATATTTGCAGCAAATCCCATTGGAAATTTGGTTTTTTTTATGACTTCTTTTAATGCATCACTTTGCTGCTCAGTTAATAACCAAGGAAGGGCACTCATATTTATGCCATCTCCAATGCTATTTGATTCAATGAAATTTTTCAGTGCATGATTGGATTCATGAATATCATTAAAAATTTTGGTAATTTTTTCTGTCATGCCTTCCATCCAATATTTTTCATAGTGTCTCTGTTACATTCTTTCTAATATGCATAGCATCAAACAAATGCACAATTGGGAGATCCTTGTAGTACGAAAACCTACTAAATTGACTACGATAACTTTTTATTACTCTAGGAAGTTGGTCATTGATGCCTTGACGACCTTCATGAGCATCAATAACATCATTAGTAAATAAAAGACAATATCAAAATATAAATTTCAAACAAAAATCATTAGATGGAATGACATTACCTCGATGATTTATTCTATTGTATTCCAACTTCCATAGATGAGGTGTCATTCTTTGTGGCCTTGATGTTGTCTCTTCTTTTCCATTAAAAATAATTTTTTTGATAGTTGAATGATGAAATCCTTCTTTCCTAAACTTCTTGAATGACAAGATTTCATCTTTGGACCACAAACTAGACATGCGAATTTACCCTTTGTCTGAAGACCTAAAAGATACATTACAATTGGATCATGTACAATTATCATGCACAACTTAAATATACAACAATAACGTGTAAGCACTATAACATACCAAAAATACGTGACCTTAACATGAATATATAACATACCACAAAAATGAATTAGCCCAGGGGCATCATGTATTGTCCATACAAGAATTACATGGAATTGAAATTTTCTTTTTCCTATTGGTCTAGAGATGTCATACATAGTGACTCCATTCTATAAAATCAACAACTCATCAATAAGGGGCTCAATATACATGTTCATATCTTTAACTTGGTACTTACCTAGTTGAATGAACAAAAACATTACATAATTATTATGACCATCTTGATGAGGTGTTTATAAATTAATTTACATAACTATTAAATGAAAAAATACCTAGTACAATCATTGACAACATTATGTGCTCCCTCTTTATGGACATCCAAGGAGGAATGTTATTCTTAATAACAAAAATAGGCTGTACTGAGTAAACAAATCTCATATCTCTAAATAGATTGACACCATCCACTGCCACTAAAATCTTGAGATTACGAGGTTCTTCTTTAAAGTGTGTACATGTTGTTTCTATGTCTTTAAATGTAGAACCATCTGCAAGCATTCACATAATGTCATCTTGACTTATATTGTGTGCATGGTAATCCATAAATTGTGCCAAGCTAGTGCTCCTGAATAATCATTGAAGATGTGGAATAATGATAATGTACCAAAGAGTCTTGTGAGGCACCATTTTTATTATTTGATCTGACCAATATCTACTAATATGACAACCAGGGCATTCTTTTGTAAACTCATGTTGTTTATGATATAGAATGTGATCATTAGGACATGCATGTATTGTTTGATACTTCATTCCAAATTGATTCATGATTGTAGATAATTCTCGATATGAATGAGGTAGAATGTTTGATGGTGGTAAAAAATACTCACCTATCAACCTACAACAACAAATATGAATTATTAATATAATGAATCATAATGGTATGCTAACATTGAAGATGACAAAAATGGCATACCTTAGCATACGTGACATTGCTACATTGGATAAACCATTCATAACCTTCAATCTCACTAACAACTCTATAGAGGAGAGAAGAGTTGTTTGGAAGCCTTGGTATAGGGGCTCATATGCCTTCTCAAGTATAGCTATATCAAGATGATCTTCTTCATCATCATTATCAGATGCCCTAGTACCATCATCATGATCATCTTGATCAGCTACGCCAATACCATCTTCTTCAATCATGTCCTCTCGCACATTATTAGCTATCCCAATACCATCATCTTCAATTGTGTTCTCTACCACAAGATCATCTTCTTTCATGGGAGATTTATCATCATCTTGGATATTCACACCTCCATGTTCCTCCAATTGGAAATCTACACTCACCAATCAACAAAAATCATGCCCCCCTTCAATGTGACCATGTTTCCTACAATGACTCTAGGTTGTTTTGATTAGAATTCTTCGATTCTTTAAGCCCTTACACTTTTTACAAGGACAATTACATTTATCAACATCTTTTCTTTGGAACTCAGACCACAATCTAGCAATTGTCTCATTATTTTGTTTTGGGTTCATATTTCCAGGTGTGGACTTTCTTCACAGGCTGTAAATATACAAAATGTAAACATACAAACATTAGTAGTATCTTTTATATAATAAAAATAAATAAAATAATAAAAATAAATAAAATATTATAAGATTATAAAAGATTTACAAATACACACACAAATCATGCTCACTAGACCATGAAATATTCAAAAGGATAAGTATTTTGGTAGTTATTATTATTTTGGGAGTTACACAAATCTCCTCACTAGACTACTAAATTTGTAGATATTATTCTTGATGCTGAAGTAAATCAAGAATGTGAAGTTGAAGTTGAAGCAATTACATCTAATTCATTGTTGCCTATATATAGCCTGCTACTATTTGGATATAATTCACATATGTTTGTGTTGAATTTTTTTTTTTGATTGGATGAAGAGTTTCATCTTTCATTTATATGAGTCTTTACCTTCCAAAAGACATGTCCCCTAGCTGGCTGACTAGGCATAGTTGGCCAACTAGCATATAAAAAATTTATTTTAGTTCTAACAGATCCCTAGGGAAGTCACGTGAACTATAAAGGTAACTATTGTAATTAGTAGACAAGGGTTGGAATTTTATCGAAGGAAGACTTTACTTCAATTTACACTTTAGTTTGTAATTAGAGACTATAGAGAATATATTCTAGAGTTGTACAGTCACATTGTGTAGTCTATAAAGATATACAATATATTTTTGAAAAGGAAACATGCAATTGAAGATAATAACACATCATAATTTGGCAGTGTAGTGGAGGTGATTTCATACTTTCATTTTCCCTACAAGTTGTCAAACATCATGGGAACCATTGGCAATTTCTCAAAATCTTATGAAAATCAAAATAAGAAACTACTCATTTCACCTATTGAGTAATAATTGAGGAGATAGTGCCTTGTAGAGAGTACATGATTATGGGATAGATTTTCAAAGTTCTTGAAAACATATTGGTTTTTAGAAGCCTTACATATGTATAAACTTCCCTTTTCTATGTACAAGTGCTACATCAAATGTATAATCTGAGACCCAAGAGCATACCTAGTGGGTTGACAAGCTCAATAGATCAAATGTGCTTGGCAAAAAAATAAAATGTGAATGGTATAGGTTGAGAGTTATATCAAAGTGCAGATGGCCCAAGAAAGAATAAAAAAGGAATAAGTATGAATCTTCAGTGAAAACAATATAAAGTTTTATTATGCAAAATTACTACACAACTTCAAAGGTGACATGTATTGAATGCCTAAGCTATCACCATATTTGCTACTAAGATATTTTAATCATTGGCGACATATTTTTTATGTCAAGGCTATCGTAAAACACAATTGTAGCTACCCATAAGAGAAAGAGTAGTTAGATAGATCATAGGTGTCACTAAATGAGTATGGAAATATTGAGGAGTTAGATTGTGGCATTACCGCCACATATTCTACAAGTAATAATGAAGTTGAGGGAGCTGCAAAAACCAAGTGTTTGTGCTTACATATTTAGACACTCCTGGGTGTCCCATAACCTCTTGAAAAGTTAAATCAATTGCCCCTAATTCATAAGCAATAGACCCCATTATGTGAAAGAGAACAACAAGATGTGGAAAGTTCCAAGAAACTTATAATTTAAAGTACCATTATTCTTTGTTTTAGGGTTGTTTTTCTTTATAATTTTAAAATCATCAAAATTACCAAAGGGAATAATGCTGATATAACCATTCTATTTTCCTGAAATCAATCTTTAACAACATGCCATGATCTCTTGTGATATCAAAGAACATATTAACATGTAACTACATTCACTTATGTAATAGAATATGAATTTCTTGAATCAAAATGGATAAGGTTTATTTTTAACACCCACATTTGAAATGAATTAATAGAAGTGAGAAGTCCAATTTTATTAATCACGAAGAATTACATCACAAGTTTTCTTAAGCTATGGAAGGAGACATTAGTTTTATTTCAACCATCTTGCAATTAAATTGGGAGTTCAATTGTATGGATATCAACATTAAAATTGAATTACAAGAAAGGAATCATATGTGGGTCTAATATTTGAATATTTCTTGTAGACCATGCAACATAGAGACTAAATATCAAATTTGTAGGACTACATCACTAATGATTGACAATTTTGTTGGGTTCAAATACCATGAGACCTTAAACAAAATCCCATAATTCTTTGACTTTCTAATAGTTCTATTTCTATAATTCTGAATTTTCACTATCAATCCATTTCTAATTCAAATTATAGTACATGTGATGTCAAATATGGGTGCTAATGATTGACAATTTTCTCTAAACCAAAAAGTACTAAAAATCTTACCCATAACTACTTCAGTTGTATCAATCGCATCAATTGTATTACTATAATTTTCAATAAAAACTATGGATGCAATGGTACCATTTTCCTATTTAAAATATAGCACAAGAATAGGTTCTAATTACAATTCAAGATAATAGTTTTTCTACCACCATTATCCTTCTGAACAAGAATGTGTGCTAATTAGAATACATGAGAACAAATCTATTGCTACCATTATCCTTCTGATGTGGGTTTTTCTTCTTTATTTTCTCTATTTGGTCCAAAGGATCTTTACCCAATTCAGCTTCATTATCACAATGTGTTAACTTGTTAAGTAAACCCTCCATAAACACAACACTAGTTTACAAACTGAACAATAACCCGACATAAGGTTACATTACAATTAGTTCAAAGACTAACACAATGTATGTTAACCATACTCCAAAAAAAACTTACTAAAGGCTTCAACAATTTTAAAGGAATCACAAATGGTGAGGTGAATGCTTGGCATTCAAAAAAGTATGTTAAACTAATTTGTTCAATGAAAATTTTTGAGGACTTTCTAGTTTCCCATGTTATCTAAGGTAAGGCAATTCAGATGAGGATATGTTATCAAAATTCAGAGTTAAGTTATCATATTTAGAAAAAAAAAAGAACTTGTGCAAGATCTAAGGGACATAAAGGAAAAATGGTTAGATTGGCTAGAGTAGGAAGATTGGTTAGAACAGATAGATTAGAAAGTGAAGAGACATAAGCAAGTAATGGTGTTAGGAGAATTGTAGTTTTAGGGAGCTCTTACAAAGTATATATATGTTCATCTATGTGAATAGATCTAGATCAAAAGTGAGAGACTGAAAACTATATGAAGGATTGATTCAGTGAGATTTCGAATGGAACATTGTTGAATATCATATTGAAAACAATGTTGAAATTGTGAGGAATAGAATATATTACTTGTAGAGATTTACATGACATATTTGGCTCTATGAGAGCAGTATTTTGTATTCTCTTTCACTAATTATAATTTCCATAAAAAGGAACATACATATTGTCACAATGAAATACTGAATTTATCATTTTCAATCACCAGTAATCTTGTGATAGAAGTTATTATAAACAATCATAAGATTTTTAGTTTTTTTTCAGTATTATTGAACTATTGTGATAGAAGGGTTGGTGCTCCTTGAAGTTGGTGCTTCTAAACATTAAGGTACAAAGTTTGTGATCTTTGGATTAATAGGAAAGATACAGGTGTCGAGTGGTTGTTCTACTCTTAGAGAGTTTTGCACTCATCAAAATCATGTTGTCATGTGTCTAACGTTTGTCTCTCAGTTTGATGCATTATTTGCCTATCTCTATTTCAATCCATATATCCATTCAGTTTCATTTTATGATGTGAAACTTTATGTTCAAGTTATCTTTACATATTGCCTCAAATAGTTTGATTTCATTTAGGGCTTGTTTAGGTTATCTTTACATTCTTGTCATTGTATTGATCTTTTTTGGTTTTTTTATATGGGGTGGGGTTATTTTGACAGACTGTTACATACCCTGACTATATAGGGACAATCACTTTTTGAGGGATTAAACACTTCCAAACTTTAATAGAAACTATCCAAGACTTCAATGTAAATGCATCATAATACCTTAACAATCCATTTAGATCCCTAACAACCAGTAACAATGGTGCCTTGGATGAACAATAAATCACTCATGGGTTGTTGATGAATAGAAAATTTAGGGTAAACACAAAATAATGATGCCCTAGCTTCATGTAATGTGAAGAACATAATAAGTACCTGATGAATGTAATAACAACAATGTATATAAATAGAGATCAAAATCTCAAACACTTATACAATCATAGAAAACATGCCAGCAAATACACAATACATGATGCCCTGGCACATTGCTCATAGGCCTTAAGTAGGTAACCAACAAGTACCAATAGCATAGAAGCATAAAATAATGCCAGAAAAATGCAAAGTAAGGAAATCCTTACAAGCGGTCCTCCTTGTACACCAAATAACAATGGAAACCCTCACAGGTGGTCCTTCATTTACACCAAAATAATAGTGGCAACCCTCACAGGTGGTCCTTCTTTTACACAAAATAACAGTAGAAACCCTCGCAGGTGGTCCTCCTTTTACACCAAATAATAGTGGAAACCCTCGTAGGTGGTCCTCCTTTAACACCAAATAATAGTGGCAACCCTCACAGGTGGTCCTCCTAAAACTCCTACCAAATAATAGTTAAAACCCTTGCAAACACTCCTCCTTCAGGCACTCCAAGTTAAAACTGAATAATGAAATGAGATATGAAATATTTTTTCTTTTTAAAGTTATGCCCATATTGGTCAAAATTTTGACCTACATGGTATTGGTCAAAATTTCAACCAACACGGGCATGGATTAAAAAAAAAGAAAGTTTTCCTTCTATAATCCAACCAACCTAAACCTTTTTAATTTGATGAAGGGTGCTCCCCTTAATGCCACAAACACATAATAGAAACAGAGAAACAACAACAATTTGCAAGAGCAGAAAATGGACTTCTTATTATCTCCACAAATGTGGAATTACAAATTTTGAAATTACAATATGCAAAGCCACATGGGCATTCCCTTTGCAATATTCTATAGGACAAAGCCTCGAACCATTACCCAGATCTACCCAGAACTACTCCTAACTGCCTAAGACAACACTACAACCTTCCTTATATAGGCAATTTTCCACCATTTGGGAAGGTTCCAGAATTTTAGCCAATAAGGCTGACCAAACTTAGAATTATTTTATTTTACAATTTATTACATTAGAGTTGGCTCAAAACAAATTTTGAAACCCAAACAAAAATTTTGAAGAAAAATTATTTGTCACCATTTTAGGTGACCCAACTTCCGAAGACCATAAGTCATCACTCATTGACCCGATTGACTATTATGACCCCATTTTGGAAAGGGTTTGAAGTGCTCTACAATGCTTAGATTAAGAAAGCTTCATTAAACCAAAGTTTCAACCTCATCTTGGGCCTCTAAAGCCTTCAAAATTTAGTTCAAAGTTTCTATACCCTGCTGCCAATACCAAAAATTTCAATAACTTCAAAACTAAACTTGATCTGGCAATGAAACTTTATTGGCAGGCTGATATGACCAAAATGAACCTCTAGGGAAGAAAATAGACCATTTTGAGAATGAACAGAAAAATTACTAAAAATAATAAATTTCCAAAAATAGAAGCTCTGCACAAGATTGCCCTTATTGAAAAGAAACCAGAAATATTTTTGGGTGATGCAAGATTGCTCTTACACCCAGGATGCTCTTGCATCAGAAACCCGGGGTAATTTGAGAAGTGACCCTATCATGACTTATGTGTGAAGAGGAAAACCAAGATGGTTAACCTCCTCCCTTGTCAGCCATGATGAATCTTCAATAGGTTCTCCTTTCCACTTGACTAGATATTCTTCATATGTCCTGTTCCTTGTGCTTCTACCAACACGACTATCCAGTATATCTTGAATCTCCTTGGTAGCTTAACTGGTTGCTGGAATACTCCACTGTGCTACTATGATCTCATCTTCAACACCTCCCTCATGATACTCCATCAGATCTAAAATGTTAAACACTAGTGAAATATTTAGCTCAGTAGGCAACTTGACCTCATATGCATTTCCTGAATCATGCTTCTTCACTATCTTACATGGCCCAAACGTCTTCATTTTCAACTTGTTACATGTACCAACTAGAAATTGATCCTTCTGCAAATGAACCATGACTTCATCTCCAACTTGAAATTCCTTATGCCTCCTTTTCTTATCTACCTTAGCCTTATACTGTGCATTCATCTTGGTAATGTGCTTCCTCACCTCCTCATGGATGTTCTTCAAGTGTTCTAAAAAATCCTCAGCTTCAGCGCTACTTATCTCTCCTTTATCTATCTTCCTCAACTCTAAAGCATTTCTAGGACTACTTCTATATACAATCTGGAATGGTGATTTACCAGTGCTCCTATTGACAGAATTATTGTATGCAAATTCTACCTATGGTAAAATCAAATCCTATCCTATTGGCTTATCTCCAACCAGACATCTCAAAAAATTCCCCAAACTCCTATTCACCACCTTTGTTTGTCATCAGTCTATGGATGATGTGATGAACTGAACTTCAAATTTGTCTTCAACTTCTTCCACAATGTACGCTAGAATGCTCTTGCATCATAATTGATGGTTGAAAATTTTTGTAGAAAAATGAGGTCAAATGTACTAGTGGTTATGAACATCTGGAGACGCGTTCTACATCATTTGGAGGTCCTAAAGACCAAGTTTGACTAGGTTTGACCATGGTTCACCAATTTGAAATATCAAAAGTTTGATGTATGATAATCAGTTAAGTTGAGTTGACCATGGTCAATTATGCAAGCAGTTAGCCATCCTGGGTCCAAATATTTTAAATCATGATTTTTACAAAGTAAATGATCTCAAATTTTGATTTTGATCTCGAAAATGGGTTTAGAACGTCAAAATTAGCCAGGGGTGCAATTTTTATGCAAAACAGAGCTCTTTGAAAAATTAGGTCAAAACCTATATAAGGACCAAAAGGGTCATTTTCAAATCATTTCAACCTTTTGTCTTTTGTGAACTTGTGGAGCCCTCTGAGAAAAAATGCAAGTTCCTATGTCTTCTCATCATTTTGAGCATAGTTGGTGGTACCAGCAACCTCACCAGTATGGTAACCCAGTAAGTGGACCTTTGTGCCTCTCTTGTATTCAATTTTGTCCATGTTTTATGCATTTTAAAGATTTTTTTCACATTTTTGAGCTTTTCATTTTTTTTTCTTCACGAAAACTCATACGACAATCCGCCAGGACTGGTATGAGTTTTCAAGTCCATGTCAAGCCTCATATGGGTTATAACTATAACTCATATGAGGAGGACCCAAGTGTCATACAACATTTCGTTGGGTCCTTGACATGTCGTCTGAGACCCTTCACAGAGTCGTATGACCATGAAGTGTCGTATGAGACATTACTATAACTCGTACGAGTTGTGGTACCAATCTGAAAACTTTTATGGAAAATAGTGAGCATTTTGGACATCCTTAGGTCAAAAATTTGATTTTTCTAATTTCTTAGGCTGATTCCTTAGCATTTAATGCACCTTCTGAAGTTGTCAATTTCTCATTTTTTGTGCATTTGAGCCTATTTTTTATGAAGTTACTGAGAGGTTTCCCTATTTCTATGCTGTGTAGATTATCTTTCCTAACGTACATGTGTGAATATCTCATCCGGCTACCCAGAGACTCTATATCACTTCTTGACCCTCTAAGCGTACATCTAGCTGCCTGTGGCTTTGAGTACTTGATTTGGTTGCTTGAGATTTAGGTTAACCACAGATTGATTACAACCTTAGTTGAGAGATTTCATTCAGAGACTCAAACCTTCCACCTTCTAACTGGAGAGATCACCATGACTCCGGAGGATTTCTATAGGATTTTACAGATACCATTTCATGGACCTCACCTAGACTACATTAGTTCGGGCAATGCTATATTGACTACATTTAGGATAGTATTTGGGGTTGATGAGAAGATCATCGAGAAAATATAATGGGAGAATCTAGTGTAGAGATACATATAGATGCACCATGTTGAGTGCATTATCACAAGTATGATCTATAGGATCATCATGTCTGATAGGCAGCAGTGCGGACTCTTGATGGGCTAGGGCTCGATGGTGCAGTGACTAATGGCTAGTCCTGCTGAGCTGGGGTGGTGACAGTGTTTATTAGCCCATATGTTCTCAGATATGCATGATATAGTGTATCAATTGGGAAAATGATTTGCTTCCAAGGTTCTTGTTCTCTAGATCTGGGCCTAGAAACATATTTCTATTTGTATAATAGTAGGTGGTGATGAGTGACAACCACAAGAGCCACTGATTTATAGGTATTCAGGCTATATCACACAAGTATGGATGTGGCACATCAAGTACTAGAGGCACATCCTAGATGACATGACCTCAGTGACATGGAGACCATATTTGTAGATAGAGGTGTGGTCTACCTCCCATGTTCAGTTTGGCTAATTTTTCCAAAGTTGAGCATTGATTAGGTGGACTTCCACTATTTTGGAGCATTTTTTGATTACCCAAGTGTAGAGATAGTTTGGCATCATACAGGATGGCCCTCAAGACTTTACATCTTATGATCGATTAGTTTGGGATCTTGGGCTCGGATGGTCACCATCACTATCATATGTTGAGTATAGTTTAGAGTACTAAGGATATATCAGTAGGGACTAGGATTATAGAGTTTAGATCTCAGATACAGGAGTCACAGATGCATACATGTCATAGATTGGAAAAAATCCTATTTGGAGGTTCTCAGATCCCATAGATCTCATCTTGACTATGGATCATGTAGTGGATGTGATAGGTGCCCCTATGGGTAGAGGATAGAGACATCGGGAGGTTCAGATTCCAACTGTTCATCATACACCACCATGTCCTAGAGCTATGATGACCCCACCGTGTCCATTCGAACAGATGATACCACCTCACCCCTAGAGTTCTATAGTAGGTAGACTTGCAGTTCTTTAGAGGAGATATACTAGAGGTGAGGATGGTTAGCTAGGCAGTGTGGGTAGTGCTGATGAGGTGTTGGGAGCACATCAAGATGTTCCTATGGTAGATGCCTCGAATGTTCTGGATTTTGATTTAGGTGTTGAGGTTCATTGCCATAAGGCGTAAATGGAGGCTAGTGCTGATCAACCTATTGAGGAGGCAGAGGCAGTAGCTACGGAGGTAGATCCAGGGTTGAGACAGACACCCCAGGATGTTATCAGACATCTTAGGCAAGAGTCATAGGATCTAAGGATACACACTGCCTCAGTAGAGGCTCGACCTAGGATATCAGAGAGACATGTTTGGGAGAGTGAGGCTGATGTGATGTGATTCTAGGCTGAGGTGATACATTAGACTAGTTGAGATTCATATTATGTTTCTTCTTATTATTCCAGGCTACCTACTAAATAGAGAGTGCCTTCTTATTCTAATTTCATGGCTACTTCTAAGGGAGTTAGAGCACCACAGGCTGGCCCGCCACTAGATGCACCTGCCCCACCACAACCAGATGTGAAGGAGTAGGTAGACATCTGATTTATCTTAGGGTTCTAATTTTTGTCATTTTGTCTATATACTGATCATATCTGATAGCTCATTGAGCTCATTGTTTTGTATACTATGCCATTAGTGCACCCCCATACTTATCCCAATTATATATATATATATATATAGATACATATACACACACACACACACACACATACATATGAGATTAATTTTTTGATTGTGACTTCATATGCACTTGTCATTTATGTTTATGATGTAATATCATGTGATTCCAATGTATGAAATGATTATACTATTGTGGAATGTATGGTTTAATGAAATGCAGTGTTTACTTTCAAATGTATGAATATGCAATGCAATGATAGATGAAAATGTAGATGTTATGCTTATGCTTCATGAATTCTCATGTATGAATGCAATGTATGAATGCAATGGATGAATGCAATGAAATGTAAATTTAAATGCAATGATACACATGATATTGTTTTGCAGGTATATGAAGAAGATGAGTGCTCGGTCATTTGTCAAAATGGATGTGTAACCCAGGATGGTGACTGCTTGTTGGTTGAGATTAAGGGAACCTTCATACAAAGCTGAGTCCTTGTGTCATGTTTTAGCATATTTTTGGAGAATCAATAAGCATCAAGGTGAATGGTGAAATTGTGAGATAGATACAACCATGCAAAGTGCAAAATGAAATGCAACCCTAAGACCTAGGACCTAGTCACTAATCATGTGTCAGTCATTATCATCAGTGAATATTTTTTTGTTCTTTTCTCTTTAGGTAACACTAGATAAGTCAATACAATGTCCACTAGTTAGGCAACCATAGACATATGAATATTGATTATTGTTTTATTATATCAGATTTAGATATAAGCATCAAAGCACAAAAATCTAGGATGACCTAAATATCATGTCCTTTTGATATAGCAATTTGTATAAGCATCAGAACATAAACCTTTTGATGACCTAAATATGCCTTGCAGAAAAATACACCAAAAAAAGGAGAGATCATCCTTAATCTCATGTGAATTTACTCATAGTGACTCTTTATCGTTCATATCCTTGGATAATTTTGTGTTTCACAATAGAGAAGAAGAAATCATTCAAAAAGACAAAGTTAGATCAAACTTCCTTGAATTTTCTAGGTATCAATGGTCAAGGTACACATGGCCATCCAATACATGATGGATGGACTTATAGTGGACACCAGTTCAATCCAGAATTTCCAAAGTTGTTATATTTTCACATACAAGCAGAAGACAAATAAAAGATTATGCCCCCCATCATCACTCTCTAAATCCTATGAAGGACATCATCGAGGAGCTCGAGGGGACAAAATATGCAAAAATATCAATGTGAATCAGTAAGCATACAAGGAGATAAAAGCACGCAGCATAGATTTTTTTCAGTTTGTTATTGTTCATTTGTGTTTGATGGAAAAATCCTTTCCTGGTGAGGAGACAAGCTGACTGACTCATATATAGCTTTGGAAGGACCTTGACTAGAAATGACTCATCTAAAGATATTGAGGACTTTAGGATATGACGCTGATTATTGGATGGTGCTCAGACTGACTTTATTGAAAACATGAAATATGCAAAAACTAAAGCATGACTGAAAGCTGGGAAAGACCAAGATCACGTTGATAGATGGAGCACTTTGAACAAGTGGTGCCTATTTGCCAAGTTTTCACCATCTTGGCAAAGATTCTATTTTTTCTACCAAGGTGCCTGTTTCCAAGTTTTCACCAAGGTACTTTTCTTTTTCTTCTTTCTTTTTGTATTTTTCATTTTTTTCAATTTTTTTGTATTTTTCATCTTTTCAATTTTTTTTGTATTTTTCCATTTTTTCAATTTTTTTTGTATTTTTCATCTTTTCAATTTTTTTTTGTATTTTTCCATTTTTTCAAATTTTTTTTTTTTTGTGATACATCAAGGCACCTATTGCTAGGTTTTCACCAAGATGATCATTTTTTCATGACTTTTTCTAATTTTTATGATTTTTTCAGGACATTTTACCATAGACTAAATGCCTTAGGCATAGAATTTCTTCATATGTAGAATGTTGATTGGTTCTTGAAGCTATTCTCCTTTAGTCGTTGAGAGTTGATAGGCTCTAGAGCAAAAAGTAGTAGTGATAACAAAGGGACCCAGCCAGTTGGGTTCAAACTTCCCTTTGCGCTCTCGATGGGATTAATTTTTAGGATTTTCTCTCAAGACTAGATTGCCAACCTGGAATTCTTTGTGTTTGACTTTCTTGATGTAGCCTCTAGACATTCTTTTCTGATATACTCTAAGATTATCATACGCAACTTGTTTGCACTCATCTAGTAGTTCAAGTTCTTGCAACCTAGACACTCGGTAGTCATCATCGATTACTAGACCATGCATTTTGATTCTTAGTGATTAGATTTCAACCTCAATAGGTAGTACCGCTTCACACCCATAAACTAAAGTGAATGGTGTAGCCCTAGTGGGAATTCTAATACTTTTTTTATAGGCCCAGAGAGCTAGATTGATCATGAGATGTTAGTCTCTTCCTATTTTATTACCTGTGCAATGTAGGATCTTCAACATATTTTTGTTCGATGCTTCTTCTTGTCCATTCCCTTGAGGATAGTAAATGGATGACCAATGTTGTGTAATCTTGAATTTAGAGCACAAGGAATCCAAGTCCTTATTTTTGAATTGGCCACCATTATCTGTGACTATTGAATGTGGAATTCCATACCGACATATGATGTAGTTCAGGGTGAACATTGAAATTTTTTTGTCGGTTGCTTGAGTCAAAGGAACTACTTCTACCCATTTTATAAAATATTATATAGTTGTAATGATATGGGTGTGTCCATTGGAAGAAAATGGATATATAGCTCCTATAAGATCAAATGCCCATTGTTGGAAAGGCCATTGTGTGGGAAAGGGAATAAGATCTCTCCCTGGTGCATGAATAAAGTTACCATGGACTTGACATTTATGACAATTCTTAGCATATTTGATAGCCTTTTTTTCCATTTCAGGCCAATAGTACCCATCCCTAATAATTTTTTGAGCTAGCGTTAAACTATTGGAATGTGATCCACATCTACCATCATGGACTTCCTCTAATTCATGTTGAGACTCTTCACATTATAAAAACCTAAGAAGTGTACCATCTAGACTCCATTTGTATAGATCATTACCAATGATGACATACCAAGATGCATTTTAGATAAGGTATCATTTCTCATTGTAGTTGAAGGTATCAAGGATGATTTGGTCTTGAAGATAGGAAAAAAGGTGTTTGTATCTAGAAGAATCATAACCAATAATAGTCCAAATCATCCAGGTTTGGGGGGAATCATATGCAAGAAATGATAGTGCTTCCACTAGGAATTCGTAACGTAGCTCATGTTTGGGCTGCAATAGTAGAGATGATAGTGTTTACATAGCATCAATAGCTTTGTTCTCCATTCTAGGAATCTATTCAAAAGTGACTGAGATGACATACTTCTTTAAGTCATCTACCATGTGTTTGTATGGAACTAGTTTCTCATCTTTTATCTGGTATACATCATTGACTTGGTTTATGACTAGCTATGAATCTCCGTGAATGTGTAACTCTATCACTCATCACTCAATTGCTATCTTCAAGACATTAAGTAGTGCTTCATATTCAAAAATATTGTTTGTGTGAGGAAATTTGATTCTGAATGATTATAGTATTGAGTAACCTTGAGGTGTTATGAACAATATGCTTGCTCCAGATCTATTATGTGTGTAAGATCCATCAAAGAAAAGATGCCAGGTCCTAGAAGATATTTGCATGATGGATGAGTCAAGAAATTCCATCTATAATGGTGTATCATCAAACATTGGTGTTTCATCCAGCTCATCTACAATGACTTGGCCTTTGATAGCTTTCCTTTCAGCATATTCTATGCCAAATTTGCATAATAGCATCACCCATTTTGCTAATCTACTTGTGAGGGCAGCTTTTCTCAATAAATATTTTAGTGGATCTATCTTAGCTATCAATTGTGTTGTATGAGCTAACATGTAGTGTCTCAGTTTCTGTAATTGAAAGATCACAGCTAAACAAGCTTTCTCAGTCATTGAATAGTTCTTCTCATAAGCTACCAATGTTCTGCTAATGTAGTACATAGCTCTCTCCTTCTTTTTGTCATCATGTTGTGCTATTAATGCCCCTAGTGATGTATTTGTGGTGGAGAAATATAGAATCAATGGCTTCCCTTAAATAGGAGGCATCAAAATAGGAGGCTTTGCCAAATATTTCTTGATGTGGTTAAAGTTCTTTTCACACTCTTCGTTCCATGAAAAAGTCACACCTTTATGTAATGTTTTTGTGAAAGGTTGTGATATATCTTCTAGTTGAGATATGAAAAATCTGATTGATTGCACCCTTCCTTGTAAGGTTCTCATTTGACTAATATTTTTAGGAGGTTGCATCTCCATGATAGCTTTGACTTTAGCAAGATCTACTTCAATTCCTTTCTTTGAAACAAAGTAACCAAGGAGCTTTCCAGAAGTGACACCAAAAGAAAACATTTTAGTGTTCAGTTTGAGACTAAAATTCTCCATTTTGTCTAGTATTTTTCTCAAGTCATTCAAATGTTTGAATCTTATCATTGGTTTAGCTAAGGTGTCATCAACATAGTCTTCCATAGTTCGATGCATCATATTGTGAAAGATAGATATCATAGCTCATTGATATGTAGCACCAACATTCTTAAGGCCAAATGGCATGACATTCCAACAAAAAGTACCCCATGCACATGTAAAGACTATTTTCTCTTGATCTTCTATAGTGATCTTGATTTGGATATATCCATAAAAACCATCCATTAAAGAGTACATTTCAAAACCCGTAGTCATGTCCACTATCATATCAATGTTTGGTAGTGGAAAGTCATCCTTAGGGCATGCTTTGTTTACATCTCTAAAGTCTATGCATACTCTTATAGATTTATCTAGTTTTGATACTAGAAAAATGTTGGAGATCCACTCTGCATAATCTATGACTCAGATAAATTTGGCTTTTAGTAACTTTTCTAACTCATCTTTGACTACGAGTGCAATATGTGGATGCATCTTTCACAATTTTTGTTTAACAGGTTTGATTCCTAGAGCTATAGAAAGATGATGCATTATCAGACTTGGATCTAACCCTAGCATATCTAAATATTTCCATGCAAAGTTAATTTTCTTCTTTATCAAGAATTTGGTAAATGCTTGCTTTTCTTCATCTCATAAGGATTAAGCTACATGAATCAGTTGTGGTTCCTTTATTGTACCCAAGTTGATAGATTGAGTTGGTTCTATCAGTACTTGAGATTTTTCCTATAAATGACTCAAAAGAACATCAAATATCTCATCCTTAGGTGCCTCAGGGAGGTTTTCACCTTTAGATACATTTTTTATTTTTACTATTTTAGGTTCTAAGATAGCCACAAAGTGGTTTTCACCCTTAGAACTCTTTTTATTTTTTCTTTTGTTTTTCTAATTGATAAATTTGATATCTAACTCTATCGTGCTAACACTAGGTTCACTAATGGAAGTTGTCATAGGTTCCACTTCATTGAGGTAGCATGCAAGAGCATAGTCAGTTCAAAAGGTAGGTATATCTTGGTTTGGATCGGTAGATGTTTGGTCAATAAGCTTTGGATGTTGGATAGTTAATGTAGGGGAGGATTGGGAAATGGTGTTCAAACATATGGTGTTGTCATCATTGGTTCCAACCTGACTCTCAAATTCAAAGGTTATATTACCACTTAGAATGTTCAGTTCACAAATCATTTCAACATCATTATTGGATTCCACTTCAAAAGTAGGTGGATCAGACTTGTTAAGTTCATCATTTTACTCTAGACTTACATCAAATTTAGGTCAATATTGGTGAATGACATAAATGTGTTTCTTAGTGATAAGTTCATTTTCTTCTGGAATAACTCCCCATTCATAGTCATTTGATTCATCTTTTGATTCTTCATCTAGACCTTTGGGAAATCTGAGAACATGTGTAAAGTCAGAATGAATCCCCCAAGTAGGATTACCTTCAAATTCTTAGCGGAATTCATATTCATGGGAGTCTATTTTAGAATCACTATTGTATCCTAAATGTTCAGCTACTATGATAGGTTTACCTTCTTGTTTAGTAGTAGGTTCTTGTGTATCTACTACATTGATATTATCCTTAGGTTTATCTTCATCCTTAAGAAGATCTAGTATGTTTTGAGGTAACATTCATAAGGAATAAGATCAATGGTGTCTGAATCATCACTGTCTAATTGTTGTGCTTCTTCCTCCTTAGTTTTATCCACTTCTAGTTCTATCCATTCTATCACATGAGGAGAGTTTCCATTGAGATGGAAGGATTTCTTCTAATAACCTAGACTTGTAGTATCTTTGTTTATCCGGCCACAGTGTGCAATGGGTGATATAAGACCTTTTCCTCTTGTTCCTTGAGGTCCTTTTCCTATGTATCCCATTTTGGACATGAGTTTGTGACCTGGTCCATATGACTTTGAAGGAACCTTGTTTGACTTGGAGTCACATTTCTAAACTGATGTAGATTGGGAATCATCTTTGTATAGCCATGCAAGCACAACTTCATCCTTTTCAAACCCTTTCTTGGACACTTTCTCTATGACAAAACTTCCATTGTAGATAGCTTGAGGTTATTTAGATGCTTGTTTTGTCTTTTTTAAAGACTGCACATAAGATTTAGGTGAGACAAGGAGAGATGTTAGAGATAGGACTAGTTCCATAGTATATTCTCCCATTCTTGTGTCCTTGATTTTAACTTCTTTGGAAATGTCTTCCATCTTGGATGTAGATGCAATATCTATTTGCTTAGTGAAAGATTCCCAATTATGTAGAACAAGTTTGTCAGCACTTTCTTTCAAGGCATTGCAAGATGTAGATATGTCAACTGGAATTGTTACCTCTACTCCATCATAAGGAAATTTCACAAATTGATGGTATGTTGATGGAATAGCTTGCATTTCATGTATCCAAGGTCTCCCTAGAAGAATTTTGTAGGCCAATGGAAAATCTAGAACTTAACAGATGATGTCTCTGATAAGTGGTCTAGTTCTTATAGGTAGTACAATTGTTCCCTTGGAAGATCTTTCTTGCTCATTATATGCTTTTATGGTTATCTTCTTTTTAGGCTCAATAGCATCTTCTGATAATCCCAGTTGTGCAACTAGTTTATAGGAATAGATGTTTAGACTAGTGCCTCCATCTATCAACACATGTTTGACATGATGGTTTTTGATTAAGGCTTGAATGTGCAAGTGCTAGTTATGCAGATGACTCAGTGAATTGACATCTTCCTCTAAAAAGGAAATATGCTGGGGTGATGTCAAATGACCAACCATAGTCTAAAATCTATCTAGATCAAGATTTTTAGGAACATTGGAACTGAGCAGAGCTTCATCCAAAATAGTTCTATGAGAAGGAGATATCCAAAGCAACTCAAACATGGATATTTTTGCATTGGTATGTTGGAGTTGTTGGACAATACTGTATGATGTTGGTCTTGTCTCTTTAGGATTTGATCATTTTGAGGCAACCCTCTATTTAGAAGCAAATGAAAGATTGAAAGGCACCTTAGGGGTATTTGATGAACCTGAGTTTTGTCCTTGTAGATGTACTTGAGCTTGTGATCGAGTTACTACATTTTTTGATTGATTATATCTATGTTTTCTTACAATGGTAATGACATTGCAATGTTTAGATTGGCATGGTTCAACCATGTTTATGAAAGAATTGTTTCTAGAGTAGGTGTAATTGACTTCAGTACCCATGTTAGGCTTAGAAGATGAATCTCCTTGAGAATTCTTCATAAATGGTTATGTGAATGTTGTATGATCATTGTCAGTTTTATGGTTGTTAATTACAATTTCTCCATCATCAATTTTATCTTGTATGAGATGCTTAAAGTGCATGTAGTTATTGGTTTTATGACCTTTGTTTTGATGGAAGTCACAAAAACTAGTCTCTTTCCACCATTTAGGTTTGACTTCAAGATCATATGGTTTTATCTCAAGCAATGTGATAATTTTGTTTCCCAATAGTGTTTTCATGGTAGATTCTAAGGACTCACCCAAAGGAGTGAACTCGTGCTTTGGTTTTGTAACCCATGGTTTATAGTCATTAGAATTTTTAGAAGATTTAGATGCCTTTTGTTTAGAATATTTTATGGCTTGAGTGCCAACAATGAGATTGAATGCTAGTTCCTTTGATGGAGTATTGATGTAATTGACAACACCATCTTTGACAACATTCTTGTTCTTGTTCCAGAATTTGACTTTATCTTTGTTGTTGGAACTAGAACCTAATTCATGTTTGTTGTCTTTGTTAATCAATATGTCTCCCTTATGAGAAAGCACATTTTCAATTTTTATGGCATTTTCTACCATTTTCTCAAAATAAGTATGATTTTGCATCTGTAAGTGATAATTGAGTTCCAGAATCAAATTGTTGATGAAAATCTCAAGTTTTTCAGTTTCTGGAATAGGTCAAGCATAGAGTGAAAACTTCTTCCTGCATCATTTGAGGAATTTTATGAAGTGCTTGTTAGGAATGGGAACACTGAGAGGGGGGGGGGTGCTAGGGTGAATGAGTGTTCACTAAATATTTATCTTTTTACTTAATCTTTAAACTAAACTTAAATGTTTAAGTAATGAAATGAACATCCATATAAACATAAAACATGAAATTAACACATAACACCAATATGGTTATGGGAAAACCCAAATAGGTAAAAACCTCGATGGGAATTGACACCCACTAATATTCTGTACTAGTGTTTTGTGATCCTTGTTAGAAGATCCTTAACCCTGTTAGAAGTTTCTTTATAATATATTAAGTACAGTAGACATTGTTAAGGGTCAAACCCTATTAGGAGTCTTTTACAATAGTCCCTATTAGGGGAGTGGATGCACTATCCTAGAGCTCACTGCTCAAGTGGTGAGGTCTACAACCTTCTGATCTTAGATACACACTATATTTGCTAGATGAACTGTCACTGTGACACTACTTGTGAGATCAGTTCCTTTGATGCACTGATGCTTTGACCTCTTGCAAAGCTCTAATACATCTTATAGTATCTTCACACACTCTTGCTCTAATTATTACCACTCTGTATCAAATTCCATACCAATTACAATGGGTGCATCTCATATTTATATTCGCATACAAAATAAACAACTAGGTCAGCCCTTAAACCTATTACATACAATGCTTCCAAATGAATTGGCTCAAGAATGTTTACAAAAAAACATATATACATGTTGGAAACTTAATTACAATAGGTGCATAGCCTTTACATCATTAGAATATAGCCACAACTCAAAATGATAATAGTCAGCTGCTTACTCTATTCTTCACTAGCACACACTAGCTGTGTAACTTAAATTGTCTGTATCTTTCTCATACTTTCATATATAATCATGCGCTCATAGACTAAGCATGAATATAGTCTAACAAACTTAAATTCTAGGGTGCATACCATAACTCAGTCATATGCATGTGCGCTAATGCTCTGCTTTAGGAACTCTGTATACTGTCTAGTCTTCAACACTTAACCAATTTCTTATCTTCTCATCAAGTGCGCTGACTCCAAACTACTATATGAATTTTTTTCCATAATGAAAACACTATATTATGTCATATACATTGGTATAGCCAACTTTCCAACAATCTCCCCCTTTTTCATTGATGGCAACAAAGGAATATGGCCAAGTTGCTAACTTTTGTTAATACAAAAAACTTTTGTCTCCCTATACATATCTTTCTATCTTATATCTCCTTATACATATCTATTATCCATATTCTATACATACTCCCCCTTTGAAATTAATGAAAAAGGTGTGTTAAAAATTGAATCTACAAAATCTTACTATGATAGTACATCTGGATATGCAATCTATAGATTTTGGATCTCCTTCCAAAATGTGATCAGTGAATTTATAATCTGTAGATGGATGCATAAAGCATACTAAAGCTTTTCCATCTTCTCCAGATCATTTCTAGGACCTTGATCATATCTCACCATGGTGACATCAATTTTATTGATGTTTTGATCGAGGATGTCTAATGAGGGTGCAAGAGCATTCCTTAGTTGAGTCTGCCTAGCCCTTATCTTGGTCATCTCTTTTTATGCTTTCTCAATTTTATCAATTTGTCCTTGGTAGAAATTGTTGCACATGTTTACATCAATAGATGGATCTTCCACTAATTTCCTGATGCTATCTATCATAGCTTCAGCCTCTTGAATCTTCTTGTACATATCACTAGTTAACTTGTCTTGGTTCATGCATTTAGTAATGATCTTTCTTCCCTTTGCTGAAAATTCCTTCAGGGATGCTTGACTAGCCTTTAGTGAGCTTAGGTCAAGTACATAGTTTCTGACCAATTCATTAAGCATTTTCTTCATGTATTTCTCCTCTGCAACTAAGGATGTAGATTCTTCTAGGCTAGTGAAGTTTCCCTTGAATTGTGAAATCACTGAACTGATATCATCAACTAAGTGTACTTTGGACACTTTCTTGTCTACAGGTAACAAGTTGTTTAGAATATTCACTGACTCTACAAGGAGGGGATTCCTCATCACTTTTTTTTCCTTGGCCTTCTCCATAGCTAGGACTTTAAACTTAATCAGGTCTTCTTCTCCCCATAAGTCCAAACTAGTTGTGTCAAATGTCAAACTTGACAACAATGTTGTTGAGGGAGTGATGGGAGTGTTATCCATCACTTCTTGTTTTACCTTGAGTAGTTCAACTGATGGTTCATTTCTCTCTTTCTTTCATTATTCTTTTTCTATTTTTTTTTTCTTGTTCTTTCTTCTCTTCTATATTTTCTTCTTCTTTCTCATGCATTATATCTTCAATCAATACTTCTTCTTGATGAGTGGGAGGTGTGTTGTTGCATAAAATTTTAGCTTCTTGTGTGCTCACAAAAGCTTCTTCAAACTTATCCAATTGGGTGTCAGTGGCCACCATGGCTATCTTTGCATTGTCAATGATAAAGGTGCTATCCTTTAGTGACTTTTTCATGGGTGTAGATTTATCTGCCTCTGTTTGAGTTTCCACTAGAAGCGCTAAATCCTGAGGACCTATCACTGATGCATTAGTGGGCTCTGCCACCTTGAATTCCTTTATGGGTACTTATGTTTTGGGTACAATAGATGGATACATGTGCCTATTCATGAATACTTTCTTGAATGCCTTCTATGTTTCCTTAGCCACCAGATCATAGTTCTTGTCCATTATATGCAAAGTTCTTGACTTTTTTTTGAGATGTGGCTTCACCAGATCTAACAATAGAGAGTTCTCCTCTAGGGAACACACTGGAAGAGTGTCATCTAGAATCTTTTCCCTTATCCTTAAATTCTCTTCAATTGCTTGTCTCTTTTGAAATTCTAGGATGTTCCATATGTTGTCAAGAATCATAGTCCTAAGTTCCAAGACTGTCTTCTTGAACTTCAGCATGTGTTTGACTAACATTACATGTATCTCAGATTTGTCTATTTCACTATATTTTTCATAAAAACTTCCCTACTTGATCAATTCTTCCCTCATCAACTATTATTGCACTTAGCACACTGAGATTAGGTTTGAAACTTACTTCAAGAGGTGCTTGTGAGTTCTTTCTGTTCCTTGTGACTCTTGAGGATGGATGACTAGTGCTGATCTCTTTCTTCCTCTTCAGCATTGCCTTATACTTAGGAGTAGTAGTAAGGTAAATGGTTTCCTTGGGTGCAGAAGAAGTAACATCAATTTTACCCTTTTGTTCATCATATTTTTCTATCTTCACCTTCTTTAACTAGGGATCATTTAATTCTTCTTTTGCTGCATCTATGCTCTCTAATTCCAAAGCAATCTTTTGTTCCCTTGCTTTGTCTAGGTCTTCTTGAGACACTCCATGTATTCTCAAGATTTCTGAGGTAACCTTAGCAACCTTCCTTTTCATTGTTGCATTGTTTAATACTGCATCAACTTCTCTAGTTTTCTCCTCATAGGTTCCCCATCTTGGCTCATTAGGGTTTTTAGTTGCTGCTAATAGAACTTGATTATAAGCTTCTAAAACTTGTTCTTCTACTTCATATCAAAGTGGATGAATACAATT
Source organism: Chamaecyparis obtusa (assembly GCA_027943335.1). Lineage (NCBI taxonomy): Eukaryota > Viridiplantae > Streptophyta > Pinopsida > Cupressales > Cupressaceae > Chamaecyparis > Chamaecyparis obtusa. Next base: position 80,938 of record BSBK01001197.1, read on the forward strand.
TGTTCTTGGTTCCACTACCTCCATGCATGTTGCGTCTATCTCAACCATGAAACAAATAGTATCCTTTTATTTCTCAACAATGTTCTCTAGTATACTATACCTCATCTAAATTTTGAACTTAAATGTCTTCAACTATAGTGTCATGTAGTCCTTCAAGGTTCTCTTAGTACATACCTTGAGAGATATCTAAGGCATTGTGGGGATGGATTTGTCTAGATAAAAATCAGATACTTTTCCAATAATGTGAAAGTGATGCAGGAGCATCCTAGGTGTAAGAGCAATCTTGCATCACCCAAAAAAAATATTTCTATTTTTGTATTCAATAAGGGCTATCTTGTGCAGAGTTGCTATTTATGGAAACTTTCTATTTTTAGTAAGTTGGTCTTACGATCTCAGAATGTCTAATTTTACATATGGAGGTTCATCTCAGTCATATCAGCCTGCCAGCAAAGTTTCATGGCTAGATCAGGTGTAGTTTTGAAGATATTGAAGATTTTCGGTATTCGCAGTAGGGTACAAAAACTTCAAACTCAGTTTTGAAGGCTTTAGAGGCCTCGGATGAGGTTGAAAACTTGGGTGACAGGCACTTTGCGTGGGTCAAGCCTGTAGAGCACTTTGTGGCATTTCCAGAATGGGGTTATAATAGAAATTGGGTCAATGGGTGATGACTTATGGTCTTCGGAAGTTGGGTCACCTTAAATGGAAGAAAATAATTTTTCTTCAAAATTTTTGTTTGGGTTTCAAAAACTCATTTTGAGCTGACTTTGATGTAATAAATTGTAAAATAAAATAATTCTAAGTTTGGTCGGCCCTAAGGGCTAAATTTCTAGAACCTTCTCAGGCAGTGGAAATTGCCTATATAAAAAAGGCCCGTAGTGTTGTCTAGGGCAGTTCGGGGTAGTAGATTTGGGTATTGCTTCGAGGATTTTTTTCCTACAGAATATTGTAAGGGAATGGCCATGTGGCTTTGCATATTGTAATTCTGAAAGTTTGTAATTCCACATTTGTGGAGATAATAAGAAGCCAATTTTTTGTTCTTGCATATTATTACTGTTGTTTCTCTATTTTTGTTATGTGTTTGTGGTACTAAGGGGAGCATACTTGATAACAATTGACAGAATTATTGTATGCAAATTCTGCCTATGGTAAAATCAAATCACATCCTGTTGGCTTATCTCCAACCAAACATCTCAGCAAATTTCCCAAACTTCTATTCACCACCTCTATCTGTCCATCAGTCTGTGGATGATGTGATGAACTAAACTTCAAATCTGTCTTCAACTTCTTCCACAATGTCTGCCAGAAATATCCAACAAACTTAGTATCTTGATCTGAAACTATGGTCTTTGGCAAACCATGTAGTCTCACCACTTCTCTGAAAAACAATTATTCTACATGAACAGCATCATTAGTCTTCTTGTAGGGAATGAAATGTGCCATCTTCAAAAATCTGTCAACCACCACAAAAATTGAATCATGTCCCCGCTGAGTCCTCGGTAAACCAAGAACAAAGTCCATACTGATATCCTCCCAAAGCTTCTCTGGTATAGGTAATGGCTGATACAACCCTGTATTCTACTTCACTCCTTTCACCATCTGACATACTCTGCAACTCTATACAAACTTCTTCACATCTTGCTGTAATTGTGGCCAAAAATAATTCTCACCAACCAAAGCAAAGGTTTTATCACGACCAAAATGTCCAGCCAATCCTCCACTATGCTTCTCTTTGATGAGATTCTCCCTCATAGAACTTTTTGAAATGCACAACTAACTCCCTCTGAATAGTATATCATCCTAGATGATGAAATCCAACCATTTCATCCTATCTAGAGTAATAGGCTCTTTACAAGCTTTCCAAGCTCCACCAAAATCAGGATCCTCTGGATACAAATTCTTGAGTTCCTTGAACCCAACCACCTCAATCTGCATCTCTGTCAGCAATAGTTGCCTTCTGCTAAGAGCATCTGCAACCCTGTTAGACTTTCCACTTCTATGTTTCAAAATAAATGTATAACTCTGCAAAAACTCAACCCATTTCAAATGCCTCTGATTCAACTTTCCTTGACTATTCAAATATTGCAAAGCTTGATGATCAGTATACAAGACAAACTCTTTAGGAAGCAAATAATGTCTCCACTTCTTTAATGCCTGAACTATAGCATAAAATTTTTGATCATAAACAAAATACTTCCTCTTGGCATCATTTAACTTCTCACTAAAATAAGCAACAGGTTTACCTTCTTGGCTCATAACAGCTCCTATTGCAGTACCACTAGCATCACAATCTACTTGAAACACCTGATTAAAATATGGAAGTGCTAAAACAGGTTGTTCTGTAACTTTTTGTTTCAACAATTGAAAACTCTTTTTTGCCCCATTAGTCCACTTAAACTATTTTCTATCCCCTCTCATTATTTCAGTCAAGGGTCCACAAATACTGCTAAATTTTTTGATAAACTTTCTGTAAAAGCTAGCCAAACCATGAAAAGATCTTACCTCAGTAGCACTCCTTGGAGTAGGCCATTCAAGGATAGCCCATACCTTCTCTGGGTCCATTTTTAGACCTTCTGCTGAAACTACAAATCCCAAATACACTAACTTTTTCTTCAAAAAACTGCACTTCTTCAAATTAATCAACAATTTTTCATCTCTCAACTTCTCAAACACCATACGAATATGCATCATATGTTCTGTTAGCTCATTTTCATGTAGAATTGCCAATACAATTTTCAAACTTGACTCACGGGTTCTTACAGGGAAAAGACTAATTGATAAGGACCACGTCCTTCTTCTAGTTCAGGCTCCATAGACCTAGGTGGGTGTACCTATATTCAGACTTAAGGCTCCACGATGAGATATTAATGGAATCAGATGTTTATTTGCAAAAATGGCAAGTGTGATAAGGATAAACTCCTTCTTTTCGAGCTTTGAACTCAGGTAGGTTAACCCCTTTTAGATCTACTTCTTGAAAGGATCACAACAATAGTTTATATTCTTGATATAAACTTCATCTTCTCAGTCACTCAAAATATACATGAAAGTAAATTATTATTTGAAAATTATTGAGGGTGGGATCTATGCAAATCAAGGATAGACCAGTGCCTTATCTTCGGGTTATAGAGTCAAACAATGAAATGTATACCTACAGAAATCTTCTAAATGAAACACAAATAAATCCCAAATGAAGTGCCTTACAATTCATCCTCTCTTAAACACATTTGATCATCAAATTCTTGCTAAATTCCTAAGCTCTCAAAAATTAACCTAAAGACATTACCCTTTCCTTGAAAGGAGCTAGAGATTAAAATCATAGATACCTTGTAAATGGTATATCAAAACTACCTTATAGATTCAATACACAAAAGCCATATAATTCAAACAAGAAGACAATTGAAATCATGTAAGGGAATTCTTTTTATATTCCAATAAAACCTCACTGCATTAATACACTTCAAAATCTGATAAAATATTCTAAGATTTCAACAATGGCGTTCAGCCTCTACAATATATTTCTCCACCCCTTCAAAATGAACAAGGCCCTACTACTTATACTAATCAGCCATCTTGGAATCCTCAAAAGGATGCAACAAGCTTTGGATGGCTGTTAAAAGATCTTGCATTAAAAACAAGATTACAAATCTGGAAAGTTGTTTGCAACAACAGATTACAAATATCTATTTCCAACAGTCCCGCAGGTGGCATCTTTGTCTAAAGATATTTCAGAGTAGTTGCTAAATTTGTTGTGTGAATGATGACCGCCATCTAGCTAATTTACATCATTCTTTATTTGAAACTTGCTCTCCCTCATTTTCTGGATTAGATGCCATCTACAACTTTATTTGGCCAGGTGTCCCATTCGTGTCTGTGACAATTTGTTTGACATTTTTGTCCCTTTTACCTTAACTTTCAAAAGTTTGGGATACTAACACCTGCCGCCTCTTCAACTGATTTCCCTTTCTTCTAAATCTCCTGACAGATACATGGATTCCCAAGTCGTGTAGGTTTCTTCACTTGGCCAATGAAAGGCAAGGACCTCATCTTTCTTTGGGGACAACTTTTCCCACTTAGCAACCAACTGATGAACCTCTATTCTCACATTAGCAAAATGTAACCTAGCATCCTGGAGGAGTTCAATAAAATGCACAAATGGGGCATTATCATCTGTACCAAGAATGTCATTTATTTTAGTTAGCACTCGTCTATCTGTTTGCTCCATCCATTGACCTTTATCCTTGATTACTCCATCTTCTTTGATAAGACCAGGGAAAATTTGGAAATCATCCTGGAAATATCTTGTTCTTAAGACTTTTGACCTTCTCTTTATACTCTCCTTGTTTACCTCAAAATCAAAAAGATCTTTGATAATCTTTTAAGTACTCGTAAGCTCAATATTTACAACACACTGATCCTTATTTCGATCAAACCATGACCTCAGAGTGTCTTTCCTTGCAGTCCATCTTTCCAAAATTTTGTCCATAGTTGCCACCTCTTTCTGAAAGGTCACCAAGACATCTGCCAATTATTTTGCAGATTTGTATACTTCTTTAGGTCTCACCTTGGCAACAAAATGTGACACAACACCTTTTATCTTGCCAGCTAACTTATTTTTTACCCTTTGATCAACATCTTCTTCATCCATGGAAGGAGGAGAAGGGGAAGGGGGAAATTCAATAATGGGGCTCGATAAGGAAGGCCTTGCAGAGGAGGAGGCTATCTGAATTTGTTCTGATAACTGCATTGGGCCCTGTTCTCCCAATTTCTTTCTTAAATTTGCAATCAGAATATCTCTCTCAAGAATCCCCTGTTTCATCTCACCATAAACCTTCAAGACTGTTTCCAGTTTTGTAGTGAGTTCATCTTTCTCTCTAGCTTCCTTTTCTGCCACCTTTGCTATTAATTGTGCTGTGGCCATTACCATACCTGATGCCTCCACCAAAGATGTATCAGTAACTCTTCTTACAATTAAACTCCCTAAGAGGGCACCTTTGACAATTTGCTTTCCTTTATCACTTTCATTCTTCCTCAAAGACCACATCACCAATGCTTGATGATTATCACTAAAAGTGACTCCTTTAACAGCTTGTTCTGCTTCTTCTAGAGTCCTATGGAGAGGAGTGGTTTGCTTTCTAACTTCATCAAACACTACTACATTAGCTATATCCCATTTCGGGAGGATCAGTACTCCTGACATCTTTATCATATCTCTTCCCTGTTCTGGAGTGATTTGTTTGAACTTTGCAGTCATCTCTATTTTCACTTCTTCCTCTATAACTTGTAAATCCTTATCTAGATTCACTTCATGTCTCTTCTCATAGATTTCTTGAAATTGCTTGATATTTAATTTTCAAAGAAACTGCATAAAGGCCCTAGTTTTAACAAAAGTGTCATCAACCAAAAACTCTTCACAAGCTTGCTTGATTACAGGGTCCAATGCAGTGCCTACTAACTCCCCTACTATTAGATCCAACTTAGGTTCTTCTGGTAGCTCTGGCACTCCCTCATTTACTTCTTCATAAGTCATGAAGATCTGACCTAGAGCATCTACTTGCTGCACTTGTTCTGCAATCTCTTGGTCATCAAAAATTCTTATAGGAGATTGTGATGGGGAGTACTCCTCTTCCACATGAATAGGTCTCTCTTCCAACCTTTGCCTTTTTGATGGGGGTGGAGAATCAACAATATCTTCAGCAATCTGAGGAGGAGAATCGGGGATCTCCACAATTTCCTTTTGTTTTCCAACCTATTGTGAGGTTGATGGGATACCCCTTTTATCCATCTACTTTTGCTAGCTCTTTTCTGGTATGACCACATTGTAACCAATCTTCTTTTGTACCACATATCTCCCCGGGGGTAATCCTTTTGCAAACACAGGCTTATTCAACAATTGTCTAGCCTTTTCTGGATCATCCTTCATCACTTTTTCCTTCTTCTCATTTAAAGTCTGGAAAACACCCTGAAAACAATTCATGAGAGTGTCTATTTTCTTCCCCATTGGAGTTATGCTTTTCAGGGGATCCCATCCTGAATTAAATTATCAGATAAAATCTAGTGTTTTCTTGTATACCAACCATTTTTCTTTCATGACCTCTTGTTCTTGTATTTTAGCTACATTCCTAATGATGTCTTCAGGGAAATTAAAAATGTGGTTGATCATGGCACACTTGGCTCTCTTTTTAAACATTTCATTATAAAACCCTTCTGGATCTGCTGTTCTGGCAACTGCAGTAGCCATATGGTACGGGGCCAAAATTTTATCCATGTAGACCCATCCACCCTTGGTAATTATGAATTGATGGGCAATGGTAACATTTGGGAATAAAGTTCCCTTGCCTTTCCCAGTGAGGGCACACTCCTCAATATCACCCAATTGCCTTAAAAACTCTACAACTCCAATCCTAAGGGGTACTTGATAGGGCAGTATAAAAGGGGTCCTCCTGAAACCATACAATCTGATAACAGTTGATACATTGTAGAAAATAACATCTCCCCAATTGTGGATGATGTTCAAATCCTTGGCAAACTGGTTTGGCCTAACAAGTTGTGCTAACATTGTTGGGATCCTTGGGTTATCTAAAACAAACAGCTTCCTGCGTCTAGCTGCAAAACATTTATCAAAATTGATAAAACTGTGATCCCTTTTATCCCAGGTCATTGTGAGGCTCCATAATTAGACTGGCATGTCTTCACCATCCTTCTTTCTCACCAATTCCATTTCTTGTTCAAAATAGCTTGCTCCTTTGAATAGAAACATATACATCATGAAAGAGTACCAGCCAAAGGGTCTATCACTTTCATTCTTCTAAATCTTTACTAATCCATTATGAATTAATTCAGCAATGAAAGGAGCAAAATCAAAAGTGATAGACATGTGTGCATGTAAAATTTGGATCATCATGCACATCAAGTGTATTGGCATCCTGTCACTAACATCCTCTCCAAAAACTTGACACAATGACCAATATGCACCCCTAGCTCTGAGATCAAAATATTCTATTTTAAAAGGCTTCGGAGTGTTCTACCCCACAACAACCATTTTCCTAATTTTTGTGCAAAAATCCTTCAACAACTTGCCTTTATAATAGTTCCTTTGTGCATTGTAAACTTGCCTTAATTCTTCAAAGTTAATGCTTTCCAAACTTTCTGACGGTTCACTCAATCTGAACACCTTCCTGATTTCTTCAACTGAAACCTTAAACAATAACACCCCCTTTGCATCCCTAATATCTCTAGTGATTGGATCATAAATTTTTGCAACCTGGGTCATCAAATCTACATCTAGAAAGACAGCAGGCACGACAAGTTTTCCTAAGTCAGATTGCCATATATTGCTTGCAGGATGAGGGGCATTTCTCTGACTAAAACCTACCTTGAACAATTCCAGTCCTGTGGTATTAGAGTCACCTCTTGCGTTGATAGTACCAATCTTGGCTTCTCTAATAAAACTTGCCATATCATATAAACCTTCTGCTATTTTTACCCTAGGGTCTTTAGGAATCAGACTCTTACTCTTCACCAGGGTAGTGGAAGAGCCAAGAAGTACCTGCAATAAATCCTCGTGCAAACCTCTTTCACTATACTCTATTTTACCCAATAATTCTTTCCTTGGGGCCATTTTAAAGTTTATTTTAACAGAAATTCTTGCATGATAGACTAAACACAGAACTATAATCCTTTCAAAAAGGAAGCAAATCGCACAAGAATTTCTAACATTTTCTCTCAGAAGCCACCCGAGAAAAGAAACCAATCCTCAGTAATCTTCATGCCTGAATCTCTGCAAACTTTGATCTCTTTGTGCTTCTGAAAGTGCATGAAATTCTGATATATGAGCCACTTAAAGTAGTCCTGTCAACAATTAATTCAGCACGATTGAAACAATTACTCCTCTGGAAGAGTGAACTGTCACTTCTTCAACGGGAAACCTTACTTTGCACCATTTTACCTTCAGTTTGAATGAGAACCATTGATCCTCATTAGCAGATGATCCAATGGCTCATCGCATGATCACATGGCTTAAAAAACACTTATGCGACTAACTATCATACTACCTTTCTGTTCCTGGCGGTCTCTTGAAACTTTCCTTTGTTAACATGAAATGCTTTTCACATGATCGCATAGCTTAAAAGACACTCATGCGAACATGAGAAAACCCGTTACCACTAACCGTCACTATCTTCTTTTAAACCGCTAGTCCCACCCTGCCTTCGTCAATAAAGAAACTCCACGTTTGCGACACCTGGCAGAATGTCAGGTACTTTCTCTCTTTTTGAGCACCGGTGTTTGCTGAAGCTAACCAATGAGAAGACTTCATTTATGCACATCTGTCAAAAAGTTTTACCGGAGAATCGCACTTGATTCAACACAAGATCAATGGTCTGTCACATAATCGCATAGGCTAAAAGATTCCATGCGATTATACGACGGTCGTCTGATCTTCCCTTTACTGTTTTAAAACCTTAGAGATTCTTTCGTCACCGGCCCCATTGTTCTCAACAAATAGAAAGCCGCCAATTGTAAGATACTTGTAAATGGTCCCACTGATCTCCACATCTGGCTTTTGTTATAAGATCAACGGCCATTTTGCATGTTCGCATAGCTTAAAACATTCCACGTGAACATGCGACCGTCGTTAGATCTTCGTTGAAGATTCTCGGTTGGAATGAATTTAAAACATAGGAAAATATTATATAATACCACCGGGTTTCTAGATTGAGAAAAAAATAACCCCCCCCCCCCGCGTATTAAAAAAAATGCATGTGCTCTTTAACGGACCTAAGTGATTTTAAAAAAGGTAACGCTCGAAAAGGAATAAAGAAAATGACTTAGGATTTATTTTGAAAGTGGTAAGCATTTTAGGGTTTTTTACATGAATTCAAAATTCTTCAAAGGCAAGACCTAGGGTAAGGACTTTGAAATAGGGCTATGTCAACTTTTTGAAGAACTCCAACACCTGGACCTAGGAAACTTTATAGACCAGAGGATTAACCTATCAGAATGGACAAAAACCCCAGAATTTTAAGAATATTCCCAATAGTGGCTCTATTTGAGGATGCTTGATTTGAAAAATCATAGCAAGAACTTACGAATCTCTGGGAGGCAGACCACAAAACCTAAACCTAAAATAGAAAACAAACACGCTACAGAAACTAAAACACCTATACAAATATACAAGCCTACTGTGCATGGAAAAAGAACTAACTGAAGAAAATTTTCAAAAATTGTCCATGCACTGGCAATTCTTGCTTTTCACCATCCAAATGTTGCAAGAAATATGAATCCTTACCATGGGTTTGATGAATAACATAAGGTCCCATCCATAAGGACTCAAATTTTTTGTGGTTTCCTTTATCTTCAGCCCTAGCATTCCATTGGAGAACCATATCACCAGGCTGGAACTTTCTCACAGTTGCTCTTTTATCAAAAAGATATTTCATCTGCTGCTGCAACTTTATATTTTCCTTTTGTCCCTCCCTTCTAATTTCATCTAATTCAATCAGCTGAACCATTCTCTCCTATAATGGATCACTGATTTCCATATCCTCTTCTTGCATGAACTTATAGATCGGAAGGAAGTTATTCACTAGCAATCTTGATTTAGCACCATATACCATTTCAAAAGGGGACTTACCAGTAGCCCTCTTCTTAGAAATCCTATTAACCCAGAGTGCTAACTTTAGTTTTACATGCCAGCTTCTCTTGTTCTTTTCCAAGGTTTTCTTCAGAATTTGTAGAATACTCTTGTTGCTGGATTCAGCCTGTCCATTGGCTTGTGGATGATAAGGGGACGAGTAAGACAATACTATGCCCATTTCTAAGCAAAAATCAGTGATCTCTTGTGACCTGAAGCTCATAGCATTGTCAACAACCAATTTAACAGGAACACCAAATCTAGTAATTATGTTGTCCATCAGAAACTCAATGACAATAGCACTGGTCGCCCTTTTGGTTGGGATTGCTTCAATCCACTTGGTGAAATAATCAGTAGCCACCAGAATGTGACTATGTCCCCCACTAGACTTCTTAGATAATTCTCCTATAAAATCCATACCCCACATTGCAAAAGGAGCTTCTGCAACCACAGGGTTCAATAATAATGCACCTGAAAACTTCAATTTTTTAGACAACCTTTGACAAGGTTCACATTTCCTCACATAAGAATGAGTGTCTTTGAACAACACAGGCCAATAATATCCTGCTCTTAAGATTTTATGAGCTGTTGATCTAGCAGAATGATGTCCTCCACACATTCCAGAATGCATTTCTTTTAACATTTTCTCTGATTGATGCTTATCCAGACAAAAAAGTAAAATACCATCATTATCCTTCCAATACAAATTACCTTGGATCAACACATATCTCTGAGCTTGCGATCTCAGACTCCTTCTTTGGTTATCACTTAACTCAGGTGGACATTTGGCATTTTTAATAAAATAAATAACATCCTTGTACCAGGGTTGCATTTCAATACTGGTAATCATATCAATGTTAGCAGCAACATTATTTACCTGAACAAGGTCCATGTTTTCCTCAGTCATTAACTTAGCAAGTCTCAATCCTCTCACCAATTTTGTAATGTGAATTTCTAGGTCAAACTCTTGAATCCTATTTATCCATTTGCACATCTTTCCTGTGACTTCACTCTGTGTTAAAATGTCCTTCACTGCAGCATGAGGAACATAAGCATTAACCTTTGCATAGACCAAATATGGTCTAAAAGCCTTGACTGCCTTTACAAGTGCATAAGCTTGCTTTTCCATTAGTTCATAATTTAATTCAGCAGATTGTAATGACTTGCTGAAAAAAGCTATAGGGTGCTCATACCCTTCTTGATCCTTCTGCAAAAGGATAGATGCAAAGGAAAATAGAGAAAATGGTTTTAAGTAATCAGGGGATACCAAAACCGGGGCCTCCTGAATTGCCTTTTTGATTTTCGCAAAAGCTTGTTGAGCTTCAAGGTTTCAATCAAACTTCACATCCTTCTTCAGGAACTTCACTATGGGCTTGACCAATTCTACAAAGTTAGCAATAAATATTCTTACAAAATTAATCTGTCCCAAAAATGATTGGACACTTTTTATGTTTTTTGGTGGAGGGACTTTTTGAATTGCTTCTACTCTTTCAGGATCAATCCTGACTCCTTCTTTTGACACTATGTGCCCAAGTAATTTTCCTTCTATCACAGCAAACTAACTTTTTTTGGGATTCAAAGACACACCAAATTCTAGGGCCTTAAGAATGACCTTCTCCAAATGGGAACAATGATCCTCAGCTTTCTTGGAATAAGCAGTGAGATCATCTTGATAAACAACCATTAAGACATTTATCAATTCCTCAAATGCAACATCCATGGCTCTCTGAAATGTTGCTCCAGCATTTTTTAAACCAAAAGGCATGCGAACATATACATATGTTCCCCATGGGGTTGTAAAGGCTGTCTTGAATTGTTCTGATTCTTTGACCAGCACTTGATTATACCCAGAGAAACCATCCATCATTGACAAAAGTTCACATCCAGTCACCCTATGTAGCATAGCCTCCATATTAGGCAATCCATAGTTATCCTTAAGTGAAGCTACATTTAGGTTCCTGAAATCAACACAGAGCCTAATATCTCTATTCTTTTTCCTTACTGGCACAAGATTCGAGACCCAAGTTGAGTGCCTAATTGGTTCAATAATACCAGCATCTCTCAGTTTTGTCAACTCAACTTGCATCTTGGTAGCCAATAGGGGGTTAATGGGTCTCTGCTTCTGTCTAAAAGGCCTGGTTTCCTCTTTTAAAGGAATTTCATGCTGAAACAAATCAGCCTTGTAGGCTTTGAGATCATCATAGGACCAAGCAAATACATGCTTGTATTTTTTCAAAAGTCTTATCAGATTTCCTCTGATCTCTTTACTTAGTTTCTTGCCAATGTATACCATTTGGAGAAAATTTTTTGAACCCAGGTTTATTTCCTCTAAGTCCTCCATTTTAGTATTAGACTTTTGAGACAAAAAACCATCATTTATTTTAAACATTCCTTCCAATTCTACTAACCCTTTAGGTATGTGGTTGGATGGCAACTGGACTATCTCATTCCCCATGATGCATTATTTTCCCTCAACACACTGTTGTATCTCATTGAGATCTATTTACTGACCGTCATATTGATCAAGGCCTTGAAGGAACCTAAGGATATCTAAGTCATCCTCAAAAACTTGCCAATTATATACATTGTCAAGCACTGCAGGCCTAGATTTGACCTCTAACATAGACACACCAGTGAGGGTTATATCTTCACTTTTAAGGGCAACATTTGCAAGAAAATCTACCATGATATTATTGGATCTTTCTACCCAAAGTAGATTGAAAGCATCAAAAAATTCTAGCCTAGCCCAAATAGCATGTTTATATAATTTCAGTTTCTCATCCTTAGAGGCATACTGAGATCTCACTTGGGCTATAATCAATTGGGAATCACCATGAACCTTTAAAGATTTAATACCATGTTTTATGGCCACGTCTAACCCCAGTATCAAAGCTTCATACTCAACAGTGTTATTTGTACACTCAAAAGTTAACAAGAATGAGTATTTAAATGTAATACCTGATGGGGAAATGAAGACTACACCAGCTCCTGATCCTTCCCTAGAGCACCCACCATCAAAGAACATTTGCCAAAGCCCATCTTGCTGCAAAATCAACTCATCCACAATTGGGTCTATGTTTTTTAACTGAGGTACTATTTCTTCAATCACAAAATTGCTCATGTCAATATCTACAAAGCAATTCAGATCCTCCAGAGCAACCACTTCAATCATGACTGAAGAACGGGGCTCCCTGTACAACTTTACCTTAGTTCCATTGATTGGGATGGTAGCATAAGATAAATCCAGTTGCAATTTTCCACCCACTGCTATAGCCCATTGTCTTGACAATAACATGCCATAGTGAAGTTTTGTATCAACAACCACCACATCCATTTTATATGTGGCTTCTGGGAACGCAGCAATTTTCACCTCTATTCCAATCAGGCTCTCTACAACAGGAACTGCCCTATTGTCCATGGCATAACACCTTCCCTTGGATGTATCAACCTGCAATCCTAACTCCATCACTTGGTAAGGCATTACAGTTGTAGCAGCACCAGAGTCAATCATACAATTTTTTAGCAAAAAATTATTTACAAGAAAAGTGACATAGAAAGGATTGATAGAAGAGGGTTCCTGTGTCACAATTGTCCCAACACATACATCAGAGATGTCATCAATTGCTATTGGCTTGTCTAGGGATTTCCCTTCATCTTGTAGAACAGGAGTAGTTCTCTGCTCACTTATGAGAGCCAGGGCTGCTGCTTTGTGCTCTTCTATTTTCAACATTTCAAGCAGAGGAATGGAAACCTTCATTTGGGACAAAGCATGTCTCATATCAAAAGTAGGGGAATCAGTACCAAAATCAGGGTGATCTTTTGACTTACCAAACTTCTTTTTCACCTTGTCGGCAATAACTTCTTGTTTCCCTTTCTTTTCAATTTCAAACCCTTCATCTTTATTGTTCACAATATTGGGCTTTGGGGAGTCCTTATTCTGAGGATTAATTTTGACAAACACTGATCTAGGGACTCCCTGATCACTACCTACCTTTCTGTTCCTCAAATTGTATGAGGATTTTGCTTGTGTAATAGCAGCCATAGTTAAACTCTTAATTTCTTCTTCACTGGGCTTTCTCCATTATCTTTCATCTGATCTGGATTCTACCATATGAGTCTTATAGTCATCATTATCAAACTCTTCCTGATTAGACTGAGTAAATATTTGTTGTTCATAATCAGAGAAAATCTTCCTCTTATGATCAACATCAGGGCAAAAAAATTCATCATCTGAGGACTCAAGATCCTCCATTAGTTTAGTATTAAACATGTTAATAGCAGGCTTTTCAGATCCTTCATAATCTCCTGCATATGAGTCAGTGGCCTCTTCTCCCAGAGCCTGAGCAACAGCACACTGAAATGGTGAGTGAGGCATACTACAGGCCACACACCAAGGGGTACTTTCCACATTATGTGCTATATTTTTCTTTAAAGGATCTGGTGTATCCCTTCCCTTTTGGGGTTCATTGTTGTCAGGAACAGGCCTCCCATCTTTCCAGTTGGTTTTGTAAGGCATATCTCTCAGATTAGGGGCTTTGTCCTACCTTTGATAAGGAGGTCTCATATCTTGAAAGTTTCTACCACCTTTATCAAACCTTGCTGGGAAATCTTTATTGTTACCAAGCCCTTTGTCTATTCTATCCTCCTCTTTGGATGGCCTTGCAGGTTGTGGCCTGGTTTCTTTCCACAATCTACCTTCATCCCTTTTATACATTTGGCCAGATGCCTTTCGGTTACTTTCAATATTTATTGCCAACTTAAAAGCATCTCTAAGGGTATGGGGATTCTTATCTCTCAAAAGGTAAGACATCTTACCATCCATAGAATTGAAATAAGTTGTCATGCAGACTGCATCATCTAGCCTCAATACTTGGAATAATTTGTACATAGCCTTTTGGAATCAGCTATTGAACTCTGACATGCTCTCATTGTAATGTTTCTTGATATTATTGAACTCATTGAGCATGTAACTAGAGTTCACATGTTCTGCATATTTCTCTTTAAAACATCTGACAAATTCCTCCCAAGATGCAATACTATTCTCAGGTAAGCCCCTATACCAATCTCTGGCATCCTCAATCAATGATTGAACAAAGAGCTTCATTATGACATCTTCATGTTCAATCTCATAATCATTGACTTTATCTATAAAAAACTTCAGATGCTCTTCATAGGTAATAACATTATTCTCAGTAAATAATGGGATCTTCTTTCTGATTTCATTGGGGATAGCATTGGGTTGGCCAGGAATACCATCAAAAAACAAAGGCCTATATCTATCCAAATGAACTGGTCATCTTTGGATAGTTGGTTGATTCAGAGGGGTAATTGCAACATTTTGACAGGGTATAGTTCCCACTGTACCACTAGCTATGATGGGAACTTGATTGGGAACCGATCCAGATAAAGTTTGTCCAGGGTGAAAGGCTTGAGCATTTGGAAGCAAAGTATTGGGCTGACTGGAAGGAATTGTTCCTATAGTGATAGGGACAGAGGTACTAGTAGATGTGTTCATGTTAGCATGTAGGAAGGAAATCTTCCTCTTCATTTCATCAGCAGTAGCCTCCAACTCAAGTTTCTCCAGTTGAATAGCCAATTTTTCCTTTTCTTTTCTAGCCTTCTCCAAGTCTATACTTGTGTGAGAACGTATATTAGGAGGGACTACAATTTTCTTGGGCTCATTAATATGTATACCCACCAATTTTTGTTTTCCCTTATCAGGGATTTCTTTGTGAGCATTTATAATCTCCTTGTTTCTCTGAATTTCAGAGGGATTCAATTGCCTTAAGACATGGCCTGTTCCTTCAAATTCACCCTGCTTTGGTTTATTATCTTGGGCCTGCTTTCTCAAATCTTCCACGTCACCAAATAAGTCCCTATTTAAACCTTGAACATCTTGGTTTAAATCACTAACTTGGGTTTCATTTTTCTTGGTTCTCTTGAGAAGTTCCTGCCTCTCTATGAGTAAATCACATATTTGCTATTCTCTTGCTTTCAACCTATTGGCAATCTCAGCTAGTTGTTCACTCTCCTTTTTTCTTAAAGCAACCACCTCTTCTCTCAACTTGTCAAAATCATAGGAGGTGGCCTCAGTAGCAGAGGTTTCTTCTAGTTGTTCTAAAATTTCTCTTGAAGGGAAAAAACTTGCTTCTGTGGCCTTTGTGATTACTTCTTTCTACATGTGCACCCCTGGTGTAACCCTCTTGACATGTTCGGGATCATCAGAAGAAGATGAAGACTCATGAGGGAGTGGGACATAAGATCTTTCTCGAGAGGGGCCTTGGGAACTAGCAGTATGTTGACCTCTCCTAGACCATTATTTTCTACTTGGCGTATGGAGCTCATCACCCATATTCTCTTTGGGGTGATCCTTGTAATAGGACCTAGTGTACTTTGGTCGACTCATGGTATAGCAATATTAGCAAAGTTTACAACAATTTAGCAACTAGTAGCACAGAGTTTAGAGTCGCCACCCACTTTATGCGGGAATAAAAATATTTTATACTGGTCTACAAATGCACAAAAGATAGGATTTGCACTAACCTTTTGCACACTATTCAGAAAGTTAGTCCCCAGTAGAGTCACCAATTTGTTATCTCATTTTCATGTAGAATTGCCAATACAGTTTTCAAACTTGACTCACAGGTTCTTATAGGGAAAAGGCTAATTGATAAGGACCACGTCCTTCTTCTACTTCAGGCTCCACAGACCCAGGTGGGTGTACCTATATTTAGACTTAAGGCTCCATGATGAGATATTAATAGAATTAGATGTTTATTTGCAAAAATGGCAAGTGTGATAAGGATAAACTCCTTCTTTTCGAGCTTTGAACTCAAGCAGGTTAACCCCTTTTAGATCTACTTCTTGAAAGGATCACAACAATAGTTTATATTCTTGATATAAACTTCATCTTCTCAGTCACTCAAAATATACAGGAAAGTAAATTATTATTTGAAAATTGTTGAGGGTGAGATCTATGCAAATCAAGCATAGACCAGTGCCTTATCTTCGGGTTATAGAGTCAAACAATGAAATGTATACCTACAAAAATCTTCTAAATGAAACACAAATAAATCCCAAATGAAGTGCCTTACAATTCATCCTCTCTTAAACACATTTGATCATCAAATTCTTGCTAAATTCCTAAACTCTCAAAAATTAACCTAAAGACATTACCCTTTCCTTGAAAGGAGCTAGAGATTAAAATCACAGATACCTTGTAAATGGTATATCAAAACTACCTTATAGATTCAATACACAAAAGCCATATAATTCAAACAAGAAGACAATTGAAATCATGCAAGGGAATTCTTTTTATATTCCAATAAAACCTCACTGCATTAATACACTTCAAAATCTGATAAAATATTCTAAGATTTCAACAATGGCGTTCAGCCTCTACAGTATATTTCTCCACCCCTTCAAAATGAACAAGGCCCTACTACTTATACTAATCAACCATCTTGGAATCCTCAAAAGGATGCAACAAGCTTCAGATGGCTGTTAAAAGATCTTGCATTAAAAACAAGATTACAAATCCAGAAAGTTGTTTGCAACAACAGATTACAAATATCTATTTCCAACAGTCCCGCAGGTGGCATCTTTGTCTAAAGATATTTCAGAGTAGTTGCTAAATTTGTTGTGTGAATGATGACCACCATCCGGCTAATTTACATCATTCTTTGTTTGAAACTTGCTCTCCCTCATTTTCTGGATTAGATGCCATCTGCAACTTTATTTGGCCAGGTGTCCCATTCATGTCTATGACAATTTGTTTGATATTTTTGTCCCTTTTACCTTAACTTTCAAAAGTTTGGGATACTAACACCTGCCGCCTCTTCAACTGATTTCCCTTTGTTCTGAATCTCCTGATAGATACATGGATTCCCAAGTTGTGTAGGTTTCTTCACTTGGCCAATGAAAGGCAAGGACCTCATCTTTCTTTGGGGACAACTTTTCCCACTCAGCAACCAACTGATGAACCTCTATTCTCACATTAGCAAAATGTAACCTAGCATCCTGGAGGAGTTCAATAAAATGCACAAATGGGGCATTATCATCTGTACCAAGAATGTCATTTATTTTAGTTAGCACTCATCTATCTATTTGCTCCATCCCTTGATCTTTATCCTTGATTACTCCATCTGCTTTGATAAGACCAGGGAAAATTTGAAAATCATCCTGGAAATATCTTGTTCTTAAGACTTTTGACCTTCTCTTTATACTCTCCCTATTTACCTCAAAATCAAAAAGATCTTTTATAATCCTGTAAGTACTCATAAGCTCAATATTTACAACACACTGATCCTTATTTCGATCAAACCATGACCTCAGAGTGTCTTTCCTTGCAGTCCATCTTTCCAAAATTTTGTCCACAGTTGCCACCTCTTTCTGAAAGGTCACCAAGACATCTACCAATTGTTTTGCAGATTTGTATACTTCTTTAGGTCTCACCTTGGCTACAAAATGTGACACAACACCTTTTATCTTGCCAGCTAACTTATTTTTTACCCTTTGATCAACATCTTCTTCATCCATGGAAGGAGGAGAAGGGGAAGGGGGAAATTCAATAATGGGGCTCGATGAGGAAGGCCCTGTAGAGGAGGAGGCTATCTGAATTTGTTCTGATAACTGCATTGGGCCCTGTTCTCCCAATTTCTTTCTTAAATTTGCAATCAGAATATCTCTCTCAAGAATCCCCTATTTCATCTCACCATAAAGCTTCAAGACTGTTTCCAGTTTTGTAGTGATTTCATCTTTCTCTCTAGCTTCCTTTTCTACCACCTTTGCTATTAATTGTACCATGGCCATTACCATACTTGATGCCTCCACCAAAGATGTATCAATAACTCTTCTTACAATTAAACTCCCTAAGAGGTCACCTTTGACAATTTGTTTTCCTTTATCACTTTCATTCTTCCTCAAAGACCACATCACCAATGCTTGATTATTATCACTGAAAGTGACTCCTTTAACAGCTTGTTCTGCTTCTTCTAGAGTCCTATGGAGATGAGTGGTTTGCTTTCTGACTGCATCAAACACTACTGCATCAGCTATATCCCATTCTGGGAGGATCAGTACTCCTGACATCTTTATCATATCTCTTCCCTATTTTGGAGTGATTTGTTTGAACTTTGCAGTCATCTCTATTTTCACTTCTTCCTCTATAACTTGTAAATCCTTACCCGGATTCACTTCATGTCTCTTCTCATAGATTTCTTGAAATTGCTTGATATTTAATTTCCAAAGAAACTGCATAAAGGCCCTAGTTTTAACAAAAGTGTCATCAACCAAAAACTCTTCACAAGCTTGCTTGATTACAGGGTCCAATTCAGTGCCTGCTAACTCCCCTACTGTTAGATCCAACTTAGGTTCTTCTAGTAGCTCTGGCACTCCCTCATTTACTTCTTCATAAGTCATGAAGATCTGACCTAGAGCATCTACTTGTTGCACTTGTTCTGCAATCTCTTGGTCATCAAAAATTTTTATAGGAGACTGTGATGGAGAGTACTCCTCTTCCACATGAACAGGTCTCTCTTCCAACCTTTGCCTTTTTGGTGGGGGTGGAGAATCAATAATATCTTCAGCAATCTGAGGAGGAGAATCGGGGTTCTCCACAATTTCCTTTTGTTTTCCAACTTGTTGTGAGGTTGATGGGATACCCCTTTTATCCATCTGCTTTTGCTAGCTCTTTTCTAGTATGACCACATTGTAACCAGTCTTCTTTTGTACCACATATCTCCCTGGGGGTAATCCTTTTGCAAAAAATGGCTTATTCAACAATTGTCTAGCCTTTTCTGGATCATCCTTCATCACTTTTTCCTTCTTCTCATTTAAAGTATGGAAAACACCCTAAAAACAATTCATGAGAGTGTCTATTTTCTTCCCCATTGGAGTTATGCTTTTCAGGGGATCCCATCCTAAATCAAATTGTCGGATAAAATCTAGTGTTTTTTTGTATACCAACCATTTTTCTTTCATGACCTCTTGTTCCTGTATTTTAGCTACATTCCTGATGATGTCTTCAGGGAAATTAAAAATGTGGTTGATCATGGTACACTTGGCTCTCTTTTTAAATATTTCATTATAAAACCCTTTTGGATCTGCTGTTCTGGCAACTGCAGTAGCCATATGGTACGGGGCCAAAATTTTATCCATGTAGACCCATCCACCCTTGGTAATTATGAATTGATGGGCAATGGTAACATTTGGGAATAAAGTTCCCTTGCCTTTCCCAGCGAGGGCACACTCCTCAATATCACCCAATTGCCTTAAAAACTCTACAACTCCAATCCTAAGGGGTACTTGATAGGGCAGTATAAAAGGGGTCCCCCTGAAACCATACAATCTGATAATAGTTGATACATTGTAGAAAATAACATCTCCCCAATTGTGGACGATGTTCAAATCCTTGGCAAACTAGTTTGGCCTAACAAGTTGTGCTAACATTGTTGGGATCCTTGGGTTATCTAAAACAAACAGCTTCCTAAGTCTAGCTGCAAAACATTTATCAAAATTGATAAAATTGTGATCCCTTTTATCCCAGGTCATTGTGAGGCTCCATAATTAGACTGGCATGTCTTCACCATCCTTCTTTCTCACCAATTCCATTTCTTGTTCAAAATAGCTTGCTCCTTTGAACAGAAACATATACATCATGAAAGAGTACCAGCCAAAGGGTCTATCACTTTCATTCTTCTAAATCTTTACTAATCCATTATGAATTAATTCAGCAATGAAAGGAGCAAAATCAAAAGTGATAGACACGTGTGCATGTAAAATTTGGATCATCATGCACATCAAGTGTATTGGCATCCTGTCACTAACATCCTCTCCAAAAACTTGATACAATGACCAATATGCACCCCTAGCTCAGAGATCAAAATATTTTATTTTAAAAGGCTCCGGAGTGTTCTGCCCCACAACAACCATTTTCCCAATTTTTGTGCAAAAATCCTTCAACAACTTGCCTTTATAATAGTTCCTTTGTGCACTGTAAACTTGCCTTAATTCTTCAAAGTTAATGCTTTCCAAACTTTCTGACGGTTCATTCATCCGAACACCTTCCTGATTTCTTTAGCTGAAACCTTAAACAATAACACCCCCTTTGCATACCTAATTTCTCTAGTGATTGGATCATAATTTTTTGCAACCTGGGTCATCAAATCTACATCTAGAAAGACACCAGGCACGACAAGTTTTCCTAAGTCAGATTGCCATATATTGCTTGCAGGATGAGGGGCATTTCTCTGACTAAAACCTACCTTGAACAATTCCAGTCCTGTGGTATTAGAGTCACCTCTTGCATTGATAGTACCAATCTTTTCTTCTCTAATAAAACTTGCCATATCATATAAACCTTCTGCTATTTTTACCCTAGGGTCTTTAGGAATCAGACTCTTACTCTTCACCGGGGTAGTGGAAGAGCCAGGAAGTAACTGCAATAAATCCTCGTGCAAACCTCTTTCACTATACTCTATTTTACCCGACAATTCTTTCCTTGGGGCCATTTTAAAGTTTATTTTAACAGAAATTATTGCACGATAGACTAAACATAAAACTATAATCCTTTCAAAAAGGAAGCAAATCGCACAAGAATTTCTAACCTTTTCTCTCAGAAGCCACCCAAGAAAAGCAACCAATCCTCAGAAATCTTCACGCCTAAATCTCTGCAAACTTTGATCTCTTTGTGCTTCTGAAAGTGCACAAAATTCTGATATATGAGCCACTTAAAGTAGTCCTGTCAATAATTAATTCAACATGATTGAAACAATTACTCCTCTGGAAGAGCGAACTGTCACTTCTTCAACGGGAAACCTTACTTCACACCATTTTACCTTCAGTTTGAATGAGAACCATTGATCCTCATTAGCAGATGATCCAACGGCTCATCGCATGATCACATGGCTTAAAAAACACTTATGCGGTTAATTGTCATACTACCTTTCTATTCCTAGTGGTCTCTTGAAACTTTCCTTTGTTAACATGAAATGCTTTTCGCATGATCGCATAGCTTAAAAGACACTCATGCGAACATGAGAAAACCCGTTACCACTAACCATCACTGTCTTCTTTTAAACCGCTGGTCCCACCCTGCCTTCGTCAATAAAGAAACTCCACGTTTGCGACACCTAGCAAAATGTCAAGTACTTTCTCTCTTTTCAAGCATCGGTGTTTGCTGAAGCTAACCAATGAGAAGACTTCATTTATGCACATATGTCAAAAAATTTTACCGGAGAATCGCACTTGATTCAATGCAAGATCAACGGTCTGTCGCATAATCGCATAGGCTAAAAGATTCCATGTGATTATACGATGGCCGTCCGATCTTCCCTTTACTATTTTAAAACCTCAGAGATTCTTCCGTCACCGGCCCCACTGTTCTCAACAAATAGAAAGCTGTGAGTTGTAAGATACTTGTAAGTGGTCCCACTGATCTCCACATTCGGCTTTTGTTATAAGATCAACGACCATTTCGCATGTTCGCATAGCTTAAAAGATTCCACGTGAACATGCGACCACCGTTAGATCTTCATTGAAGATTCTCAGTTGGAATGAATTTAAAACATAGGAAATATTATATAATACCACCGGGTTTTTAGATTGAAAAAACATAACCCACCCCCCCCCCCACGTATTAAAAAAAATGCATGTGCTCTTTAATGGACCTAAGTGATTTTAAAAAAGGTAACGCTTGAAAAGGAATAAAGAAAATGACTTAGGATTTATTTTGAAAGTGGTAAGCATTTTAGGGTTTTTTACATGAATTCAAAATTCTTCAAAGGCAAGACCTAGGGTAAGGACTTTGAAATAGGGCTATGTCAACTTTTTGAAGAGCTCCAACACCTGGACCTAGGAAAATTTATAGACCAGAGGATTAACCTATCATAATGGACAAAAACCCCAGAATTTTAAGAATATTCCCATCATGTTCCTCCAATGTCTTGGTAAAAATAAAAATATCATCTAGGTAAATAATGACAAACTTACCCTAAAAAAATTTCAGAACCTCATTCATGAGCCGCATGAAAGTGCTCGGTGCATTTGTTAGCCCAAAAGGCATGACTAACCACTCATACAGTCTTTCCTTTGTCTTTTAGGTAGTCTTCCATTCATCTCCTTCTCTGATCTGAATCTGGTGATATCCACTCTTCAAATCTATCTTTGAAAAATACACAGCCCCACTTAAACAATCCATAATATCATCCATTCGTGGCAATGGAAACCTATACTTGATTGTGATCTTGTTTATTGCTCTAGAATCTGTACACATCCTTCACTCTCCATTCTTCTTTGGTGCTAATACTGTTGGTACAGCGTAGGGACTCAGACTCTCTCGAATCAACCCCTTCTACAATAACTCATGTACTTGTCTGTTCAACTCTTCACTTTCTACTGGTGTCATTCTGTGTGCTACCTTTGTTGGTAAACTGGCTCCTCGAATCAAATCCATTTGATGACTGAACTTCCTTACTGGTGGTAATCCATCAGGTACATTATCAGATATAATATCTTAAAACTCATTCAACAAATCTGCAACCTCTACAGGTACATCCTCTACTTCTTCTTTACCAACTTTTGGAATTAAAGAAAAACACACATGCTCATGCCTCATACCATCTAAGAATTTTCTTTTATCAACAAATTTTATTCTTGCATTACCACATACTTTTTCTTTGGTCTCCTTCAATGGCTTTAGCTTATGTCGCACTCCATCCTTTGTCAGAGAATAGATATTCACACAACCATCGTGTACATCACATCTGTCAAACTACCACGATCTACCCAACAACATATGACATGCATCCATAGAGATGATATCACATAGTACCTCATCTTGGTACCTGCTGATCTTGAGCTTTACCAGGTACTGTTCACTAACCATGACCTTGTGGTCATCCTGCACCCAAGCAATCCGATATGGATGTGGGTGTTTCTATCTCTTGAGCTTCAACTTTGTCACCATCTCTTCTGACACCAAATTGTTAGTGCTTCCACTATCGATAATCACATCATAGCATTTACCCTCACACTTGTATCTAGTGTGAAATAGGCTCCTCCTTTGTTCAGGTTCATTCTCACCACTCAGCAAGACTCTTCTGTTAATTAGCATTTCTCCTCTTTCAGCATCTTCAGAATTTGATGATCTAGCATCTTCATCTACATGTGCAACTCTGGCCTGGCCTTCATTTCTCCTATCTGTTCTACCTTGGCACTGAGGACATTCAAATTCCCTATGACCTTCTTCTCCATAGTGAAAAAATATTCCACGGAAGCTTCCTCTTCCAAATCCTTGTCCTCTTCCTCTTCCTCTCTGATCTCTATTACTCTGATCTTGGAAATGATTGAAATTATTTCCTCTCTAATTCTGACTGCTATTGGCCTCATCTTTTTTTTTCAGATCTTCATTTCGGCCACCATATGACCATCCACTAGATCTTCCACCACGACCTCTTCCATTTTGTCTGCTCTCAAACTTTTTGTTCAGCTTTTCTTCTACTTTTAGGGCAAACTGGTATGCCTCCTCAATATTGTTCATTCAAACCAGATTTAACTCCTCCTGAATGCTTGGCCTTAACCCATTAAGGTATCAGATAGCTTTCTCCTTATCATCTTCTACATGTCCTATTCTAATGAGGAGTCAATAGAACTCATCTGTATACTCCTGAACAGATCTTTGTGCTTGCTTCAAACTTTGCATTTTCTTTAGTAGGTGTAGCTCATAATCAACAGGAATGAACTGTCACTTCAATTTATCCACCATCCGATCTCATCTTGTGATTTTATCTTTCTCTCTTCTATTTTGCTCCAATTGAATTTTTTGCCACTAGATCTTCGCATGACCTTTCAATCTGGCCTTCGCAAATTTGACCCTATCAGGATCCTCAACATTTTCATACTCAAAATATTCCTCACATTCATTGATCGAGTCGATCAATTCCTCTACGTTAGAATTTTTTAAAAATGTAGGAACCTCAATCTTAGGTCTTTTCCCAATCTTGAAAATTATCCGAAAAAGTCTTTCTTCCTCCTGGTTCACAATTTCAGCTTCTCCTTCTTGATATTCTTCTTCGGCTTCATCCTCGCTTTCATCTCTGACATTAAGATTCATTCCTCTATGAATCTATTCCTACAATGCTCATCCTTGTCTCTACAGCTCTCTAACCTTAGGTGTCACAACACTAGCTCTTCCACCATGTTCTCTTCATGGAGGCATTTTTGTGATGCGCGCTAAAACCCTAACCACGGTCCTGGTGCAAACTACCTCATAGTCAGTGATCTATTTATACACTCAAGAACTCCTACTCTGATACCACTTGATGAAGGATATCAGTTTGGACTTTGTTCTACAGAATATTAAGTGTGAGGTAGTTTGCACTAGGACTGTGGTTAGGGTTTCAGCATGCATCATGAAAATGCCTCCATGAAGAGATCATGGTGGAAGAGCTGGTGTTATGACACCTAAGGTTAGAGAGCTGCAGAAACAAGTGCAAGAATTGCAAGAAGAGATTTACAGAGGAATGAATTTCAATGTCAGAGATGAAAGTGAGGATGAAGCCGAAGAAGAATATCAAGAAGGAGAAGCTGAAGTTGTGAATCAAGAGGAAGAAAGACTTTCAGAATCAAGTGGTATCAGAGCAGGAGTTATTGAGTGTGCAAACAGATCGCTGACTGTGAGGTAGTTTGCACCAGGACCATGGTTAGGGTTTCAATGCACATCGTGAAAATGCCTCCACAAAGAGAACGTGGTTGAAGAGCTAGTGCTGTGACACCTAAGGTTAGAGAGCTATAGAGACAAGTGCGAGCATTGCAAGAAGAGATTCACAGAGGAATGAATCTTAATGTCAGAGATGAAAGAGAGGATGAAGCCAAAGAAGAATATCAAGAAGGAGAAGTTGAAGTTGTGAATCGGGAGGAAGAAAGACTTTTTTAGGTGATTTTCAAGATTGGGAAAAGACCTAAGATTGAGGTTCCTACATTTTCTGGAAATCTTAACCCAGAGGAATTGATTGACTGGATCAATGAATGTGAGGAATATTTTGAGTATGAAAATGTTGAGGATCCTGATAGGGTCAAATTTGTGAAGGCCAGATTGAAAGGTCATGCGAAGATCTGGTGGCAAAAAATTCAATTGGAGTGAAATAGAAGAGGAAAATGCAAAGTTTGAAGCAAGCAGGAAGATCTATTCAGGAGTATATAGAGGAGTTCTATCAACTCCTCATCAGAACAGGCCATGCAGAAGCTGATAAGGAGAAAGCTGTCTGATACCTTAATGGGTTAAGGTCAAGCATTTAGGAGGAGTTAAATCTAGTTCGAATGAACAGTATTGAGAAGGCATACCAGTTTGCCCTAAAAGTAGAGGAAAAGTTGAACAAAAAGTTTGAGAGCAGACAAAATGGAAGAGGTCATGGTGGAAGATCTGTTGGATGGTCATATGGTGGCTGAAATGAAGATCTGAAAAAGAAGGATGAGGCCAATAGCAGTCAAAATCAGAGAGGAAATAATTCCAATCATTTCCAAGATCAGAGTAATAGAGATCAGAGAGGAAGAGGAAGAGGACAAGGATCTGGAAGAGGAGGCTTCCATTGAACATGTTTTCACTATGGAGAAGAAGGTCATAGGGCATTTGAATGTCCTCAGCACCAAGGCAGAATAGATAGGAGAAATGAAGGAAAGGCCAGAGTTGCACATGTACATGAAGATGCTAGATCATCAAATTTTGAAGATGTTGAAAGAGGAGAAACGTTAATTAATAGAAGCATCTTGCTGAGTGGTGAGAATGAACCTAAACAAAGGAGGAGCCTATTTCACACTAGATGCAAGTGTGAGGGTAAATACTGTGATGTGATTATCGATAGTGGAAGCACTGAAAATTTAGTGTCAAAAAAGATGGTGACAAAGTTGAAGCTCAAGAGATAGAAACACCCACATCTATATCGGATTGTCTAGGTGCAGGATGACCACAAGGTCATGGTCAGTGAATAGTGCCTGGTAAAGTTCAAGATCGACAAGTACCAAGATGAGGTACTATGTGATATCATCTCTATGGATGCATGTAATATGTTGTTGGGTAGACCATGGTAGTTTGACAGATGTGCTATACATGATGGTCATGCGAATACCTATTCCTTGACAAAGGATGAAATGCGACATAAGCTACAGCCATTGAAGGATATCGAAGAAAAGGTATGTGGTAATGCAAGAATAACTTTAATTGATGGAAGAAAATTTTTAGATGGTATGAAGCATGAGCATGTGTGTTTTTCTTTAATTCCAAAAGCTAGTAAAGAGGAAGTACAGGATTTTACCTGTAGAGGTTGCAGATTTGTTGAATAAATTTTAAGATATTGTATCTGATAATGTACCTGATGGATTACCACCGGTAAGGAAGATCAGTCATCGAATGGATTTGATTCTAGGAGCTAGTTTACCAAACAAGGTAGCACACAGAATGACACCAACAAAAAGTGAAGAGTTGAATAGACAAGTACGTGAGTTATTGCAGAAGGGGTTGATTCGAGAGAGTCTGAGTTCTTGTGTTGTACCAACGGTATTAGCACCAAAGAAGAATGGAGAGTGGAGGATGTGTACAGATTCTAGAGCAATACACAAGATCACAATCAAGTATAGGTTTCCATTACCATGAATGGATGATATTATAGATTGTTTGAGTGGGGCTGTGTATTTCTCAAAAATAGATCTGAAGAGTGGATATCACCAGATTCAGATCAGAGGAGATGAATGGAAGACTACCTTCAAGACAAAGGAAGGACTATATGAGTGGTTAGTCATGCCTTTTGGGCTAACCAATGCACCGAGCACTTTCATGCGGGTCATGAACGAGTTTCTGAAAGAATTTTTGGGTAAGTTTATCATTGTTTGCCTACATGATATTTTGATTTTTAGCAAGACATTGGAGGAACATATGATGCATATTCATATGGTGTTTGAGAAGTTGAGAGATGAGAAATTGTTGATTAATTTGAAGAAGTGCAGTTTTGTGAGGACAGAGTTAGTGTATTTGAGATTTATAGTTTCAACAAAAGGTCTAAAAATGGACCCAGAGAAGGTACAGGCTATCCTTGAATGGCCTACTCCAAGGAGTGCTACTGAGGTAAGATCTTTTCATGGTTTGGCTAGCTTTTATAGAAAGTTTATCAGAAATTTTAGTAGTATTTGTGGACCGTTGACTGAAACAATGAGAGGGGATAGAAAAGAGTTTAAGTGGACTAATGGGGTAGAAAATCGTTTTCAATTGTTGAAACAAAAAGTTACAAAATAACCTATTTTAGCACTTCTAGATTTTAATAAAGTGTTTCAAGTAGATTGTGATGCTAGTGGTACTGCAATAGGAGCTGTTATGAGCCAAGAAGGTAAACCTGTTGATTATTTCAATGAAAAGTTAAATGATGCCAAGAGAAAATATTCTATCTATGATCAGAAATTTTATGCTATAGTTCAGGCATTAAAGAAGTGGAGACATTATCTACTTCTTAAAGAGTTTGTTTTGTATACTGATCATCAAGCGTTGCAATATTTGAATAGTCAAGGAAAGTTGAATCAGAAGCATTTGAAATGGGTTGAGTTTTTGCAGAATTATATATTTGTTTTGAAACATAGAAGTGGAAAGTCTAATAGGGTTGCAGATGCTCTTAGCAGAAGGCAACTATTACTGATAGAGATGAAGATTGAAGTGGTTGGGTTCAAGGAACTCAAGAATTTCTATCCAGGTTATCCTGATTTTGGTGAAGCTTAGAAAGCTTGTAAGGAGCCTGTTACTCTAGATAGGATGAAATGGCTGGAGCTCATCATCCAGGATGATATGCTATTCAGAGGGAGTCAGTTGTACATTCCAAGAAATTCTATGAGGGAGAATCTCATCAAATAGAAGCATAGTGGAGGATTGGTTGGACATTTTGGTCATGATAAAACTTTTTCTTTGGTTAGGGAGAATTATTTTTTGCCACAATTGCAGCAAGATGTGAAGAAGTTTGTACAGAGTTGCAGAGTATGTCAGATGGCAAAAAGAGTGAAGCAGAATACAGGGTTGTATTAGCCATTACCTATACCAGAGAAGCCTTGGGAGGATATCAGTATGGACTTTATTCTTGGTTT
This sequence comes from Chamaecyparis obtusa, assembly GCA_027943335.1. Lineage (NCBI taxonomy): Eukaryota > Viridiplantae > Streptophyta > Pinopsida > Cupressales > Cupressaceae > Chamaecyparis > Chamaecyparis obtusa. Next base: position 109,682 of record BSBK01001197.1, read on the forward strand.
ACCGAGGACACAATGGGGACATGATTCAATTTTTGTAGTAGTTGACAAATTTTTGAAGATGACACATTTCATTCCCTGTAAGAAGACTAATGATGTTGTTCATGTAGTAGAATTGTTTTTCAGAAAAGTGGTGAGACTACATGGTTTGCCAAAGACCATAATTTCAGATTGAGATACTAAGTTTCTTGGATATTTCTAGAGGACATTTTGAAAAAAGTTGAAGACAGATTTAAAGTTTAGTTCATCACATCATCCACAGATTGATGGATAGACAGAGGTGGTGAATAGAAGTTTGAAAAATTTGCTGAGATGTTTGGTTGGAGATAAGCCAACAGGATGGAATTTGAATTTACCACAGGTAGAATTTGCATACAATAATTATGTCAACATGAGCACTGGTAAATCACCATTCCAGATTGTATATGGAAGTAGTCTAAGAAATGCATCTGAGTTGATAAAGATAGATAAAGAAGAAATAAGTAGTGCTAAAGTTGAAGATTTTGCAGAACACTTGAAGAACATCCATGAGGAGGTGAGGAAGCATATTACCAAGATGAATGTGCAGTATAAGTCTAAGGTAGATGAGAAAAGGAGGCATAAGGAATTTCAAGTTAGGGATGAAGTCAAGGTTTATTTGCAGAAGGAGCAGTTTCTAGTTGGTACATATAACAAGCTGAAAATAAAGAAGTTATGACCATGTAAGATACTGAAGAAGCGTGATTCAAGAAATGCATATGAGGTAGAATTGCCTACTGAGCTGAATATTTCACCAGTGTTTAACATTTTAGATTTGACATAGTATCATGAAGGAGGTGTTGAAGATGAGGTTGCAGCAGCACAATGGAGTATTCCAGCAACCAGTTCAGATATCAAGGAGATTGAAGACATACTGGACAGTCATGTTGGTAGAAGCACAAGGAACATGACATATGAAGAGTATTTGGTCAAATGGAAAGGATGACCTGTTGAAGATTCATCATGGCTAACAAAAGAGAAGGTTAATCGTCTTAGTTTTCCTCTCCACACCTGAGTCGTGACAGGGTCACTTCTCAAATTACCCTGGGTGTCTGATGCAGGAGCATCCTAGGTGTAAGAGCAATCTTGCATCACCCAAAAATATTTCTATTTTTGTATTCAATAAAGGTTATCTTGTACAGAGTTGCTATTTATGGAAACTTGCTATTTTTAGTAAGTTGGTCTTACGATCTCGGAATGTCTAATTTTACATATGGAGGTTCATCTCAATCATATCATCCTGCCAACAAATTTTCATGGCTAGATCAGGTGTAGTTTTAAAGATATTGAAGATTTTTGGTATTGGTAGCAGGGTACAGAAACTTTGAACTCAGTTTTGAAGGCATTAAAAGCCCCAGATGAGGTTTAAAATTTGGGTGACGGGCGCTTTTCATGGGTCAAGCCTGTAAAGCACTTCGTGGCATTTCCAGAATGGGGTTATAATAGCTAATCGGGTCAACAAGCGATGACTTATGGTCTTTGGAAGTTGGGTCACCTGAAATGGCAGAAAATTATTTTTCTTCAAAATTTTTGTTTGAGTTTCAAAACTCATTTTGAGCCAACTTTGATGTAATAAATTGTAAAATAAAATAATTTTTAAGTTTGGTCGGCCAAAGGGCCCCCTTAATACCACAAGCACATAACAGAAATAGAGAAACAACAACAATAATATGCAAGAACAGAAAATTGGCTTCTTATTATCTCCACAAATGTGGAATTACAAACTTTCAGAATTACAATATGCAAGCCACATGGGCATTCCCTTACAATATTCTGTAGGAAAAAATCCTTGAATCAATACCCAGATCTACTACCCCGAACTGCCCTAGACAACACTATGGGCCTTCTTTATATAGGCAATTTCCACTGCCCGAGAAGGTTCTAAAAATTTAGCCCTTAGGCCGACCAAACTTAGAATTATTTTATTTTACAATTTATTACATCAAAGTCAGCTCAAAATGAGTTTCGAAACCCAAATAGAAATTTTGAAGAAAAATTATTTTTCGCCATTTCAGGTGACCCAACTTTCGAAGACCATAAGTCATCGTCCGTTGACCCAATTGACTATTATAACCCCATTTTAGAAATGCCATGAAGTGCTCTATATGCTTGATCCACGCAAAGCACCTGTCACCCAAATTTTCAATCTCATCTGGGGCCTCTAAAGCCTTCAAAACTGAGTTCGAAGTTTCTGTACCCTGCTGCCAATTCTAAAAATTTTCAATATCTTCAAAACTACACCTGATCTAGCCATGAAACTTTGCTGGCAGGCTAATATGACTGAGATGAACCTCCATATGTAAAATCAGACATTTCGAGATCGTAAGACCGACTTACTAAAAATAGCAAGTTTCCATAAATAGCAAATCTGCACAAGATAACCCTTATTGAATACAAAAATAGAAATATTTTTGGGTGATGCAAGATTGCTCTTACACCCAAGATGATCCTGCATCAGACACCCGGGGTAATTTGAGAAGTGACCCTATTATGACTCAGGTGTGCACAGGAAAACCAAGATGGTTAACCTCCTTTTTTGTTAGCCATGATGAATACTCAAAATATTCCTCACATTCATTGATCCAGTCGATCAATTCCTCTGGGTTAAGATTTCCAAAAAATATAGGAGCCTCAATCTTAGGTCGTTTCCCAATTTTGGAAGTCACCCGAAAAAGTCTTTCTTCCTCCTGGTTCACAATTTTAGCTTCTCCTTCTTGATATTCTTCTTCAGCTTCATCCTCGCTTTCATCTCTGACATTAAGATTCATTCCTTTGCGAATCTCTTCTTACAATGCTCGCACTTGTCTCTGCAGCTTTCTAACCTCAGGTGTCACAACACCAGCTCTTCCACCACGTTCTCTTCATGGAAGCATTTTTATGATGTGCACTGAAACCCTAACCATAGTCCTCGTGCAAACTACCTCACAGTCGGTGATCTGTTTACACACTCAAGAACTCCTACTCTGATACCACTTGATGAAGGGTGCTCCCCTTAATACCACAAGCACATAACAGAAATAGAGAAACAACAACAATAATATGCAAGAACAAAAAATTGGCTTCTTATTATCTCCACAAATGTGGAATTACAAACTTTCAGAATTACAATATGCAAGCCACATGGGCATTCCCTTACAATATTCTGTAGGACAAAACTTCGAATCAATACCTAGATCTACTACCCATAACTGCCCTAGAGACCATAAGTCATCACCCGTTGACCCGATTGGCTATTATAACCTTATTTTGGGAATTCCATGAAGTGCTCTACAGGCTTGACCATCGCTAAATGCCCGTCACCCAAGTTTTCATCCTCATCCGGGGCCTCTAAAGCCTTCAAAACTAAGTTTAAAGTTTCTGTACCCTGCTGCCAATACCGAAAAATTTCAATATCTTCAAAACTACACCTAATCTAGCCATGAAACTTTGCTGGCATGCTGATATGACTAAGATGAACCTCCATATGTAAAATCAGACATTCTGAGATCGTAAGACCAACTTACTAAAAATAGCAAGTTTCCATAAATAGCAACTCTGCACAAGATAGCCCTTATTGAATACAAAAATAGAAATATTTTTTTGGGTGATGAAAGATTGCTCTTACACCTAGGATGCTCCTGCATCAGACACCCAAGGTAATTTGAGAAGTGACCCTGTCACGACTTAGGTGTGTAGAGGAAAACTAAGACGGTTAACCTCCTCCTTTGTTAGCCATGATGAATCTTCAACAGGTCATCTTTTCCATTTGACCAAATACTCTTCATATGTCTTGTTCTTTGTGCTTCTGCCAGCACGACTGTCTAGTATGTCTTCAATCTCCTTGATATCTCTTCATATGTCATAGCACCAGCTCTTCCACCATGTTCTCTTCATGGAGGCATTTTTGTGATGTGCCTTGAAACCCTAACCACGGTCCTGGTGCAAACTGCCTAACAGTCGGTGATCTATTTACACACTCAAGAACTCCTACTCTGATACCACTTGATGAAAGGTGCTCCCCTTAGTACCACAAACACATAATAGAAATAGAGAAACAACAGCAATAATATGCAAGAACAGAAAATTGGCTTTTTATTATCTCTCTAAATGTGGAATTACAAACTTTTAAAATTACAATATGCAAAGCTACATGGGCATTCCCTTACAATATTCTGTAGGAAAAAATCCTCGAATCAATACCTAGATCTACTACCCAAAACTACCCTAGACAACACTACGGGCCTTCTTTATATAGGCAATTTCCACTGCCCGAGAAGGTTCTAGAAATTTAGCCCTTAGGGTCGACCAAACTTAGAATTATTTTATTTTACAATTTATTACATCAAAGTCGGCTCAAAATGAGTTTTTGAAACCCAAACAAAAATTTTGAAGAAAAATTATTTTCTGCCATTTCAGGTGACCCAACTTTCGAAGACCATAAGTCATCACCCGTTGACCTGATTGGCTATTATAACCCCATTCTGGAAACACCACAAAGTTCTCTATAGGCTTGACCTGTGCAAAGCGCCCGTCACCCAAATTTTCAACCTCATCTAGGGCCTCTAAAACTTTCAAAACTGAGTTTGAAGTTTCTGTACCCTGCTGCCAATATCAAAAATCTTCAATATCTTCAAAACTACACCTGATCTAACCATGAAACTTTGTTGGCAGGCTAATATGACTGAGATGAACCTTCATATGTAAAATTAGACATTCTGAGATCATAAGACTAACTTACTAAAAATAGCAAGTTTCCATAAATAGCAACTCTACACAAGATAGCCCTTATTGAATACAAAAATAAAAATATTTTTTTGGGTGATGCAAGATTGCTCTTACACCCAGGATGCTCCTGCATCAGACACCCAAAGTAATTTGAGAAGTGACCCTATCACGACTCAGGTGTGTAGAGGAAAACCAAGACGGTTAACCTCCTCCTTTGTTAGCAATGATGAATCTTCAATAGGTCATCCTTTCTATTTGACCAAATACTCTTCATATATCCTGTTCCTTGTGCTTCTGCCAACACGACTGTCCAGTATATTTTCAATCTCCTTGATGAAGGGTGCTCCCTTTAGTACCACAAACACAACAAAAATAGAGAAACAACAACAATAATATGCAAGAACAGAAAATTGGCTTCTTATTATCTCCACAAATGTGAAATTACAAACTTTCAGAATTACAATATGCAAAGCCACATGGGCATTCCCTTACAATATTCTATAGGAAAAAAATTCTCGAATCAATACCCAGATTTACTACCCCGAAGTGCCCTAGACAACACTACGGGTCTTCTTTATATAGGCAATTTCCACCGCCCGAGAAGGTTCTATAAATTTAGCTCTTAGGGCCTACCAAACTTAGAATTATTTTATTTTACAATTTATTACATCAAAGTCTGCTCAAAATGAGTTTTTGAAACCCAAATAAAAATTTTGAAGAAAAATTATTTTTCGCCATTTCAGGTGACCCAACTTTCGAAGACTATAAGTCATCGCCCGTTGACCTGATTAGCTATTATAACCCAATTCTGGAAATGCCACGAAGTGCTCTATAGGTTTGACCCACGCAAAGTGCCCATCACCCAAGTTTTCAACTTCATCTGGGGCCTCTGAAGCCTTCAAAACTGAGTTTGAAGTTTCTGTACCCTGCTGCCAATACCGAAAATCTTCAATATCTTCAAAACTACACCTGATCTAGCCATGAAACTTTGCTGGTAGGCTGATATGACTATGATGAACCTCCATATGTAAAATTAGACATTCCGAGGTCATAAGACCAACTTACTAAAAATAGCAAGTTTCCATAAATAGCAACTCTGCACAAGATAGCCCTTATTGAATAAAAAAATAGAAATATTTTTTTTGGGTGATGCAAGATTGCTCTTACACCCAGGATTCTCCTACATTAGACACCTGGGATAATTTGAGAAGTGATCTTATCACGACTCAGGTGTGTAGAGGAAAACCAAGACGGTTAACCTCCTCCTTTGTTAACCATGATGAATCTTCAATAGGTCATCCTTTCTATTTGACCAAATACTTTTCATATGTCCTGTTCTTTGTGCTTCTGCGAACATGACTGTCTAGTATGTCTTCAATCTCCTTGATATCTAAACTGGTTGCTGGAATACTCCACTGTGCTGCTGCAACCTCATCTTCAACACCTCCTTCATGATACTCTCTCAAATCTGAAATGTTAAACACTAGTGAAATTTTTAGCTTAGTAGGCAATCCTACCTCATATGTATTTCCTGAATCATGCTTCTTCAGTATCTTACATGGTCCAAACTTCTTCATTTTCAGCTTTTTATATGTACCAACTAGAAATCGCTCCTTCCACAAATGAACCACGACTTCATCCCCAACCTAAAATTCCTTATGCCTCTTTTTCTCATCTACCTTAGTCTTATACTGCACATTCATCTTGGTAATATGCTTCCTCACCTCCTCATGGATGTTCTTCAAATGTTCTACAAAATCCTCAGCTTCAGCACTACTTATTTCTCTTTTATCTATTTTTCTCAACTCAGATGCATTTCTTAGACTACTTCCATATACAATCTGGAATGGTGATTTACCAGTGCTCCTGTTGATAAAATTATTGTATGCAAATTCTACCTGTGGTAAAATCAAATCCCATCCTATTGGCTTATCTCCAACCAAACATCTCAGTAGATTTCTCAAACTTCTATTCACCACCTCTGTCTATCCATCAGTCTATGGATGATGTGATGAACTAAACTTTAAATCTATTTTCAAATTCTTCCACAATGTTCACCAAAAATATCCAACAAACTTAGTATCTCGATCTGAAACTATGGTCTTTGGCAAACCATGTAGTCTCACCACTTCTCTGAAAAACAATTCTACCACATGAACATCATCATTAGTCTTCTTGCAGGCAATGAAATGTGTCATCTTCAAAAATTTGTCAACTACTACAAAAATTGAATCATATCCCCATTGTGTCCTCGGTAAACCAAGAATAAAGTCCATACTGATATCCTCCCAAGGATTCTCTGGTACAGGTAATGGCTGATACAATCCTATATTTTTCTTCACTCGTTTCACCATCTGACATACTCTACAACTTTATACAAGTTTCTTCACATCTTGCTGTAATTGTGGCCAATAATAATTCTCACCAACCAAAGTAAAGGTTTTATCACGACCAAAATATCCAGCCAATCCTCCACTATGCTTCTCCTTGATGAGATTCTCCCTCATATAACTTCATGGAATGCACAACTGACTCCCTCTGAATAGCATATCATTTTGGATGATAAAATCTAGCCATTTCATCCTATCTAGAGTAACAAGTTCTGTACAAGCTTTCCAAGCTTCACCAAAATCAGGATCACCTAGATACAAATTCTTGAGTTCCTTGAACCCAACCACTTCAATCTTCATCTCTGTCAACAATAGTTGCCTTCTGCTAAGAGCATTCACAACCCTATTAGACTTTCCACTCTTGTGTTTCAAAACAAATGTATAACTCTGCAAAAACTCAACCCATTTCAAATGCCTCTGATTCAACTTTTCTTGACTATTCAAATATTGCAATGCTGGATGATCAGTATACAAAACAAACTCCTTAGGAAGCAGATAATGTCTCCACTTCTTTAATGCCTAAACTATAGCATAAAATTCTTGATCATAGATAGAATATTTTCTCTTGGCATCATTTAACTTTTCACTTAAATAAGCAACAGGTTTACTTTCTTGGCTCATAACAGCTCCTATTGTAGTACCACTAGCATCACAATCTACTTGAAACACCTTATTAAAATCTGGAAGTGCTAAAATAGGTTATTCTATAACTTTTTGTTTCAACAATTGAAAACTCTTTTCTACCTCATTACTCCACTTAAACTCTTTTCTATGCCCTATCATTGTTTCAGTCAAGGGTCCACAAATACTGCTAAAATTTCTAATAAACTTTCTGTAAAAGCTAGCCAAACCATGAAAAGATCTTATCTTAGTAGCACTCCTTGGAGTAGGCCATTCAAGGATAGCCCGTACCTTCTTTGGGTCCATTTTTAAACTTTCTGCTAAAACTACAAATCCCAAATACACTAACTCTTTCTTCACAAAACTACACTTCTTCAAATTAATCAACAATTTCTCATCTCTCAAGTTCTCAAACACCATACGAATATGCATCATATGTTCCTCCAATGTCTTGCTAAAAATCAAAATATCATCTAGATAAACAATGACAAACTTACCCAGAAATTCTTTCAGAATCTCATTCATGAGCCGCATGAAAGTGCTCGGTGCATTGGTTAGCCCAAAAGGTATGACTAGCCACTCATACAGTCCTTCCTTTGTCTTGAAGGTAGTCTTCCATTCATCTCCTTCTCTGATCCGAATCTGGTGATATCCACTCTTCAGATCTATCTTTGAGAAATACACAGCTCCACTCAAACAATCTATAATATCATCCATTCGTGGCAATGGAAACTTATACTTGATTGTGATCTTGTTTATTGCTCTGAAATCTATACACATCCTCCACTCTCCATTCTTCTTTGGTGCTAATACTGCTATTACAGCGTAGGGACTCAGACTCTCTTGAATCAACTCCTTCTGTAATAACTCGTGTACTTGTCTGTTCAACTCTTTACTTTCTACTGGTGTCATTCTCTGTGCTACCTTGTTTGGAAAACTAGCTCCTGAAATCAAATCCATCTAATGACTAATCTTCCTTACCGGTGGTAATCCATCAGGTACATTATCAGATACAATATCTTAAAATTCATTCAACAAATTTGCAACCTCTACAGGTACATCCTCTACTTCCTCTTTACCAGCTTTTGAAATTAAAGCAAAACACACCTGCTCATGCCTCATACCATCTAAAAATTTTCTTCCATCAACAAAAGTTATTCTTGCATTACCACATACCTTTTCTTTGGTCTCCTTCAATGGCTTTAGCTTATGTCACACTCCATCATTTGTCAGGGAATAGGTATTCGCATGACCATTGTATACAGCACATCTGTCAAACTGCCACGGTCTATCCAACAACATATGACATGCATCCATAGAGATGATATCACATAGTACCTCATCTTGGTACCCGCTGATCTTGAACTTTATCAGGCACTGTTCACTAACCATGACCTTGTGGTCATCCTGCACCCAGGCAATCCGATATGGATGTGGGTGTTTCTGTCTCTTGAGCTTCAACTTTGTCACCATCTCTTTTGACACCAAATTGTCAGTGCTTCCACTATCGATAATCATATCACAGCATTTACCCTCACACTTGCATCTAGTGTGAAATAGGCTCCTCCTTTGTTTAGGTTCATTCTCACCACTCAGCAAGATTCTTCTATTAATTAGCATTTCTCCTCTTTCAGCATCTTCAAAATTTGATGATCTAGCATCTTCATCTACATGTGCATTTCTGGTCTGGCCTTCATTTCTCCTGTCTGTTCTACCTTGGCACTGAGGACATTCAAATGCCCTATGACCTTCTTCTCCACAGTGAAAACATGTTTCATGGAAGCCTCCTCTTCCAAATCCTTGTCCTCTTCCTCTTCCTCTCTGATCTCTATTACTCTGATCTTGGAAATGATTGAAATTATTTTCTCTCTGATTCTGACTGCTAATTACCTCATCCTTCTTTTTCAGATCTTCATTTCGGGCACCATATGACCGTCCACCAGATCTTCCACCACGACCTCTTCTATTTTGTCTGCTCTCAAACTTCTTGTTCAGCTTTTCCTCTACTTTTAGGGCAAATTGGTATGCCTCCTCAATATTGTTCATTCAAACCAGATTCAACTCCTCCTGAATGCTTGGCCTTAACCCATTAAGGTATTAGGCAACTTTCTCCTTATCAGCTTTTGCATGGCCTATTCTGATGAGGCATCGATAGAACTCCTCTGTATACTCCTGAAGAGATCTTCCTGCTTGCTTCAAACTTTGCATTTTCTTTAGTAGTTTAAGCTCATAATCAATAGGAATGAACTGTCGCTTCAATTTATCCACCATTTGATCCCATCTTGTGATTTTATCTTTCCCTCTTCTATTTCACTCTAATTGAATCTCTTGCCACCAGATCTTCGCATGACCTTTCAGTCTGGCCTTCATAAATTTGACTCTATCAGGATCCTCAACATCTTCATACTCAAAATATTCCTCACATTCATTGATCCAGTCGATCAATTCCTCTAGGTTAAAATTTTTAGAAAATGTAGGAACCTCAATCTTAGGTCTTTTTCCAATCTTGGAAATCGCTCGAAAAAGTCTTTCTTCCTCCTGATTCACAACTTTAGCTTCTCCTTCTTGATATTCTTCTTCGGCTTCATCCTCGCTTTCATTTTTGACATTAAGATTCATTCCTCTGCGAATCTCTTCTTGCAATGCTCACACTTGTCTCTGTAGCTCTCTAACCTCAGGTGTCACAACACCAGCTCTTCTGCCATGTTCTCTTCGTGGAGGCATTTTCACGATGCACGCTAAAACCCTAACCACAGTCCTAGTGCAAACTACCTCATAGTCAGTGATCTATTTACACACTCAAGAAAACCTAGCTCTAATACCACTTGATGAAGGGTGCTCCCCTTAGTACCACAAACACATAACAGAAATAGAGAAACAACAACAATAATATGCAAGAACAGAAAATTGGCTTCTTATTATCTCCACAAATGTGGAATTACAAACTTTTAGAATTGCAATATGCAAAGCCACATGGGCATTCCCTTACAATATTCTATAGGAAAAAAAATTTCGAATCAATACCCAGATCTACTACCTCGAACTGCCCTAGACAACACTACGGGTCTTCTTTATATAGGCAATTTCCACCGCTCGAGAATGTTCTAGAAATTTAGCCCTTAGGACCGACCAAACTTAGAATTATTTTATTTTACAATTTATTACATCAAAGTCGGCTCAAAATGAGTTTTTGAAACCCGAACAAAAATTTTGAAGAAAAATTATTTTCTACCATTTCAGGTGACCCAAATTCTGAAGACCATAAGTCATCGCCCGTTGACCTGATTGGCTATTATAACCCCATTTTGGAAATGCCACAAAGTGCTCTACAGGTGTGACCCACGCAAAGTGCTCATCACCCAAGTTTTCAACCTCATCTGGGGCCTCTAAAGCCTTCAAATTTGAGTTTGAAGTTTCTGTACCCTGCTGCCAATACCGAAAATCTTCAATATCTTCAAAACTACACCTAATCTAGCCATGAAACTTTTCTGGCAAGCTAATATGACTGAGATGAACCTCCATATGTAAAATCAGACATTCCGAGATCGTAAGACCAACTTACTAAAAATAGCAAGTTTCCATAAATAGCAACTCTGCACAAGATAGCCCTTATTGAATACAAAAATAGAAATATTATTTTTGGGTGATGCAAGATTGCTCTTACACCCAAGATGCTCCTACATCAGAAAGTACATATAGATGATCAAAGACCCAAATCTAAATATTTTGGTCTTATCATGCTTGATTGCCTTAATGTTATCAATCAGCTATGCGCACAAGATTTCACATAGGTTGAACTCTCCATTCTCTTTAACAATTCTTATGGCTACAAGAATTGTGGTCATAGACATAGTGTTCACCTTGCTGGTGTGTTGAAACCTATATCCAATTATCATAGACATCAATTTGATGTCATCTTTCTCAATAGGCTCAATGGTCATTCTGCAACTATCACTCCTTGACTTGCATGTTTGTTCAACAATCTTCCTCACATCTTTACCCACTGGAAGGATGGAACCTATCCTTAAGAGCCTTGTCATTTCATGAATTATGTCACTGGTAATTCTAAATGGAACTTCACCTATCCAAAATAGGTCATCATGAATCCCGCTCAAAAGAATCTTGATCCATTTTGATTCATAGAACTCATATGTCATAGCATACTCCACTATAGGGTGATTATCCCGTTACGCATACTCATCTAAGAAGGTTTTGTCTAGTTTTAACATCATTTCCATGTGTGCCCTTAATCTGTCCAATCCTATTGGTTCTTTCTTACAATAGATGTATGCCCTAATGTCCTGGACATGCATAACACCCATAGGCATGTGGGAGAATGCCCCTTCTAGGTCATCTAGTGTAGACTTAAATGGATGTCTCTTAAACACATATCATTTCTTCTCTCCAATATCAGATAGTATATGAGTAGCCATCACTTACTTGAATATCACTTTCACAAAGGTTTCCAAGGGATTCTGAATCAGCGCGAGGAACTAGGGTTTCCACAACTGATCAAATGCACAACAAATCAATTAATGAATCAAACTACAATCCTTCTCAATCTGAATGCAATGAGAGATCTTCTAACTTCTATGTACTTTAAACTAGAATTTTTGCCATTAATGGTTGTCACGTAAACCAGGCTGTCACATGGAAATTTCTATCTTTCATTTTGCAAACAATCAACTAGTGCGCTCTTGCACGAAGCTTTCTAGAGTCTGCAAAAGCTTAAGTCCAAAGGTGCATACTCTAAGAGTAAGTATACAAGCCATGTAGGGGTCTAGAGATAAATTAGCTCCCCCTATGACCCTAAGAGCCACTCATCCAGATGTAGAGGGTGCATCCAATACATACTCATCAACCTTGTCCTTCTTTGTTTCTGACCAAATCAAGCTCGCATCCTCTAAGGCTTCCACAAACTTGACTTCTTCGGGATCCAATACTAGTTCTTCAATCTTTTTAGGGCTTTCTTGACATTGTGTCCTTGATTTGTAGAACTTGGAGATGTGTCCAGCCTTGTTACAAGAGTGACAAATGACTGGAGGCCTTATATTCCTCGGTGCATTGACATGAGTCACCATCTTACATTGTTTAGCTGAGTGACCATTATAGTTACATATCTATTATGTAACATTCTAAGATCTTCTTACATTTGATTGATTATAATTTCTTTGATTATGATTCATGTTCTTTTGGATTGTCTTGCAATTCATAGCTCTATGACCAAATTTATTTCATGAATAATAGTAACCATTGAAAGGTCTTACCTTTGTATAGTTCCTTTCTATGTGTCCATGCTTGTTACATGCATAACAAGTGTGGTCTATAGGCTTGTGCTCATTCTTAGGTGGTTCACCATTATCTTTGGTTTGATCTTTAGTCTTCTTAGAATTAGTAGAGTCCTTTTTTACATTCATTCTTTCTTGCATGTTTTCAATCTGATTTTGTGCTTCATTGTATCCAATGCAGCTAGTATCTCCTTTATCTCTTCTTGCATATATTTGAGATTCTATTAAATCAAAACTGGTGTGTAATTTATCAATGTGATTCTTAGCCTCTTTCAATTTAGATTCCAAGCTTTCCTTGTTATTTATTAGTTCTAAGATTTCCATGTTTGCTTGCCTCAATTCTTCATTCAATTGAAGGTTCTCTTTGACCTTTTACTTCCTGATTGTTAGTCAGCTTATCATCAAATTTTTCAAGTTGTTCTTTTAAGGATTTATTTTCTTCATTCAGATTCTTTACCATTGTTTCTAGATCACTAGTAGAGCATTCTTTCAAATCCTTCGTTATCATTTTGATGACTAACTAAGCATCACTAAGTTTTTCCCTTAGTTCTTTAGTTTCTCTTTCAGATTTGTCCAAGTCTTCAAGAGAAGCTTCTAGATTTCTTTTTAGATGTTTCATTTCTTCTTTGTCCATGATCTCCTCAAGTGCTTAAACTTCTTTGCTAAGGACTAGAGCTCTGATACCAATTGTTAGGAATGGTAACACTCAGAAGGGGGGTGAATTAGTGTTCAATGAATATTTATCTTTTTACTTAATCTTTAAACTAAACTTAAATGTTTAAGTACTAAAATAAAAATTCATATAAACATGAAACATGAAATCAACACACAACACCAATATGGTTACGGGGAAACCCAAATAGGTAAAAACCCCAGTGGGAATTGACACCCACTAATATTTTATATTAGTGTTTTGTGATCCTTGTTAGAAGATCCTTAACCCTGTTAGGAGTTGCCTTACAATATATTAAGTACAGTAGACCTTGTTAAGGGTAAAACCCTATTAGGAGTCTTTCACAATAGTCCTTGTTAGGGGAGTGAACGCACTATCCTAGAGCTCACTGGTCAAGTGGTGAAGGCTACAACCTTCTGATCTTAGATACACACTATATCTACTAGATGAACTGTCACTATGACACTGCTTGTCAAATCAGTTCCTTTGATGCGCTAATGCTTTGACCTCTTGCAAACCTCTAATACATCTTATAGTCTTTTCACACACTCCTTCTCTTCTTATTATCACTCTCTATCAACTTCCATACCAATTACAATGGGCGCATCTCATATTTATATGTGCATACAAAACAGACAACTAGGTCGGCCCTTAAACCTATTACATATAATGCTTCCAAATGAATTGGCTCAAGCATTTTTACAAAAAAACATATATACATGTTGGCAACCTAATTACAATAGGCACATAGCCTATGCATCATTAGAATATAACCACAACTCAAAATGATAACAGTTAGTTTCTTACTCTATTCTTCATTGGCACACACTGTTGTGTAACTTCAACTGCCTGTATCTTTATCATTGCATATCTGATCATGTGCTCATAGACTAAGCATAAATATAGTCTAACCATCTTAACTTCTAGGGTGCATATCATAACTTGGGTGTACACACATGCATTGATGCTCTGAGCTTCAGGAGCTCTGTATATTTTCCAGTCTTCAACACTTAACCGATTTCTAATATTCTCATCAAGTGCACTGACTCCAAACTACTATATGAATTTGTTTCCATAATGACAACACTATATTAAGTCATATACATTGGTATAGCCAACTTGCCAATAGGGATCTCTTGAGTTTTGCTTCAAATTGCAAATGTCAATCATTGTGACCAGGTGTTGGATATTGTAGGAGTATTGTTGGTAGAATAGTTTGATTAGCTCCTCAAAGGTTTTGATAGTTAGAGGAATTTTAGAGAACCAATGAATGGTTTCTCCTACCAGAGATTGTGGGAAAATATGTATTAGGTAGGTTGGTTCATGCATAAACTCCATTGATTGAGTACAAAATTCTCTGACCTGATCTTAGGGATCAGAGTTTCCATCATACTTGTCATATTTCGGTATCTCCACTCTTTTTGGGAATGGTGGCATGTAAAATATTTTATCAAATGGAAAGGGGCATAGAGCCTCCATATAAAATTCTTTAGGTCCCTTCTCTTTTTCTAGCTTGTTGAATTTAACTTGCATGGCATGCATCTGTTTGATCATGGCTATGATGGAAGTTTCTCCCACTTGCACGATGATATTATCAACATTGAAGTCTTGAGAAAGTTTGGCTCCTTGTTGATCTAGTTGTAAGAAATAGGCTTCTTTCTCTACTTGAAAGAAGTGTTTCATGATTCTTCTAAAGTCATCATAATTTATAGACTGCTAAATTTCAGATGGTATTGGTTCGGGATCTCTGCCATGATTAGAGTGATGACCTTGGGAACCTTGGTTTACTCCTCCTTGAGACATCATATTTTTGTGAGAACTACCAGGGATTGTTTGATGTGGATTTGATTGGTTACCTCCATGGGTTGATTGAGGAGGATTAGAATAGCCTTTTTTCAGATGTAGAATACATAGAGTGTCTTCTTTGTAACGAGTTGTATCGTAAGCTTGATTAATGGATTGAACTATGTAAGATGGAAAAGGTGAGAATTTTGGTTCTTCTCTAGGTTTCTTGTGTGAGGTAGCTTTGGTTTCCACCATTAACCTCAAGTGAATTTGAAAAGCAAGATTAAGACAACTAATGAATGACTTGATTTGAGAAAATAAAATGACACAACCTTGTCAAGATTGAATTTGATAAAGGATTGATTGGGCATAAATGTAGGATACTATACCCTAGATGTATGGATAGATGCCCAAAAGATAGTGGACAGGAGCTCGCAACACTTAGCCATTTTTTAAGATTGATTCTGAAGATGATTTTGACAAGGTTTTTAACACAAGATGAATGGGATTCAAATCAATAAATCAGAAGGCTTGATCAAACTAAAGAGATCACTTTTGGAAAATGTATTGGCTTTTCTAGTTTTCTACTTTGTTCCTGACATAGTGAATATTTTGACAAAATTTGAAGGATGACTACAATGATTGAATTTTTGACAAATTTGAAGGCTTTCTGACAAGTTTGACTCAACTCTCGTATGACTTTCTCCAGGCTCATACTGTTAGAAAGTAAAGTCCACCAAGATAACTGAGAGGGTGGGAAGGGGGGGGGGGGGGGTTAATCAATTATCAGATAATTATAACTTTTATCATCTTCAACAACATTAAACCATATAAGCAATATAATTACCAACCATAGAAAGATATTCATACACAATAACACAATGACACAAGATATGTTGACTAGGGAACCTCTTGATCAAAGAGTAAACCCTAGTGGGAATGATGCCTACAAAAGATGCACTAATATGAATATTCCTTGTGAAAGGATGGACTTTGTTAGGAGTCCTATGAAATACATTTAGTACATATGAATCCTTGTTAGGATATTTTGAATCCTTGTTAAAAGATTCTCACCCTGTTAAGAGTTATCGAAGACAAAAGGACCCACTGCCCAAACAGCTTTAGGTTAAGATCACTAAAAACACTCTCCAAATAATCTTTGTATTACTCAACATAATAATATGTTACCTCTTCTCTGACTATGCCAAACTGCACTCACTATTACATCAGATCTCAATTTCAGATCTCTGTATCTTGCATGTCTTCCTTCACATATTCACTTTCACACTTAGCTCTTTTCTTCACTTCATGCATAAAACATCACACACAACCACTCTCAACCATATCACAAAAAAATTACAAGGAAACACATTCCTTCCTTTATACCATACTCAAATAATTACAAATGAGTCAGCATACAGTTACAAAATAAAAGTTTCCACACGCTACACCAAAATTACACAAAATTGTTGGTTTCCAAATACAAAAAATCTTCATTCGTGCGACCTCAAATTTTATGTTGTCATCCATGTCACTATCAATGTTTCTTAAACTTCCCTTTAACTGCACATAACCAAATTCCATCCCGATTAGGAGATATCATTCGATTTCCACAAACTGCTACTCAGGAACACTGCCTGAATACTGCTTCCACCAAAATGCTCATAACTTCCATGAATAAAAGAATTACTAACTACACTTTTAACCATAGACATATAACATATCAAAGAGTATATCCTCAACATCACATAGCTCCAACTACAATAACCCATGTGCGCTAATCCAAACTCTGTCTGCTTCTCTACAAGTCTTCGGTAAATCACTGTGTTGACATCAATGACAATCATAGTATGAATGCAACAACAACTACTACACAATGGCTCCCAAACATTTATCATTCATTCCTCACAATATCCACCATTTACATTGATGGCAACATAGATGAAAAATATCCAAAAATCCAATACTGCAACATTGCTTCTTCAAATCCTCTTCATCAATCAAATCTTGCTTTGTTATCCTATTCAATTCTCTCCAACATATGTTTCAGATGGTTTTTCATGTATACTTCTCCCCCATTGACATCAATGATAGAAATTTCATCACTATGTCAACAAAAAATCCAATGTCAAAAGACACTATTCAAAAAATACATTCACTAGAGTCCTCATGACTCAGCTCAGATACACATACTCCCCAATAGAGGAAGTGCCAACATCCAGTCCAGAAGAAAGATAGGGCTCATATACCACTGGATGGATGCAACCAACTACATCAATTTTCAAGAGTAGGCTACGACATAACCCCAAGCATACCTCTCAGATACTCAAATTTATCCTTAGGCAAAGGCTTTGTGAATATATCTCCTATCTACTCCTTTGTACTTATGTACCCAAGTCTGACTTCTTTCTCAATAGCTTTCTCTCTTACAACATGATACTTATTCTCTATATGCTTTTTCTTAGAATGTAATATAGGATTCTTAGACATACTAACTATGCTGGTGTTGTCACAATGTATGACAACAGGTTCAAGAAACTTTATTCCAATATCCATCAACATTTCCTTCATCCAAATTATCTAGTTACAATTGTTTGTTGCTGCTACATATTCTACTTCTGCTGTGCTTTGTCAGATACAATTATGCTTCTTCCTTAGCCAAGAAACCAATCTTCCTCCAAGGAAAATTGCTCCACCACTAGTTCTTTTCTTATCATCAACACTGCCTCCCCAATCAACATCTATATATGCACATAGGATAAAATCATTAGATTTTTCATACCATAATCCATAGTCCATTGTGCCTCTTAAATATCTAAGTATCCTCTTTACTACTACATAATGTGATTCTCTAGGTTCAACTTGAAATCTTGCTACAATTCTAACTAAATGTGCTATATCAGGTCTTGTATGAGTCAAATATTATATTCCTCTAATCATAGCTCTGTATTTCTTCTGCTCCACTGCAGGAGTCTCATCTGTGCTAGATAGCTTATGTCAAGTCATCATGGGTGTTCCAACTAGTTTACAATTCTCCATTCCAAATATTTTCAATAAGTCATTCAGATACTTTGTCTAACTTACAAAGATACCATCATTGTTTTATGTTATCTATAATCCCAAAAAGTATTTCATTTCACCAATCATACTCATTTTAAATTTAGTTTTCATTTCATCAGCAAATTTGTCACTAGCTTCATCTTCTCCTCCAAAGATAATGTCATCAAAAAAAATAACTATAATCAACAAACCATTTTCAATTTATTTTATGTATAGATTGCTATCAGTTGTTCCTTTTGTAAATCCTAATTTTAACAAATATTTATCCATTCTTGTAGACCAAGTTCTAGGTGCTTATTTAAGTCCATATAAAGCTTTCTTTAGTTTACATACCATGTCTCCTTCTTGAGTCAAAGGAAAACCTTCAGGCTGCTCAATGTAGACTTATTCTTCCATTTCTCCATTCAAAAATGCTAACTTCACATCCATCTGATATAGTTTAAATTTCTTGTAAGCTGCATAAGCCAAAAACATTCTTACTGCTTCAATTCTTGCAACAGGTGCAAAGGTTTCTTCATAGTCAATTCCTTCTTGCTGCGAGTAACCCTTACATACCAATATTGCTTTGTTTCTTACTACTTCTCCTTGTTCATTCATCTTGTTTCTAAATACCCATTTAGTTCCAATAACATTCTTGTCTTTAGGTCTAGGGATTAATTCCCATGTCTTGTTCTTTTCAATCTAATCTAGTTCTTCTTTCATAGCATTAGTCCAACTTTCATCATCACAAGCTTCATTAGTAGTCTTCGGTTCAATTTGAGAAATCAAACATAACTATTCTTGTAGCTTATTTCGAAGAACTCCTCTTTTGATGCTTCCAATAATTTGTCCAATAGGATGCTTTCTTAACAAACTCTTGCTAGGTGTCACTGTCTCATATCTCACTTCAGATGTAGGTTCTTCAATGACTTCACTATGGCTTTCATTCAACAAATCACTGTCAGTTTCATAAAATATTTTAGTAGATCGAGTGTTAGGTTTAGGATGATTTTCTTCATCTGATTCATAATCAAGCATTCTTTCCTAAATTTTGAGCTTTTCATCAACTTTAACATTTGTACTTTCAATAATAGTCTTAGTTCTTTTATTGTAACATCTATAGGCTTTTCTTTTCAAAGAATATCCAAGAAATATACCTTCATCACTTCTAGGATCAAACTTTCCAATATCATCATCTCTCTTTATATAACATTTGCTTCCAAAAATTCTAAAATACTTAACTGAGGGTGCATGTCCAAATCATAATTCATAAGGTGTCTTGTCTGTGTGTACTCTAATTTGTACTCTATTCATTGTATACACTGTTGTGTTCACTACTTCTATCCAGAATATCTTCACCAAATCATTATCAAATAACATAGCTCTTGCTACTTCAGTCACTAATATGTTTCTTCTTTATACAATGTCATTTTCTTCACAAAAGGTGTTAAACTCTCTAGAAGTAAATTCTCCACCTCTATCAGATCTCAAACATTTAATCTTCATTCTAGATTCATTCTCAACTTTATTCTTAACCATTTTAAACTTATCAAATGCTTCGGATTTTTCTTTAAGAAATGCAATCCACATCATTCTTGTAAAATCATCAACAAGAATCATAAAATACCTTTCTCCATAGAATCCTCTAGTCCTAGTAGGACCACTCAAATATGTATGAACAATCTCCAGCTTTTTTGTAGATGTAAACTTCATATTGGGAAAAGAACTTCTCTTTTGTTTATCCATTACACATTCTTTGCAAATCATGTTAGTAGACTTCATAATTTTAGGCAAATCTATTACTGCAAGTGTAGTACTTACTTTCACAATGTTATCAAAGTTTATGTGACAAAACCTTCTATGTCATAACTATTTTTCATCAATCTTAGTAATCAAACATGTCATCTCAGTAAGATTCAACTGAAATACATTACCTCTAGTTCTAGATCTAGTTCCAATCAGATTTCCATCTTTATCCTTTATCACACAAGTTTTCTTAGTAAACAAAACTTGATATCCCTTATCAACTAATTGTCCAACACTCAAAAGATTATGTTTCAATCCATCAACAAAATAAACATCATCAGTATTAGTTTTTCCATCAAGAGTAATAGATCCTATACCTTTAATCAAACAAGGTGCATT
This sequence comes from Chamaecyparis obtusa, assembly GCA_027943335.1. Taxonomy (NCBI): domain Eukaryota; kingdom Viridiplantae; phylum Streptophyta; class Pinopsida; order Cupressales; family Cupressaceae; genus Chamaecyparis; species Chamaecyparis obtusa. Next base: position 130,342 of record BSBK01001197.1, read on the forward strand.
GTTTCCAACTCTAACAACTCCTCCATCATATTCATTAAACTTTATGAACTTTTTCATGTTGCCAGTCATATGATGTGAACAACCACTATCTATAATCCAAACAACTTTCTTTTTAACTTGGGAAACTAAGGCTTTTTCTTCCTTAACATCAGTTTCAGGATTTTCTTCTTTAATTGCTACAAATCCTATGTCATCATTATTCTCATTATCACTTTCACTTAAAGTTCTTTCTATACTAGCTTCAAGATCTTCATCATTAGCATAATAACATTCCTTAGAGCTTCTAGGTTTGAAATCATTTTTGTACTTTTTAACTCTCTTAGAACATTTAGATGCAAAATGACCATATTCTTGACAAGTCCAACATTTAAATATTTTCTTACCATCTGGTTCTCTTTTCACAAGCAAGGCAATACCTTCTTCAATCTTCTTGTCTTCTTCATTTCTAGATTTTCTACTACCAGCATAATCTCCACTCACACTGATGCTTCTTGAAAAAGTAGGGTGAACACTAAGAGCACTGAATGTTGTCTCCATTCTAGGTAAGTCTCCTGATAATCTCAGGTTCATTTATGCTGCTTCTAATATTCCAAGAAGAGTCTCTCTTGTAATTTTTTTAGTATAATGTATAACTTGTTCAATCATCTGTGTTGTCTCATTAAATACAAGAGTCAAAGTCCTCAGAATTTTCCATATCACTTCATTCTCTATCTTTGTTCCTCCACAAGATTTTATACGTATAATAATTTGTGACATTCTACCAATATAGCTTCTAATAGATTCATCTTCCAATATTCTTATATCTTCAAATGAACATATCCAATTATGTAATCTAACTCTTTCTTCATGTTCATCACCTTCAAAAGTAGAGTGAAATTTTATGAGATTTTTTCAAATATTTTACCTAACTGTACTCATTCTCTGAAAGGGCTGTCAAAAGTGCTTCTCTTGCAAGTATGTTACACATGAATAGATCTCTCTCATCAGCAGTACATGTTTTAAGATTTTCCTCTTCAATGATAGTCTTATGATTCTTTGTAATCAACCAATAACCTAGTCCTAAACATAGTAGGAGTGTATTCATCTTTTCTTTCCAGCTAGCAAAATTTACTCCATCAAACTTAGGGCTTTATTTCCTAAAATTTGCCATGGATCTCCTTAAGCTGTTAAACTTCTTTTCCAAGGACCTATCGCTTTGATACCAATTGGTAGAAAGTAAAGTCCATCAAGATAACTGAGAGGGGGGGGGAGGGGGTGAATCAGTTATCAGATAATTATAAATTTTATCATCTTCAATAGCATTCAACCATATAAGTAATATAATTACCAGCCATAGAAAGATATTCATACACTATAACATAATGACACAAGATATGTTGACTAGGGAACCTCTTGATGAAAGAGTAAACCCCAGTGGGAATGATGCCCACAAAAGATGCACTAATATGAATATTCAATGTGAAAGGATGGACTCTGTTAGGAGTCTTATGAAATACATTAAGTACATATGAATCCCTATTAGGAGATTTTGAATCCCTGTTAAAAGATTCTAACCTTGTTAAGAGTTATGGAAGACAGAAGGACCCATTGCCCAAATAGCTTCAGGTTAAGATCACTGAACACACTATCCAAATAATATTTGTATTAATCAATAGAATAATATGTCACCTCTTCTCTGACTATACCAAACCACACTCACTGTTACATTAGATCTCAATTTCAGATCTTTGTACCTTGCATGTCTTCCTTCACATATTCTCTTTCACACTTAGCTCTTTTCTTCACTTCATGCATACAACATCACAAAAAACCACTCTCAACCATATCAAAACAACATTACAACAAGGAAATACATTCCTTCCTTTATACCATACTCAAATAATTACAAATGAGTCGGCATACAATTACAACATAAAAGTTTCCACACGCTACACCAAAATTACACAAAACTATCAGCTTCAAAATACAACAAATCTTCATTTGTGTGACTTCAAAGTTTTCACTATCATCCACGTCACTATCAATATGTCTTCAACTTTCCTTTAATTGCGCAAAACCAAATTCCATCTCGATTAGGAGATATCATCCAATTTCCACAAACCGCTACTTAGGAACACTGCCTGAATACTGCTTCCACCAAAATGCTCATAACTTCCATGACTAAATGAATTACTATCTATGCTCTTAACCATAGATGTATAAAATATCAAAGAGTATATCCTCAACATCACATAGCTCCAACTATAATAACCCACGTGCACTAATCCAAACTTTGTCTGCTTCTCTACAAGTCTTCGGTAAATCACTATGTTGACATCAAAGACAATCATAGTCATGAATGCAACAAAAACTACTATAGAATGGCTGCCAAACATTTAGCATTCATTCCTAACATATATGAGTAAAGATAAGGTCTCACATGACAATTGACAAAAACTTGTGCAGTAATTTCTACCGGTATTGAAATTTTCTTGGATTTCTAACAACACTCGTATGAAAAAGTATAGGCTTTCATATGAGTTTTCAGGGGTTCTGATATGAAAATGTAAAAACTCATATGAGTTTTGAATTTCTCGAATGACAACTGATGCCAGAAAATGATTTTTGCTCAGATTTTGCAAGTTTTCTAGATTTTTTGTTTGATTTTGATCGTTGGGTTTGTTCATTTTTAAATGACCAATTAGATATTAGACATGCAAGACAACAATCAAGGGAGCAATAAATCATCTTCAAACAATGAGAAAGGGACAAAGAATCCTTTCACATGAGTAAGAATAGCGACTTATGATTCTACTCCCTAAGAATTCTACTTGTGTATGTTCTCAAAATCTTTTGAAATCACGCACATAGTCCTAGAAAATAAAAAGTTGGTTGCACTAGGGTTCATAGTAATGGTCAACTCTGCAACTTTTTCAATCTCAAGAGGGAGAACTCTAATATAGGCACATCAGGGTTTTGACATAGTCTGATAATTTAATCAATCAGGAGCTACTGAGGAGATTTGACAGCCCAACAAGAGACTACACCTATGGAGATTTCTTCCACAAGGACATTTATATAGTGGTTGTTGCTACCATGACAAAAATGGCTATTACCGCTTGAGGTTTTGTCCATGTGGTTGACCCAATAAAGGGAATACCCACTACGGTTAACCCTCTCTAATAAGGTGACTCACAAAAAGGACCACATGGGGACTTAGTTTAGATTCAAGGATCTGAGTTTCTGATGCTACCCAAAAAGGGAATAGAGCATAATCCTCTAGCATCTTCACTTCACCCAAACACAACAAATAGATTGATTGACATGCTAAAATTGAAACTAGCTCACCAAGGTTCGTATGTCAACAAAAATGACTACCGATATCTCTAAGTGGGTCCAAGAGAAAATGTATTGTCAAAGATGAGGACTAAACCAAGTAAGACCGTGAGATGATAACAAATCCTCCCTGCCTACAAGGGGATCTATCTTCGAGAAGAGTTTCACATGAAAAACAAGCAAATGAAGCCCACTCTCTCAGGAACTCCACAAATAGTGTTTATAGGGCCTAATTACTATGTGAAACAAATATGCAAGAAACAAAATCTATGTTCTATTTAGATCCAAAATGAACATGTGATTTATGAAAGAAAGAGACACTCAAGCTAAACACATGAGAGGTTCATTTTATTCCCCAAAATTGAAGTTTTATAGGAATGTACCAAAATACCTCAGATCTCACGTAATGCGCTTAGGAGATTTTACCTAATTTTTATCTTGATTGAGTGAGCTATGCTTTGGCTATCAAATTATCAGAAGCAATAGATCAAAAATATCAAGTATCAATTGTAAGCGTTAGCTGTTAGCAGAAATCCAAACTCAAAAACTCTAAAAATTACTCAAAAATCTGATACGACTAAGTAAAAATGGCATGAAAATTCATACGAGTTTCAACAACTTCTCATACAACAATCGGGAAATGATATGATAATGGGTCCCTTGTCATACAATAACCTAGTTTCCAAACAACTATACATAACAACCCATACGACTTTCTAAAATGTCATCTGTCGTATGACTACCAAAGTGATCTTATACAACTTTCTATAATGTCGTACGAAACTGTACGAATGAAAAAAAAAATTAAAAATTAAATCTTGGAAGAAAATGATTAGAAATGTGATGGAATCAAAAAGTGAAACCCATTTTAGGGCCCCATGATGGGTGCGAGAAATGTGTGTGTGAATTTTTTACAGAGACACAACACTTAAATAAAACATTAAAGGTTAGCAAATCATGAAATTTGCAATATAAATGAACTAAGCTAACTAGGTGATTTACTGCCTTCTAGGAGGTGCGAGTATGGTATTCTCAGATTAAGACTGAGATCAGTGACAATGCAACACCTAAACGAAGGATTTAAAATGATGAAAGCAATGAAATATGGATGAAAATGAATACAAATTAATCTATTTTTTTAATTTTCTATGCAATATGATGAAAAACTGATATGGAATTGATCTAAATGGATTGAAATGAATTGACAATGCAATTCTAACAATCCTATGAAATTGCTATGAAAACTATGAATTGTAAAAATTCTCACAAATTGCTTGTTCGCAAGAGCTCGATTCTCCATGTTCGCAAGTATGTAAAACTTTGTGGGATCATAGATGCAAAACCTTTTGTGAAGGGTTGAGCCTTGTTTTTGTAGAAATCCAGGGCTTAAAGATGCATGGAAAAAACCATAATTCCCTCTTTGATAAACTCAGCTTGATTTTTGAGTTATCAATGAATTAGAAACAGTTAACTCACAAAATCATGCAAAAACAACTTTTTAACTCAAATAAGAAGTTTAGATTACTTTTAAACTCAAAATCGGTCTTGAGTTAAAAAAGGTAACAAATTGAATTGATTTTTTGATTTAAAGTTTAACTACTCTTCTGAATGTGCATGGATAATCATGAATTTAATTAATAATTCAAGTGAATTATTCTCAACTTAATTAGTTTTTGAATTAAAAAAACTGATTTATGGGTTAATCAATTATTTAATCAAACTTTATTTCAAAACTATATCATTAATTTTGACAATTGGATTTTAATTAATTAAATAATAATTTAATCAATTATTCATAAGATTTTTGATTTATTATCAAAAATAAATAATATTAATTAGGAATAAATATAATTAAATCCAATTAAATGATCAAGTGGTAGAATTAAATTAATTAATCAAATATTCAACATATTCAATTAATTAACTTTAGGATAAATAGAACAAATTTATCACCAAATAATACTCAATAATGAGATAATTAGGATCAATTAGGAATATCTAGGAAATAGTCCCCAATGCAAAACTAAGATTAAATCCATTAGGTTTTTGGTGATTTGATGTGTAGATGTGCTTTTGGTTAGGACTTTTGATGTTGATTTCGATCGATTTGTCGATGTAGGAGGTCAATGGTCCTACATTAGCCCATTTTTGGGGTATTACATCGATCACTCCAGAGGAGACATCACAAGAAGATACACCTGCAAACACACCCGGAAGATCTAATAGAATAACCAAAACCAATAGCCCTAAGAAAATAAAAGATTGAAGTGGAAGAAAAGTATAAAGATGATAAGGAACCTGAGAAGAAAGAGGATAAGGTAATTGAGAAGAAAGAAGAGAAGATAGAACAAAATAAATTAGAGGACCACTGGAAACCAGACATAAAAATATTGCACAAAAGGATCATAAGAGATGGTAACCTAAAAACACTAAATAGATACTATTAGAGGTATGACTCTAATAATCAAGCATTAATATAATACATGGTAATTGAATGTTTACTTGTTTACAAGAAGAACCTAAAGGAGATTGAGAACACTATATTGAAGGATTTGTATGATAAACTAGAAATTAGAAAATAACTTGCACAAATAGAAGATAAAGTAATTAGGAATAAAACCACTGAGAACATGTTGCATGTAGTTTGCATACAGGAGAAAGAGAAAATACTTAAGGAACTCAGACCTTTGCTGAGAACAAAAGCTAGACTTGTGAAGATTATGGGTAGAAAGTATGATGAGGTTATTGAAGATACTTAGAGGGCATTAGATTAGATACTAATGAGTGATATTCCTAAGAAAAATCCACCTCCTAAGGCTACCAATCTCACACCCATAGGAATTGGAGAAATATCTAAGGAAGCTAAGGTTAATGTGGAGAGAAGTACTAACAAGCAACTAGATTTCTTTGTTGTTGGTATGCCTGTGACCCTTGAAACTTCATTTGATGAGAATGATCCATTTGAAGGAAACTTGGATAATACAGTGATAGAAGAAGAAGGAAAATAGGAAGAGGAAGGATAGAAAGAGGAAGGACAAAAAGAGGAAGAGCAGAAAGAAGAAACTGAACAGAGAGAAAAGATAGACACAACAAAAGGAGAAGAGGCAAGAGTTGAAGTTAAAAAAGAACCTGATACTTCCACCACTCTTTGTTGGAAAGTATGGATAAGCTAGTAAGCATGGATGAGGATGAACTGATGAGCCTATCCTTCATGGTATTTAAAAAGTCAAAATAAATATATGAACAGAAAGGAGACAAAAAGGATAAGGTAATTGCTAGGGTAGTTGATATAGTAAATAAAATACTCCCTATACTTATTGTTTTTCATGAAAAAGATGATGCAGAGAACCTAAATATGGTACTAGATAACTTTGATAATCACCATGAGTCCCTAGTGAAGATCGTAGAAGAGAACGCAGAGAAAAGATATCTAAAGAAGAAGTTGAAGGAAGTATGCCAATCTATTTCATGTGACTTGGGTATTCTGAGATCAACTACATCAAAGGCCAAAAGTTGTGTCGCCCATGGAAGGAATTTATACAGCTACTATATAAACCCTATCAAACACATTTAAAACACTGAATATATTATAGCTAAGGATAGGGATACTTTTGATAACATTATGGAAAGTTGTGAGACCTCCTCACAAATTGTATTGGAGATGGACAAAAAGGCATCAAATATTTTTGATAAGATGAATGTATTGGATATAGAGAAAAGGAGAGTAATGAAAATATTTATTTTTCTAAATATTCTAATCACTCCTAAGCTATCAATTCTTAAGGCATATCTTACTGAAATGGAGAAGATTGGGGAATCAATGATTAATTCTATGCCCACAGAATTGAAAGTAGCATAGACTTCATCTTATGCATTGAATGGACTGATACATGTTAGTACATTTTTTATAGAATCATGGGACAAAGAAATAAAGACCTCAAAAGATTCCTTCGGAGATATTCTAAAATTGGTGAGCAAGCACTAAGTCCTACACTTTTTGTAAAATTTTGAAATTTTGGGTATACCTTTTCCATTGATGTCAAAGGGGGAAAAGAAAAGAAAAAAAATGAGAAAAAAAAATTGTAAATAAAAAAATGTATATATAGAAAAGAACAACAAAAAGATAATAGGAGAGAAAAGTACAGTTAGTATTTGTTGGGACACTTAGTCATTTTACACTAAGTGTTACCATCAATGCCAAAGGGAGAGATTATTGGAAAGTGATGTTTGGAGAGTGATACAGAGCACTTGAGGGTTTCCATTTATGGAAACACATCTGATATGGTTTTTAGGAATGAATTCTAAATGTTTGGTATCCATTCTATAGTAATTGTTGTTGCATTCATGACTATGATTGTCATTGATGTCAACATAGTGATTTATCGAAGACTTGCAGAGAAGCAGATAGAGTTTGGATTAGTGCACATGGGTTATTGTAGTTGGAGCTATGTGATGTTGAGGTTATACTCTATGATATGATATATGTCTATGGTTAAGAGTGTAGACAATAATTAATTTATTCATGGAAGTTATGATCATTTTGGTGGGAGCAGTATTCAGGCAATGTTCCTGAGTAGCGGTTTGTGGAAATTGGATGATATCTCCTAATCGGGATGGAATCAAGTTTATCAAAGTTAAAGGGAAGTTGAAGACACATTGATAGTGATGTGGATGATAGCACAGACTTTGAGGTCACATGAGTGAAGATTTATTGTATTTGGAAGCCAACAATTTTGTGTAATTTTGGTGTAGCATGTGGAAACTTTTATTTTGTAATTGTATGCCGACTTATTTGTAATTATTTGAGTGTGGTATAAAGGAAGGAATATATTTCCTTGTTTTAATGTAGTAGTATGTAATTTTTATGTGGAAGTAGTGATTGTGTGTGATGTTGTATGCATGAAGTGAAGAAATGAGCTAAGTATGAAAGCAAATTTGTGAAGGAAGACATGTGAAGTACAAAGATCTAAAATTAAGATTTGATGTAATAGTGAGTGTGGTTTGTCATAGTCAAAGAATAGGTAACATATTATTCAAGCATAGTGTGTTCAGTGATCTTACCCTGAAGCTATTTGTGCAGTGGGTCCTTCTGTCTTCCATAACTCATAACTGGGTTAGAACCTTTTAATAGGGATTTAAAATCTCCTAATAGGGATTCATCTATACTGAATGTATTTCATAAGACTCCTAAAAAAGTCCATCTTTTCACAAGGAATATTCATATTAGTGCATCTTTTGTGGGCATCATTCCCACCAAGGTTTACTCTTTGATCAAGAGGTTCCCTAGTCAACATATCTTGTGTCATTGTGTTATTGTGCATGAATATCTTTCTATGGTTGGTAATTATATTTCTTATATGGTGTAATGCTATTGAAGATGATAAAAGTTATAATTATCTGATAACTAATTCACCCCCCCCCCCTCAGTTATCTTGGTGGACTTTACTTTCTAACAATTGGTATCAGAGCGGTAGGTCCTTGAAAAAGAAGTTTAACAGCTTAAGGAGATCCATGGTGAATTTCAAGAAAGAAATCCCTAAGTTTGATGAAGTAAATTTTGACAGCTGGAAAGAAAAGATGAAGACACACCTACTATGTTTAGGACTAAGTTATCGGTTGATTACAAAGAATAATAAGACTATCATTGAAGAGGACAATCTTGAGACATGTACTACAGAAGAGAGAGATCTATTCATGTGTAACATACTTGCAAGAGAAGCACTTTTGATAGCACTTCCAGAGAATGAGTATAGTCAGGTAAAATATTTGAAAAAATCTCATGAAATTTGGAATGCTTTGCACTCTACTTTTGAAGGTGATTAACATGCAAAAAGAGTTAGATTACATAATTGGATATGTGCATTTGAAGATATAAGAATGTTGGAAGATGAATCTATTAGAAGTTATATTGGTAGAATGTCAAAAATTATTACAGGTATAAAATATTTTGGAGGAAAAAGGATAGAGAATGAAGTGATATGGAAAATTCTAAGGACATTGACTCTTATATTTAAGAAAAAAACACAAATGATTGAACAAGTGATACCTTGTACAAAAAAAATTAAAAGAGAGACTCTTCTTGGAAGATTGGAAGCAACAAAAATGAACCTGAGATTATCAGGAGACTTACCTAGAATGGAGACAACATTTAGTGTTCTTAGTGTTCACCCTACTTTGTCAAGAAGTATTAATGTGAGTGGAGATTATGCTTGCAACAAAAAATCTAGAAATGAAGAAGACAAGAAGATTGAAGACGGTATTGCCTTGCTTATGAAAAGAGAACTAGACAGTAATAAAATATTTAAATGTTGGACTTGTCAAGAATATGGTCATTTTGCATCTAAATGTCCTAAGACAGTTAAAAAGTACAGAAGCAACTTCAAACCTAGAAGATCTAAGGAATTTTATTATGCTAATGATGAAGATCTTGAAGCTAGTATAGAAAGAAATTTAAGTGAAAATGATACTGAAAATAATGATGACATGGGATTTGTAGCAATTAAAGAAGAGAATCCTGAAACTAATGTTAAGGAAGAAAAAGCCTTAGTTTCTCAAGTTGAAAAGAAATCTGATTGGATTATAGATAGTGGTTGTTCACATCATATGACTGGAGACATGAAAAAGTTCATAAAGTTGAATGAATATGATGGAGTTATTAGAGTTGGAAACAATGCACCTTGTTTGATTAAATTAATAGGATCTATTACTCTTGATGGAAAGACTAATACTGATGATGTCTATTGTGTGGATGGATTGAAACACAATCTTTTGAGTGTTGGACAATTAGTTGATAAGGGATATCAAGTTTGGTTTACTGAGAAAACTTGTGTGATAAAGGATCAATATGGAAGTCTGATTGGAACTGGATCTAGAACTAGAGGTAATGTATTTCAGTTGAATCCTACTGAGATGACATGTTTGATTACTAATATTGATGACAGTTGGTTATGACATAGAAGGTTTTGTCATATAAACTTTGATAACATTGTGACAGTAAGTACTACACTTGCAGTAAGAGATTTGCCTAAAATTATGAAGCCTACTAACATTATTTGCAAAGAATGTGTAATGGCTAAACAGAGGAGAAGTTATTTTCCTAGTAAGAAGTTTACATCTAAAGAGAAGCTGGAGATTGTTCATACATATTTGAGTGGTCCTACCAGGACTAGAGGATTCTATGGAGAAAGGTATTTTATGATTCTTGTTGATGATTTTACAAGAATGATGTGGATTGCATTTCTTAAAGAAAAATATGAAGCATTTGATAAGTTTAAGATTGTTAAGAATAAAGTTGAGAATGAATCTGGAATTAAGATTAAATGTTTGAGATCTGATAGAGGTGGAGAATTTACTTCTAGAGAGTTTAACACTTTTTGTGAAGAAAATGGCATTAAAAGATAGTATTCAGCCCCTAGAACACCTAAACAAAATGGCATTGCAGAAAGAAGGAATAGATCAGTGACTAAAGCAGCAAGAGCTATGTTATTTGAAAATGATTTGGTGAAGATATTCTGGAGAGAAGAAGTGAACACAACAATGTATACAATGAACAAAGTACAAATTAGAGTAGACATAGACAAGACACCTTATGAATTATGGTTTGGACATGCACCCTCAGTCAAGTATTTTAGAATTTTTGGAAGCAAATGTTACATAAAGAGAGATGATGATATTGGAAAGTTTGATCCTAGAAGTGATGAAGGTATATTTCTTGGATATTCTTTGAAAATCAAAGCATATAGATGTTTCAATAAAAGAACTAAGACTATTGTTGAAAGCGCAAATGCTAAAGTTGCTGAAAAGTTTAAAATTTAGGAAAGAATGCTTCATTATGAATCTGATGAAGAAGCTCATCCTAAACCTAACACTGGATCTACTGAATTATTTTATGAAACTGATAGTGATTTGTTGAATGAAAGCCATAGTGAAGTCATTGAAGAACCTACATTCGAAGAGAGATCTGAGATAGTGACACCTAGCAAGAGCTTGTTAAGAAATCATCCTATTGGATAGATTATTAGGAGCATCAAAAGAGGAGTTGCAACTCGAAATAAGGCTCAAGAATAGTTATGTTTGATTTCTCAAATTGAACCTAAGACTACTAATGAAGCTTGTGAAGATGAAAGTTGGACTAATGCTATGAAAGAAGAACTAGATCAGATTGAAAAGAACAAGACATGAGAATTGGTCCCTAGACCTAACGACAAGAATGTTATTGGAACTAAATGGTTATTTAGAAACAAGATGAATGAACAAGGAGAAGTAGTAAGAAACAAAGCAAGATTGGTATGTAAGGGTTACTCACAGAAAGAAGGAATTGACTATGAAGAAATCTTTGCACCTATTGCAAGAATTGAAGTAGTAAGAATGTATATGGCATATGCAGCTTACAAGAAATTCAAAGTGTATCAGATGGGTGTGAAGTTAGCATTTCTGAATGGAGAATTGGAAGAAGTGTACATTGAGCAGCTCGAAGGTTTTTCTTTAACTGAAGAAGGAGATATGGTATGTAAATTGAAGAAAGCTTTATATGGAATTAAACAAGCACCTAGAACATGGTATGCAAGACTGGATAAGTATTTGTTAAAATTAGGATTTACAAAAGGAACAACTGATAGCAATTTGTACACAAAAAAAATTGAAAATGGTTTGCTAGTTATAGTTATTTTTGTTGATGACATTATCTTTGGAGGAGAAGACGAAGCTAGTGACAAATTTGCTGATGAAATGAAGACTGAATTTGAAATGAGTATGATTGGTGAGATGAAATACTTTTTGGATTGTAGATAACAAAAAAAAATGATGGTATCTTTGTAAGTTAGAAAAAGTACTTGAATGACTTGTTGAAAATATTTGGAATGGATAATTTTAAACCAGTTGGAACATCCATGGTGACCAGACATAAGTTATCTAGCACAGATGAGACTCCTATAGTAGAACAGAATAAATATAGATCTATGATTGGAGGATTGTAGTATTTGACTCATACAAGACCTGATATAGCACATTCAGTTAGAATTGTAGGAATATTTCAAGCTAAATCTAGAGAATCACATTATGCACCAGTAAAGAGGATACTGAGATATTTAAGAGGCACAATGGACTATGGACTATGGTATGAAAAATCTAATGATTTTACCCTATGTGCATATACAAATGCTGATTGGGGAGGCAGTGTTGATGATAAGAAAAGCACCAGTGATGGAGTAGTTCTCCTTGGAGGAAGATTATTTTCTTAGCTAAGCAAGAAGTAGAATTGTATTTCATAAAGCACAGCAGAAGAAGAATATGTATCAGTAGAAAACAATTGTAACCAAATAATTTGGATGAAGAAAATGTTGAAGGATATTGGAATAAAAAATTTTGAGCCTGTTTTCATACATTGTGACAATACCAGTACAGTTAGTATGTCTAAGAATCCTATATTACATTCTAAGACAAATCATAAAGAGATTAAGTATCATGTTGTAAGAGAGAAAGTTGTTGAGAAAGAAGTCAGACTTGAGTACATAAGTACAAAGGAGTAGATAGCAAATATATTCACAAAGCCTTTGCCAAAGGATACATTTGAGTATCTAAGAGGTATGCTTGGGGTTATGCCCTAGCCTACTTTTGAGAAGTGATGCAGTTGGTTGCATCCATCCAGTGGTATATGAGCCTTATCTTTCTTCTAGACTGGATGTTGGTACTTCCTCTATGGGGGAGTATGTGTATCTGAGTTGAGTCATGAGGACTCTAGTAAAATGTATTTTCTGAAAAGTGGCTTTTGACATTGAGTTGTTGTTGACATAGTGATGAAATTTCTATCATTGATGTCAATGGGGGAGAAGTATACATGAAAAACCATCTACGACATATGTTGGAGAGAACTGAATAGGATAACGAAGCAAGATTTGATTGATGAAAAGGATTTGAGGAAGTAGTGTTGCAGTATTGGATTTTTGGAACATTGGATGTTTTTCATCTATGTTGCCATCAATGCCAATGTGGGAGATTGTTAGGAATGAATGCTAAATGTTTGGTAGCTATTCTATAGTAGTTGTTGTTGCATTCATGACTATGATTGTCATTGATGTCAACATAGTGATTTATCGAAGACTTGCAGACAAGCAGACAAAGTTTGGATTAGGGAATGTGGGTTATTGCAGTTAGAGGTATATAATGTTGAGGTTATACTCATTGATATGTTATATTTATATGGTTAAGAGTTCAGATAGTAATTCATTTATTCATGGAAGTTATGATCATTTTGGTGGAAGCACTATTCAGGCAGTGTTCTTGAGTAGCAGTTTGTGGAAATCGAATGATATCTCCTAATTGGGATGGAATTTGGTTTTCCATAGTTAAAGGGAAGTTGAAGACACATTGATAGTGATTTGGATGACAATGCATACTTCGAGGTTGCATGAGTGAAGATTTATTGTACTTGGAAGCGGACAGTTTTGTGTAATTTTGGTGTAGCATGTGGAAACTTTTATTTTGTAATTGTATGCCAACTCATTTGTAATCATTTGAGTGTGGTATAAAGGAAGGAATGTATTTCCTTGTTTTAATGTAGTAGTATGTAATTGTGATGTGGAAGTAGCGATTGTGTGTGATGTATGCATGAAGTGAAGAAAAGAGCTAAGTATGAAAGTGAATTTGTGAAGGAAGACATGCGAAGTACAAAGATCTAAAATTGAGATTTGATGTAACAGTGAGTGTGGCTTGGCATAGTGAGAGAAGAGGTAACATATTATTCTTTTGAGTAATGTAAAGATTATTTGGATAGTGTGTTCAGTGATCTTACCCTAAAGCTGTTTGGGTAGTGGGTCCTTCTATCTTCCTTAACTCTTAACCGGGTTAGAATCTTTTAACAGGGATTCAAAATCTCCTAACAAGGATAAATATGTATTGAATGTATTTCATAAGAATCCTAACAGAGTGCATCCTTTCATAAGGAATATTCATATCAGTACATCTTTTGTGGGAATCATTCCCACCGGGGTTTACTCTTTGATCAAGAGGTTCCCTAGTCAACATATCTTGTGTCATTGTGTTATTGTGTATGAATATATTTCTATGGTTGGTAATTATATTGCATATATGGTTTAATGTTGTTGAAGATGATAAAATTTATAATTATCTGATAACTGATTCACCCCCCCCCCCCCCCCCTCTCAGTTATCTTGGTGGACTTTACTTTCTAACAATGGTGATAGCATGGAGTCAAGTATAGTTTTGGAGATGCAATCTTCAAAATGACTAATTATGGAAACATATTTAAAGAGTATTGCAAGTACTCTTTTGGACATCAAAGATAGTATATGATAGATGATGACTTACAACCTTAGAGAAAGACATTTTTGGATATGTATGACCTTCAATTAAGGTTGCTTGTGTTCTAGTATTTTTGTTAGTGAGTTATAGTGATTTGAAGACATGTGAAGATAGAGAAATAGTGAAATAGAGCATATGAATAGTTGTGATGATTAAGGGAATATAAGATGGAATTGTAATGTGCTAAGATAGATAAATATTATGGATTACCTACACTTTGGTAATACAAGATCACCGACTTAGTATTTACTCTTTTCATTATTAATTACTCTTTTATTTATTTATTTGAGAGTTGACTGAATGATAGAATACATATATAAATGAAGAAATTTTTGTGGAGTGAAGAGATGTGATAGTGAGATAGAGATATTAGAGATGGTTGATGGTAGATGTGATATTAGAGGTTGATAGAGGTTATTGAGACCTACAACTGGAACTATCAAAGCATAGAAGATGCTTCTTTTGTTCATCCTTGAGAACAATTTGCAATCTAAGTATTGATTGTAAGAGCTCTAAGCTCAGTATACCTTTAACATGGTTAATATTCCTTTAACAAGTAAATGTACTATGTAATACTCAGCTCCTAATAGGTATAGATCTCCTAACATAGACATTATACTTTAGTGCATATTTGTGGGTACCATCCCCATCGGGGTTTTCCCTTGGCCAAGGTTTCCTCAAAAATAAATAATGGTGTTATGAGTTGTGTTCTATTTGATTATGTGCATTTATTTTCTAGAATCATATGATTTGTTTACAATTGGTTTAAGTTTAATTTAAAGTGTTGTAATACAGATTCACCCCCCTCTCAGTATTACTCAATCCTAACACCTTCATCAGACACCTAAGTACTTGAAAAGTGACTCCCTCACTTTTTGGGGGCTAATGGAAAACTAAATTGATCAACCTCAATATGTGAAATCTATGAGGAATCTTCAACAGGTCTTTCCTTCTATTTTACAAGAAACACCATATATGTCTTACCTCTTGTACTTCAACCAACTCTACAATCCAAAATTTGTTCTATCTTATCCTTCTACTTCTTAGGATACTCTTGTCCAACATAAAATTCATCATCACTACCACCCCCAGATTCGTGGTACTCATATAAGTCTGTAACATTAAATACTATAGATATATTCAGGTCATTAGGTAGTTCCACTTCATATGCATTCCTTGAATCAAATCTCCTCAAGATCTTACAAGGTCCAAATTTCTTCATCCTAAATTTTTTATAAGTACCAATAGGAAGCCTACCCTTTTGCAAGTACATCATAACTTCATCTCCCACTTGAAATTCCTCATCTCTCCTCTTCATATTATCTCTCCTCTTATAAACCTAGTTCATTTCATGTAAATGATGTCTCACCCCTCATGCAATAATTTAATAACCTCACAAAATTCATCTCCTTCAATACTCCTAACATCAAGATTAATGTTCGTCAATTCTGATATTCCCTTCTGATGAAATCCAAAACTTGAGAGATCTCAGAAGACATGTCTAGTGTTGCAACAAGAGCCAACACAACTGAAAAAACAAAGTAAAACAACAAGATTTGAACCAATAATAACTATATTATTCTCAGGAAAATATCCAATTACATTCAGATTTTATGCAACATGTTAGTCTATAATATCTTTCTAGTTTCAACCAATGCAAAGAAATGAAGACTCAAATCTAGGTCAGCTATTCTTCCCCATAAATTGTATCTCCCCAGTTAAACTAGAACCAATACCTAGCTTAAATACAAGATTGCAAGGTACAAGATGGCTAATTCGATCACAATCCTAGAGAACAAGAAAATGGTTTACACAAGGATAGGTCAGGACCCAAATCCCTAATAAAAAACCCCAATAAACATAACATAATGTGCATTAACACAAGGAATTCAGCCACACATAGAACACATTGAAATCCACACTACATGCTTCCATCACTCAAAATCTTCCACTATAATCTAGATATTGCCATATTGACTATTAGAGAAGGCACATAGAATAGGACTAGACCCAAAATGTGAAACACCAATCACATAAGGAATATAAGGATGCATAATCCCAAATATAGGTCCACACAAGTTCCAACAACAAAAATCCACAACTACACATGCTAGAACACAATGATCACCAATCACACGACAATAAATCAACTGGTGAACACCACTAAATCAGTGACTTGAAGAACAAAACCAATCAACAAATATCATTCTAGATCTCCCAAACCATGTAACCTAAAGAGGTATGATCACAAACATAAAATCCTTGAACACCAAGGACTACACTATTGCTACAATGCCAGTACAAGACCCAAATAGATTAACTGATCACATAATCTCATAAAATTTTATGGAATAAGAAATTGTATCTCAGTCTCAATCAAATAATTCACCATAACTCACATGGGGTAACTCCAAAAGAGTTGTGATAATAGGGAATGCTTCCAAATATTCCCAAGAACATCAAATCATGACCACATCCATGAAAGATCCAAAGAACTCAACTGAAACAACAATGACCCAACTGGTGACCAGGAATTAGAGATAAATTAAAAAATGGAAACAAAGGTTCATCAAAAAAAAAACTATTTTTGGATGATGCAAGATTTCCAAGGACCCAAGATGCTCCTACATCATACACCTAGGGTACAAAAATATTTTTCATGAGAGAAGTTCATGAAAATATGAAAGGAGAAGGGACAATAATCCCATACTTATTCTTCATCCATAAATAATCTTCACCTACAACCTATATTTTCTTCCTTCTACCATCAACCAGGTACTGCAAATGACTCAAGTCCAACTCACCTTTAGAACTAACCTTAGGTTCATTTCTCAGGTCTTCTCTCAACTCATACCTTTTACAAAGAGTTAGATTCTTCGCCTAATTTTCCTCATTCATCAAAGGAAGAAATATATATCTCTTACCATCCTTAATAATGGTAATTATATTACTTCTACAATCATGAACATGTTCTCTATCATACTTCCAAGGTATACCAAATAAAATATGGCATATACTCATATCCACTATGTCACATAAAACTGCATCTTTATAAGAACCAATGTAGAAATTTACCATGCACTATTCCTTTGCCTCCACCATATGATCATCATGTAACTAACCAATCCTATAAGGAGTTGGATGCTTAAGTCTTCTAAAACCAATATTTTGCACCATCTCCTTAGAAACCAAGTTATTAATGCTACCACCATCTACTATCACCTTACAACACTTACCTCCAGCCTTGTATATGTTCCTAAATAGTCTTTTCCTTTGACAAGGTGTTTCCTTATTATTCATCATCAATATTTGGATCATAAGAGATTCACCATTTTTAGAAGCATTATAAGAATCACCAGCATATGGTCCACTTTATTCATTCAATCAAGAAACTATATTACCTTCCTTACATTAAAAATATTGGTGACCTTTCAAGACACACTTAAATAAACTACCCTCATATTCTTTACCACCATTATCTTCCTTAGGTGCAACTGGTTTAGCTTCTTTCTTAGAAAATTGCTTTCCCTTATGACCACCAACAACTTACCTTTCTTTTCATATCGAGTTATTTTGATGTTTCCTATTCAACTTATCTTCTTCTTTTAGTGCAAACTTATCTCCTCAACTAATCCAATTTTCAACATACTTAGTTCATCCTGAATATTAACCTCAAACCATTCACACACCTAGCCACCTTCTCCTTGGAAAGTTCTCTATGACTAGATCTAATGGTTACCTTATAAAATTATTAAGTAGAATTCTTCACAGTTAGATTCTTCTTCTTTAGGTTCTACAACCTCTTGAATAACTTCAATTCATAGTGCTCAAGTAAGAATTTAGCCTTCAAATTTGCAACCATCAGCCTCCATCAAGTGATCTTCATTTCACCTTCTTCCTCTCTATCCTTCTATAATTCTTCCCACCAAAAAGCTACATGTCCTTTCAACTTTTTTCTATGACAACCTTACTCTCCAAGGATCTTGGATGTCTTCTAACTCAAATTAATCTTCTAACTCTCTTATCTAATCAATCAGGTCCTTTGGATTCAATGTACCTAAGAAAGTATACACTTCCAACCTATAACCAACACCAATTTTTTCCATAGGTCTCATCAACTGATCAAATCCATCACTTCCAATAGATCTAGTTCCATATGAACCTCCAAATCATTTTTGTCTTCCTTGAAACTATCATCAAATCTAGGATTCATGTGAAATCCAACAACAATCTTGATACCCTCCATGACCTCATTCCTCAAACCAGTCATCTCATTCCTAATCTTAGCTCAGATATCATCCTTCATCTGCTCCATCATCCTAGTATTCATTCTTGATTGCATCCTTCCAAATATCAGGTGTAAATATCTCCATTCAGTGATCTAAATCCCCAAGATGATACAAAAAATAGAGAAAAACCCTAGTCTACAAGAACAATTCAACCATAAATAACAAATCCTTCTTAAATGCCTTAAACAATTTAGTGATGATGCAAGTGAGATCCTCTATTTTTCCATCCCACAAATATCTAATCTACAACTTTGCAAGTTTAGGAAAATAGATATAGAATCACATGAATGAACTTTTCTTTTCTATCACTTGATGTAGTCCAAAATCAAAGAGATCTCAGAAGATATGTCCAGTCTTGCAACAAGAGCCAACACAATGGAAAGAAAAAAGTAACACAACAAGATGCAACCAATAATAACTCTATTATTCTCAAGAAAACATCCAATTACATTTAGATTTCATGCAAAATGTTAGGCTATAAGGCCTTCCTAGTTTCGGCCAATAAAAGTAAAAAAAGAATTAGATCTACCTCTTGATCCATCTCAGATATTCTTCACCACAAATACTACCTCTCCATTAAACTAGAACACGTACCTAGCTTAAATACCAAATTAAAAGCCACAATTTGGCTTATTTGATCACAATCTCTAAGAAAAAGAAATCAATTTAGGCAATGATAGGTCAGGATCCAGATCCCTAAGAACAATCCCCAATGAACATAACATAATGTGTGTTCATAAAAGGAATTCATCAACACGCAGAACACCTTGAATTCCACACTTATGCTTCCATCGCTCAGAATCTTCCACCACAATCCATATTTTTCCAAAGTGACTATTAGAGAAAGAACACAACATAGGACCAGACGCAAAATGCAAAACATCAATCACATAAGGATGTGTGATCCTATATATAGGTCCACACAAGTTCCAACAATAATGATCCATGACTGCAGACACTATAACTCAATGATCACCAATTGAACATAAACAAATCAACTAGTAAACACCACTGTATCGATGACTTGAATAACAAAAACAATCAACAAAGATCATGCAAGATCTCCCAAACCATGTAACCTGAAGAGATGCAATCACAAACATAGCAATCTCAAATACCAAGGAAAACATTATTGCCACCATGTTAGTCCAAGATCCGCATAGATCAACTAATCATAGAATCTTAGAAAACTATTTGGAACAAGAAACAACATCTCAGTCTCAATCATAGAATTCACCATAACTCACACTTAGTAACTCCAAAAGAGTTATGATCATAGGGAATGCCTAAAAATCTACCCAATAACAACACATCATTAAAGTATCCACAAATATACAAATAACTCAAGGAAAACAAAAATCAGCCAACCGGTGTCCAGGAATAGGAAATAAATACAAAACTAGAAACAAAGGTTCACTAGCAAACAAATTTTTTTTGGATGATGCGAGATTGCTAAAGAACCAAGATGCTCCCGCATCGCCTTAGGATTAAATGCAATAACCACTTTAAATGGTGTCTTCCATGTACTCATATCCACTAGGTTATTATAAGCAAACTCTTTCGGTGGTAAAACTAAATCCTGATTTCTAGGCTTATCTCTAATTAAACACCTCAACAATTTCCCTAAACCCTTGTTCACAACCTCTATTTTTCCATCAGTTTTTGGATGAAAAGTAGAACTAAACTTCAAATCATCTTTCATCTTCTTCCAAAGTGTCCTTAAAAAATATCAAATAAACCTACTATCCTTGTTAGAAATAATTCTCTTAGGTAATCCATGTAACATTACAATCTCCTTGAAAAATAATCTAGCCACATGCACCACATTAGTTTTCTTCTTACAAGGAATAAAATGTGTCATCTTGGTAAATTTGTCTACAACTAAAAAGATAGAATCATAACCCCTTTGTGTTCTATGTAAACCTAACACAAAATCCATACTAATCTCCTCCCAAGGTCTGATTAGTAATGTCAAAGGTGTATTCAATGCCACATTATGACTAATTCCTTTGGTAACTTAACATACCTTACAACTCTGAACATAAATCTTGACATACCTCATGATTTGTGGCCAAAATTAATTCTCACTTACCAAGGCTATTGTCTTATCAATGCCAAAATGTCCTTCTAAACGGCCACTATGCTTTTCCTTAATTAGATTATTCCACATGGAAATTCTAGGTATTTATAACTAACTACCCCTGAATAAAATCCCATCCTAAATGAAATAGTCCAACCACTCACTCCTGTCAGCAATAATAGGTTCTTTACAAGCCTTCAAAGGTTCATTAAAATCTACATCTTCCTCATACAATTTCTTCAATTCATCAAACCACAACACTGCAATATTCATTTCAATGAACAAAGTCCTTCTCATACTTAAGGCATTAGAAAATTTATTTTCCACCCCACTCTTATGTTTCAACACAAATTTGTAGCTCTTCATAAACTAAACACATCTCATATGTCTTTGATTCAACTTACCATGGATGCTCAAATACTTTAATTCTTGATGATCTGTATACATTAAAAACTTCATAGGTAACAAATAATGCCTCCATTTATTCAAAGCTTGAACTATAGCTGTAGACACCTAAAAATCCTTTAGAAAATAAAGTATTTTTATTTTCTGAAAAACCCCTGATGACATCATCATTTATTAATTATTTATTTATTTAATTAATTAATTAATTTTTATATCATTAAATCCTTTTATCTTAATTAATTTAATATTTAATTAAGAAATCCCTCCCCAAAATGTTTAAATCTTATTTAAACACCCTTTCCCTATTTATTAATTATTTAATTAATAAATTGACCAACAATCCCAAAATAAATAATTTATTTATTTTTTGCCCAAAACATGGCCAATTTCCTTAAGACCACTAACCTCTTCCAGAATCTTCTAATCCTCCTTTAATTTTGATTAAAAGCTAATCCCATCATTTCCTAACCCAAATCCCAACTCAAAATATTTAATTAAGATTAAATATTTAATCCTCATATTTGTTAAATTCATTTTTAATAAATATTCTCAAAACCTAAACCATGGAAATAAATAAATCTTTATTTATTTCCTAAAATCCATGTTTATCCTAAGGAAATTCTAGACTCCTCTAGAAAGTCCTAATCCTAATCCTAATCCTAATCCCCCCCCCGAATCCTGTCACATTCCCTAACCAAGGTTAGCCAACTCCTAAGCTTAACCCAAAGTCAACAAACTTCTAGAAACTTCTCTTACATGCATTAAGTGCATTTAAAGCCTCCTTATCCCTCTTACGTGCATTTATCATGCATTTAAGAAGCCCCTCACCCCTTTCTTACACCCTTTGACCTTAGGCACATTTTCCAAATTGTGCACATCCCTCCCATCTTTCAACCCAATGCCCTTGTGACACTTGTCACAAGGAGGTGACCCTGAACTAGCACAATCCATGTGCTCCCCTTTGAATGAATCTTGGCCTCTCTTAAGGATTTTGATCCTGGCCACTCATTCCCCCTTAGGAAATCCTATAAATGCTCCTCATTTCCAAGAGCAAAATAAACCATATACACCTTTCATTTCAAGCATTGTTATCATGCTCATTTAGCTCTAGACTTAGCATAATCATCTTAATCTAGCTTACTTTCAAGCATTTTAGCTCATCTTAATATAGCAATAATGGATTAACATAGTTTATTTCATTATTTTGCATAAGCATAGCATCATATCCCATCTCTACTTGGTCTAAAATCAATCTTAGCATAAACATCATGTAGCTTAATATTCATTTCAGCATCATTTGGATCCTTGAGGCCTTAGGGGCAAATCAGGTGTTCTATACCTATTTTGTGCCATTTTGGGGGTTTTTATGGATCTCAATCCATCCTAAAATGCATAAGGAACATGGTCCAAGTGCTTAGAGAGCACACCCACATCCCCTTAAGCAAGAGAAAATCAAATAGTGCATGGGTGCACCTGTTTAAGCTCTATCTGAGGTGGCTTAGTTTAGAGTTTTATTTGTTTTGGATTAATTTCATGCTAGACTAAAATCTAATCTTTGTTTGGCTTTAGTCTTTCAAAATAGGTATCCTCAAAAGCCTTGTCCACATTTTGGCATGCCGGGTGGGACTCAAACCCACAAATCAGCTTGATTAGATCATACTTTGTACTCTCATATTTGCCATTTTTCATGAATAATTTGCAGGAAACAAATGAAATGTCACCTACACAAAGTTCAGTCATGCTTACAAAGAGTATGATCATGCCTACAAGCTCTGTATCGACGCATATTTCTTGAAGAATTCCATGCTTGATAACTTCTATTCTATCTCAACTTCTTTTCTGGCGCCTTTAACAGAAATAATCACGCCTGTAAGATAAACATTCATGCCTCCGCATACAGAAGTCTCACCTATAATCATTCAGTTCTCACGTACTATGTTTCATTTATCGCCTATAATCATTTCACTACTACCTGTAATAATTTTTTTTCCACCCATGTATATTTTTACTGTCGCCTTTGCATTTTTACATCTCGAATATCAACTTTTCATTGTCACCTATGCATGATTAAGTTTCACCTCTGCATATTTAAGTGTCGCCTAAGCCTGATTTAGTCTCGCTTCTACATGTTTAAGTGTCACCTATGCACAAGCTCCTGCCGCCTGTGAACATTTCTCTATCGCCTATACAAAAGCTCATGTGGCCTATGTACAAGTTCCTGTCACCTGTGAATTTTTTTTTGTCACCTATGCCCAAGTTCCTATTGCCTATGAACTTTTTCCTATCGCCTGTGCACAAGCTCCTGTCGCCTGTGAACTTTTTCCTATGCACAAGTTCCTGTCACCTTTGCTCTCAAATTGATATTGGATTCATTTTTCTTAAGAAAAAGTCAAACAAATCTTGAATGAAACTAAGGAAAATAACTTAGGTCCTAAGAGTCATTATCATTTTGAAAATCAAACACAATCTTGAATGATCTAAATTGGAAAGAACAAGCATCCCTATTCCCTCCTTTTTCAATTCAAGAAAAACACAAATTTAATCTTGAATGATCTAAGGATAAAACAAAGCTCTTTTCAAAGTTCTAAATCAACACGATAATTCAATCTTGAATGCCCAAGTCAAAGCAACTGCAACACTCGAAAGTTTTTTGGAAAAGAACAACTCAAAATCTAAACACTCGTGTCTTCAATTTCAAAGATCAAATCACACTTAATAAAATTGGAAGAAAGAATAAACTTGCTTGATGTGCATTTAGGAGTTTTTCAAAATTCTTGCAAAATCTTGTTAAAGTAAGCAACGTAGAACATTTTGGACTCGGACAAGTTCACTTGTTCTACTTTTAGCGAGGCCTATCCAGGGAGAAAAGTGCTTCCTCCTCAGAGAATGACCTCAAACTGGTATCCCCCCTGGCCGGTATATAAGTAAAGTGAAGGCAAAAAGTACTCACTTATATCTCCTAATCCATGGGCATTTTGTGCCAAATGCAAATGTCTGGGGACAGGTAAATATTCCTCCCCCAATGTTGTTGGCTAGGCTCTTAAGTGAGTCACAGGTGGTCAACATAACTGGGTATGGAGACTCCACGGAACTATTAAAAACCTGATAAAATAGAGGCTACCCTATCTACATTCAAAAGTATCAAAATCCTTGTGCAAGGACCGATTCCAAGGGGTTTACCGGATCACCTTAAGATTACTCACCATTTGTATTCCCTTTTTGGGGGTACCAAGCTGTGGGCAAGGATTTTGATACTCACCTTCCTTAGGTAGATCTGCTTGAATTGCTTGACAGTTAAAACTCCGTGAAAACATTATTGAAACATACACTTTTCAAAGCTTTATCAGAGTCAGTTATCCTATTCGTATCCCACAAGGTTGCTTTGTCCCTTGTGGAGATTGCTTTTCCAAAAATCTTTGTTGAAATCTATCCTTTTCCATTGGAAAAATATCAAACTGATCTACAACTTGGTTCAAAGATACTTAGAAAAGCCATGTCAGTCCAAATCCTCCCAAAATCCAAAAAATGTCCAAAGCTTTTAGAATCTCAAATCATGGTCTTCCAGTCATATTCAATCCAGTCTTGTCATCCTTTCCTCCTATCCTAGGTTAGAAAAGTCATCTTGGTCATCCCCCATCCCCTTGTCTGTCTTCCTCTAAGGTTAGTTTTCTTCCAAACTTGAGTCAAATCCAATCCTAGTCTGACCCTGTTAGTCATTCCAATCTGAGTCTTAGTCTTCCAATCCATCTTCATCCTTCATCCTTATCCAACTCATCCGCAAGTCAGCATGTCTCAAAACTATTATGATGAGTTTGGTTATTATGTCTCTCCCCTCAATCCATCCTATCCCAAAGATGATGAAAGCCTTGTAGATCATGATGCATATTTTGAAAATCTTAACAAGTTTGCTCCAAACATTCCCCAACATCCAATCATTCCTACAAAATATCCTATCATGCCTTCACGCTTATCCACTAGCACTCCCTTTCATGTCCTCGGCAAGGAAAATCCATTATCTTATCCATCCACAACTTATCCCTATCTTAAACCTACACATCCTCCATATGCATCCTTCATACCTCCATCTCCTGCTATGGTCATATCCCAATCACCACCATCCCCTCGAAATACTTCACGCTACTTCCCTTATCTAAAACCTCCATCCACTTATCCTCCAAAACCCTTTCAAAACCAAACACCAAGTCTTCCAATCCTTTTCCCCTATCCTCCATCCTATCTCAATCCACCATCTTCTATTCCAAACCACATTTCTAAAAATCCCCTCCCACAAGTAGAGCACATCCTTCAAACCACTTCATATCTCACACCTCAATCCATCACCTCTACCTCTTTAGCACCATCATCCCCTCAAGCAAGTTCAAAATCTTCCACCCCACCTTCATGTGAGGACTATCCTAGCTCTCCATCTCCTCCACATTCCAATCCTTCTTCACCACGATAGTCTCCAAGGAGTTTCACAAGGAAGCCAATAACAAATCCCACTCCTAAAGTTGAAGGGCCAAGTCATCTCAAAACTTCATGTGAAGCCATCACTGATGAGGCCCATCCATTGCTCCCATCTATCATTTATCTTCCATACATTGATCCTCTTCCATCTACTAGCATCATTGAGTCCCTTCCATCTAAAGTTTTCATCCAATCCCCACCAACATCACCTCCTCCTAGCATTATCCAAAGCACATCCAGTGAGCCCCATGAGTTCACCCTTCTTCCTACCATCACAGCTGCAGAATCTTCCATCCTTTCATCCATACCATCTGAAGAGTTCTTCCTTCTTCTAAACATCACAACTACGGAATGTCCCATCCTTCCATCCACCCCCTCTGAAGAGTCCATCCATACATTCCCTGTCACTCTATCCACACAAATCCTATCATGTCAAGATCTTTCCCAAAAGCATGCTAAAATACTCGTAGAAGAAAATCAAGATCCAATCCCTTCACTTCCCTCATCACATGTTCTATTGCTTCCATCACCCCCAATCCAAAATCCTACAATCCCAATTCCTCCAATCCAAGATCCTATCATCCTAGTTTCTCCATCTAAAGATTCATTACTATCCCCCAATCTCAGTCAAAATCCCACCATCCTATCCTCTCCTCTTGAGGATCTTCCAAACCAAATTGTCCCACTACCATCACTCTATCCTCTTGGACCACTTACATTTGTCAGAGGTAACCCACTTGAAGCAAAAGTAATAAGTTCCATATCTTCCATCAGGGAACTAGAAACTGGATGTTTATCATATTCCCCAAGTCAGAAATATCCTTGTTTGGACAAAATGCTCAAGAAATGGAATTATCAAGGCAAAGGCTTAGGCATCCATGAACAAGGAAATCTAGAGCCTATCCAAGACAAGAAACATCCAAAGTTATGTGGCATTTGTCACACATCAGAAGAAGGCACTTCCTCGAGAAATGTTGGTACAACTACAACTAAATTCAAGCATTCTTCCAAACCCACCATCACATCTTCCAAAGCATACAACACCATTCCTCCTCCATCATTACAACCAAAGACAACCTATCACATTCCTCCTTCATCCTCCAAATCCATTTTGGGTCCCTATGTCCCAAAATCTTCTAGCACATATCCTCTACATACCAAATCTATTTTGGGACCTTACATCCCAAAATATCATCCCCCATCTTATCCTACTCAGTCTTTCATCCAAAATCCAAACACCCCTAGTCGGGATCAACAAAGGCACATGCCCACATATCATATCTACCAATCTCCTTCCATCTCTCCATCCACATTTCCTCCATCCCGCACATCTCCTCATATTCACTCCGATGCTCCCCACAATTTGGATGCAATATCCAATATGAATAAAGGGAAATATCCACAAAAATCCAAAGATTGCCATGTCTAGTCTAAACAACATGCTCAAGAAAAGAAAAATCCAATCAAGCAATCTAAAGCATTCCTATGGCCACAAAGGCCCAGAAAAGCACAAGGAAAATCTACTACATGGCCACTAAGGCTCAGCAAAGCAAAAGAAAAACCTGATGCATACCAATGGCCACAAAGGCCCACCAAAGCTCAACCAAAAATGATGTGGATCCCAAAGCAAAAAGATGTAATGCATCTAAAAAAAAACATCCACAATGGCATCCAAAGTTGCTAATCCCCCAGCTACTCAGTCTTCTCCTCCATCTCCTAAATCTATTTTAGGTCCCAAAGATTTGAAATCTCCTAGCGTAAATCCTCCATCACATCCACCTCTATCTTCCATGTCCTATCCACTTCATCCACCTTCCTCACAACATGTGCCAATGTTGATGCTGACAACATCCCCCTATCATGATCACTTTCCATCTTTTCATCCAAACACTTTATACCGCCATATTTCCCATCTCCCCCATCTCATCCATGCCTTTGCATAATTCTTCCATCCTAACAAAGTTGTACCAACATCTAAGCACATCAGAAAGATCAGTGAAGAAAGTCAGCAACAAATCAGAGAAATCAGTAAGTTAGCAAAATCAGAAAGTCAGCAACATGACAAACATCAAATCAGAAAGATAGAAACACATCAAAAATATCAGAAGGTTAGCATCTAGTCAGCAAAAAATTAGAAAATCCATAAAAATTTGAAAAAATCAAGAGAAAAGTATCAAAAAAAGAAAAGAGAAAAACATTCATCCTATGGTGAAAACTTGGCAATTCAAGCACCTTGGACAAGTACCATGATGAAAACCTGGCAAATAGGCATCATGCGTAGGCCTCCCCCCAATTCCTTTCTGTAGTTGGGGGCCATTCCCTTCTTCGATCTTATCCAACATCTCCTCCATCCCATTTGTCTCTCACCTCCTTCATCCTCCTTTGGATCTTGATGACAAAACAAAGACTACCAGGTATACATGCTTTTGGGCACCTTCTTAGCATCCATCACACCTTTCAGCTACATATCCTCTATCCAATCCATTCATCCTATCTTCCATCTACCTTCCTCATCCTCTTATTGGCACATCTTCTATCCAATCATATCCCATTCTACTACCTCTGAATGAATGAACTATCCTAAGCAGGGGGCATCTTATTCCTTGGTGACATATTCCTTGGAGACTATCTTTTATCCAAAATCTTCCATCTCCCAAATCCTTAAGCAAATCCACCATCCAATCCTTGAGCATTCCTCTATCTAGATCCCTCAGCGGTTCCTCCAACATTCCATCTTCCAATCCTCTAGCAAATCCACCATCCAATCTCCCCAAATCTTCCACTATCCAATCTCCTAGTAGCTCTTCCATCTCCCCATCCAATCTTCATCCATCCAAAATATCTCCACAATTCCTCCATCCAAATCCAAATATTCCTTTATCTAGATCCCTCAGCGGTTCCTCTAGCATTCCATCTTCCAATCCTCTAGCAAATCCACCATCCAATCTCCCCAAATCTTCCACTATCCAATCTCCTAGCATCTCTTCCATCTCCCCATCCAATCATCATCCATCCAAAATCTCTCTGCAATTCCTCCATCCAAATCCAAAAATTCATCTATCTAGATCCCTCAGCAGTTCCTCCAGCATCCATCTTTTAATCCTCAAGAAAATCTTCCATCCAATCTCCCCGAGCATTCCTCTATCCAATCCTCAAGTAAATCTGTCATCCAAGTCTCCTAAGCATTCTTCCATCCAAATCCAAATCTTCCTCCATCCAAATCTCCTAGCAGTTCCATCATCCTCATCCTAAGAATCTCCTCCATCTTTCCATCACCTGGTATCTTCCCTTGTCATTGGTATCTAGCTATAGGCTAACCTCATTGTAATCCAATTCCATTCATCCCTATCCAAACATTCCTAGCATTCTTCTAGCTATCCAAAATCCAACATCCAAGATCAAGCCAACTGATCAAATCACATCCTTAGTCTTGTAGCAAGCCTTGATCTCAATCCAATCATCATTGTTGGGATATGTCCTTCCCAAATTCATGTCTTTTCAGGACATGTCATCCACTGTCAGTCCATCTTGGCTTTCCAGCCCAACTGGGGCATCGTCTTACATATCTTTGGAGTCTTAGCTTCATCCCCAGGTTCTTTGTACATCCTAATCCTCAGCTTCTATACATAGCCATTGTAAATACCCTTGTGTCTTGTTGTACATATCCTTGTTAGTCCTGCAGCAACATTTGATCAGAAATCTTGTCCTACCCAGTCTCGCACTTCAGCAACATCAATTGTCGACTATCCTTGATCATCATGACCATCTTTGAACTGCATCATTTGCTAATCAGCAACACAACATTCTCCCCATCATTTTCCACCAAGCACACTAGGTCTGTGTTGATGCATCCTTCCACACGTTCAGACCAATCTTCCCACCATCAATCAAATCAAATCTCTCTCCTTGGCAAAGGTTGTCTTTTGGAGTTATCATTTTGACCTTGGATTTTGTCCTTTGGGTCTTGTTAATCTTTTACGGCTTCTCATTGTTCTCTACTCAAAGTTGCCATGATCCTTTATATCTAGGGCAAGGTCTTTTGATCTTTTGCTTCTACCTGTGAGTCAGTCATGTGTTTGTGGTTTCTTCAGCATCATTTCCACCATGCCTCCTTCTCGGGATCATGCATGATGCTGGGGCAACCTTGTATGTCTTTTTAGCGTCAGTCCTATGCAACGCTGGTGACAAGGCCTCGTGATCCTAGTATCCTTGGCAGGTCTCTCGCATTGCTATATTAAAATAGGTTGTGCTCTCCCCACTTGCACTTGGAGCTTCCCCAAAACTCTTGCATCTTGCATCTCTCATATAGCTACATCCTGCATTTTGCATTCCATCTCATCTTGCATTCACCCATCTTTGCTCTTGGAAGCTTGGTTATTTATCTCCCCTTCCTTCTAGCTCCTTCCTTCTCTATTTCCTTTCGAGAAAATTTCACAACATTTACTCCTTGCATTATTTTCTCGAGGGGGCACAATCCCTTATTCCTCTAAATTCTAGCCTTGGGCATCTTATTTTCTTGTCTTTGACGCCATGCCACTTGCGGCATCGCATCAAAGAGGGGCAAAATGTAGACACCTAAAAATCCTTTAGAAAATAAAGTATTTTTATTTTTTGAAAAACCCCTGATGACATCATCTTTTATTAATTAATTAATTATTTAATTTATTTATTTATTTTTATATCATTAAATCCCTTTATCTTAATTAAAAATATTTAATTAAGAAATCCCTCCCCAAAATGTTTAAATCTTATTTAAACACCCTTTCCCTATTTATTAATTATTTAATTAATAAATTAACCAAAAATCCAAAAATAAATAATTTATTTATGTTTTGCCCAAAACTTGGCCAATTTCCTTAAGACCACTAACCTCTTCCAGAATCTTCTAATCCTCCTTTAATTTCGATTAAAAGTTAATCCCATCATTTCCTAACCCTAATCCCAACTCAAAATATTTAATTAAGATTAAATATTTAATCCTCATATTTGTTAAATTCATTTTTAATAAATATTCTCAAAACCTAAACCATGGAAAGAAATAAATCTTTATTTATTTCCTAAAATCCATGTTTATCCTAAGGAAATTCTAGACTCTTCTAGAAAGTCCTAATCCTAATCCTAATCCTAATCGCCCCCCCAATCCTGTCACATTCCCTAACCAAGGTTAGCCAACTCCTAAGCTTAACCCAAAGTCAACAAACTTCTAGAAACTTCTCTTACATGCATTAAGTGCATTTAAAGCCTCCTTATCCCTCTTACATGCATTTATCATGCATTTAAGAAGCCCCTCACCCCTTTCTTACACCCTTTGACCTTAGGCACATTTTCCAAATTGTGCACATCCCTCCCATCTTTCAACCCAATGCCCTTGTGACACTTGTCACAAGGAGGTGGCCCTGAACTAGCACAATCCATGTGCTCCCCTTTGAATGAATCTTGGCCTCTCTTAAGGATTTTGATCCTGGCCACTCATTCCCCCTTAGGAAATCCTATAAATGCTCCTCATTTCCAAGAGAAAAATAAACCCTATACACCTTTCATTTCAAGCATTGTTATCATGCTCATTTAGCTCTAGACTTAGCATAATCATCTTAATCTAGCTTACTTTCAAGCGTTTTAGCTCATCTTAATATAGCATTAATGGATTAACATAGTTTATTTCATTTTTTTGCATAAGCATAGCATCATATCCCATCTCTACTTGGTCTAAAATCAATCTTAGCATAAACATCATGTAGCTTAATATTCATTTCAGCATCATTTGGATCCTTGAGGCCTTAGGGGCAAATCAGGTGTTCTATACCTGTTTTGTGCCATTTTGGGGGTTTTTATGGATCTCAATCCATCCTAAAATGCATAAGGAACATGCTCCAAGTGCTTAGAGAGCACACCCACATCCCCTTAAGCAAGATAAAATCAAACAGTGCATGGGCGCACCTGTTTAAGCTCTATCTGAGGTGGCTTAGTTTAGAGTTTTATTTGTTTTGGATTAATTTCATGCTAGACTAAAATATAATCTTTGTTTGGCTTGAGTCTTTCAAAACAGGTATCCTCAAAAGCCTTGTCCATAATAGCATAAAATTATTAATCATACATTGAATACCTTCTCTAAGAATCATTCAAATTTTCACTGAAGTAAGAAATCGATCTTCCATCTTGAGTCAAGACCTCTCTAATTGAATTTCCTCTAGCATCACAGTCCACTTGGAATACCTTACTGAAATTAGGTAAAACTAACACCGGTTGTTCTATCACCTTATTTTTAAAAAATTCAAAGATCGTTTGTGCTCCATGTGTCCATCTGAACTCCTTCCTATCACCTCTCATAGTTTTAGTCATTTGTCCATAGATTCAAATAAAGTTCCTAATGAAATTTTGGTAGAAACTAGCTAACCCATAGAGTGACCTTACCTCTCTAAATTTAAATGGTTTAGGAAACTCAACAATGGCTTTCACTTTCTCAAGATCCATCTTCAATCCTTCATCAAATATCAAAAACCTAAGTATACCAACTCCTCTTTCATAAAAGTACACTTCTTGATCTTTTTATCAACAACTTCTCCTCTCTCAACCTCTACAATACTTTTCTAATATGAAACTAATGTTCCTCTTTACTTTTATTGAATATCAAGATATCATCCAAATACACAATGACATACTTACCCAATAATTTCTTCAAGACTTCATTCATTAACCACATGAAAGTACTAGGTGCATTAGACAATCCAAATAGAATTACCAACCACTCATGCATACCTTCATTTTTTTTAAATGTAGTTTTCCTCTCACCACCTTCTCTAATTCTAGTCTAATGATATCCACTCTTCCAGTCTATCTTGGTAAAATACTTAACTCCACTCAATAAATCTTGTTAGCTATTTTTCTTGCATTGGTAAATAACTAGATCATAAACCTGATCTCTCCCTTTTGATGCTCTTTTACTAGCAAGAGAAATATTAATTAACAAGGATGAATTCCTTCTTCACTTTGGGCTCCACGGACCTAGGCGGGTGTACCTATGAACATCTACCTAAACTGATAATTCATCTACAAACCATAGGCAGGTATAAACATGGATTAGATAGAACACTAACGTCTTGTGAAGGGATTCACTACTCTGAGTGAATCAGGGGATGGTTTCCAGCCCATCATACTTGATTTATCATTCCACACACTAAAACAAAAAGGGAAATAGGTGATTGATTAAATTGGTGCTTGATTGGCAAATGACTTCTAATAGTAAGGATCAGTGCCTTCAATCCGAGCATGGAGTCAAAACCAATAGATATAAACCCAAACTACAAAACATGTTTCATTGATTAATATCCCTGCATTAATGCCTTACATTAACACATTTCTATCACTCAATATGAAGAATCATACAAATTCATAATACTGATCTAATTTCCAATCTGTATTTAAGGATTTTATAATCTTTCCTTGAAGGATACCCAAATACAAACAGATATATTCTCCCTTGGAGAAGACAAACTCAATATCCCTTAAATACTGAACTCATACTGAAATTGAAACTCAATATAATGAAGACAACTCCCTGAAAACCATACATGCCTTACATGTATTTTGATTTGCAATCAAGTTTACAAATACCTGTATTAAATCTATGACAGAAAATGAAAAACACAGATCATTATACTAGACAATCATGAACCAAAATTGAACTTCTATTTGGAACCTTCTTGGAGAACCCCCTGCTGGAATCACCACAGACCTAGAACGATTCAATGGACATTTACCCAGAATCTGGAACCTAGACCAAAGTTCTTCCAAAATTTGAACCCTTCAAACTAAAAAGAAAAGAGAATAAGAAGAGGGGGGAAAAACATTAGAAAGCATCACAACTCGACACTTGTCTCCCTCTGAACTACTCACTGGATGAGTCATGAAGTCTGGAACAACAAACCTGATCTGCTCTATCCCCTTCAAAAACACATGAGTCACCGGACATAACAAATCAAATATCTCAAAAATATCTTCCTGGCCCCCTGAAACTTGAACTACAAATAACACAAGCAGATGGCCACCTGTACAAAATCTAATTCGATAACCAGAATCCTCGCGTCGAGACCTTTCTGATGGTATATAATAGTCCATATTTGGGCCAAAAATGAAGCCGCCATCCATTAATTTAGTCTCCCATGTCTGCAACTTTTAATATTTGAATTTTTTACATAGTCGAAACTATATTGAAACATGTTTATAATTTTGATTTTCAACTGCACAAGAATTCTAATTAAAATATTATTTTATTGCCCCTGCCAGGACCCACCTGACATGTGGCAAGCCCGGATTGGCTCATTTCTCTGATTAGGTGTCCACCTACAACCTCCTCGCCACCTCATCGGGCTGCCACATGTTAGCCTATCGCAAGGGCTGAAGTTGACCCTTGCGATCATGCAACTACTTGACACGTGTCCATTCTCCGTCTAGTCACCACCACTTGTGCTCTCCTGCAAAATTTATTGTCTCGGGTCCCACCGGCACAAAAACCAAAGTGGGTGGCAAGGGGTCACATGTGCATAACTTCCACTTTTCTTTCTACTCTATTATGCGTGTGGGCTTGTATTTATTCACCTTATAAGCCTGCTTCTGGATCAATGTGGGACTATTGTTTTTACCAATTTTAAAACTTCCCTCACACTTTACTCCAAAATATGGGGCCCACTGCCACACATTAAATCCTCAGCCACAAGGCCCGCCAAGTGCCTCCAAGGTTCTTGCTTTACAATGTCTTGGAGTGTTGGTCCATAAAAAGAGTTAAGAAAACTCCAATGCACTGCATGTGGGATATATCTGTTAGTGCATATCAAAACCAACCAGCGCCTGGCTACATACTCATGCGGGACTTCATTTTAAACTTGGCACTTCATTTTGTTATTGGCCTACCAGTCCCCTGTATTCTCCATAGGGCTCATTCCAATTGTCCCACTCACGTGCTCACCAATACACTGCGTGAGGTTCCCATCTTACACGTGCTCACCCTCAAATGGATCACGTGAGACTCCCCACACTTGTACAAGGCAGGTTATGTCAACAAACAATTCTTAGCAACTTCCCTTGTTCATTACGTTGGGCATCCTCTGTATCTTACGCTGACACTTCCATTGTGTGTTGGCAGTCTATGTATCGTGTCAGCGCTTCTTTTATATTTTACATAAGCTTCCAATGACTGCACAAGCCTCTACTTCTTCTGCGCAATGGACTCCCTCTTATAGACTAGTTACATTCTTCATTACCCTCAGTAGTCTCACGCAACACACATTTTATGTATATAACATGTCCCTTGCTTGCACATGGCCTTCACATTTTACGTTCCGGCAACTTCCTCCTTCATCATGCATGGACACCCATCCCATTTTCTTCTTACCAGGTGTGGGCTCCCTCCGTGGCACCTCTCACTATTTGACTGCTACCTCATGTTGCATGAAAGCCCTCTTAAATGCACAGACCTCTACCTTACATTGTAAGGCCTGTCTGCATTCACATTGACATCCTCCCTTTACATAACACTTAAAAAGAGAGCCCCCATATATGTTGATCTTCTCTTCAAAACGTAGGCAGCCCCCATCTGTATTAAAAGTGCGAGCCCCTTTTATATTGCATGAAGTCTCCAACTCATGGCGTGACCTTTTTATTGCAGTCCTTATAGCTTGAACCAGATAAAGATCCTACCCTTTATCATCATGAAATCTGAGCTGCATAATTTTATTTTCATACTTATAGACCGGCTAAAGAAAAACTGAGATTTCATGAAGAATTTCATAAATCCCTTGTTCTACATAATCAGTCCTTATTTCCACAATTTTGATATTTAATACCAGAATGTTATGAATGAATAGGTAAATTGATTTTCCAAATGGCTAGGCATATGCATCTCTTGGCCTTGACCTTTTTACTCCTGTAGTGAAATGCACCTTATTTGATCGGGGCCCATCTACCGAAATTGTGGTAACTTTGACCCATAAGACTACTTTGGTTTTCATTCCTTCCATTCCTATTAGTTTGACACTTGGGTCATCAACAACTCTCATGTCCCTGAGTATTTCAGCCATCATATGTATCATCTATAATAAACACTCATCTAGATCCCATTTTAATTGATAAAAATGTTGCTCCTTGTGTCTCCCCAAAAAATGGCAAATTTCTACAATGAGAGCATCTTGAGCAACAATGCCAAGGGCATATCCACCTTCTAGCATTTTATGTGTTAATCTAGAAGCATCATTCACCTCTAACGAAGTATGACCATGATGTACAAAATTTTAAACATACTTCTTACCTTTTACACTTTTGCGAAGTCACCAAAATTAAGAGGAAAAGGCCTAGAAATTGGCTTTAAAAACTGACAAGATCACCTGATTGAGCACCACCACTGAACAAGCCCATTCTTTGATACATACTCATCCATCCTGCAAAATGACGTCCCATGATGACAACCAAGGTGAAAGTTATAAGCGTTCAAAGTTGCTCATTTCATTCTGTTTTCCTCAAACACACTATCAGAACCTGATAAACTACGTCCAGAACCATCTTGGTAAAAATAGCAAACAGACCCTGGAGGAGCCACAAACTGGCATGCAAGTACATTGAGATGTACACAACCTAAATCCACAACTCATTCAATTTGGGCATCTTTCAGACAAAAGATATAGATCACTGAAAATAGGTACTTGTAGAAATAAACTCAGGACATGCAGAAAAGTACTGAAAAGTTCAGTTTGAAAACGCCTTCAAAAGGATATCAACTGGATTGGTAGAAAGCTCAAATCCAAACTTGAAGCAATATGTCAACTTTTCAATGTAGACCAATAAGAATTTCATTGATAAGTTTGACCGGGAAAAATTTATAAATGAGCAAAGTTGACATCTGGCAAACAAGTGCACTTCACAATCTTTGCAAACAGCAGAAAGTGCAAATGGAATCGCATTGGGAAACTCATCCAATGGATTGGTCATGAGCTGCAAACTGACAGGGACAAAGTAAAACTCATTTAAAATTTAGGGAAATGATCATCACTTCACTTTCAATCACCGGGAAAAAGGTATAGCTCCACAAACAGGGCCTCTGAGAATAACTGAACAAGTGCACAAGTGCAAAACTAAGAAAACACCTCTGGAAGGGGATGAATAAACGGGGCCAAAATTTATCACAGAGACCTAAAAATGGACACATAGAGAGTATGCAATTTTCACAACAAGACGCTAGGCTCAGATTTTCATGACGCTCTCCAGGGTGCATTTTATTTAACCTCAAAGTGACCCTTCCCGATGATTTCTACACTTGGCAATTTTCTGATTTTGAGATCTCCTAAGAATGAAATGACGCAAACCCATTTGAATATGCCATCTAAGGACTCAAAACAACTCAATAGGATGAATGCAAAGTAATGAACACATAGACCTCAAGATATGACCCCAAATACGCCCCTACTAGCATGCAATACAAAGCCAAAAATGAGCACTTAATCAAGAAATTTACATGGTACCTCAAAATTGCATTTTGAGTACCAACAAATCCATCATATCACCATTCTTGGTAGAGAAAACATGTATTTAATAGAAATCTGATTGATGGATCTTGAATTGATACACATCCTCCATTGACTATCTTTCTTAGGTTCTTACACTCCAAGAAATGCACATGGACTTAGGCTTTCTCTAATGAACCCTCTTTGTAAAAAATCTTGCACTTTTCTATTGATTTTCTCATTCTCTATTGGTTTCATTCTATAATCTACTTTATTAGGCATACTAGCCCCTAGTATTAGGTCCATGCAATGACTAATGCTTCTCACTGATGGTAATCCATCGAGAATATTATCTAATATGATGTCAATATATTCTTTCAACAATTTAGTGATCTCCTCAAGGTGTTCTTCTACCAAGACTTTCTCCTTAGAATCTTTAGGTATTAATTCAAAAGACATTATTGTGCCTCATGCCATCCAAAAAATTCCTAGCATGTGCTAGAAAAATTCTTTCTCTAGGACATACTTCACCTCTAAGAGGTTCCTCTATTGGCATTAAATTTTGTTTCACCCAATTAGCAACAATAGTGTAAATATTCCTTCTAACATCAGTCATAGCTTTCCTATCATACTTTAATGGCCTACCCAACAAGTTATGACACACATCCATAGACATAATATCACACAAAAACTCATCATAATACTTCCCAATATTGAGTCTAACTTGGCATTGTTCACTTAATATTACCTTGTATATTTTATCCATGCAATCTGATAGGGTTTAGGGTGCTTCAACCTCTATAGCTTTAATTTTTCAATAAGCTCCTCTCAAGAAAGATTATCAAAACTGTGATTGTCTATGACAACATTACATACCCTATCTTGTACCTTACATCTAGTTCTATAGAAATTCTTCCTTCATATTGATTCCTTCTCTTATTCTCCATGATATAAGGCTCTCCTTGTCATCAAGGTTGCACCTTCCTCTATTGGATTTTTGTTTACTGAACTAAAGGATTCTTCATCAGAAAATGTGGTTCTCCTACTACTTTCTACCTTCTTCTCAAAGTCACCTTGCTTCCATTCAAAGTATCTATGTCCTACTTCAGCATAATTAAAATAGGTATCATTGGACTTCCTCCTTTCACCACTACCTTTTCCTTATATTTAGTAGAAACCCCTTTCATTTCTTATATACCAATCATTGGCATTAACTTTTGACTCATTTATTCTTTGATCAATAGAAGATCAACCTCTTCCTCTCTAAAATATTCCACCTTTGCCTCTATGTCTTTTCTCATGCCTCTTATTCAACTTTACTTCATCCTTCATGGCCCACTTATAGGCCTCTTCTACACTCCTAATCTGTAATAAATTTATTTGGTCTTGTATGGACATCTTAGAACCATTATTGTAGTGAGAAACTTGTTCAACTTGATCATCTATGTGATCCGATCTAATGTTAAACTTATAGAACTCCTCAATATAACTTTTAACGCTTAGCTCTCTTTTATTCAAGTTCTACAATCTCCTAAACAAACTGACTTGGTAATCCTCAGTCAAGAACTTAGCTTTCAAGTTTTTCACCATCCTATCCCAATATTTCATCTTGTCTATATCTCTTCTCCTCTGATCTATCTATAGATGTTCCCACCATAAGGAATCTTGGCCTTTTAATTTGGTGTAGGAATACTTCACTTTCTTCTCCTCACTAGTGCCTTCAAGCTCAAAATACTTATCCATCTCTATGATCCAATTGATCAACTCACCAACATCTAGGTTTCCATCATAATTGGGTGGATTGAAATGAGGTTTCTTATTAACATTAGTTAAGGCTCTAGTTAACCTCTCCTCTTCATGATTCAACTCTGGTGTGCCTCATTATTCTCTCCTTCCACCACTTTCTCCTGGTTTTTCTCATATCCTTCTACATCACTTAAATTTTCTATATGCTTCCCTCTTCTCTAAGCAGTCTCTACTACCTCCAATACAGAAAATATTTGATTTAACAATTCTAATACCATTGGATCTGCATTCCTCATGCTACATCTATCATTTATCTGAGATATTTCTACAAACCCTTGAGGCTATAGGTTGGATCCTCTTCAACTTCCATTGTAAATGCAAACCATACATTGCAAAAACCCTTTCTCTAATAAAACTTGATGTAGTCAAGGAATGAGAAACCTATAGGAGATTAGTCTAGCCTTATAGCCAAGACAAATACAATGGAAAAAATAGCCAAGATAGAAAAGAAATGAAAGATCAACCTTCAATTATTATAAGAAAACCAATTACTATACATTTGCAACATGGGGTTTTTAAAATAAAAAATAACACAAATTTTTTTAAAAATTTTTATAAAAAATATATATTAGAGGTTGGGGGACTGTACCCCCCACAACTTTTTGGAAGACCTACACAAGGACTATCGTTCACAGTACCTATGTGGTACTGATACATGAAAGTACCCATGGAGGCTATCGTGCGGTACTACTGACAAGGTACTGACATGTGTTAGTACCTTTGTAGGGCACTGTGCGTGCACCCCATGTTCCCCACTTCATTGCATTGTTTGTAATTTTAAATTTTGTTTGAAAATTTAATATTTAGTTTTAATTTTAACATTTGTTTAATTAACTAAAATATTTAATATTAATTTTTGTTTTGGATTTGATCATTTAGAATCAATGATTATGTTTTTAAAATAAGGGAATTTTGTATATGTTTTAGTTTATTTTATAGTGTTTACATTTGCTTATTTTTATTATAGATTAATTTAAATTGTATATTAATTTATATTAATTCCCTTGTGGTAGTATATTAAATTTTTTTTTATTAATTGATAATGATTATTAATTAATAAATACTTTATTTTTAATTGATATTTATATTGGTTTAAATATTTATATCATTTATTGATATGAGGAATTTCAAATATTTTTGGATTAATTATGACTAGGAGAATTATAATCTTTTTGTGAACCAAATTATTATTGAATGATTAGGAAATTCTTATGACTAAGTTGTTTTGATTTATAGAACTTAGGGTAAATAGTTAGTAAATCTTTGCATGCACAATCATTGTAGTAAGCTTATCTTTCATATTTAATTAGAGATATAAGTAAAGTAATGTTTACTTGTTTATGTATCAGTTGTACGTATGCATGGAGGAATCACATGATAGAATGTTCTTTTGCATGTGTATTAAATTTGAGATTTGTTCTAAATGTCCTAATTGGCAACATGTATTTCTACAAAGAGTTATGTTTATACTGAAATTGGGCATTTTCTTTTGTTGAGCCCATAGGACGTACATAGTGAATATTCTTTGATTATAGCATTGATGTGATATTCATGTGAAGATTCTCCTAGTGAGTTTACATACTTCTATGTTTGGATTCATTTATGTTCAAAATAGAATTTAAATATTTTTGGATCAATTTCAGTTCTTTATGATGTGAGTGTTGTATTCTTCATTCCTGGAGTGTCTTGTTGTGCTTTTGTGATATCAGGATACTAGAAGACCTAGGGGAAAGATAGAGGCCAGGGTGTTTGTCAATTTTCCATGTTTTAAATATTATGTTTTCATGTATGTGTGAGATCTGATTATACCCTGACTTGACCATATAGGTTCATGATGTTTTGTATTCTACTTTTGGTGCCTTTGTAATCATTTCTAGTTCTTGTATGTGAAACTGGATTTGGGATTACCTGGTTGTGTACCTAATTTGATATGTGTGAGACCTTTGAGCCTAGGGTAGTTTACCTAGATATGTAGTAAGAGGTGGCTTGCAATAAGCGTTGGGGCCCACAAGTGGCTTCCAGGATCACTTATTGTAAGTATTGGTAATCAAGTGATAACTTAATATAACATTGAGAGATATTAAAATGAACCTAATAAGATATGTTTCCTTTCCCTGGCTTGAGTGCTAGGACAGACTAAGATGGGAATGGAGAAGATGACTAGGCACCTTTAAAAGGCATGAGTTGGCATAGTTGATAGACTCATCTGTACAAGAGGTCATTGACACCATGTATAGTCACTTGGGTGTCGGGATCCATAGAGATTACCAGGACAAAAATCAAGGCTTAAACGTACATGATGAAACCTCCCTATGCATAGTCTAGTTATTCTACATGTGTCAGTTGCCTCTGGATTAGTGAATCTTACCTATCACTTTCTTTTGTACTCCTTGAGTTACAGAGTTTTCAAGATCTTTTCATTAGCTTGATCTATTTGATGTTTGTTATCCAAGTGGGATCTGTTGTTATCTCCT
Source organism: Chamaecyparis obtusa (assembly GCA_027943335.1). NCBI lineage: Eukaryota > Viridiplantae > Streptophyta > Pinopsida > Cupressales > Cupressaceae > Chamaecyparis > Chamaecyparis obtusa. The sequence goes on from BSBK01001197.1 coordinate 171,986, forward strand.
TAGCATGGTGGGAGTGGACCATTTAGGTTCATGAGGTTGGGTGGTAGTGATTCTTTTACCATTTGAGATTTTGATGTTAATGTGCCAGTGCTGGATGATCCCTATGGTAGTTGTTCCTTCTTGATCTTCTTTGATGGAGTTGTGTTCATCTTTCTCTTCTTCTTGTGATCATGTATCTTTCTATCAGTTATTCAGAGATATCATGTTGTATTTCTTTTCTGTTAATGTATTGCATACCCTGTGACATGTGCAGTGGATGTAGATTTATGGATACCTTATGGTACCAGTTGTATTTATGTTATCTTATATGTGATGTTTCTTTTATCTTTTATTTGTTTATATGATTTTTGTAATTGTACCTAATCTAAATTAATTAATTAATGTTAACATAATCTATGTCAAGGAACCCTTGAGAGTTGTAACCTATATTGGTTATTGTATTAATGTGAGTAAATGCTAATTGCTTCCGCATTGATGATTATCTTGTATGTTAATGATGGGGAGGCTAGGATAGACTAGCTAGTCTATGCTCTAATCCTTACCCAAGGACCCAAGTGTACTCTTGACACCTATGATTGGTCTATAGGATACCTTACACATTCAAGGAGCCCCTGAACTACCTAGCCTGACCACCAAGTTTAGCTATTTGACCTTGCAACATTCCAAGCTCTAACTTCTAGCTTCATCCCTTACATAGGGTTATAAGGGTCTTCTACAGTTCAACTCCATTCCCAAGCTCCAATAGAGGATTTCATGAGTTCCAAGATGTTTTTAGGGAATTTTTCACCTTTTCAATGCATTGGAATGGTTGGGTCATCACCTGATTTGTGGGTTCCTTTGCAATTTAGGGCTACAAGGAAGAGGCCTAATTAGCCCTCCTGATTTTATAGGGTTTTTGACACCTTTCCCTCAAAGATCCAACACACCTATTCTTAAGAACATCTACTAAAAATAACCCATTCTCAAGGATTTTTGGGGTCTCAGGCTTCCAATAGGCCATACAACACCTGTGCCAAATATGAGGGTTTTAAGGGCTTCTTGGTCTCTTCACTGTCCTAGTCTTGAACAACACCTCTCCAAGGCTATTAAAACCCTCTCCTCCACAAAATAACACCTTCAAACACCCTTCTTGACTCCCTCCAAAGGTCAAGCCATGGAACTCCTTCCTCTACTCTTGAGAACTCTTTGTCTGTTGACTGCTCCTAGCCGGGCACTTCCAAGCTTGCCTAGGGCTTTGTCAAACACATGTTTGCTCCTACTTGTTGGGCCCCTTCTTGCATATAATTACATTTTAGAGTCTTTATTCTTAGAATCAAAAGTCCCATGGTGTGTCCATGGTGGAAACAAGATCTACAACCCCATATCTATAAGGTCCTCCAAACTGGCAGAGCACTGTCAAATAAAAGAACTAAACCAAAATGCACACAAAAACCTTAAAAGAACTAATATAATGCACACATATGAAGGATAAACACACAAAAAACAAATTCCCCTGCAAAGATACACTCCAAAATCCACATATTCACATGACAACAATCTAAAATAGTGATTGTTCTACTCTAGCAGCATTCGGTCTGATATTTCTATACTTTCACCATACAATAATGATGTCAACCCTTGGTTTAGGGTTCCATAGGTATTAAATACCTATCTCCTTAGTATGTGTGTGGAGTTAGGGCTTCTTAGCCGCTTAGGTTAGGTTAGGCCATTACAAGGGAAAAATTGCTTAGCAACTTTTGAAAGTTGCTGACAACTTTTAAGCAACTTTTTGTTGTACAAACAACTTTTCTCTCCTACTTTAAAACCATTATTTTAAGCACTCACATGTGCTCAAACATCTACCTATCCTAACCTAAGACTTCAAACCTCATAGCAAAGCACTATTTTCAGGATGACAACATTCCTTGAATCAATGTGTCATTCACATTGGAAAGACCAAATGAACTTCTAGGACCTAGCCTAGGCCTAGACACACAAGCATGAGCTAAAGCTCTTATTTTAATTACATTCTTCTCTCAGGAAGACTAACACACCAAAAATGTGAAGGTGGGAACCCTTAGAAGGGTGCTCCTACACCATACTCCCCCTCAGCACAACTAAGGCACTTTGGGGTCAAGAAGAGCCAAGTCAATCCCAAACTTCTTGAACTATCCTTCCTTAATCTAGGTGGCTTTAGATTCAGGCTAATCCTTCCATTTGATGAGGTTCTCCATGTAAACTTGATGCCTTGTAGTCTTCTTCACTCTGGATTCTAAGACCTTCTCTTCTTTGGCTAGCTTCTTCTTGGGCATTGCATTGGTGTCTATATCTTGTAGTACCTTTGGTGGAGCTTTACCTTGCTAACTGATATCTCCTTTGAATCTAATTAGGTTTGCAATATTAAACACTGGTGAGATGGCTAAGTCTGATGGCAAGTCCACTTTGTAGGCATTCTCCCCATATTTGGCTAGAATCTTGCATGGGCCTACTCTCATCATCTGTAGCTTGGTGGGCATGCCCTTCTGCATCCTTTCTTTGTTAAGATGGACCATGACATAGTCCCCAATCTAAAACTATACTTCCTTCATCTTTTCATCCACTTTATCTTTGATTTTATGATTGGATTCCATAATGGTCTTCTTCACTTGCTCTTGAACCTCCTTGATAGTTTGAGTGAAATCTTTAGCTTGTCCACTCTTTAACTCCATAGAGCCTAAGTCTTTCAACTCACACACTCCTCTAGGGTGTCTTCCATAGACTATCTCAAAAGGACTTCTTCCTATGGTCCTATTTACACTGTCATTGTAAGCATATTCAGCCTGAGATATAACAAGATCCCAAGTCTACCCATACTCCTTTCTCAAACACCTTAGCAAGTTGCCAAGCACCTTGTTGATGACCTCAGTTTGACCATCAATTTGAGGATGGTATGCTGAATTTAAAGAGAGATTAGTTCCTAGCCTTTTCCATAAGGTTTGCCAAAAATGGGCCATGAACTTGATGTCCCTATCTTACACAATACTCAAAGGAAGTCCATGAATTCTAACTATCTCTTTGAAGAAGAGATGTGCCACATAGCTTGCATCATGAGTTGTTTTACAAGGAATGAAGTGACTCATTTTGGAAAACCTATCAACCACAACATAAATACTATCCATACTTGATTTGGTTTTACGAAGTCCAACCACAAAATCCATACTTACACATTCCCAAGGCCTATTTGGGATGGGCAAAGGCTGATAGAGTCCTGCATTACTTGAACCACCTTTAGCTCTTTGGCATACTCCACACTGCTCAACATATCATCTCACATCCCTTGCTAACTTAGGCCAAAAGTAGTATCTCTATACTAACTCCAATGTTTATTTTATGCCAAAATGACCACTAAGACTACCATTATGATTCTCTTGAATCAGATTTTCCCTCATGGATCCTCTAGGTACACAAAGCTGATTACCTTTAAACAAAAATCCATTTTGAAGGGTGTAATCTACAAACTCACCATGGAAATGGTTCTCAAACTCTAGGCACACCTTGTAGGCTTGTGAGAAGTCTTCATCCTCCTCATATAAGTCTTTAAAACTTTCTATTCCAATGCTTTGCAGCTGTACCTCTTGGATAGTCAATAACTTCCTACTCAAGGCATCTGCTAACTTGTTGAGATGCCCTTTCTTGTGCTTGATTGTGAAGGTAAAGGATTGGAGATACTCCATCCACTTCAAGTGCCTATTACTAAGCTTCTCCTGAGTGTTTATATAGCTTAAAGCCTAATTATCAATAAACACCACAAATTATTTTGGCAAAAGGTAATGCCTCCACTTCTTGAGAGATTGTACCAATGCATACAACTCCAAGTCATAAGCTGAATACTTCTTTGCCTCATTGAGTTTTTCACTAAATAATGCCACATGCCTTCCTTCTTGATTCAATACACCCCCTACTGCTACACCAATTACATCGCATTTAATGGTGAACAACTTGTCAAAAGTTGGTAAGAGTAAAATAGGTTTGGTAGCTACCTCTTACTTCAATGTTTGGAATGCTTTCTCAGTTGCCTCAGTCCATTTGAACTTTTTTTTGAGTCCTCCTTTGATGGTGTCAAGAACTGGTGTACATATCTCACTGAAGTTCCTCACAAACTTTCTATAAAATTGTGCCAAGCCATGAAAACTTCTAACTTCAGTCCCTATTTTAGGGGCAGGCCAATTCAAGATTACCTCCACCTTACTTGGGTCCATTTTTAGAGTACCTTTGGACACCAAAAATCCTAAGTAAACCAGCTCTTGCTGCATGAACTCACACTTTTCTAGGTTGATGGCTAATTTCTCTTCATGTAGCTTCTTCATAACCAACCTTAAGTGCTCAAGATGCTCTACTTGTGTTTTTCTATAGATGAGTATATCATCTAGATACACCACTATAAATCTGCCTGTGAAGTCCTTCAAGACCTCGTTCATTAATCTCATCAAGGTTCTTGGGGCATTGGTAAGCCCAAATGGCATTACAAGCCATTCATACAATCCACCTATGGTTTTGAAAGTGGTCTTCCACTCATCACCCTCCTTAATTCTGATTTGGTGATAACCACTCTTTAAATCCAACTTAGTGAAGTACATAGCACCACCTAGGCAATCCATCAAATCTTCTATTCTTAGAATTGGGAACCTATACCTGATAGTGATCTTGTTAATATCCCTTGAATCTCTGCAAAGTCTCCATTTTCCTCCTTTCTTGGATGCTAAGACCACTGGGACTACACATGGACTAATACTCTTCTTGATCAGCCCTTGATCCAATAACTCTTGCACTTGTCTTGCCACTTCCTTGTTCTAATCTGGGGTAAGCTTGTAGGCTGCTTTATTAGGCAGAGATGCATTGGGTACAAAGTCAATTTGATGACTTATAGCTCTTCTTGGAGGTAATGTGGTAGGGGTTCCATCACTCACAATATCTCTAAATTCTTCCAACATTTGCTGCACTTCCAATGGTGTTTTTACCTGCAACTTCTTGTCTTCCTCCTTTGGCTTCACCATGATAGCACATCCTATGGTCTCCTTGTCATGTAATGCTTGTAAGAACTCTTTACCACTACTAAGAAACACACTAGGTGTCTTAGAAGTGCCCTCTTCATTCTCTATTAAGGACTGAATTTTGAAAGTCCTCCCATCCTTCTTGAAAGCAATGGAGTTTTCCTCTCCATCATAGATCACCTTCCTATCAAATTGGTAGGGTCTTCCCAATAGAAGATGGCATGCATCCATGGGTAAGACGTCACAAAGAACTTTGTCTTTATAGCCTCCAATGGAAAACTCTACCCATGTATGCTCATTCACTAGCACACTTTGCTCCTAGTTCAACCAAGTCACCTTGTATGGATTTGCATGGGGAACCTTTGTGAGTTTAAGCTTCTTTGTTGTTTCCTCTTATATGATGTTATCAGTGGACCTTGAATCCACAATAACCTTACAAACCTTGCCTTGTATCTTGCACCTGACTCTAAAAAGAGCCCTCCTCTGCTTGGGTTCACCTTGATTAGGCTGCCTTATGAGTACTCTCCTGAACATCAAGTTAGAAAAGAAATGAAAGATCAACCTTTAATTATTATAAGAAAACCAATTACAATATATTTGCAACATGGGGTTTTTAAAATAAAAAATAACACAAAATTCAAAAAAAAAATTTATAAAAAATATATATTCGAGGTTGGGGGGCTGTACCCACCACAACTTTTTGGAAGACCTGCGCAAGGATTATCATTCACAGTACCTGTGCGGTACTGACGCATGAAAGTCCCCATGGGGAATATCATGTGGTAGTACCGATAGGGTACTGACATGTGTCAGTACCTCTATAGGGCACTGTGTGGGCCCCCTGTGTTCCCCACTTCATTGCATTGTTTGTAATTTTAAATTTTGTTTGAAAATTTAATATTTGGTTTTAATTTTAACATTTGTTTAATTAACTAAAATATTTAATGTTAATTTTTGTTTTGGATTTGATCATTTAGAATCAATGATTATGTTTTTAAAATAAGGGAATTTTGTATATGTTTTAGTTTATTTTATAGTGTTTACATTTGGTCATTTTTAGTATAGATTAATTTAAATTGTATATTAATTTATATTAATTCCCTTGTGGTAGTATATTAAATTTTTTTTATTAATTGATAATGATTATTAATTAATAAATACTTTACTTTTAATTGATATTTATATTGGTTTAAATATTTATATCATTTATTGATATGAGGAATTTCAAATATTTTTGGATTAATTATGACTAGGAGAATTATAATCTTTTTATTAGTTGTACATATGCATGGAGGAATCGCATGATAGAATGTTCTTTTGCATGTGTATTAAATTTGAGAGTTGTTCTAAATGTCCTAATTGACAACATGTATTTTTACAAGAGTTATGTTTATACTGAAATTGGGTGTTTTCTTTTGTTGAGCCCATAGGATGTACATTGGGAATATTCTTTGATTATAGCATTGATGTGATATTCATGCGAAGATTCTCCTAGTGAGTTTACACACTTCTATGCTTGGATTCATTTATGTTCAAAATAGAATTTAAATAATTTTGGATCATTTCAGTTCTTTATGATGTGAGTGTTGTATTCTTTGTTCCTAGAGTGTCTTCTTGTGCTTTTGTGATATCGGGATACTAGAAGACCTAGGGGAAGGAAAAAGGCCGGGGTAAGTGTCAGTTGTCCATGTTTTCAATATTATGTTTTGATGTATGTGTGAGATCTGATTATACCCTGACTTGACCATATAGGGTCATGATGTTTTGTATTTTTCTTTTGGTGCCTTTGTAATCATTTCTAGTTCTTGTATGTGAAACTAGATTTGGGATTACCTAGTTGTGTACCTGATTTGATATGTGTGAGATCTATGAGCCTAGGGTAGTTTACCTAGATATGTAGTAAGAGGTGGCTTGCAATAAGGATCGGTGCCTAGAAGTGGCTGCCAGGATCACTTATTGTAAGTATTGGTACTCAAGTGATAACTTAATATAACATTGAGAGATATTAAATTGAACCTACTAAGATAGGTTTCCTTTCCCTAGCTTGAGTGCTAGGACAGACTAAGATGGGAATGGAGAAGATGACTAGCCACCTTTAAAATGGATGAGTTGGCATAGTTGATAGATTCATCTGTACAAGAGGTCATTGACACCGTGTATGGTCACTTGGGTGTCAGGATCCAGAGAGATTACCAGGACAAAAATCAAGGCTTAAACATACATGATGAAACCTCCCTATGCATAGTCTAGTTATTCTACATGTGTTGGTTGCCTCTGGATTAGTGAATCTTACCTATCCCTTTCTTTTGTACTCCTTGAGTTAGAGAGTTTTCACGATCTTTTCCTTAGCTTGATCTGTTTGATGTTTGTTATCTGAGTGGGATCTGTTGTTATCTCCTTAGCATGGTGGGAGTGGACCATTTAGGTTCACGAGGTTGGGTGGTAGTGATTCTTTTACCATTTGATATTTTGATGTTAATGTGCCAGTGCTGGATGATCCTTGTGGCAGTTGTTCCTTCTTGATCTTCTTTGATGGAGTTGTGTTCATCTTTCTCTTCTTCTTGTGATCATGTATCTTTCTATCAGTTATTCAGAGATATCATGATGTATTTCTTTTCAATTATTGTATTACATACCTTGTGACATGTGCGGTGGATGTAGATTTATGGATACCTTGTGGTACCAATTGTATTTATGTTATCTTATATGTGATGTTGCTTTTATCTTTCATTTGTTTATATGATTTTTGTAATTGTACCTAATCTAAATTAATTAATTAATGTTAACGTAGTCTATGTCAAGGAACCCTTGAGAGTTGTAACCTGTGTTGGTTATTGTATTAATGTGATTAAATGGTAATTGCTTCCGCATTGATGATTATCTTGTATGTTAATGATGGGGAGGCTAGGATAGACTAGCTAGTCTATGCTCTAATCCTTACCCAAGGACCCAAGTGTACTCCTAACACCTATGATTGGTCTATAGGATACCTTACACATTCAAGGAGCCCCTGACCTACCTAGCCTGACCACCAAGTTTAGCTATTTGACCTTGCAACATTCTGAGCTCTAACTTCTAGCTTCATCCCTTACATAGGCTTATAAGGGTCTTCTAGGTTTCAACTCCATTCCCAAGCTCCAATAGAGGATTTCATGAGTTCCAAGATGTTTTTAGGGCATTTAGCACCTTTTCAATGCATTGGCATGGTTGGGTCATCACCCCATTTGAGGGTTCCTTTGCAATTTAGGGCTACAAGGAAGAGGTCTAATTAGCCCTCCTTCTGATTTTATAGGGTTTTTGACACCTTTCCCTCAAAGATTCAACACACTTGTTCTAAAGAACATCTACTAAAAATGAGCCATTCTCAAGGATTTTTGGGGTCTCAGGTTTCCAACAGGCCATACAGCACCTGTGCCAAATATGAGTGTTTTAAGGGCTTCTTGGTCTCTTCACTGTCCTAGTATTCAACAACACCTCTCCAAGGCTATTCAAACCCTCTCCTCCACAACACCACACCTTAAAACACCCTTCTTGACTCCCTCCAAAGGGAAAGCCATGGAACTCCTTCCTTTGCTCTTGAGAACTCTTTGTCTGCTGACTACTCCTAGTTCAGGGGCTTTGGCCACTTTTATAAAAATAAAATGTATTGAATGCTTGCTTTATTATTCATTCTAAATATAAGTTTCAATGAATATATGAATATTACTACTTCTTTGTGGGTGAACTTATTTATAGAGCTCAATAAAATTGGATAAGTGTGAAGTTATTTTCTCCTCTTAGTATTTTAATTTTTGTGTTGGATGTTGTGGGTGATTATTCCTAAAAGTTTCATCAACCTATGCATATAAATTTATGAGTTTCAAGTTCATCTATTTTCTTTAAAGTTCTATGATTATTTTTGTAACATGGCTATATTAAAATGTTAGCCTAACTTTATGGATTTCTAGTTATAATTGTACCTACTCATCAAATATTTGAAAAAATAAAATCGAACTTACACAAGGAGCTATACCTTGAACTAAAACTCAAAGGAAAAATAAAGAATTCTTCACTAACAGTTCGATAGCATTTTTTCTTTAGGTTTGGACAAGATCTAGAGTCATTGTGCTAATTATTTTGAAAAGATAAATCTATTAACCAACAATACACAGTGCTTCAATCATTTACAAATGATTGCATGATGTGGGGTTTTCTTTGTTCATATACTAGCAAATTTTGTATTATGTCATCTTAAAGTAGGCTTGAATTTTGTACCTCTTTTAATTTTATGTTTTATTATTATGAGAGTATATTGCACAAAAATCCAACTTCTAAAATTCTAAAAGACATTTCATAGGTAGAAGTCTTACGTTATATAATTTCTTGAATTGGTATATATTTATACCTTAACCTTGAATTTCAATATCAATAGGAACTTCAATATAAACAAGGTAAAGTCAATACTAAATATTATATTGATTTGAGGAATTCAACTCAATCCCATAATAAGGATGAATAACTCTACTATTATTCCTCCCAAAACCTGTTGGGAAAATGGCCAGTGCTCCCCTCAGGATTCGTGACATGACTTAACCACCTCTTGTGTCTTCTATAAGTCTAGTGGTTGTAACAAGTGGTATCAGAGCTTGGTCATAGGTTTGAATCCCCTCGGCTAATGCTGAGGAGGAGATTGTTGGAAAAATGGTCAGCGCTCCCATCAGGATTCGTGACATGCCTTAACCACCTCCTGTGCCTTCTATAAGTCTAGTGGTTGTATCGGGCATTAACATGTCAATCTTTTGGTGCAACGACAACCACTACTTGTAACAAAACCATGTATCTTAATTATGAAGATGTTTCTTTCCATGTTTGCGCTTAGCACCATGAATAATTTCTAAAAATATATGCATATATCTTGTAGCATCTTTTTAATTATAGGAATGAATTGAATCAAATAGATTGGAGCTTTTGGCTTTTATCTATGTTGTGCAGGGAGTAATTTTCAAATCTTGCTAGAGGGGGATATTTCTTTGTATTAGTAGTTTTGATTTTATTTATTTATTATTATTATATAGAGAGATCTTACACATATCATCAATATTTTTATTATTTCAATTTGATAGAAGTATGTCCTAGCATATAATTCATTTACAAGACAAGTATAATATAATATTCATGTGTAGAAATGAAGAACACATGTCAAAATAATTCTTGATTTTTTCTCTTCTTTGAAGCATTACGAGGAATCTATATCAGCATTAAATACATTTAAAACACATTCACAACAAATGTGTTTGTCTTTTTCTTTGTTCCATTAAAGTGAAAATGATGTAATCAAATAGATAGGCCTGGTAGAAAATGATCCATGTGATATAGTAGTTTTTACAATATACTTATCAATTCTAATAATCCTTACACTTTATTATAAATTAGAAATTAAAGGGACATTGTTTTCCGCATTCTACAACAAGTTAATTTACTCCAGCAAGTTTAGACAATCTATATGTGTTAGGTCAATACCACTTAGAGTAGGAGTGAACTCATATGATACAACTTACAAATCTTATTAGCATTTATTAAACTTGACTTTTTATAGCCTATGAATATTGATTGAAAACTATCAACAAATCAAACTTACATTGCATCGCAATAATAATTTCTAAAAATAATTATTCAACCTTCCTTATTTAAGATTTAAAATATTAATAATGTATATACCATTCCCAACTATCATACATCAATTTAAATTTATTTATAATTTATTCATAAATTATAAAAAATTTATAATTATAATAGTAGACTATTATAAACTATAGTAAATGTATAGCTCTTGGTTGGGAAACTTGGGTTAGAGTTTCCTCTGGCCCTTTCGCTGGTTTTTGGCTGCTTGATGGGTATTCTCTTGCAGCTTGTGTTTTGGGTTGTGGGAGCAACATGGTTTTTCCCATGTTGTTTGTTCCTTCTTGTTTAGGTGGGCTTTAATGTTATATCTAAAGTATTCTTGTTGTAAAGAGTTTTGGGTCCATTCAAAACCTATTTTTTCTTTAATAAAAAACTATAGTAAATTTAGAATTATAATTATAAACTATTTATTTATAACAGTTTGGTTTTTTTTTGCTGATGGTTGATTTTGTAGAAGCTCTATTCGATATTTTGTTTTAGAATGAGCTATTTTACAAGTTCTTTGGCTTTGTTAGAATGTAATTAAGTCTATGGGTAAAACTATTTAGGTTTAGATTTGTAGTGGGATAGTTTATTTAGATTTATATTTTGTAAAATATAGCTATGTTGTAAAAAGGGAAAATGTGACTTTGTGAACTTTATAATTTCCAAAACTATATATTTTTTATATGATAATATATTCAAGATTAATACCTTTCCCCCAAAAAATAAAAAATCATTATATATATTTTTTGAATAATCCAAATTAAGTTAAAATTATATCAGCCACTTTAAACAACATTTTAAATCTTAATCCTTTATGTAACTAAATAAAATAAAAGCTTATTTTGCACGTATTCAAATTTTACACCCCTACATACTTAGGAATCTCCGAGCATTCTCAAAGCAACATTCGTTTACCGAACATATAACTTAAATGAGAGAACGTGATCCTACGCATCTTTAATTTATTTTAAAGACCATGGCATTCATAAAGAATTAAAAAAGACTAGAGTTCCCAATTTTATAATTAGCTAATAGCATATATTATATTTTAAGAATATTTAGGCGTGAGTGTGATATTAAAAAAAATGATTTGGTAGTCTCTACAACTACCAATCAGCATTATACTTGGATATTTGTCTTTTGTATGTATGACCTATAATATTTTAAAAGGAATTTGGTGTTCTTTTGGGAGAAAGGAAATGGGATATTTATAGAAAGAATAATTGCATAAAATAATCATGATATACGAGTGTCCTAATCAAACCCATCTTGAAGATGAGAAGAGGTATATTGACTATTTGGTTGTTCCACTAAAATCCAACTCAAACGGTGACAAAATATAATGGAAAAAAGGTATTTTTCAAGTCAATGAACATGCCCATACCTTACCACTCCATAATGACAGGATAAATGCTGTTGAAAAGGATGGCACTAGGCTGCATTCAAGCCTTCAATAGAGTAGATTCATTGAACCTTTGCTTCTTCAAAGGAGCAGGTAAACCAAACATTAAGGGACACAAAAAGATTTTAGAGATTACACTATGAAATGATAAATAATCATTACATAAAATATATCAAAACATTTTATTTATATAATAAGATTTTATAACATTAAATTGTTTAGTGATTGCATTTTTTAAATTATGTTTGTGTATATAATCTATTGTTTTCAACAACAATTATGTGAATATGTGATAAGGAAAGTAATTTAGAGAAAATAAGCAAGCATAATAATTTAAACTAATGTTTATATTAGATATAATTTGAGCAATTTTTTTCAATGTAATATATGTTCTATTATTTCTTTAAAAAGTGAAGAGGTGTTAGAATATTTTTTATATTAATTAGCAATAAAACAAGGGTGTTGACCCTTACAAAACTACATCCCAAGAAGAACAACAAAAACCGCTTAAAGAAATAGCCAAATATAAGCTACCACCAACAATGTGGTCAATCAACATTTGGGCAACCATATCTTTCAGCACATTGTGAATAATCAAAGAGTTAATGTAAAACCTAAAACTAGAAGAAGTAAAACAATCTAGACATATAACAACAAGAAAAGAGTTCCTTCTAGAGAAAGAGTCTAGATTCATAAAACACATCAAAAGCAAGTTTTTCTAGGAACCTCATCGAGGGATATAGTGTTAAAAAATAGAATTATCCTGAATTAAAAGATCGCAAGGAGATTTAATGTCACCAAGCAATTGGTAGAGAACATGGCTCCATTCATCCATGAAGAACTTTAATAAGTCTTCGTAATTGCCTTCATCTTTTCCATCCTCATCAAGAACCTTGTGTTGCATTAGACATAGAGACATTGCAGAACTATGCATGACTTGTAGGTTGAACTTAGAGATACTCCCCATATTCCTTTCCATATGAAGCATTTTAGTTTTGATTTCCTCGACCTTGGTCTCCAGTTTATCTAGGTCCAAGGTTGTGTTCTAGAAGTATGTATAGATAGAATTTCTAGCAGTATGGTTAACATTCTCTTCTTAATGCATCATATCCCCACTTAGGTCGATCGACCACTCTTTCATTTTGTCAAAGATATGAGTGGAGCTATTAGTTATTGATGTCTTAGAGCTATCAATAGCTTAAATTTTAGCTAAGTGACCCTCCAACATCTTCCCCTTCTCTTCTTTATCCATAATCTTCCCACTCCCTCGATCAGCATAATCCTCCTCGAAATCATAGTTGATAAGCAATTTTTTACCCTTCTTTGCTGACTGAGTTTCAAGCCTATTAGACATATGTGGCCTCCTAAGTTTCTCATTGGCCTCATCTTCTTTGTCACTAATCACCTCCTAAACATATACTTTGGATTTCTTGGTAGGGGGAGGGATTTTTCCCTTTCCTTTTGGTAGTTGTCACATGTTTGGACACTTTTCTTTTCATCCCACTAAGTTCAATGAGGGGAACATTAGGATTGGGTGTTTCAAGGGTCCCAAGTCTAGAGGTAATCTTAGGGCCATAAGAGGCTTCTTTTCACACTCCACCATGCCTACTAATATTATCCCGTAGTGGAAAGGAATAGGCTTCTTTCCCTAGATATGAGCATTCTCCTTAGCTTCAAACAATAATCTTTCAAGAGAATTAAGTGGGAAAAATGAGAAGGAGATAAGATCATGGTTTCTAAAATGGTTGAAGAGAGGCATATGATAAAATTAGTAAACTTTGAATTACCCTTCTAAAGAGAAATGCTTCTTAATCATAAGAGAATCTAGTTTCAAGGGGGTGGAAGTTGTTCCCTTCCATATGCACTCTATGTCTTAACTAGAGATTTACTTCCTTTGAAGAATCTATTAATGTTGTCACTTTCCACCACCTAGCTAGTCTTCTTCCATTTCCTACGTTTAGAAGATAACCTCGTAGCCTTAGAAATTACCTCTTCGCTAACTTTGAAAGAGGTTCCCCATACAATGATTCTTTTGTATTCCCAAGAGGTAGAAAATTGTATGGATAAATCATAATTAATGTCATTTAAGGATTCAATAAACTCATAAATCCCCCCTTCTCTACAAACATGCCAAAAAGTGGCATCATTCTTGAAATCATCTAGCTTATCAAACTGAATACAAATATGGTCCCCATCCATACCTAAAGCAAAAAAGGATTACCCCCTCAGAAGGAAAAAAAACTATAGACCCAGACACATTTTAAAAAAAAATTGTCATTAGAACACAATGATTTAAAAGGAAATAAAGGGATTTTTTTCAACTTTGGTATAATTACTAAGCCATCCTCCCAAAAAAATCAGCTCGTAAAAGCTACAGGTTCCCACATACAAATGTATATTTAGCCTAGTGTACAATAAGTTCACACCTTTACAAGGGAAATAATAATTAATGTATAAGCAGTTGCATGTAATGAAAAAATAAATTCAAGTCCTCATTATAGGACCCACCCTAAGGTTCATGTGATTCATGCTTCTTTAAAGGCCACACATGTAGCTAATTATTACTAAAGAAGATATCATAGTCACACCTCTCAAGAATAATTTACATCCACAAACTTCCTTCTCACCTCATCCAAATCATATTCTAATTCTAATTTAAACTTTCAACCAGATTCTCCTTCTCCAAACCATCTAGTTTGGGACACCAGTAGGATGTGACCTGAAAGTAGGTTGTATACAACAAGATCTAATACTTGCCAATTGAAATATTGTCCATCATCCCTATTATGAATTTGTCTCTTTTTCCTTACAAGATTTTGAGTGTTAACTTGAAGTGACCCCTCCTTTCTCCAACACCCAAGTCCTTCCAAGTTTTAGCCAAGCACAATAGTAGAATGTTCTATCAGATTTCCTTCCCTATGATACTCTTATAGATTTATTGTGTTGTCATTAGTTTTGATAAAGTCATATTGATTGTCAAAGTTATTTGGTAAAGAAGGATAGTCAATTCTATAAAGAAAATAATCTAGTCAATAAAGGGAAGGAAAAGAAAATTTTGGTAAAAGGAATAAGGAACAAACACCAAGCAAGGAAAGGAAAACACCAAGCATCGAACAATTACCTATTTGAGAGTACACTTGTTACTAAGCAAAACAAAACATGTTACTGAGAAAAATAGACTGACATAAAAAGAATCTACAAATAATTGAATATGGACACTAAGCATAAAATTTTGTACAAATCTCTAGGAGATTGTTTGATGAAGTATTGGAGATTTAATTATGATGAATTTGCATGATTACAAGGTAAGATCCACCATTGAGAATTAAATATAATATATGCATTGGAGATGTAACCAT
The DNA here is from genome assembly GCA_027943335.1 of Chamaecyparis obtusa. Lineage (NCBI taxonomy): Eukaryota > Viridiplantae > Streptophyta > Pinopsida > Cupressales > Cupressaceae > Chamaecyparis > Chamaecyparis obtusa. Next base: position 187,402 of record BSBK01001197.1, read on the forward strand.
TTGGTAGCACTGCTTAAGGAGATGAATCTAGAACATTTTCACTACTTCTAGATCAAGTATAAAATGGATCAGAGTATAAAGATCAAGGTATGAGAGAGAGAGAGAGAGAGTGATGCAGGAGCATCTCAGGTTCTTAGCAATCCTGTGTCACCAAAAATAGTTTTGTGTTGTTAAGTTTTCTTGGTAGTTTCTTTCTGGCTCTCGGTGATGTTTTCCATTGTTTACCAATAGGGCTTGGTTATTTCTTGATTCCTTCATTGACCGAGTTGTCTTGGTTCCTTGATTTGTCGAGTTATTTCTTGGCACTCAGTAGTCTTTCTCACCGAGTGATTTATTTTGATTTCTTGTTGAGGCTGACTTGTGCATTTAATTGTGGTCGTAAATTTAATGTTGGTATCAATCATTGGGAAGTGTGTGGACCTAGATCTAGTCATTCCTTCTGCCAATGATGGATCTAAAAGCCAACTTGTTTTGGTAGCCTCTAGTATAAATGTAGTTATTGTTGGTAGTTTTTAGCTGTGCCAGATGGTAGAGTAGTAGCAGATCAGTTCATAAAAAAAAGATAGTTTCTAAATCCTTGCATGTTGGAGGACTATTGTAATAGAATTTGAATGTAATTGCCCTTAATTGGGAAGGCCTTACAACGCGACATGTATGAGGTGATTTCAAGAAAATAGATGACTTTTTTTGCTCTCTCTCTCTCTCTCTCTCTCTCTCTCTTTGTGTGTGTGTGTGTATTCTTTCTTCTATGTGTTGTTATACAAGGAGGATTTGGATTAGGGTGTTCCTTGGCCCCTCATCCTACTTGGCCTTGCATCAGATGGTATCAGAGAGAAGGTTGAGATCTGGATCTAAATTTGTGAATCTAGGTTGAGGGTTCCTTCTTGTTAAACCCAAGTTTATATTTGTTGTGGGGTAGAAGATGTTGGAAATATAGTTGGGAAAATATACTGAGAGGGGGGGGGGGGGACTTAATCAGATATCACCTACTTTAACTTTTAACATTGTATAAAAATTTTGCATAGCATCAAAAATACTTCCTCAAAACAAAGTAACTAACATACTAAGAAGCATTCATGAAAGTACTCATAACACTATAATTTTGGTTATCCAAAAACCCTTGAAAGGTAAAATTGGGGTGGGGATGACACCCACAAATCTTCACTATTGCAGTAATAAGTTTTCCTATTAGGGCTTACAAAATTTGATCAAAACTGCGATCTACCCTATGAGGGGTCTGCCTTGTTAAGAGCTCAAAGACTTATACAGTCTACCTTGCTAAAGGATTTAAAAAATTACAAAAAAGTAAGCACTCAGTTAGGATATTACAATAGGTCTGTTAAGACCACTCGGTTAAGAGATTTACCCTGATACACTTGTTAGAATGTCTCAGTACCTAATCCTTCGGTTTGCACTATATGTGGATTACAAATCTTCTCTTTATAGTATTGTATTGATCTCTTCTATCAGATTTATCTCTATTCTATCCTTTCACTGCTTAACTCGATCACTGAACTCTATCTGAATGCTTCACCAAAACTAAATGTGCCTCTCTGCTCATTCCTTCATGCCCTTTGCATCCTATCTTTCACACTCTCTTACGTTTTAAGGTTCAGATCTTATACTTATATATAAAAAACAAAACATCTTCATGATTCAAGATCTACAGTTCATATTAACTCCTTTGGCCACTTAAGCCTTACTAATTTCTGATTGGCTCTAAGTATTACATAGGGATCAATGATTGGAAAATAGATGTGTAATTACCTCTGTAATTACCTCAACAAACAAAATACAAAACATGAATGTCAGCCAAAATGATTCACCTCGATCACTATGCCATAACAAACTCATATGTCATTTCTCGCTAACTTGACAAATGATGTTCCTGATACTTAGCATTCACTGTACTCGACATATGTTGATATCTCTGTTGCTCAGTAATCATTGCATACATGACTCGACAAAACTTGACTCGGCTAATACAAAAAATGCATAGTGACCATAATTTTACTCGGTAGTACTATTGCTCGGTAAGTATACATTACATAACTTGGCCTTTACATAATGACTCAGTCGCAGTGATGACCAACCATCATTGCCTAGATAAATGATTAAGTGTGAGTCACTAATAGTCAACAAAACTATAGAGATCTACAATCTCCCCCTTTGACATTAGTGGAAAAAACACTTTGTCATGACATTATAGTTGTATTTACAAAAGTACTTAGTACTAGTAGAATACTTCCCCTAAGATATATATACATACAAAATTTTATTATCTTCCCTTTGTCATGTCATTTCACTTAATTTCCCCCTTGTTTTTGGCATGATGGATCTCTTTTGTAGTGGATATCGTGAAGTATTTCTCCAAAAATGGTTTGTGCAACATCATATCCATGTGCAGTACAGTTTCCCATCCTCCTGTAGCAATATTTAAAACTTCGGACTGCACTTCTAGCTCGACAGATAGATGAACTAGGCTCTTAGCTATAGACAAATTTGGATCCTTTTGTGTTAAGTCCTTAGCCTTGGCTAACTCTCTTTGGATGGCCTCCAGGTGAGGTGTCAAAATTGTTTGCATAGAGAGTAGATGAGCCCTTATCTTTCCATCATTAGCCATCAGTTTAGCTATCCGCCCTTGTGAATGCATAAGCTTGGCATAATGTCTTGCACTGGTTTCTACATCCAAGCTTAAGGCTTGACTAGCGGACTTTAGTTCTTGTTGTAGTTTATCAACCAGTCCTTGATTATCCTCAGTGAACTGTTCTATATTGAAAAGTTTGGTAAGAGAGATTGTGCATTCACAATGACTTCTTCTGACTCTGTTACCAAAGTGGAAAGTGCTACCTATTTCATTGAAATCTCAGTAGATACTTTTTCCATCATCTTGATCTTGAACTTTCTTTCCAACCATTGCAACAACTTATCACTAGCTCCACTTTCTTCTTTTGTTACTTTTTGAACAATATGGACAATTTGTTACAGTATGGGAGCAAAACTATTTATGTCAGACAACTCAAAAACATCATTAAAGATTTCTTTGATTTCATATAGAACCTTCTTTTGCTGATGTTCTCTTTTCATTTCTTCCTATCTTCTCTTCCTCTTCAATAAATCTTGTAGTACTTGTATCTACTCATAAGATAAGTTATCAGAATCCCATTTTGGAATAACAATAACTTCATCAATGGTTACCTCTAGTGAAAAGACTTTCACTTTATTCTTAAGTACCTTCTTTGGTGTGCTCCCACTCGACATCTATACAAGAGCTTGTATTGCCTCTTGTTCTTTAGGCTCTTGTACCTCAATAGCTTTATCTTTTACTTCTTTTACTTCCGTTCCCTTATCCTTCACATAAGGACTAGTAGCTTTTACTTCTGACTGCTCGCCTTGATCTTGTTGTAACTCCTCGATAGGTGTGGGTTGATTTGTTAGTGCCAATAGATCCTATTCCTTGGTAGTGTCTGTATTGAATAACATGTCAACTGTAACAACTTCAGGTTTGGCGGGGGTAGTGTTAACAGTTGATGTCTCATAGCTTTTACTTGTAAAATTATAGTATTGATGTTAGGAAAAGATGTGTCTTTTTCTTTCGAAACATGTAGATCCTCCTCGGTCAATACCTGAGTCTTTATTGGGGTATCCTCTATTATATCAACAATTTGTACTTCTAATACCTTTTTAATTTCCTGCACCTTAGGAGCTTCAATCTCCGGATTAGGTAATTCCATTGTATTATGTTATGTGTCATGCTTAACAACCTTAGATGTACTAGCATCTTTATCTGCATCCTTGTCAATTGTCAATCCAAACACTATCTTCCAAGTCCTTAGACTTTCCTAGACAACATCTTCAACCTTGTGTTGAAGGATTAAATAAGCTCTAAGCTTAGGATCAAATTTTTCTCTATATTGTTCCACAATTTTTCTAATGTTTGTAGGGGTTAAACTTGATTCAACTTATGCTAGGGTGCTCTCCCTTATTTATTTCTCTATATTAAAAGCATATTCCCATTTTTGTGCTACCATGTTGCTTAAATCCTTAGGAATCTAGTTTTCCAACTGAATAGGTAACATCTTGAAAATGCAAAGCATTTCAAGAATAGCATCTTCAACTTTTTCTTTGTCTCCTATACTCATGCATCCAAATTTTAATCCCTTTAATTCTTCTACTTTTGTAGTGCTTGTGATTTTGTGGCATATTTCATCCATAGTAGGTTTTACATTTTTCAATTCAATTTTCTTCTTCACCTCTTCATCACTTTCAATTTCCTCATCATCTTCCTATTCCAAAACAATTTTCCTCCTAGGCCTTTTGATAGCCTTGCTCGACACTACCTTAGGCTAAACAACTTTTCATTGACTTGATGTAGGGGATTTCTTTGGTGTCTCAGTAGCTTCTCCCCTTATTCTAGGCCTAAGCACAGGTGTTGATGATACTTTAGGTTTTAATATTCTTCTTTTGGTTTGGGGCTCAGTAATTACTAGCTTCTTACCTTTCTTATTTTCTACTTTAACTTCTTCTTCTTCTTCACTATCATTAGAGTCACTTCGTTCATCATCTCCTAATCCTTGGGTTAACTCAAGTGGTGCATCTTTCTCTGTTTCTTCCACATATTTCTCTAGATTCTTTACTATTTTCTTCCTCTTTCTCTCTACAGTTGCATCCATCAAACCCATAGTGATTTTAGACTTGGCTTCATTGTATGTTCCAAAATAGGGTGCTTTATAATCAATTTCTTCAACTAAGAGGGTTGTAATAGCAGTAGTAGTTTCATCTATGTTTACTTCATAGGATAATGACATTAGCCATGAAATCCTAGGAAAGACTGCTTGTGCATAAGTAAAGTCTGGGTCGACTAGAAAACATATATCCTTGCTATACTTCTCAATTAATGACATGGGGACTCTTCTCCTCTTCCTCATTTTCTTCTTGAACTAAAAAAATAGTTCTCCATCACACCATTAAAACTATCTCCTATCTAACCTATGAACTCACTTATTTGAATAGTAATGGGTCTCTTCTTATCCCATATCACACCTCTAACTATAGGAAAATACTTCTGTATGTAAAAGAATAGACAGACTAGAAAAGATCCAAACTTACACATGGAGTTCTTTGCAGTCTAGATTGAGTTGAGGTTCTTGGCAAGATAAGTCAACTGGAGCTCGAAAAGATCATACGTGTGTTTCTTCTTGATAATTTTCCATGCCTGGTCCATTTCCATACAGGGGACGTTGTCCAACCGACTGGATTGGTAGAATTTGTGTGAGATAACCCTAACAACAAAGTCAATTTCTAGATCTGTGATGGTGGAAATCGTCATTGCACACTTGTTCCATACTGCATGTGTGTTTTCTTGAATTTCTTCTTTACTTGAACACTTCATTGTTCTTTTTCCCTAAATTGTAGGGTATTCAGTGACTCAGTGGATCATTTCCTTCATTATTTTCATGGGTCCATCTTCCATCCACAATTTCATGTCATGCACTTGACTCAACACTATTTTTATCCATTTAACCTTAAAAATTTGTGTGAAATCTAGGGCATGCACTAAGCCTAGTTTGACAACCGATTTATACTCCGGCTTCAACACACCATTATCACACAATTTGTTGTATGCCTCCCTGATCTCGTAGTCTCTGATTTCTCTGATCTTGCACATGTAAAAAGATCTAATGTTGTTCATTATCAACACATTCTTCAGAATTGAAGATAGGGTGCCAGTAAGATCTCCTTTAATTGTGGTTTCCATAGTTGCCCTAAATTTATGTGGCTTACAAACTTCATTCCTTACCAATTGTGTGTTGAAAACTTCCATCCCTTGTTTCTTCATTGTAGCAGATGATGATGATACCATTTTAATTTAAAAATTTTGAAAATAAATATTTTCTCGATAGTCTACCTTTCTCATAAGTGTCCTATAGATGATTTTTTCCAAAAACACACTGAAAAGATTTAGAATCACCTTTGACAAATTGGTTGCTCACACTCTGAATCGCTCAAAGAAATCTCAATTCACTCAGTGAAATGAAATGGGTAAAAAATTTCTACTTTATAGATTCCAAAAAGTTGAATTAGGGCCTCATAAATACTCCGTACAAAATTCTAAGTGGAATACAATTGTCTCGGCAAACTCATGTTAACCTCGGCTAATACAAGCTCGGTTAATATAACCGTTAAGACGTAGCTCAGTGTATATAGCATCTTGGCCACAATAGGTGCTCGACATACATTGATAACTCGGTCAAGACACTGGTGCTCGGCATAAAATGAAATTTTCTATTTTTCTCAAATATGTCCTAATGCATCTTTGTCTATGTAGATATGGACTTTTACTCAAGTTTACATTAGGAACTGATGTAAGATAAAACATTGTAAGATTCAATTCTAAACATACCTTCTCTACTTAGTTAGAAGAAGTGTGATCACCTGATCCATCGGATTGGGTGACCTCAGATGTGCTAGCTTCACTTGTGCTTTCTTCTTCTTTCTTTTTCCATTTCTTATTCATCTAATTTCTCAATTTCTTACGGATATCTTCATTCTAATTCTAATCATTGCTCAGCATAGGTGATCTACAATCTTTATTTAGGTGACCTATCTTATTACATTTGTAACATACCATGCTTCCATTCATCCAACATTTGGATTTTCCTCTGAAATGAGTCTTCATACAATTTTCTCCAATGTTTCCATATTTTCCACAGTAATGACAATTGTACCAAGTGTTATAATCCCAATTGTATGAGTTATTCTTCACAGGTGACTTAGTATGTTTATTTGATGACCATATAGGTTTAGATCTACATTCAAATGCTCTATGCCCATACTTTTGATAGTTAAAACATTGACCTTGAAACTTAGGTAAGGTAGGTGGGTTTTTGACCTTAGACCTACATTCATGTGCCTGATGTCCATGTTTCTTATAGTTAAATCAATGTCCATTGAACTTAGGTTTAGGATCATACTTACCATGTTTTCTCCTGCATATTTTGGTTGTATGTCCTGGTTTTCCATAGGAATGACATGTGGGCTTGTTGTTCTTTGGTTTTGCATCCTCCTGCTCTCCATTCGTTGATGATTCTCCTTCTTTAGTAGATGATGAATGCTCATTTAGTCCAAGTCTAGATCTATTACCAGATCTTCTAGGTGACCTTAAAAAATCTTCAAAATATTTTGCAGCTTCATTAGGTTTGTTCATCCTTTCATTGATTTCCTTCTCAGATCTTATTTCATTCCTTAATTGATCATTTTTAGATCTCAGTTGGTTGATCTCCCACTGAGATCTAAAAATATTCCTTAATTCTTGATTAACCACTAGTAGTTGATTTACCATGTCTAGTTGATTGTTGGTCAACCTTTGCATGTCCCTTGTCCTTTCATCTAGTCTCATTTCTATTTGTCTTTTATCTTCTTCCGCCATTGTCTTGTCATCTTCAGCTTTATTGTTCGGTTCAACTACACAAAGACTGACAAATTGAATTTCTTGTTGTCTGCTTAGATTTCTGATGTCATCATTCAGTATAGTATTTTTCTCCTATATCTCTTTTATGGCTTTGTCACTTTTTGCAGAGTTTGCATTATCAAATAGTCCACTGGTATCTTCTTCTTGATAGAGTGAATCATTTTGCTGAATAGAAATTTCTCTTCTTTTGCTCAAGGATTTCTTCAATTCACCTCTAGCTGCTTCTAGTTGTTGTAATGCTAGCTGTACATCAATTTTCTAATTTTCAATGACCTTTACTAGCTTATAGACTTCCATATCAAGATATTTTTCTTCAAGTGGTTAGACTTTCTATGAGAAACCTTGCAGCTCTAATACCAATTATTGGAAATATAGTTGGGAAATATACTGAGAGGTGGGGCGGTGAATCAGTTATCACTTACTTTAACTTTTAACATTTTATAAAACTTTTGCATAGCATCAAAAATACTTCCTCAAAATAAAGTAACTAACATACTAAGAAGCATTCATGAAATTACTCATAACACAGTAATTTTGGTTACCCAGAAACCCTTGAAAGGTAAAACTGGGGTGGGGATGACACCCACAAATCTTCACTATTGTAGTAATAAGTTTTCCTGTTAGGGCTTACAAAATTTGATAAAAAATGTGATCTACCCTGTGAGGGGCCTGCCCTGTTAAAAGCTCAAAGACTTATACAATCTACCTTGCTAAAGGATTTAAAAACTTACAACAAAGTAAGTACTTAGTTAGGAGATTACAATAGGTTTGTTAGGATGACTTGTTTAAGAGATTTACCCTGATACACTTGTTAGAAAGTCTCAGTACATGATCCTTCAGTTTGCACTATATGTAGATTATAGATCTTCTCTTTATAGTATTTTATTGATCTCTTCTATCAAATTTATCTCTATTCTATCCTTTCACTGCTTAACTTGATCACTGAACTCTATCTGAATGCTTCACCAAAAAATAATGTGCCTCTCTACTCATTCCTTCATACCCTTCACATCCTCTCTTTCACACTCTCTTACGTTTTAGGGTTTAGATCTTATACTTATATATAAAAAACAAAACATCTTCGTGATTCAAGATCTATGGTTTAGATTAAGTCCTTTTGCTGCTTAAGCCTTACTAATTTATGATTGGCTCTAAGTATTACATAGGGATCAATGATTTCAAAATAGATGTGTAATTACATCCATAATTACCTCAACAAACAAAATACAAAACATCAATGTCAGCCAAAATGATTTACCTCGATCACTGTGCCATAACAAACTCATATGTCATTTCTGGCTAACTTAGCAAATGATGTTCCTGATACTCGACATTCACTGTACTTGGCATATGTTGATATCTCTATCACTTGGTAATTATTGCATACATGGCTTGGCAAAACTTGACTCGGCTAATAAAAAAAATGCATAGTGACCATAAGTTTACTCAGCAGTACTACTACTTGGTAAGTATACATTACATATCTCAGCCTTTACATAATGACTCAGTCGCATTGATGACCAACCATCATTGCCTAGATAAATGAATAAGTGTGAGTCACTAATAGTAAAAAAACCTATAGAGATCTATAGAAGATTGGGATCTGGCCTATAATTGCAAAGGGTTTTCAAGATGGTTCGTGGGAGGTGAGATGAAGATCTAGGATTTGCAAACATGCTAAGAAATATTGCTGCTAGGTTAGAAGTTTTTGAGACAACCCAGGGTTGTGGAAGACATCTTGAAGATGTTAGTGATGAAGAAATTGAATAGGAATAGGGTGAAGTAGAACCTACACCTATGATGGATCAGGGTGAGGAAAGATTGTTGAAGGGATTGATAAATCTGAAGTCTACACTATTGGAGATTTGCCAGCAGGCCAAAAATGACTGTATGTTTGTCATTGATGACAACATATGGAAAGTAGCATGTGTGGAAGTCTTATGCAATAATGTTTTAGTATATGTAGCATGGACATGATATCAACATGATATCATGGGCATAGAGGTTAACTTTTAGTACAAACAGTTATATAGCAACTGGTGTCAACAATGTTCCTGACAAAGTAACATATAGTGTTCTATGTATGGTTTTTCATACAGCTATCATGGAGCCTTGCACACTTGGATATGTGTTGAAGACATGTTAGTGATGTTCTAGTTATGGACGCATAGTTTTTTGATGAGTAGAAGTGAAGTTATGCAGTCGCTATTCGCCAGCAATAGTTTCCTATGTTTATTCAAAAGAGCCGACAAAGATTTTATTAGTTCTTGAGTTGCACCTATCTTTAAGGTATGCACCATTGGAGTTAAGGTTGGAACAGAGTTATTGATGTTTGGTTAAGAGAACATGAGTTAATTCAGCTTATAGAGAAAGATCCAATTGTTGAGGTAGAGCTGACAGTGTGTAGCGTGCGTCTACAATTATCCTATTAGACAGGTCCCAGAATGAGTTGCATGCATTGTAGAACCAACATAATGTTTATTGGAGTTTGATATGGTTTCTCTAATATGATTTCAAGGTGGTTCTAATAGGCTGACTTGATTATATCATTAAGAGGAAAGATATTTATAGGCAGTCATTTGTGATTGCTTGAGTGTGGTTCATGGTTGATTAAGCACAACAGAGCAAAGTGTGCGAAGTGTTGAGCCATCAGAAGAAGGTCTATGTGACCAAGTAAAGTACTTGTGCTATTTATTGGAACTAATCCAGATAGCAGGTCAAAGCGTAGTTCACCAAGATCCAGATATAGTGTGTATCTTTTATTCAGAAGGTTGTAGCCTTCACCCATTTGAGCAGTGAGCTCTCAGATAGTGCATCCTCTCCCCTAACAGGGACAATTGTAAAAGATTTCTAATAGGGTACAAACCTTGACCAAGTCTACTGTACTTAATATATTGTAAAGCTACTCCTAATAGGGTAAATGATCTTCTAACAAGGATCATTATACACTAGTATAGAATATTAGTGGGTATCAAGTCCCACCGGGGTTTTTACCCATTTGGGTTTCCCCGTAACCAAAATATTGGTGTTGTGTTCATGTGTTCTTTCATTGTGTTTATGCTTTATGTTTAAGCATACTTAATTGGATAAAGAATTGAATCTTGTAGATAACTAATTCAACCCCCCCTCTAAGTTATCTCTTGGGACTATTCTTAACAATTGGTATCAGAGCCAAGTACCTTGGAGAGAAAGTTTAACATCTTGAGGTTGATCAGATGGTGTACTTTAGGAAAGAAAGTCCTAAGTTCGATGGAGAGAATTATCTTGATTGGAAGAACAAGATGGTGACTCATTTGCAGTGCATTGCTTTTGATGTTTTTAATGTAACTATCAAAGAAACCAAGATTCCTACTTTAGAAGACCTTGCAAAAGATGATGCTACTCACACACAAAAGGAATTTTTTTATCAGAATGCTATTGCTAAAGAAGCCCTTATCAGTGCCCTATCTAATGCTAAATTTTCAGAAGTAAAAATGATAGATACAACCCACAAAATATGGAAGCACCTAGAAGACATATTTGAAAGATAAAAACAAGAAAAGGAAGTGTGCATAAAGACATGGAAGAAAAGATACAATGCTTTAGAGATGCTTCCTAAAGAAAATATCAGAGCTTACAATCAAAGAATAAATGAAGCAGTTGCTGGAATCAGGAACAATGGTGGAGAGATTTCAGAGGAGGACATTATAGATAAATTGATGAGTACTCTTACTCCTATTGGAATTAGGAGAGATAGGTAGTGAGATGGGAGGGGTGAATTAGTGTCTTCAAAACTTCACTTGTAAAACCTTTCAGATCCATAATTGTATACTATGATAACCGATCAAAATAACTTGAATCTAATTGCATAAATCAATCACCTAGTTAACTTGAGAAAGTAAACAACATGAAATCAATATGACAATCACATAACACAAGTATTTTTGTAACATAGAAACCCTTGTAACAAGGTAAAAACTACGGTGGGGATGACACCCATAAATTCTTCACTACTACATATAGAAAAGGTTTTCGTATTAAGGCTACAAGTTTTGATCACTTCTGGTGATCTTAACCTATTAGGAGTAACATAATTAGATCAGCTAGATCTACCTAGTTATAGGATTTTGACAACACTAATGAAGTTTGTACTTAGTTAAGAGATTTACATAAGACTGTTAAGTCTACTTTGTTAAGAGATTTTATAAAAAACTCTACTACAATTGTCAAAAAGTAATAGGCAATTTTCTGCTAGTTGACAACTCAATTATCTGAAATAGATCTATAAATGCTCATAAAAATATCACCTTGACTGTGACGATTCACTACTCTGTTCTACTCGGTAGCCTTCTCTAATTCTACTCAATCTGATATCCTTTGTACTATTATCTGCTCTGTAAACTAATTGACTTGAAGTTAGGCAATGGCTTCAAGTGCTCCGTGATTCATATATATCAGTTCACTTCTTATAAAATGATGCAAACATACAAAATATATAGTGTTCTATTTTTGCCACCTTAGCAAAAAATAGGTTACAAAAATAATCATAGATCTACGGTGCAAAATTAACCTAGATCAACTATTACAATAAGATAAACATTACATTTAATGAGTATATTTTACAATAAATGCTCCTCGATCTTGGTAAACCATTTTACGATATGTTGTAACTATTTGCATAGAAGAATGTGCCATTTTAGATTACTATGTCATTTTCTATGATCATTGGTAAACACTATATAATCTGCTCGGTGTATACTATCAGTTAGTGTCGGTGTTGCTAGTGCTCGATAAACTATGTGATGCTTAGTGTAATGGCTTTACCGACTGCTCTATCTTACTTCTAGTTATAGAACAATTCAATATAAGTGACCAGCCGACCTATTTAATATCCTTTGATACTAATGACAACCTTAAATGCTCAATAGAGATTAACAATCTCCCTCTTTGGCATTGGTATCAAAACTTCAAATGTATATAGACAAAATGTTTCTATATATTCCATATGTCTCCACCATATACATGTTGGAAATATAAATGGGAAAGTAATACCGAGAGGGGGGGGGTGAATCAGATATTACCTACTTTTATCCTTTGATTTGATAAAACTTTTATGCATAACATAAATAAAACTTGATCATAGTAAGCAACAAAACATATAAAGCAGCATGCATGAAATCACTCATAACACCAAGATTTTGGTAACCCAAAAACCCTTGAAAGGTAAAACTGGGGTGGGGATGACACCCACAAATCTTCACTAGTGCAGTAATAAGTTTTGCCTGTTAAGGCTTACAAAATGTGATCAAATCATGATCTACCCTGTGAAAGGTCTACTCAGTTAAGAGCAAAAAGAATGTATAGTCTACCTTGTTAAAGGATTTATAAACTTACAATAAAGTAAGCACTCGGTAAAGAGATTTAAAAAAATTCTACTAAGACTACTCGATTAAGAGATTTACCCTAATACACTATTCAAAATGTCTCAGTACCTAATCTTTCAGTTTGCACTAGTATGCAGATTACAGATCTCCTCTTTTCTTTATATTCTGATCTCTTCTATTTGATCATTCTTGATTCTGTCCTTTCACTGCTTAGCTCAGCCACTGAACTCTGTCTGAATACTTCGCTATTCTGAATATATTTCTCTGATCATTTTCTCATACTAATTCAATCTTATCTCTTTGATTCACACACTTATCTTTGATCTAGATCTTGCCCTTATATAACAACAAAATGTTTTACCATTTCAAGATCTACAAATTAGATTTATTTCTATTACCGCCTTAACTATACAATTTTCTGATTGGCTCTAGGTTTTACATAGGGATCAATGATAACAATATGGATGTGTAATTACCTCAGTAATTACCTCAATAGACAAAATACAAAACATTATTATCACCAAAAATGGTTTACCTCGATCATTGTGCCATTCCAAAATTGTATGTCAATTCTAGCTAACTCGACAAAAGTTATTCCTGGCACTTGGCATAAACTGTACTCGACATCGGTTGAACTTCTTTGTCACTCAGTAACCACTGATATATGTAACTCAGAAATAACTATACTCTCTTGAATATTACAAACATATAGTGACCATGACTTTACTTGGTAGTACTACTGCTCGGTAAGTATACAATACAAAACTCAGCCTTTACAAAATGACTCGATCGCAGTGATGACCAACCATCATTGCCTAGGTAAATGACTAAGTGTGAAACACTAATGGTCAACAAAAACTATAGGGATCTACAATACATATCCACAACAAAAAAATTTCTAAGTAAAAAGTACTCCCCCTCAGTGCATGCTCCCGGTAATATGAACTTATCAAAGTATACTTATTTGGCATATACATGTTTTACTCCTTTTTGATAATAATGCCAAATACAAAAAATAGAATGTATACTTACATCTTACCAAAAACATTTGGATGGGTTTTCGTTATAGACTCCAAGAGGTTGTCCCACTCCTATTTCAAGTTGGTAAGAGCAATATGCTGAAGACTGACTTGTGCATGCATGTCAAAGATATTATCTAACACTGAAATCTCTGGTGTTTCTACAAGTTGTTCAGCTTTGACTACATGAGTTTCAAAAATTTTCAGGTAAGGAGTGAGTTCTATTTGTAACTCTGTGACCTGATTAATGATTTTCTCTTCTTGTTTTCTTAGATCTACTATGAACTGTCAGAGTTCCTAAACTTGATGAATATGCTTTAAGAAAGCATTCAGCTCAGTTATAGCTGCTTGTGTACTCAACTTAATTTCTACTTCAAAACCTTTTATCTTTTCATTGACTTCTACAGTGAAGGTGTCTGAAGTACAAAGATTGATTAAAAATTGATAGATTATCTGGGTGATAGATTTTACCTTAGTAATGACCTTAGATAATTTTACCTTTTTCAGTGCCACTTCTGTGCTAATCCTTTATGCCAATTTTTCCTGAATCTTTGATTCTTCCCATTCCTCTATTCTTTTGTCTACATCAGTATCAGAGGCATTGATTTTGTCGGCAAGTAGAGCAAGTTGATCTATGATGGGAGTATTCTCATCAATATTTGTCTCTGGTACTATCTATTGTAGAATATCCCTCACATCATGTAACACTTCTATGCATTTGTGTTCCTGCCTTAACTTTTCTTGTGCCACTTTCCTTGAGAATAGCTCCCCATATCTACTTAGTTCCTCAGGGCTTAGGGTTCTCAGGTCACATTCTGGTATAATTATGACTTCATCAATGGTAACCAAACCTTTTTCTTTCTTCTTCTTCTTCTTTTGTGCAAGAGGAGACTTCTTCTTACTAATAACAATAGCTTTTTCTCCACTTTTCGAAGTATCCTTCCCAGTTGACACCGTATCTTCCTTCTTCTACTCCTCGGTAGATGGTGTGGGAGTCTTGGTTGTAGTGTCAGGTGGGTTCACCTTAGTCGACTTTGTTTCTTCTTGTTCCTTTGTTTTTGTAGACTGTGCCTCTATTTTGGTAGGCTCATTTGTATCTGTAGGTTGCTAAGGTGCTTGTATCCTAGTTGTATCTTTATTTTTCTCAGGATGAGAAGCATTAGGTTGTACGTGTGAAATTATTTCAACTACCTCTGCAAGTACAAGAAGTTCACCCAATAGAGATGTGAACACATTATCAGTGTCTAGTGCTTCATCTTTGTTTGGTGCAATATTCACATCTTAATCATCCTTATCATCAGGATCACCATTAGTGATGTCCTCAATGAGTACATCTTCATTGGTTTTCTTCTGCAAGTGGATCTTTACTTGATCTGGTGCATCCTGTGAAATTCTTATTTCTTCCTTTTGTTCGGTGATATCAATTACCTTGGTAATTGATATACTGGTGTCCTCTAATTTCTTTTTCTTGTCATCATCAATGTATATACCTTTAACTTTTGAACTGTGTCTCTTCTTAGATAGTTTCGGGAATGCTTCATGTTCATCTCTCTCTTCTGCTTTCAAAATTGATGTCCATAGAGAATCACATGTGACATCCATATCAACCACATTCTCATCCATTATCTGCATAGCTCTATTCTTGACTAGAAATCATGCTTGGTACTTTGTCATGTATTCACTTCCTACATCATAGCTAAAGTGTGAGGCTGTATAAACTAATGATTGTTCTCTTTTCCTTTTCTTAGTATTGAGTGCAATAGCCCATCTCTCATTTATTTTGTCATCTAGTTCCTTCGGTAATTGACATGCCAATTCCATTGGTACTCTCTTGAATTTAATCATCATTTGGATGATAGCATGTTCTAGCTTTGTC
The DNA here is from genome assembly GCA_027943335.1 of Chamaecyparis obtusa. Classification (NCBI taxonomy): domain Eukaryota; kingdom Viridiplantae; phylum Streptophyta; class Pinopsida; order Cupressales; family Cupressaceae; genus Chamaecyparis; species Chamaecyparis obtusa. The sequence goes on from BSBK01001197.1 coordinate 203,131, forward strand.
TTGTCCTTAATTAACATTTTGTTAAATTTGCCTATGCCTGGATCTGCAAGATTTCCATTTTCAATTATATCTTCAATTATTTCTTCTATTGTACTTTCCCTGTTATGAACTATCTTGAATTGATTAGGATCATTTTTAGTGTCAATCTCCTCTATATCTTCTTTACTTCTTATGTATTTCCTCTTTTTCTTTGGTGTCTCAACTACTTTCTTGTTCTTTCTCTTTATGTATTTCTTCGTCGATGTAGCTGCTCTTCTTTTTGCTACTTTTTCTATTTCTTATTTCTTAGTAGGTTGTGCTACAGTTGACAAATGTGTCTTCATTCCTTCAGGTTTTGGTAACTACATTTCCTCTTCAACATTGGTGGGAGGAACTGGTGTGGGATCCTTGTCTTTGTCTGACTCGGTCTCCTCTCTATCATAGGGCTTGTCAACCAATTGTAACTGACCTTTATTTGTTTCTTTAACCCGTGACTCCACAGATGAGGCAGATGCATTTCCATATTTTTCTGTGAGATCTTTTCTCATTTTCTTCGCCCTTCTAGACATTTTTTCAATCTCTATGTCTGTAGCGATTCATGACTTAGCTTCCTCATATGTGCCAAACCTAGTGGTAGTGATATCTATCGGTAATGCCAGCAATGCATTAATAGATTTCAAAGTGAAATCATAGTTCATTTCATATCCCATCAGTGCCAACCATTTTGTTCTCAGTTCTACTACCTTTATCATAGATTTGGAATTCTTTGATCTTGTTGTCTCCATATTCTCTTACAGTTGGTGTAGTAGTAGTTTGGAAAGATCTACCTAGTGATCTTTCTTCACAATTTTATATTCCATGTCCACGGTGCTATAGGGTACACTATTTAGTCTACTAGATTGAAATATCTTGTACCCAATTACATGAGCTGCAAATTTTACCGTTGGGTCTTTGATGGTTGAGATTTTCAGTGCCCTACCATCCCATTGAGCTCTAGTGTACTTTTTAACATCAGGATGAGATGAACTTTGAAAGACTTTTTCTTTGTCGGTTGTAGGGTACCCAATAACCCTACAAATAATCTTCTTTGTGACCTCAACATGTTTATCTAACCAAAATTTTCCATCATGAAATCTGCTTAGCACAATTGTTATCCAATCAATGCTGAATGTTTGCAGGAAGTATGTAAAATGTGATAACCCTGACTCCTCAATCTTCTTATAATCAGATTTTATCTTTCCATCCGGTCCACAAACTTTTTGATAAGTAGCAATGGTCTCAAAATCACATACTTCTCCAATTTTTCTATGAATATATTCCCTAACATCTTCTATTAACAAAACCCTATCTAGAATACTTGAAAATGCACCCATATCGTCTGTTTGTGCTGCAACCTTGGGATGTGGTTTGAATTTGGCCTCGGCAAAATTAGCCTTAAAAATTAATTGTACTTCCTCCTTAATGTTTTGTGATTTTCTTGCAGTTGACATTGATGCCATAAATTATTTCTTAGTGTTTCAGAAAGCAATAGATAACTGCTGTTCGGTAGTAAATGAACTTACTCGATATCGTCAAAGAATTATCATTGGTTCGATCTACAGTAGCTTTGAATCTATTCTGGAAAATATTTAGCTCAAACTCTTCTCTATAAAATCTCTATTCTTTGAAATTGCAATGTAACAATGAGCTCTATTTCTGCATATTTATAGACTTTTCGATATTCCCACTCAAACTTTGGTGCATTAAATGCATGACCTAACTTTTGATATGAAACAATTATTAGCTCAGTAATGTCTTCAATTTCCTTTTCTTGGTTAACATAGAATTTCTTTATTGGTTTGCACTATTTTTGGTTAACCTTGTATAGTGATTAACGACAGGTAATCAACTATCATTTCTTCTTTTACCGACTATGTGACATTTGCAAACTCACAACACATAAACCATAGTGCATCTTTATTCATGAAGATTTGGTATTTGTACATCATATATAAGGAACTGTATGTAAAATGTGATCATTTAAAAATATTAGTTCCATACACACCTTTTTCATCTTAAGTGGAGGTACTGATGTCACCCAATCTAGTGGACGAGGTTTCACCGATAGTGTTACTTGACTCAGCATTCTCATTAGATGCCTTCTTCCACATTATGTTCCTTAACTTCATAATTTTTGCAATGTTATATCGACTCTCAAATATATGGTTTTCATCTAGTGCTTGGTCTCTACAGTTCTTGCTTAAATGACCGACCTTGTGACAGTGCATACATGCCATTCCTACATTTGTCTAGTTTCTTGATTGTCCAATCCAACTCTTTCTATAACAATTCTTTGCAATATTTCCATACCAACCACATACAACATAATTAGTCCATGTATTATAATCCTAAACATATGAGTTACCTTGTCTCTTCGGTTGATATGGCTTTTGTTGTAGTTTCTCTTTAGGTGTCCAAACTTGTTTCATTCTTGCCTTACAGTCCCTTGCAGTGTGTCCATGCTTATTACAAGTATAGAATATTTTATCCTTAGTAGTATTATTAGCAATGCCATTCTGCTTAGCTCTTCATTCATAAGCTAGATGTCCAAACTTACCACAGTAATAACAATATCCATTGAATTTAGGAATGATAGGAGGTTTACCTTGTGCTTTGCTTCTGTACACATTAGATGTATGTCCTAGTTTTCCATAGTGATAACATGTCAACACTTTAGGTTTCTGACTTTGATTGTTGTTGACTTTTTTTTTTGTTGTGATGATTCTCCTTCACCAGTGTAGCCTATACCAGCTCTACTTCTGAATCTTCTCTGATTAGTCAAGAAATCATTAATCTTTTTAGAACTATCCTTAGCTATCTTCATCATTTCATTGTGTTGCTTTTGTATCTTTATTTCATTTCTCAGTTTTTCACTATCTTCTCTGAGTATTGCAACATCTTCAAGACTTCTTGATAATTCTCCATTTACTCAGTTCATTTCTTGATTAATTGTCATCATCTGATTTGATACTTGGAAGTGACGATCACTGAGTCTCTATATTTCACTTTCTTTTGCATGGAGTTGTTTAGTCATCAATCTTTGCTCTTCAATAGCCAGATTCCAATCTTGTTCATCTTTTCTAGCATTGTTCATGATTTCCACCATTCTCACCATTTGACATTCATGACCGATTTGAAGTGCTTTCACTTGCTCAGATAGATGCTGATTCTTTTCAAATAAATCAGAGATTATGCTTTCAAATCTGTTAGAGATGCTTCTAGAGCTTGATCCAATATGATCAAATATTTCATCAATAGGTTCTTCATGATAACCACTTTCATTATGTAGAATTGCAAGATTCTTTCTTTCAACTAGTAATTTCTTCAGTTCTTCCTTGGCTTGCTTATACTATTCCACAAACATCTGTATTTGTATCTTTTGACTCTCAATAGTCTTCTCAAGTTTGTATCTCTCCATGACTTAGATCTTTATGTTGGCAATTTGGTTGAGGTATGTACATGGTTGTTGTAATTATGGAAACATATGTTCCCTATGAAGATTGCATAAGCTGAAAAGTAAGTATGGAAGATCACAGACTAAAATTTTCTAAGTATGAAACAATGTTTTTGACAGAGCACCCGATATAGTTTGTTTTGGTGACGTTCACTAGAGCATGATCAGAGTTTGCACAATTGAACATAGACTCTATGGTGTCTAAGGATACCCCATCTTAGTGTGCAAAAGAGTATGGATAGTATGGACAAAGTAATGATTGTTTTACTGATGACAAAGTATAGCCGACAAAGCAGTTTTGAAGGCATAACTAGTAAATGAATTAAGGGATTATTTTTCTTGTCAAAATAATGAATTAATATTATAAAGAGATGACATCCTAGATGTTTAATCTTGGATAAAGACATGCAAGCTGATAGGAGAAAGAGATTATGTTTTTATCTTGTATAAATAAAGATGTACTGAACATACTTGAAATGTAACTTGTAACTTGTAATAGTTGTATATTGTGATAGCGGTGAAAGTTGTTGATGCGAAGTTGTAAGCAGTACCATATTGTAATCAGTAAACATTTGTATTACTTGTTTGGGCAATGAGCTCATCTGGTAATTAGGTTTTGTATCTACAACTCCTAATAGGGTTGAGCTTCTAACAAGGCCTATAGTCCCTTAACCAGGACCGATACACTATATGATTGTAATAGGATCCTAACAGGGTCAACATCCTTAATAGGATATCTTTTGATTAGTGGATCTTTGTGGGTACCATCCCCACTGGGGTTTTCCCTTGGCCAAGGTTTCCTTGAGGACATATCATGTGTTATGAGTTTGTGAAATACTGATTCACCCCCCCTCTTAGTATTTCCTATTTCTAACAATTGGTATCAGAGCACAGTTACTCGGAGAAGGAACATTCAAGGAAAGCCTAGCAGCTTGAGTAAGATCTCTATGGATATGGATCAGTTACAGAAGAATCTTGAAGAAGCTCTTGAACAAATTGACATGCTTACTGATGAAAGAAACACTCTGAAAAGAAAGTATGATGATGCAAAGAATCTTATTGACAAATTGAAAGGTAAGATAGAAGATCTGAAATCTGAAAAAGAATCTGAAACTCTCGTTGAAGATTGTGATGATTTATAAAAAGAAAATGTGATCCTTAAACATGAATTGAAGATAGAAAATCTGAAGCTTAGCTTGAAAGATGGAAATGGCAATTTAAAATCTCAGAATGAAAGTTTAAAGAATGAGAATGAAGATCTAAAATCTAAACTTGGCAAGGTAACATCTAAATTTGATAAAGTCAAATTACAATATGATGAACTTGAGAAATACAATAAGATTGTGAAAGGTGAATTGACTCAATCCAAACAAACACTTGAGAGGCTGTATTCAAATAGTGAAAAGATTAATGAGCAAGTATCTTATGGAAAACCATTCTATGAAAAAACTGGTCTTGGATTTAACATATTTAAGATAGTTAGTGAAAGCAAGAAACCAGATCTGAATGTATGTGAAAGCAGTGAAGAAAAGAAGTTAGATGAGAACAAATCTAAAGATGCACCTAAGCAAGAAGAATCACCAAAGCAAGAAGATGCACCAAAGCAAGAAGAACCACCAAAGCAAGATGAACCATCCAAAGGTATGGAAAGAGGATTCAAAGGTAGATGTTTTGCTTGTAATACTATTGGTCATATGAAGAGAGATTGTACAGGTAAACAATTCAAACCTCTTAATGGATATTGTTATAATTGTCATGGTTTTGGACATAGAGCTATTGAATGTAGATGATCTAAAGTTATTGAGAATAATTACAATAGTAGAATGCCTAGAAATACTAACAATGTAGATCAAAGATCAACTAAAGACATGAAAAGAGGAAATGGAATAGTATGTTTTAGATGCACCAAAATTGGACATATTGCTAGAAATTGCAGGACACAAATCAATCAGCAAACACCTAGATATGGAACCAATGGAATCATTTGTCAGATATGTAACAAGATTGGACACACAACAAGATTTTGTAGAATGAACAATGGAGGTTATCATCATAACCCTAACCCTAGAAACTATGCAAGAAGGAATGAAAATGCAAGAAACAAAGAGAAAGGTTGTTGTAGTAATGAAGATGAAGTAAAATTTGTTAAAGGCACAGATCAAGAAGGTATATTCAGCACTGAAAGTAATCAGGAAGGTAATGTATCTGATGGTAAGAATGAGTCCTTACCTAACCCTTCTTTAAGCACTTAAACTATGTAAACTTCTATAGTTTAGGAACTTAGAATTAGTGTAGAATTAGATTTTGAATGAGTTAAGTTTTGCGTAGTTAGATGAAGGTTTGTTATGTTATACTAATGCTATGGTTAAGTGTGCAAAAATAAATATTGTGTTTTGTGAGGTCGCAAGAAGATTTATGGTTGCAGGTTTACAGAATCAGCTTTTTGGCATTTTAGTGGCAAAAGAATTGAATGCGATGTCAGACCGAGTAAATGCTAAGTATTAAAAGATTGAAATTGAATTTATTATGATTATCAAGTGATTAGAAGTGATTTGGAAAGCCAAGAAAGAAGTTTGGAAGTGATTTGTAGAAGTTTGAAGCACTGATCTAGTGAAAGCCCTAATTTTGTGAATTTAAGGTATTTATCCAACTAAGATCTTGAATCAGCTTAAGTAATTAGATATAATCATGGATGTGTCATTGATTCACAACATCAAGGATAATAATAGACCTAGAACTAAGAAAGATCTAGTTGAACCCTCAGAAAGAGATGCTAGTTTAGCTTTATCATCCATACCAGATGGAGTTCTTCATTTAGAGAATGTTAAAAGTTATCTTGGATGCAAATATGAAACCCTAAGGGAGAGTAATTTTAATGGTGAATATCATAAATTGTACAACAAGGATATGTTAGTGAAACAAGGTTATGAACATCTAGCAAACAATGAAATCATTGAGTACTCTATGAAATATGAATTTGATGATGAGGAGTGTACTAAGATCATTTTGAGTAGGATACATAATGGTAAATTTTGGTTAGAAGATAGAGTTATAGACATAACTGCAGACCTACTTCATGATGTGACTGGATTATCAAAAGTTGGTACAATTCCACTGATTGAGAAAAATATGAGAAAGATTGTGATTGAAAACACCAGTTCAATATACAATGGCAGAGGTATAGTCATTAGTAAGATTAAGCAAGATGATGTAAAATACTTGTGTAAGATTTTGACAACAAAATTCTGTGGAAGTTCTAGTGAAGATGATATGCCAACAAGTATGGTACACATTGCTTATTTGATGTGTGTGGAGAAGAAGCCTGTGGATATGTGTGCAATTCTGAGAATATAGTTGTTTGAGAATTTGGAAAAGATAAAGAAAGCTAAATGCACTCACTTTAGATTTTCCTCATTGGTTACTTACATGTTCTTCCACTTACTAAGAAGATTTCCTTACACTATTGAATGGAATGATGGTGAGAATACTATAGAAAGAATTAATAAAGTTTACATGAAACATCTTATTGAGAAGGTTAATGACAGTGTAAAGTTAGTGTTGAAAACTTTTTAGAACATTGTGGTAAATAGATCAAGAATCCCTCCATCCCTAGTTGAGAAATACAAAGATGATATATGTTTTATGGTTGATACTGATTTCACTTACATTGAGTTAGTAGAACCTAGACATGAATTCATAGACCCTCTTGGCTATGAAATCTCTGAAGTTGAAATAGAAGGATATGTTAGTAGATTGTTGAAAAGTAAAGTGGATGATCATGGAAACATGTTTGGAACATATGATGAAAACTTTGATTCATAAAAGACACTCAAGGAAGAGAAATAATCAAAGAAGAGAGTGGAGTCTACAATAAAGAAAATTCTAAAAGAATTAGGTATGAGTGAGCAGGAATTTGATATTGCAAGAAAGACTGTAGAAGCAATAAGGCAAAGTGAGATACTATCAGTCCCACCTTTGGCATCAAGTGCAAAACCCATTCAAGTTAAGGTAAAGGTTGAAGAACCTGAGAAGGAACAAGAAATTAGTCAGACAAAGAAACCCTCTTTTTCAACACCAAGCAAAAGAATGAAGGCAAGTGCTTCAGGACTGGGTAAAAGACAAAAAATAATTGTTCCACTAGTACCTAGAAGAGTTGCAGAGATAAAAGATGATGAAGTAACAATAAAGAAGAAATCATGGAAACCGAGGATAGAAAGAGTTAATGAAGATATAATGTAGCATGGAGACTTTACCAAAATGAACAAATAATATGATTTATATGGATCCTCTAATAGATTAAATCTATAGAATGCAATGGTTACACATATGATTTTGACAAACAAGAAATTTGATACTATTCATGGAAAGATACCAGAAGATTTGTACAATAGACTTGTGAGAAGAAAGATGAGAGCACAAGAAGAAGATACTAAAATGAGAGAGAATTTGATAAGATAGTTCTATGACATAAGAGATGATAACCACCTTAAATAGATCCTCAAGCCACTTGAAACCCTATTAAGAACCAAAAGAAGAATGATACAAATAATGGGAGGTCAGTATGAACAAGTGAAGATTGAAACTAAAGAGGCAGTTGTGCAAGTGCTAGCAAACTTGGTAGCATGAAAAGAATAGCAAAGATCAATCACTTGTAGAACCAGCAGAGAAACAGAGTTTAGAATAGGCAGAGGCAGTAGCAGAGGTAGTTGAAGTTGAAGATATTCCCTCTTCTTCTATAAACATTGGCATAGAATCTATGGACATTGAAGGAACAAAAGTTACTTTAGATTTAGATGATGTAGTACTCAACAGTTTGGATAACATTGTTGACAATTTGGCTTTGGGAGAGAAAGAAAAGAGTATTGAAATAAAGACTACACAAATAGAAGAGAAAATGGAAATAGAGGCCCATACACCTATTGAACCACAAGAAGACATTAGTCTTACTCCTAAGACTGGAAAGGAGAAATGAATAGAAACATTGATTGAAGATTTGAGCAAGGAGGTTAATGACGATGATCAATTAGAGTTGATCACTTCTTTGAACAAAATTATTGGAAAGAACAAGAAAGTTAAGAATTTGGAAGGTAGTCTGAAAGATTTGACTGAGAAGCTACAAAGTGTTATATCTACAAAAGTCTTTGATGTTGAGCTCACAAATTTGACTGATATTGCTAAGGTTAAGGCTCAGACAACTTATGAAGCTGAGATGTTGCAGAATATAAGTGAAAATATCAAAAATGACATTGATAGCCTTGACAGACATATCAAGAACTTAAGGAAACATCTTGAGACTGGAAAGTGTTTGTACATTTAGTGTACAAAATCGGAAATTATAATTATTGAGGAAAAGAAGAAGCTAAAAGAGAAGCAAGATGAAATTGTAGTAGAGACAAACTCAATGGCCAACACAAACATAAAGATCAATGTAGTTGAGAAAAAGATCAGAAAATTATGTGATGAGATAAGGACTTTGAATGATGAGAAGAAGAGGAAAATTATCAGGATAAACATCTTGAGAGAGCATGTCTCTATCAAGTTGACTATCATAGAAGAGCAGCTAGAAGAATGTCTTACTACTAAGACATCATTTCAGAAGTTCAATTTTGAGTCCCTTCAAGCTTGTCAGATTGTAGCATACGGATTGAGTACTTTACTCAATGTAGTAGAATCAATTAAGAAGGCATGGGAGAAAGATTTTGAGGCTTGGAAGTCAGATTTTGTAGATTGTGTTGCAAGCTTACTGACTTTGCAATAAGATAGTAAGGTATAAGTTTTGACACAATTTTGTATATCCCTTTCCACCCTTTATTTTGTCATTGTTGTCAAAGGGGGAGAGATACTTAGAAAATTGTCTATATATTATAAGGAAGGATACTCATAGGGGGAGTTCTATGGATTATTATGAAGTATTATATATTATGTGTATATTTTGAGGAGATATAAGGATAGTATACTTATTTTATACTATGGCCACAATTTTGATACAAATTTTGAGATTTTGACTTGTACACTTAGCCAATTTTCTCATATGTTGCCACCAATGACAAAGGGGGAGATTGTTGGCAATTTGGCTAAGGTATGCATATGGATGTTGTAATTATGGAAACATATGTTCCCAATGAAGATCACATAAGCTGAAAAGTAAGTATGGAAGATCGCAGACTAAAATTGTCTAAGTATGAAACAGTGTTTTTGACAGAGCACTCGATACAGTTTATTTTGGTGACGTTCACTAGAGCATGATCAGAGTTTTCACAGTTTAACATAGACTCTATGGTGTCTAAGGATACCCCATCTCAGTGTGCAAAAGAGTACGGATAGTACAGACAAAGTTATGATTGTTTTATTGATGACAGAGTACAGTCGACAGAGCAGTTTTGAAGGTAGAACTAGTAAATGAATTAAGGGATTATTTTTCTTGTCAAAATAATGACTTAATATTATAAAGAGGCGACATCATAGATGTTTACTCTTGGATAAAGATATAAAAGCCGACAGGAGAAAGAGATTATGTTTGTATCTTGTATAAATAAAGATGTACCAAACATACTTGAAATGTAACTTGTAACTTGTAATAGTTGTATATTGTGATAGCGGCAAAAGTTGTTGATGCGAAGTTGTAAGCAGTACCATATTGTAATTAGTAAAAATTTATATTACTTGGTTGGGCAGTGAGCTCGTCTGGTAATCAGGTTTTGTATGTACAAATCCTAATAGGGTTGAGGCTTCTAAAAAGGCCTATAGTCCCTTAACCAGGACTAATACACTATATGATTGTAACAGGCTCCTAACAGGGTCAACATCCTTAACATGATATCTTTTGATTAGTGGATCTTTGTGGGTACCATCCCCACTAAGGTTTTACCTTGGCCAGGGTTTCCTCGAGAACATATCATGTGTTATGAGTTCTTTAGATTTACTGTTATGTATGCTATTTAGTTTCTTATGCTTTAAAGTAATTTGTTATATCCATAAGTGGGAAAAAGTAAAAGTTTGTGAAATACTGATTCACCTGTTGGTACTCAAAATGCAGTTTTGAGGTACCATGTAAAACGCTTGGTAAAGTGCTCCTTTTGGTCCAAAATGCACATGTGAAAAGGGTGTCTCTAGGTCTTGTAATGAGTGGAGAATGATTTGATACCTTTTTTATGTCCCATTGTTTCAAATTGAGCTTTCATTTTGCATATTGAAATGGGTTTGTATCAGTTCGTTTCTAGGAGATCCTGAATGCAGAAATTGCTAAGTATGAAGGTCACTGGGAAGGGGTACTTTGTCAGCTTGTAATTTGCACCCTGGAGATCCTTATCTCAATCTGTTTGTGTCCCTATGATCTATGCATAAAATACTTTAATGCTCCAAGATTTTGGGTCTTGACCAATCCATTTGTTAGCTTTTCCAGGCCCATTCTGTTTTCAAAAATTGAAAATTGCCTAGTTGTTCTGAATTGCTTGGATTTCATCCGATTGATAGAAACGTCAGAGAAAAATAGAATATAATAAACTACATTAAGTAAGGTGGTTGGCAGATTGAAAAAGATGCTAGTCGCATGATCGCATGAATAAAATAATGCTCATGCGATCATGCGACAAGAGCATTAGAGGGGACCCACGTGCATTGGCTATGATAGCAAAAGTTTTAAGGTTGTCGCATGATCGTATAAACCAAATAAGAGTTATGCGATCATGCGAAAAGGTGAAAGGAGAGGGCCCCACATAAAAAACAAGCCTGTGAATATGTGCAAATGGAAAACAAAAATGGTGGACATTTATTGAGGTCACATGATCGCAAGAGAGGAGAGAGAAGCCTTGCGATCATGCGACAAGGCATTGAGAAGGCTTACGGAAGGTGGGGAAGGTCAACAATAGTGTAGAGAAGGCTGGTTGCATGATTGCAAGACTAGCAATACTATCTTACGATCATGCACCAAGCTGACACGTGTCAGTCCGTTGAGGTGGCGCCTGGTGGACACTTGCAAAATCAACTCATAGGTAGTGAAAAGTTTGAAAATCCATTCTACTGATTTATCCCACATTGAGCGGATGGACGTTCTATTTTCCATTTATATAGGAAAGCACATAGAGTGAATGTAAAGAAAGCGCATAGGCTCTTGGCAGGTCCACCTTGCTGGAAGACTGTAGTGAGCTATGGGCCCCAATATTTTGGATGGAAACTCAGTGAAGGGACTTTGACCTCGAGATTTGTGCGACCATCCAATGATGGTCACATGATTGCAAGGGCTGAATCTGGCCCATGTGATCATGTGACAAGGTGACATGTGGCGGCTAGGCATGAGATCACCTGATAAACTGGGCAGTTAGTGAAAGATTCTGCGACTAAGAGGTGGCGGTCTGTTGACAGTGTTCGCCAATTCACTAAATGCTAGCAGTTAGGCCCTGAACATTCCGTGATTCAGAGAACATGCAATCGCTAGTTCACCAGTTAGCTGGTGGTTAGCATGAAATACTTAGTGAATTGGAGAATATGAACAGTCGCCTGGTCACTAGATGATGTGGCAAATGAGCTGACAAGGAGGCTCTCGGTGGGCCCTTTGACTGGAGGAAATGTAGTGTGCGGTAGTCTAAGGGTGGTTGCATGATCTCATGGGCCATTTCTGGCCTATGCGATCATGCGTGAGGCTACCATGTGGCACTCCGATAAGGTAAAAAATTCATTTAGTGATTCAGCGCTTGATGAGTTGGTAGTGGTGGGGTGGCAGGCCGGCCAATCTGGGCCTGCCACGTGGCATGTCCGTCCTGACAGGAGCATTCAAAATAATATTTTATTCTTTTCTTCCATGCATTTAGAATTCAAAAAATCAAAATTATAAACATAAATTTATATAGTTATGACTATATAAAAAAATTCAAACATTCAGAATTACAGAGCATGGGAGAGCTAAATTAATAGCTGGGGGCTTTATTTTTCGCCTAGATACCAAGTATAATATACCGCTGGAAAGGTCTCGATGTGAGGAATCCATTTTTGAGGTCAATTTCAGTGTAGGTCTAACCAGTTTCGAGATATTTGTAGTTGAAAGAAATAGGGGGCCAAGAAGATATTTTGGAAATATCTGATTTGTTGTATCCGATGACTCATGAGCTTGTTTGAGGAGATGAAAATAGGTTTTCTCAGGAGAAAAGAGCAGATGGTTCATTCAGTTCAGAGGGATGATTCATCAGATGAAGAAATTGACAAGTGTCCTCTCTTGTTTCCTTCTGGAATGTTCCCCTTCTCCTTCTTATTCTGATTTTGATTCGTTGTAGAGGGTTCTGAATTTTGGTTCTCCTAGGGAGAAATCCAATGCAAGTTCCATTAATGCAAGCTTGGTTCTGAACTTACTATTTTAGTCTAGATGTAGTGTGAATTTGAGTGTACTGAAATAAGTTTTATCAATGAAATATAGCTGGAATCTCATTGCAAGTATTCTAATGTCTCTGTGTGTTTTGGAAATTCTTATGAATTGGATTTGTAAGGCAATGTTCAATTTATCGTTTACAAGGTAGACTGTGAGTTTGTCCATAAGTTTCCTTCAAGGAAGGAGTAAATCTGGTTGGATAATCTCTAAGAATTTCAAGAATGTATAGATTTGATGATCATGTGTTTGTAGTGAAAATGGTAGTCTGTAAGGCAGGGTATTGATCTTAGGTGTTTTTGAATTGATGAATTTTTGTGGATGTTTTCTCAATTTTGACTCTGCACCCTAGGATAAGGCATTGGTTTTACACCAAACTTGCATCCAAATCTTAAATTCAAATCACTTTTCCATTTCTAGTTCAAGAGCATAAATGTTTGTCAATCGCATTGAATAATTCAAGTGCTTTTGGTGATTCCTTGTAGAAGTGAATCAGATAGGTTAACCTGCCTGAGTTTTAAACTCGAAGAGAAGAAGGGTGAATACCCTTGTCACATTTGCCATTTTTTTGCAATGATTGTTTTCTTTTGTTAATATCATGGATTGGCTTTCTAAGCTCTACATCAGTTGCAGCAAAAGACATTTAGAAAATCATTGTGAGAACCCCTAATCCACTGCAAGGATTTCATTGTGAAGCAGTGAGTCTGAAGATAGGTACACCTACCTGGGTCAGTGGAGCCCGAAGTAGAAGAAGGACTTGGTCCTTATCAATTAGCCTTTTCCCTGTAAGAATCCAGAATTGGGAACTTGAGAGTCAAGATTAATATTTATATTGGTGATTCTCCATGAAAAAGAGCTAACATCACCCCCCCCCTCTTAGTATTTCCTATTTCTAACACTTTACCCTTCAGTGGTTAGACTATTCAACAAGGGAACTATGCTTTGATACTAATTGTTGGAATTAGGAGAGATAGGTACTGAGAGGGGAGGGGTGAATCAATGTCTTCAAAGCTTCACTTGTAAAACCTTTCAGATCTATAACTGTATACTATGATAATTGATCAAAATAACTTGAATCTAATTGCATAAATCAATCACCTAGTTAACTTGAGAAAGTAAACAACATGAAATCAATATGACAATCACATAGCACAAGTATTTTGGTAATGCAGAAACCCTTGTAAGAAGGTAAAAACTGTGGTGGGGATGACACCCACAAATTCTTCACTACTATAGATAGAAAAGGTTGTAGGCTTCACCCATTTAAGGAGTGAGCTCTTGGATAGTGCAACCCTTGACAAGGTCTACTGTAAAAGACTCCTAACATGGTCCAACCCTTGACTAGGTCTACTATACTTAATATATTGTAAAGCTACTCCTAACAGGGTAAAGGATCTTCTAACAAGGATCATTATACACTAGTACATAATATTAGTGGGTATCAAGTCCCACCGGGGTTTTTACCTATTTGGGTTTCCCCGTAACCAAAATATTGGTGCTGTGTTCATGTGTTCTTTCATTGTGTTTATGCTTTATGTTTAAGTATACTTAATTGGATAAAGAATTGAATCTTGTAGATAACTGATTCACTCCCCCACACTCTTAGTTATCTCTTGGGACTATTCCTAACATACACCACATTACAACCCTCTTGAGTATAGTGGAAAGATGGATTTGAATGAGTTGATGAATTGGATCATTGAGAGGGAGAAGTATTTTGAGTATGAAAATGTTCCTAAGGAAAAGAAGGTGAAAACTGAAAGCACAAAGTTGAAGAGTCATGCATCCTTATGGTGGGAGCATCTGCAATTGGACAAAAAAAGGAAAGACAAAGAAAAAATCAAGAAATGGAATAAGATGGTAAATAAGTTGAAAGGCAAGTTCTTACCTTCTAATTATTGGATTAACTTGGTTAGGTGAATGCAAAGTCTGAGGCAGAAAGATAGCCCAGTAAAAGATTATATTGAGGAATTATATATATTAGATATTAGATCTGGACATGTTGAAGATGAAGTGGAAGGAATTTCTAGGTACTTGAATGGGTTAAGAGTTTCCATCAAAGAGGAAATCAGTTTGGTTAAGTTGGAAAATATTGAGGAAGCTTATCAGTTTTTCTTGAAAGTTGAGGATAAATTGAACAAAATACATGAGAAAAGACAAAGAGGAAGAGGTGGTAGATGCCCTATAGGAAGAGGTAGATCTTATGGTGAAAACAATAGATCTGATTAAGACAAGACAAACCAAGATAAAGGCAAGACCAAGTGGAAAGGTGAAATGTTTTCTAGAGGAAGAGACAGTAACTACCGAGATGGTTATAATAGAGGTGGATTTTGAGGAACTTGTTACAATTGTGGAGAATAAGGACATAGGTCATTTGAGTGTACACATGCAAGTAAGAAGGTTGGTAGTAGTAGAAATGCTTTGGTACAAGAAGACTCACCAAATGAACCAAAGAAAGAAAAGAACTTGATGGTCAAGAGAGCACTGTGGAGTGAAAGTAATAAGGAAGATCTGGTAAGGAAAAGTTTGTTTAAGACCACATGTAGAGTTGGTGATGAGATGTGGAAGGTAATAATTGATAGTGGAATCTCAAAGAATTTGGCATTTGAGGAAATGGTTACAAATTTGCAGTTGGAAAGGTTGAAACACCTGAAGCCCTATCAGATTTCATGGATCAAGTATGAGCATACACTATTAGTAAGTGAACAATGTTATGTGAATTTTAAAATTGGAAATTACTATGATAAAGTGTTGTGTGATATCATGCCTATGGATTGTTGTCATATTTTGTTGGGTAGACCTTGGCAATATGATAGACATGCTATATATGATGGGAGATTGCATAAATATACTATTTGGGTTGATGGGAGGAAGAAAATATTGTTGACTTTGATTAAAGAATCTATTAGTAATGTTTTTAAATCTATGAAAGTTTATTTTATGGAAGGAAGAAAGTTTGTTAAGGATTTTAAGAAGAATGATGTGTGTTTTGTTGTGATTCCTAACAAACTGAGTGCAAAGTAGTAGATAACATCCCTAAAGAGATTGATAAGATACTCACCGAGTATAAGGAGATCATTTCTAATAATGTACCTAATGGTTTTCCACCAAAGAGAAACATTGATCATTGCATGGATCTTATCCTAGGAGATAGTTTACCGAATAAGGCACAACATCGATTAACACCTACTGAGAATCAGGAATTGAACCGACAAATCCAATAATTATTGCAAAAATGTTTGATCTAAGAAATTTTGAGTCCTTGTGTAGTATCAATTGTATTGGCACCTAAGAAGAATGGAGAATGGTGAATGTGTATTGATTCTAGAGTAATCAACAAGATAAAAATGAAGTATAGGTTTCCTATATCGAGAATGGATGACATAATGGATAGTTTGACAGGAGAAAAGTATTTTACCAAAATTGATTTAAGAAGTGGATATCATCAGATAAGAATCAGAGAAGGTGATGAGTGGAAGACTTCCTTTAAAACAAGAGAAGGATTGTATGAAGGGTTGGTTATGCCTTTTGGTTTAACTAATGCACCAAGTACTTTTATGAGATTTATTGATGAAGTTTTGAAGAAATTATTGGGTAAATTTGTGATTGTATATCTAGAAGACATTTTGATATTTAGTAAGACTAGAGAAGAAAATTTGTTGCACATAAAACAAGTTTTGTAGAGGTTGAAAGAAGAAAAGTTGCTGATTAATTTGAAAAAGTGATCCTTCATCAAAGAGGAGATTGTGTACTTGGGATTTTTTATTTTGGTTGATAGTTTGAAATTGGATCCTGAAAAGGTTGAAGCTATTTTGAATTGACCTACACCTAAAAATGCTAGTAAGGTAAGATCATTTCATAGTTTAGCAAGTTTTTACCAAAATTTCATTAGAAATTTCAATTCAATTTGTAATACTATGACTGAGACTATGCAAGGAGATAAAAAAGAATTCAATTGGACACATGGAGCTGATAAAAGTTTTGAGACTTTGAAGCAAAAGGTTGTTAAATTACTTTTGTTAGCTTTACCTGATTTGAATAAGGTATTTCAAGTTGATGTAAGTGGTAATGCAATAGGAGCTATTTTGAGTCAAGAAGGTAAACTTGTTGCTTTATTTAGTGAGAAGTTGAATGATGCAAAAAGGAAATATTATGTGTATGATCAAGAGTTTTATGCTATTGTTCAATCTCTAAAGAAATGGAGACATTATTTGATACTGATTAAATTTGTGTTGTATACTGATCATAAGGCTTTATAATATCTGGGTAGTCAGAATAAATTGAATCAGAGACATATGAAATGGGTTGAATATTTGCAAAGTTATACATTTGTGATAAAACATAAGAGTGGAGTCACTAACCGAGTTGCTGATGCATTAAGTAGAAGAAGATCTTTGTTGACTGAGATGAGAATTCAAGTTCTTGGTTTTGATGACATGAAAGATTTGTATGAAACTGACCCTAATTTTTATGAGTCATGGAGGAAGTGCATAGCACTTATTCAAAATTAGCCGATTACTAAATGGGAAGACTATTTCGTTCAAGAAGGTATGTTTTTTAAAGGTATCCAGTTGTGTATACTGAGACGATCAATGAGAACTAATTTGATAAAGGAGAAACATAGTAGTGGTTTGGCTAGACATTTTGACATTGAGAAGACAGAGAATTTTCTTAAGGGGAAATATTTTGGCTGTAGTTCTATAAGGATGTTCAAAAATTTGTGAAAAGATGTGTATTTTTTCAAGTTGCAAAAGGAGTAAGTCAGAATACTTGATTGTATATACCAATTTTTGTTCCTGAGAAACCTTGGATTGATATCAGTATGGATTTTGTTCTTGGCTTACTGAAGAAAGTAAGAGGTGATGATTCTATATTTGTTGTTGTGGATAGATTTTCTAAGATGACACATTTTATACTCTTTAGAAAGACATTAGATGCAGTGCATATAGCAGATCTTTTCTTTAAGGAAGTTGTCAGATTACATGGATTACCAAGGAGTACCATCTCTAACCTAGATAGTAAGTTTTTTGGATACTTTTGGAAGACTCTTTGGAAAAATTTGGGTACTGAGTTAAAATATAATTCTACATTTCACCCATAGACTGATGGACAGAAAGAGGTTGCGAATAGAATTTTGGGTAATCTTTTGAGATGCTTAGTTCGAGATAAAATGAGTAATTGGTATTCTATGTAGGCACAAGAAGAGTTTGCATAGAATAATTTAGTGAATAGGAGTACTAGAAAATCACCTTTTGAGATTGTTAATGGCATACACCCAAGAGGTATATCAGATTTGAAGGATATTGCTAGTGAAGAAAAGAGATGTGTTGAAGGAGAAGATTTTGTTCAGTTCATGAAGACATTGCATGAGGAAGAGAAACATAAGTTGGAAAATAGTAATCAGAAATAAAAAGATAGAGAAGATAGATCAAGAAGACATAAGAATTTTGCAATTGTGAATGAAGTTATGGTACTCTTGAAGAAAGGTAGATTTCCTATTGGAATATATGGGAAGTTGAAAATGAAGAAATTTGGTCCTTGCAAGATATTGAGGAGATTTGACAGTGGAAATGCTTATGAGATTGAGTTACCTGATGACATAGCTATATCACCTATATTCAACATTATAGATTTTTTTGAGTATCATGAACATGTTGAAGACATGACAGTACTAAATGATTATCCTAAGAAATAGACATAAGAAATTGAGTAGACTTTGGAACAAAGAGTTGGCAGAAGTATAAGAGGAAAATAGTATATGGAGTATTTGATAAAGTGGAAGAATAGATTGGTTGAAGATAGTTCATGGATTTCATAATCTAAGTTTGATTCAGCTCAAGTTGTACCTGCTACATGATTTGAAGAATCATTTCAAACAACCCCAGGTGTTTGATGCAGGAGCATCTTGGGTTCTTATCAATCCCATGTCACCAAAAATAGTTTTTTGTTGTTAGGTTTTCTCGGTAGTTTCTTTTTGTCTCTAGGTGATATTTTCATTTGTTTATCGATGGGGATCAGTTATTGCTCAGTTCCTTCATTGACTAAGTTGGCTCAATTTCTTTGTTTGCTGAGTTATTTCCTAGCACTTATTAGTCTTACTCACCAAATGATTTATTTTGATTTCCTGTTGAGGCTGACTTGTGCATTTAATTATGGTCATAGATTTAATGTTGGTATCAATCATTGGGAAGCGTATGGACCTAGATCTAGTCGTTCCTTTCACCAATGATGGATCTAAAGGCTGACTTGTTTCAGTAGACTCTTGTATAAATGTAGTAGTTGTTGGCAATTTTTAGGAGTGTGAGATGGTAGAGTAGTAGTAGATCAGCTGGTAGAAAAAAGATAGTTTCTAAATCCTTGCATGTTGGAGGACTATTGTAATAGAATTTGAATGTAATTGGCCATAACTAGGAATGCCTTACAGCCTGACATGTATGAGGTAATTTCATGAAATAGATGATCTATTATGCATTCTCTGTGTGTGTGTGTATTGTTTCTTCTATGTGTTGTTCTACAAGGAGGATTTGGATTAGGGTGTACCTTGGCCCCTCATCCTACCCAACCTTGCATCAAAGAGAGAAGGTGATGAGCAGAGAAGCCATTGAGTAACAAAGAAGTTAGAGAAGAGTTATGAATGTGATTCAAAGTTGAATCTATTGAGTATAGAATTGAAATTGTGAGTGAAGTATAGTATGAGGTAAATCATTACCTAGAATATTGATTTTGATAAGAATATGTTGATGCAAGCATTACACACAATTTTGTTGTTGATTATAGTGTAATCAAAATTGTAAAAGCTCTTAACTGAATAGGACCTAATAGTCTTAAATTTTAAATCCTTTAATAGGGTACACCTCTTATTTTAGAGTTGTAAAATCCTTTACCAAGGTAGACTAAATAAGTATTTATACTCTTAACGGGGTAAATACTCTTAATAGGGAAATCTATCAGAAATAGCTAAATTTTGTAGCTCTAATCAAGAAAACTTTTTACTGCAGTAGTGAAGTGTTGTGGATGTCATCCCCACCATAGTTTTTTCCTCTGACTGAGGATTTTTGCGAGACCAAAAATTACAGTGTTATGAGTTGTGTTTTATAATTTTAATTTGCATGTTTTATGTTGATATATGAAAATTTATCGATCTGGTGAATGGTTAAAAGGTAGATAAAATTTTCGGAGTAATAATTCACCCTCTCCTCTTAGTAGTTAACTTTCCATAAATTAATTAAATAATTAGTATTAGAAAAGAGCCTCTTATTCAAAAGTTTAACCACTTGAGAGGAAAGATCTGGAGAGAAGGAAAACTATAGGTATGAAAATGTGATTGACAACATGAACATGGAACTGAGGATGTAAAATGACCAAATTAATGAACTAAGGAGGAAACTAAAGCATTCACTTAACAAGAGAAAGGAGCTAGCCCAAAAATTGAAAGATACACAAGATCAGGTTGAAGAACTTGAAGAATAATCAGAGGGAAGTATGTTTGGTGAATTTAAAGCTTCCATATCAGAGATGAATGAAAAGAAGAAAAGCCTAATTGATCAAGTAAAAGCACTAAAAAGAGAACAAGAAGCTCAATTAGTAGGAATGTGTGAAATCCTATAACAAAAGAAAAAAGTTGAAGATGAGAGAATATAAATTAGTGCAAGGCTAAATGAGAAAGATGTGGAGATGTAGAGGCTGACACAAAATCACTATAACTTGACAGATAAACTAATCTATGCTAATCAGGAGATTGCAAGGAAATTTGAAGAGATTTTTGGACTAAGATCAAAGAATGAACATTTGTAGAATGAACTAAAATATCAAAAGGATGAAAATGAAGTCTTGAAAAAGAATGAATAAACACTAAGAATACTAGATGAAAAAATAAGAGGTCAGAGACAACCGAGAGATAATACTAGACTTGGGTATACTTAAAACAACACTACCAAGAAGGGAGAGTCCTCAAATCAAGCATCCAAATGAGATAATGCTACCCCACCAAAGACAAAGAATCCTACTTGTTATCACTATGGGAAAATGGGTCATACAACTAATATATTCATCAGAAAAAGAGGTAATCTACTCGGTATTCCTAGGTTTAAGGGTTATTGTTACAATGGCAATAATTATGGTCCTAAAAAATTTGAGTGTAGATAAAGGATTGCTTACAATAAAAGGAAGCCAAAATTTGATGGTCACCACAATAATTTCCATAGATATGGTCACAAGTCTAAACATTGTAGACCACAAAGGAAGAATAGGAAATGGGTACCTAACTGATAGAATAATGCAAACAATCAACAAGGCTCATCTATAACATGGGACTAAAATATAATAATTTCATGTACAACATGTGGGATATTTGGACGCATTGTTGAAAATTGCATTTTGATGCATGGAAGGAACAATAGAAGTGTTGGAAATATAGATGGAGTAACTGAGAGGGGGGTGAATTAGTTAACCACAAAAATATTACCATAGATCCCTTAGATGTCTTATTAAATCATTTACTGTTGTTACTCCACAAACATACAGAGAAATGTTGTAACTTGGTTAATATAGTGAGTGTTAATTATAATTGATCTTAAGCATTCATTAGTGATTAACATGCATGCATAAAGAAAATAAAATGAACACATGTGACACCAGATTTAACATGGAAACCCAATTTGGGAAAAACCACCAATGTAACTAGTTACTATTTTTCACTCTTCTGAAGTGAGCCCTGTTAGGAGCCAACCCAGTTAAAGGTTACAAAACACACTGTTAGGTGTGACCTTATTAGAGGATTTAATCACCCTGTTAGGAGTGGCCTTGTAAGAGGTCTTTGAAAAAATTCAACAAAATTGTCACCTTGTTAGAGGATTTACAAAATGGTTGTTAAACCAACTTTGTTAAGAAATTTTGAAATCACTGCTACAATGGTAAGAAAGTAACAATGAAATGACCTTAATAAGATGCAACTGAATTGCTAATTATAGATCTCTATTCTACTTCACTAGATCCTTCCTGTTCAAATATATCTTTGCTGCTCCTCAAGGATATCTAGCGATCCTTCAAAATTTGCACACACCTTCCTTCAAAATGATCAATGCATTTACATGTTCACTCATCCATCCATTCACATTATCCACACATTGAATTCTCAACTTGACCTTTTATATATACCATTCAGATTGTTAAGTCATCTCATATACACATGACAAACACTAATAATCATTACCTTAGTCGGCTGGAATAAATAAACTTTATTTCTCAAAATTAAAAAAATCCTTCATTAGCCGACCTTGCTCGGTAAACATTGATCCTGAAAGGATTTCCTTTGTTGACCGAATGAAGCTCGGTTACCACTATGAATTTTGCAACATCCTTTGACGCCTGAGTGAACTTAGTAAACACTAACTTTTCTTCGTTAAGCATGTAGGCTTGGTTAACACTGTTTTCTACCATATTTTCCTTTGACGACCGAGTGATCTTGACAAACACTAAAAATCACTTAGCTAACCAACTGAGCTCGGTAGACATAGAGTGATAATTGATATGACATTTGTGTGACATCAAGGACAACACACAATTAAACAATTGTATCCAACAATCTCCCTCTTTGGCATTGATGGCAACACAACATGTCATAGCACAATGAAATTTTAAACAAAACATAGAGTAAGGAACATATCCTTAGTTTCATTCTGATTCTCATCTATGAGAACTCCCTCTGTCAGTGTAAGCTCTTCCTATCTACAAACTTCTCTCTCTAACTATAAACTCTCCCTCTTAACTTCTCCCTCTTAGAGAAATTTCTTGAGATATGATAGCAAACTCTCCCTCTTTGAAACCACATGCCAAAGACAACACATACCAAGTGAATATCAATGTACCTTGAGTACTGATTCATATGCAATGATTCTTTGACTATGATGCATCAACTGAATGATCTTCAACATGCTCTGGTTGATGCATCACTAAAACTTTATTTAGTGAACTTCAGATAGGGGAATGACCCCTAACTTACCTCTTAGATACAAAAATGCATCCTTAGGTAGTGGCTTGGTGAATATATCTACAATCTCTTCTTTTGTATGAACACATTCCAATTTGATTTCCTTGTCCTGCACCAATTCTCTGAGAAAGTGATATTTTATAGCAATGTGCTTGGTTTTGGAATGCATTACTAGATTCTTTGAAATATTTATTGCACTTGTATTATCACAAAACATAACAACTAGTTCTTTGATCTCAACCTTCATGCCTTCCAATAACTATTTAAACCAAACAATATTAGAGCAGTTTACTGCTGCATCAACATATTCTGCTTCTACTATGGATTGGGACGTGCAATTTTGCTTTTTACTGGTCCAAGATACCAACCTCTTGCCAAGAAAGAATGCTCCACCACTTGTACTCTTTTTGTCATCAATGTTTCCTACCCAATTAGCATCAGTAAACACTTTTAAGTCCAGATTGCCTCCAAATTTATACCACAAGCCATAATCTTCAGTTCCTTTTAAGTATCTCAAGATTCTTTTGATTGCCATCATATGATTTTCTCTTGGTTTTGCTAAGAATCTTGCTACTATACCAACTGCTAAGGCAATATCAGGCCTTGTATGAACTACATACTGTAATTTTCCAATCATTGATCTGTATAAGGTCTGATCTACTTCTTTTGAATCATCATCTTTGGTAAGCTTCAGTCTAGTACACATGGGGGTACCAACTAGTTTTGAATCTTCCATACCAAACTTCTTAAGTATTTCCTTGATGTATTTAGACTGAGTAATGTAGATACCATTCTTGCTTTGCTGAATCTGAAGACCAACAAATAAATTTATTTGACCAAACATAGACATTTCAAATTCTTTGTTCATCTACTCTAAAAATTCTTTGCACTGATCATCATTACCTGTAAACATAGTATCATCCACAAATATTTCTGCCAAAACAATTTTGTTATCTGGTCCTTCCTTGATGTACAAACTATTGTTATCATTAGCTCTTTTGAAACCAATCTGAATAAGATAATTATGTAATCTTTCATACCATGCTCTAGGGGCTTGTTTCAGACCATAAAATGCTTTGTGTAGCTTGCAAACCATATTCCTTTTGTCTGGATCAATAAAACCTTCAAGTTGCTCAATGTAGACTTCTTCATCAAGAATACCATTGAGAAATGTAGATTTTACATCCATCTGATATACCTTAAATCCTTTATGTGCTGCATATGCAAGTAGAGTCCTTACACCTTCTAATCTTGTAATAGGAGCAAAAGTCTCACCATAATCTATGCCTTCTTCTTGAGAATATCCTTTACACACCAATCTAGCTTTGTTTCTTGATACTTGACCATCTTCATTCAACTTATTCTTGAATACCCATTTTGTTCCAATTACATTTTTATCTTTAGGCCTAGGTACAAGAGTCCGTGTTTTTTTCTTCTCTATTTGTTTTATTTCTTCATTCATAGCCTTAATCCAAATTTCATTTTCCAATGCATCTTTGACAATTCTAGGTTCAAAATCAGCAAGTAAACATGTACCTTTTAGTTTACTTCTTGTCATAGTACCTTCTGATTTGTTTCCAATAATCTGATCTGGTGTATGATGCCTCCTGACATACTTGGCCAATACAGGTTCCTTGCCTCTTGAATGAGTTACATTGTCATCTTCTTGAATTTCATCTTTAGGTTATGGATGCTCAGGCTCGGTAGATATTGGCTGGGTAGCTTCAGACTGAGACTCGGGTCCTTGTGACTCGGTTTGATCTTCTTCTTGTGACTCGGTTTGAACTTCTTCTTGTGACTTGGTTTGAACTTCTTCTTATGACTCAGTTATTATACTAGGCTCAGTAGATGCAGTCTCCTTATTGACAGATGTGTCTGGTAATGTATCAGGTTCAATGTAAACAAATCTCCTATAATCCTCTAGTTCCTTTTTGCTTTCTTCTTCAGTCTTTTCTGCAAACTCATCAACTTTCACATGTGCACTTTCTATGATTTTGTGAGTAGACAAATTCAAACATCTATATACCTTACTCTTGCAAGAATATCCCAAAAATATTCCTTCATTACTTTTCACATCAAATTTTCCTTTTCTAGATAATTTTAAGATGTAACACTTACTACCAAATACTTTCAGGTAACTTACATTGGGTTTATATCCATACCATAACTCATAAGGAGTTTTGAATGTGTCTTTCTTCAACTATACTCAGTTTAAGTTATGAACTGCAGTGTTGATAGCTTCCTTCCAGTATTTCATAGCAATGTTCTTTTCAATCATTAGAGTCCTTGCACAATCCATGATAGATCTGTTCCTCCTTTCAGCTATTCCATTCTGCTCAGGAGTTCCTGGGGCTGATACCTATCTTTTGATTCCTCTTTCAATGAAAAAATTATTGAATACATGGGAGATGAATTCACCACCTCTGTCTGATCTCAAGCACTTCATTATTTTCCCTATTTCCTTTTCTACTCTTGCCAAATACCATTTGAATTTCTCAAATGCTTTTGACTTTTCTCTTAGATACATAACAGTCATCATTCTAGAGTAGTCATCAACAAAGAGAATAAAGAATTTTTCTCCAATATAGCTCTCAATTCCAATAGGTCCACACAAATCAGTATTCACAATTTCCAAAATATCTTCAGACTGATAGTTTTTACTTTTAAAGCTAGTCTTTCCCATTTTACCAATCTGACAATTCTTGCATAGAGCAACATCAGGTTTCTTCAAAGTAGGAATGCCTCTTACTTTCTTGAATTTGCTTATTTTCACCATGTTATCAAAATTTACATGACATAACCTTTTTTTCCATAACCAACTTTCTTCAATTTGAGCAATAAAACATGAGCATTCACCAAGATCAAGATAAAACAAGTTACCTTTGGTTTGTTTGCCTGATCCAATCAGTTTTCCCTTGTCATCTAGCAGTCTTTCTTTTCCATGCATGAATTCAACCTTGAATCCAATGTTGATTAGCTATGCTACACTTAGAAGATTATGCTTTAGTCCTTCAACCCAATATACATTATCACATATAAGTTCTTTGGTTAATGAGATTCATCCTCTTCCTTTTATGCAACAAGGTTCATTGTTTCCAAAACTTACATTACCACCATCATAGTCTTCAAGGTTTTCAAACTTTGTTTTGTTACCAGTCATATGATGTGAACATCCACTGTCTATGATCCATGTATCATTTTTGCTTACATGAGAGATAAGTGCCATCTTATCTTCATCATCATCAGATTCATCTTTTATAGCAATGTAGACAATTTCATCTTCACTATTATCAGAATCCTTAGCCATAAAACATGTTTTCTTACCTTTATCCTTGAATGATTTGAAATTCTTCTTGCCATTGTACTTGTGACCTTTCTTCTCATCCTTGCTTTTCTTGTTTGGGCACCTAGCTGTAATATGACTAATTTCTTCACATGAAAAATAGATTAAGGGAGTTTTACATTTGTATTTACCTCTGCCTCTAGTATATTTCTTTGCAAGTAATGCTTCAATAACTTCAAGATCACTATCTAAACTTTCCTCTGATTCTTCTTCACTTTCTGTCTGAATTTTCTTGCCCTTCTTAAGTGAAAGTTTGGCCTCAAATGCTGATTCAATATTTTTGGAAGTTGGAACATAGTTTTCATAGTTATCCAACTCGAAGGCTGTCAATCTTCCCACTAAGGCATCCAAAGTTATATTATGATTTTCTTCACATCTTCTTTCTTGAATATCAGATACTCTTATTGCATAGATAGGGAGTAATGTTCTAAGAACCTTACTTATAATAGTTTCATCATCAATTGTTCCTCTAGAAGCTCTGATTGCACTAACACTTGCCTTGATCCTTTCAACATATTTTGCAATGTTTTCATTTGATCAAAATGTCCTCTTAGGCTTTTTGCTTTGGCTCTCTTCACATTGTCATCACCACCATAAATTTTCTTCAGCTTGTTCCACATTGCATAAGCAGTTGTGTAGTCTTTGATCTCATCAAATTATTCATAGCTGAGAGCTGATGCAATGTCTATCATCATGGTGTTATGGTTCTTTTTTTCTGCAATGTCTTCAATAGATAATGTGCCAATAGGATCTGTATATTCTTCATCAAGATATTTGCTTCTTGAATCACTAATGGAAGCCAGATGAAGTCTCATGAGTCCTTGCCATGCTGAAAAGTTATCTCTGTTAAGCCTTGAAATTTCTCTCTTGTAAGACATCCTGATCTTTAGCTTAGGTCCTTGAAACCCTTCCTACAAGCACCAAATGCTCTGATATCAATTGTTGGAAATATAGATGGAGTAACTAAGAGGGGGGGTGAATTAGTTAACCACAAAAATATTACCATAGATCCCTTAGATGTCTTATTAAATCATTTACTGCTGTTACTCGACAAACATACAGAGAAATGTTGTAACTCAGTTAATGTAGTGAGTGTTAATTATAACCGATCTTAAGCATTCATTAGTGATTAACATGCATGCATAAAGAAAATAACATGAACACATGTGACACCAGATTTAACGTGGAAACCCAATTTGGGAAAAACCACCAATGTAACTAGTTACTATTTTTCACTCTTCTGAAGTGAGCCTTGTTAGGAGCCAACCTGGTTAAAGGTTACAAAACACACTGTTAGGTGTGACCTTGTTAGAGGATTTAATCACCCTATTAGGAGTGGCATTGTAAGAGGTCTTTGAAACAATTCAACATAACTGTCACCTTGTTAGAGGATTTAAAAAATGGCTATTAAACCAACTCTGTTAAGAGATTTTGAAATCACTGCTACAATGGTAAGAAAGTAACAATGAAATGACCTAAATAAGATGCAATTGAATTGCTGATTACAGATCTCTATTCTTCTTCACTAGATCCTTCCTGATCAAATATATCTTTGCTGATCCTCAAGGATATCTAGCCATCCTTCAAAATTTGCACACACCTTGCTTCAAAATGATCAATTCATTTGCATGTTCGCTCATCCATCCATTCACATTATCCACACATTGAATTCTCAACTTGACCTTTTATATATACCATGTAGATTGTTAAGTCAGCTAATATACACGTTACAAACACTAATAATCATTACCTTAGTCGGCTAGAATAAATAAACTTTATTTCTCAAAATTAACAAAATCCTTCATTAGCTGACCTTGCTCGGTAAACATTGATCCTGAAAAGATTTCCTTTGTTGATCCAATGAAGCACAATTACCACTGTGAATTTTGCAACATCCTTTGACGCTTGAGTGAACTTAGTAAACACTAAATTTTCTTTGTTAACCATGGAGGCTCGGTTAACACTATTTTCTACCATATTTTCCTTTGATGACCGAGTGATCTCGACAAACACTAAAAATCACTTAGCTGACCAACTGAGCTCGGTAGACACAGAGTGATAATTGATATGACATTTGTGTGACATCAAGGACAACACACAATTAGACAATTGTATCCAACAAGAAGGTCATGGAGAAATCTTGGAATGGCATGTTTTCATTTTCATAAGGTTGGTCACTTATCCAAAGACTATAGGTAGCAAGCTAAAGCCCCAACCGATGAACAACAGAGTGAAATTGTTCAAGTAAATTTTAAGAGATAAGAGATCAGATAAATAGAACATGGAGAAGAAAGTCTCAAGATGGTGGAATTGAACTTAGAACAATAAATGGAACCTCATCCTCTTGATCGGGTGCTCCTATCTTCACCTAATCAGTCTAAGGTATGTGTTGTTTTATAAAGCCACGATTAGATAAATTCATGTTACTAATGCATATATCAATTAGAGAAATTCATAATATTGAAGCATATATCGTCGATTAGATTAAAAAGATATATATATATATATATATATATATATATATATATATATATATATATATACGTATACATATACATATACATATATATATATATATATATATATATATATATATGTATATATATATATATATAGATACATACATATACATATACATATATATATATATATATATGTATATGTATATGTATATATATATATATATACATATATATATATATATATACATATATACATATATATATATATACATATATACATATATATATATACATATATATATATATACATACATATATATATATATATATATACACACACACACATATACATATACATATATATATATATATATATATATATATATATATATATATATATATATATATATATATATAATGATAACTATTATTATCATCATATATATATATATTAATATATATGATTATTATCATGCTCTATACTCTCTTTATGATCGAATATAAATCAAACCCGATTACTAATTGGAATCAGTATCAACCTAATAACTAAAGAATTGTAATTTGTATTGAATCAGTGTCAAAACCAATAGTGAGATTCAATTCTTTGTCTTTCCAAAGGGTGTGATGATTACTCACACCTATGATAGGCGTGACTCCTTAAGGAGTCACGTCTATCATAGATGTGACTAATCACATTACCATGCACATATTTATATTGCTCAGACTGTTCAATACAAGCACTGAAATTGATAAGTGCCAATCAAGTCTCTACAATTTATAACATATTAAAATTGATGATTACAATATATATTGACAGATTCATATACATATACAATTCTGATATAATATTTAACATGGTATTAAAGACAAACCTGAGGATAAAGATGTTGAAGATTATTTTAGACAAAGGAAATCTGGATAGCGTTTGGGTAGAGCTTCTTGATTGTAAAATAACTTATTGGACAAACCATAATATGTATTGAACTGCTCCCTATGAATTTTCTTTGGCACCAATAGAAATTGATCCATTAATTGACCACTCATCGATACTCACTAGAGATCTAGTCAACCCTAATATAGAGAGTGTATTTGATACCTATGGAGATTTTTAGTGTATCATCTTAAAATGGATGCACTCCATGTTGAGACCTTTTAGCCCTCCCTAGTAGGATATTTTGATCTTGATTCAAACACTTTCATGCTTCTCTAGGGTTTCGTTTGCTTATGTGCCTGTTCTACCCCTCTTTTCTTCCTTTTCTTTATGTTTATGAGACTTTGGCACATTTCCCAAGGTCTTGACCCTCTGGGTCAAGGTCAACCTCGACCCTAACCTGGGTCAAGGTTGACTGCGACCTTGACCCTAGGGTCCAGGGTCCTTGGGGTTAGGTCCCAATTTTGAGGTTTCATCAAATTTTCATCTTTTCCCTCTTCAGGGCCACTATTTCTTGAGTTAAGTGTTGAATTCTTAAATTAATATTTTAGGTGGACCTTTCTCAACCTCTGTGTAGGATTCCTAATTTATTATTTGAGATTATCCTTTCTCAAGTTGTAATGCCCACCCTAACATCTTCCTATGTTAGACTGACAGGACTATTGCTTTGACACTTTGGATTTTATGACGGACTATGATTATTATTTAGTTAGCATTTTATGAGACATTTGAGCATATATATTTGGTTACTACAATTTATTTGGAAATAATAAATGAGTTATAATTTAATGATGAATGGCTAGAAATGAACTATCAGTAAAATGTTTTACATTGATTTGTGTTATGATGTTTTATTATGATCTAACCCTACCGACCCTATTATGATTTAATGTTCACTAGTTGATGTGAGTGTAGGATGAGGAGGGGTAGTCATAGTTACTCCCACAGGAGATCCACATGATGTCACACTCTCCCTCCTTGTTTGCCACTATCTATTTATATTTATATATTTGTATATGCATATTAGTTGGTGATGCAGGATGCAGGTACTAGGCATCATCTCTACCTGGCTACATAGGTCTGAGCGTGCCTTCAAAATCCTCAAACTATTGATGTGTGGAAATTTAACCAGGTTACTCCCGAGGTTACGCATGGACCTAGAATTCTATTTAGGAAGTGATCCTAGTTGGGAAGTGGAATTCAGTTTATGTTATGGACTTGATTGGATGTTGGTCTAAGTTTATGTAATGAGTTAGAATTAATCTATTTCATATGTATAATAAATAATTATGTTATAATTGTTTGTATTTTATATAGGTATGTGTATATGTGGGTGCACACACATATATCCATGCTTATATAAATAATAATAATAATTGTATGTTTTCATTGATTGTGTAAATGTTATGTTATTTATAATAAGTAAATAAAGTGAGTTAAATGTAGCATATTTAATAGATGTATTAAATAAAAAGTAAAAATAATAATAATAAAAGGAAAATGGCCTTTGTAGTAAAATTGGCTATCTAGGAGGGAATTGAACTCGAGACCTCCTAGAAGTTAGGCCACTTGTTTTCCTATTGTGCTATGCTTTCTTGAAAGGTATTTGTTTATTATTCTTGTTATGATTTCATTTAAAAGATATTTTAATTAAATTTATTAAAAAACCTTGATTAAGTCTTTATGGGAGATTATTTGTTTTTTCCTCCAACCAACTATGGAAGTTGGAGAAGTTGCTTCCTGTAAAGCAACTCCTCCAACCACATAGTTGGGGAATAAATATTTGAAGATTTTTTTGTGTGCGGGAGGATGCTAATTTTTGGAAGTTTTTTTTTTTTTGAGTTGTCTATAATTGTTTTCCCCGGAAAGTTTTGGTGAGATTTTATGGGAGTTTGAGAGTTTCTAGTTGGTGAAATCATCTATGTGAGGATTTCTTGGAGTTGATTGCTAGAGGAAGATTTCTAGAGGGACATCTACTCAAGGATTGAAGTTTCACAAAGATGCTCCAGCCAAGGGAAGAGGATTCTCCGCAGGACCCAAGGTAGGGTCTAAACCGGGAAGAATCTCCATTCTTCCTCTTTGTGTATGGATGTGTCCTCTGTGTGTTGTGATATCTATGTAAAATTTAGAATGATTATGTTCTACATATATATATGTTGTGCCTGTATTAGTGATTTGGAGTTTGGGATTGTGTTTAATTATTTTTCCATGATTGTATGTATATGATTATTTTTGCATTTGTAGGAGGTTGTAGGGTCCATGAGTTCTTTGAGGCTTTAGAACTTTTGTTTCAAACCTACAGTTTCATATTTATTTTTGCAACACTTTTATTTACCTAGGTCTAGAATAAATTTATTAGATAGATAGGATGGATTGATGAGCCATTTTTGAAGGGAAACTAGGAGATCTCAAATGGGTCGTGCTTAGATTAGGCAACCATAGTTCCCATAATGCCCAGTTTTACCCGCAAGTCAAAGTTGGCAGTTGTCATTTTTGGCAATCGATTTAGTGATGACCGTGTCTGTGTAGTGATGACTGAGTTAGTTTAGTGATGACTGAGTAAGTTAGTGGTGACCGAGCAGATTGTATCAACTGAGCAGATTAGTGTTAACCGAGGAAAAATAGGCTTTATACAATTATAAAATTTAAGTATAAGTTTATACTTTAAGTTATACTTGTATAAAAGGTTTAGGTACCTTCTGAGATGATTGGGATAGGTTTTAGATTCATGGGAGTTAAGATACAATTTCTAATTTTGAGCTTTCTTAAAAAAAATTTAGACTTAGCCAAATTTTAGGCACATGAGACTTTTTCCTAGATTTTTGAAATAAGCTATGGAATGTTGTGTCAATGCATGTGGGAAGTTTTATGTTGTGAATTTCTATACATGGTTTTGAGTTTAAGATTTTGTTCATACTTTGCTTTTGATAGAGTCCATAATATAAGGTCAGAACTTGTTCGGGTGGCCTGAGTGCACCAGAGAGTTCCCTAGACCTATGAGATGGATCATTTTGAGATTACTTGTGGTTTTAATGGTTTGTGCATGTGTGGGGTAAGGGGATAGGAACCTTAAGTGAGTGGCTTACCATAGGTGTTGGAACCCTAAAGTGGTTGCTAGATGATCCTATGGGTGGGTTTGTAAAAAGTGATAACCTTAAAAATTAACTTGGGAAGGGGGGATTCAAAATATAATGAAAGAGAATATAATAATGGCCACATAGACCTAATTGGAGTACCGGGACCAGGGATAACTACCAGGATGGATCCCTATCCATAAAGGGGGGACCAGGGTTACATGGTTGCCAAGAAGGATCCCAATATACAGGTTGTGTGATGACACTCACTTAGGTGGTATCCTAGAACCTTGACCTCTATGTTATAGTATGATGATATTTTATGTTCTTTTTGAGTTTTGGATTTCTTTATCTTATGAGCCTTAGATTTCTTAGGGCCTTGTGAGTATCTTGGCTCTATCTCCTAGCACGGGGGGTGGAACCTCATTAGTTCCACATGGTTGGGTCGCAAAAATCTTTCGAGGTCCTATTCGTGGTTCGTGACTTGGATGCGTTCAAATTTATGTATTGATGCAGATATTTGTATTTTGTATTATGTATTTTTGAAAGGAAAGATGAAAAGATATGTTGTAATGCCTTTGGGCCATTCATGTACTTTTTATTATTATGAGATCTATTATCAGAAAGATGTAATTGAAAAAAAAAACAATGTAATTGGGAGGGATAGTTCTAGGCTTTGTTTCAAGGGTTGCTATTTGAAAGACTAAAGTTGTAAATATATATTGTAATGTTGAAGGATCTTTTCTATCTCTCCTATGTTGCAATGGAAGAAATTTTTTATTATGTTAAGGTTAAAATGAAATTTGTAATGAATAGCTATTCAATGTGTAGGAAGGATAAATGAACTTAGTATATAAAGTATGGAATATGATTGTAAATGAAATGTTATTTTCTTACCCTATCTCTTAGTTCTAAAATGTGAAAGTAAAGAAAGGAAATGAAATTCAATCTGGATAAGTAATGTAAAGATGTTAGTTAATGAATTTATTAAGGGAACCCTAAGCAATGTAAATGTGAAGTAGTAATGATGTAATGTTAGGAAAAAAATTGTTAGTTGCAATTTTTGGTCTTAAGGCCTGATTCGTTATGGGTTCCCTGGCAGGGACATTACACAAGTTTTGTGCCTAATACTTAAATTAACTTTCAGGTTGGCCTTACCTCAAATTTTGTGACAAGGCTCTTAAATAATTATTTTTATTTCTACCTTAAGGGTGGACCTGTTCTAGAAATTTGTTCCATGGATCCTTAATTATTATTTTCTATCTTGGCCTCTCTAAGAGTTGGTGCCCAAGATCACTATAAAAGAATGGATTTTCTCTCTCATTTGAAGAAAGAAGAGAAAGAAAAAGAGGAGGAAAGCAATCCATTATTATCTATAAGTTATCAAGCAATCTCAAGATCTCTCAAGCATTCAAGACTTCTACATTCTTCATCTTGCATTCTCAATTCAAGTACATGAGCACATTTACTTCCATGGAGCCATGAATTGGCATGGTAGATCAACTTCATACTCTTCTACAAGGTTCAAACAACTTCAAGAATTCATCCTTGTGGATTCAAGGATTTGAATCCTCCACCAAGGTTTCAACATAAGCAAGGTGAATCGTTCTATTTAATTTGTTTATTACTACAATTTCAATTATACTTGAAAGTTAATTCCAAAAATAGGGTTTGACTAAGGAAAACCCCTCATCCAAACAAACAAAACCTTTTTTTTCTTGTAGGAGCATGTGCAAAACATCAGATTACAGAATAGATTTAGATACCCTTTTTGACAAAGTTTCAGGATCTGCGAACATAATTTTTGTCAGAGCAATGCAGGTCAAGGTCGACATAAAGGGGTCAAGGTCAACCTACATTTGGGTCAAGGTTGACCTGGATCTGAAAAGAAAAATATTTCTGGTTTTTGTAAATCTTACAGTTTTCATTCAAGAGGTAGGAAATCAAAAAATTTTGAGATCGTTTGACAAGGTTTTCAACAGATTCTTTTTCAGAGGTAATTACTTTTTATTTTTTCATTTCAATATTACTCTTCTAGATTTACTTTTCAAATATTCTCTATTGTTTTTAGCTAAACCCTCTCTTTCTAGAGGTGAGGGAGAAGTTAACCCAAGCCATTTATCTTGATGTAGGAGCATCCTGGGTGTAAGAGCAATCTTGCATCACCCAAAGATATTTCTGTTTGCTTTTCAATAAGGGTTATCTTGTGCAGAGCTGCTATTTATAAAAACTTACTATTTTTAGTAAGTTGGTCATATGATCTCGGAATGTTCTGATTTCATAGTTGGAGGTTCATCTCAGTCATTTCAGCCTACCAGTTGAGTTTCATTGCCACATCATCAGTATTGGTGAAGTTATTAAAGTTTTTGGGTATGAAATATTTCAGGTCAATTTTGAAGGCCTTAGAGGCTCCGGATCGTGATTGACCCCTAGTTGACTAGCACTAACGCATGTCAGGCGCTATATAATTCATCATGGTGTTTCCAAAAAGTGGTTACAATAGAAAAATAGAGTTACGGTTAAAAAGTTATGGCTTCTGAAAGTTGGGTTACCTAAAATCATATTTTGTATTTCTTTTGAGCCGACCCTATTGTAATAATTGTGAAAAATAAAATAATTCTATGTCTAGTCGGCCTAAAAGGCTAAATTTTTGGAACCTTCTCGGGTGGTGGAAATTACCTATATAAGAAAGGTCTGTAGTGTTGTCTTAGGCAGTTTAGGATAGTTCTGGGTGGTAGATCTGGGTAATAATTCGAGGCTTTGTCCTATAGAATATTGTAAGGGAATTCCCATGTGCCTTTGCATATTGCAATTCTGAAAGTTTGTAATTCCACATTTGTGGAGATAATAAGAAGCCAATTTTTTGTTCTTGCATATTGTTGTTGTTTCTCTATTTCTGTTATGTGTTTGTGGTATTAAGGGGAGCACCCTTCATCAAGTGGTATCAGAGCAAGAGTTTTTGAGTGTGTAAATAGATCATTGATTGTGAGGCAGTTTGCACCAGGACCATGGTTAGGGTTTCAGCGAGAAGCACAACAATGCCTACATGAAGGGAACGTGGTGGAAGAGTTGGTGTTGTAACACCTGAGGTTAGGGAGCTATAGAGACAAGTGCGAGCATTGCAAGAAGAGATTCACAGAGGAATGAATCTTAATGTCAGAGATGAAAGTGATGGTGAAGCCAAAGAAGAAGATCAAGAAGGAGAAGTCAAAGTTTTGAATCAAGAGGAAGAAAGGCTTTTTGGAGCTATTTCCAAGATCAGGAAAAGACCTAAGATCGAGGTTTCTACATTTTCAGAGAATCTTAACCCAGAGGAATTGATCGACTATATCAATGAATGTGAAGAATATTTTGAGTATGAAGATATTGAGGATCCTGATTGGGTCAAGTTTGTGAAGGCCAGATTGAAAGGTCATGTGAAGATCTGATGGCAAGAGATTCAATTGGAGCGAAATAGAATAGGGAAAGATAAAATCACAAGATGGGATTGGATGGTGGATAAATTGAAGCAACAGTTCATTCTTATTGATTATGAGCTTGACCTTCTGAAGAAGATGCAAAGTTTGAAGCAAGTAGGAAGATCTGTTTAGGAGTATATAGAGGAGTTCTATTGAATCCTCATCAGAACAGGCCATGCGGAAGCTAATAAGGAGAAATTTTCCCATTACCTTAATGGGTTGAGGCCAAGCATTCAAGAGGAGTTGAATTTGGTTTGAATGAACAGTATTGAAGAGGCATACCAATTTTTCCTAAAAGTAGAGCAAAAGCTGAACAAAAAGTTCGAAAGCAAACAAAATGAAAGAGGTTGTGGTGGATAATCTGGTGGACGATCTATGGAGGCCAAAATGAAGATCCAAAAAAGAAGGATGAGGCCAGTAGCAGTCAAAATCAGAGAGGAAATAATTCCAATCATTTTCAAGATTAGAACAATAGAGATCAGAGAGGAAGAGGAAGAGGACAAGGTTCAGGAAGAAAAGGCTTCCATGGAACATGTTTTCACTATGGAGAATGTCATAGGGCATTTGAATGTCCTCAATGCCAAGGAAGGATAGATAGGAGGAATGAAGGCCAGGCCAGAGTGGCACATGTAGGTGAAGATGCAAGATTCTCAAATTCTGAAGATACTGAAAGAGGAGAAATGTTGATTAATAGAAGAGTCCTGCTGAGTGGTGGGAATGAATCTGAACAAAGGAGGAGTCTGTTTTGCACTAGATGCAAGTGTGAGGGTAAATGTTGTGATGTGATTATTGATAGTGGAAGCACTGACAATTTGGTGTCAGAAGAGATGGTGACAAAGTTGAAGCTCAAGAGATAGAAACACACACATCCATATTGGATTGCCTAGGTGCAGGATGACCACAAGGTCATGATCAGTAAACAGTGCCTAGTAAAATTCAAGATCGGTGGGTACCAAGATGAGGTACTATGTGATATCATATCTATGGATGCATGTCATATGTTGTTGGGTAGACTGTGGAAGTTTGAAAGATGTGCTATACATGATGGTCATGCGAATACCTATTCCCTGACAAAGGATGGAGTGTGACATAAGCTAAAGCCATTGAATGAGATTGAAGAAAAAATATGTGGTAATGCAAGAGTAACATTTTTTGATGGAAGAAAATTTATAGATGGTATGAGGCATGAGCATGTGTGTTTTGCTTTAATTCCAAAAGCTGGTAAGGAGGAAGTAGAGGATGTGCTTGTAGAGGTTGTAGATTTGTTGAATTAGTTTTAAGATATTGTATTTGATAATGACCCTGATGGACTACCACCAGTAAGGAAGATCAGTCATCAAATAGATTTGATTCCAAGAGCCAGTTTTCCAAATAAGGCTGCACATAGAATGACACCAATAGAAAGTGAAGAGTTGAATAGACAAGTACATGAATTATTGCAAAAGGGGTTGATTCGAGAGAGTCTGAGTCCCTATGCTGTACCAATAGTATTAACACTGAAGAAGAATGGAGAATGGAGGATGTGTATAGATTCTAGAGCAATAAACAAGATCACAATCAAGTACCAGTTTTCATTGTCATGAATGGATGATATTATGGACTGTTTGAGTGGGGCTGTTGTATTTCTCAAAGATAGATCCGAAGAGTGGATATCACCAAATTCAAATTAGAGAAGGAGATGAATGGAAGACTACCTTCAAGACAAAGGCCTATATGAGTGGTTAGTCATGCCTTTTGGGCTAACCAATGCACTGAGCACTTTCATGTGGCTCATGAATGAGGTTCTGAAAGAGTTTTTTGGTAAGTTTGTCATTGTTTACCTAGATGATATTTTGATCTTTAGTAAGACATTGAAAGAGCATATGATGCATATTCATATGGTGTTTGAGAAGTTGAGAGAAGAGAAATTGTTGATTAATTTGAAAAAGTTCATTTTTGTGAAGAAAGAGTTAGTGTATTTGGGGTTTGTAGTTTTAGCAGAAGGTCTAAAAGTGGACCCAGAGAAGGTACAGGCTATCCTTGAATGACCTACTCCAAGGAGTGCTACTAAGGTAAGATCTTTTCATGGTTTGGCTAGCTTTTACAAAAAGTTTATCAGAAATTTTAACAGTATTTGTGGACACTTGACTGAAACAATGAGAGGGGATAGAAAAGAGTTCAAGTGGACTAATGGAGTAGATAAGAGTTTTAAACTGTTGAAACAAAAAGTTACAGAACAACTTGTTTTAGCACTTCCTAATTTTAATAAGGTGTTCCAAGTAGATTGTGATACTAGTGGTACTGTAATAGGAGCTGTTATAAGCCAAGAAGGTAAATCTATTGCTTATTTTAGTGAAAAGTTAAATGATGCAAAGAGAAAATATTTTGTTTATGATCGGGAATTTTATACTATAGTTCAGGCATTGAAGAAGTGGAGACACTATCTGCTTCCTAAGGAGTTTTTTTTCTATACTGATCATCAAGCTTTGCAATATTTGAATAGTCAAGGAAAGTTGAATCAAAGGCATTTGAAATGGGTTGAGGTTTTGCAGAGTTATACATTTGTTTTGAAACACAGAAGTGGAATGTCTAACAGGGTTACAGATGTGCTTAGCAGAAGGCAACTATTGTTGACAGAGATGTAGATTGAGGTGGTAAAGAAGCTGTTACTCTAGATAGAATGAAGTGGTTGGATTTCATCATTCAGGATGATATGCTATTTAGAGGGAGTCAGTTGTCCATTCCAAGAAGTTTTATGAGGGAGAATCTCATCAAGGAGAAGCATAGTGGAGGATTGGCTGGACATTTTGGTCATGATAAAACCCTTGCTTTGGTTAGTGAGAATTATTATTGGCCACAGTTGCAGCAAGATGTGATGCAGGAGCATCCTGGGTGTAAGAGCAATCTTGCATCACCCAAAAATATTTCTGTTTTTGTATTCAATAAGGGCTATTTTGTGCAGAGCTGCTATTTATGGAAAGTTACTATTTTTGGTAATTTTTGTATGTGCTCAGAATGATCTGATTTCTTTCTTGGAGGTTGATTTTGGTCATATAAGTCTGCCAGTAAAGTTTCATTGCCAGATCAAGTGTATATTAGAAGATATTGAAGATTTTCGGTATTGGCAGCAGGGTACAGAAACTTTGAACTCAGTTTTGAAGGCTTTAGAGGCCCCGGATGAGGTCGAAAATTGGCGTGACAGGCGCTTGCGCCAGTCAACCCTGTAGAACGCTTCGTGGCGTTTCCGAAATGGGGTTATAGTGGCCGAGCGGGTCAACTGGTGATGACTTATGGTCTTCGGAAGTTGGGCCACCCGAAATGGCGAAAAATAATTTTCTTCAAAATTTCTGTTCGGGTTTCAAAGGTTATCTTGAGCCGACTATGATGTAATAAAATGTAAAATAAAATAATTCTAAGTTTGGTCGGCCTTATTGGCTAAAATTCTGGAACCTTCCCAGGCGGTGGATAATTGCCTATATAAGGAAGGCTGTATTATTGTCTTAGGCAGTTCAGAATAGTTCTGGGTAGTAGATCTGGGTATTGATTCGAGGCTTTGTCCTGCAGAATATTGTAAGGAATGCCCATGTGGCTTTGCATATTGTAATTCTGAAAGTTTGTAATTCCACATTTGTGGAGATAATAAGAAGCCAATTTTCTGTTCTTGCATATTGTTGTTGTTTCTCTATTTCTGTTATGTGTTTGTGGTATTAAGGGGAGCACCCTTCATCAGGTGGTATCAGAGCAGGAGTTCTTGAGTGTGTAAACAGATCGCTGACTGTGAGGCAGTTTGCACCAGGACCGTGGCTAGGGTTTCAGCGCACATCGTGAAAATGCCTCCACGAAGGGAACGTGGCGGAAGAGCTGGTGTTGTAACACCTGAGGTTAGAGAGCTGCAGAGACAAGTGCGAGCATTGCAAGAAGAGATTCGCAGAGGAATGAATCTTAATGTCAGAGATGAAAGCGAGGATGAAGCCGAAGAAGAATATCAAGAAGGAGAAGTTGAAATTGTGAACTAGGAGGAAGAAAGACTTTTTCGGGCGATTTCCAAGATTGGGAAAAGACCTAAGATTGAGGTTCCTACATTTTCTGGAAATCTTAACCCAGAGGAACTGATCGACTGGATCAATGAGTGTGAAGAATATTTTGAGTATGAAGATGTTGAGGATCCTGATAGGGTCAAATTTGCGAAGGCCAGACTGAAAGGTCATGCGAAGATCTGGTGGCAAGAAATTCAATTAGAGCGAAATAGAAGAGGGAAAGATAAAATCACAAGATGGGATCGGATGGTGGATAAATTGAAGCGACAGTTCATTCCTGTTGATTATGAGCTTGACCTACTAAAGAAAATGCAGAGTTTGAAGCAAGCAGGAAGATCTGTTCAGGAGTATACAGAGGAGTTCTATCGACTTCTCATCAGAACAGGCCATGCAGAAGCTGATAAAGAGAAAGTTGCCCGATACCTTAATGGGTTAAGGCCAAGCATTCAGGAGGAGCTGAATCTGGTTCGAATGAACAGTATTGAAGAGGCATACCAGTTTGCCCTAAAAGTGGAGGAAAAGCTAAACAAGAAGTTTGAGAGCAGACAAAATGGAAGAGGTCGCGGTGGACGATCTGGTGGACGGTCATATGGTGGCCGAAATGAAGATCCGAAAAAGAAGGATGAGGCCAGTAGCAGTCAAAATCAGTGAGAAAATAATTCCAATCGCTTCCAGGATCAGAATAATAGAGATCAGAGAGGAAGAGGAAGAGGACAAGGATCTGGAAGAGGTGGCTTCCGTGGAACATGTTTTCACTGTGGAGAAGAAGGTCATAGGGCATTTGAATGTCCTCAGCGCCAAGGTAGAACAGACAGGAGAAATGAAGGCCAGGCCAGAGTTGCACATGTCGATGAAGATGCCAGATCATCAAATTCTGAAGATGCTGAAAGAGGAGAAACGTTGATTAACAGAAGAGTCCTGTTGAGTGGTGAGAATGAACCTGAGCAAAGGAGGAGCCTGTTTCGCACCAGGTGCAAGTGTGAAGGTAAATGTTGTGATGTGATCATTGATAGTGGAAGCACTGACAATTTGGTGTCAGAAGAGATGGTGACAAAGTTGAAGCTCAAGAGACAGAAACACCCACATCCATATCGGATTGCCTGGGTACAGGATGACCACAAGGTCATGGTCAATGAACAATGCCTAGTGAAGTTCAAGATTGGCGGATACCAAGATGAGGTATTGTGTGATATCATATCTATGGATGCATGCCATATGTTGTTGGGTAGACCCTGGCAGTTTGACAGATGTGCTGTACATGATGGCCGTGCGAATACCTATTCCCTGACAAAGGATGGAGTGTGACATAAGCTAAAACCGTTGAAGGAGACTGAAGAAAAGGTATGTGGTAATGCAAGGATAACTTTTGTTGATGGAAGAAATTTCTTAGATGGTATGAGGCATGAGCATGTATGTTTTGCTTTAATTCCAAAAGCTGGTAAAGAGGAAGTAGAAGATGTTCCTGTAGAAGTTGCAGATTTGTTGAATGAGTTTCAGGATATTGTATCCGATAACGTGCCTGATGGATTACCACCAGTCAGGAAGATCAGTCATCAGATGGACTTGATCCCAGGAGCGAGTTTGCCGAATAAGGCAGCACACAGAATGACACCTGCAGAAAGTGAGGAGTTGAACAGACAAGTGCATGAACTGTTACAGAAAGGATTGATTCGAGAGAGTCTGAGTCCCTGTGCTATACCAGCGGTATTAGCACCAAAGAAGAATGGAGAGTGGAGGATGTGTACAGATTCCAGAGCAATAAACAAGATCACAATCAAGTACAGGTTTCCATTGCCACGAATGGATGATATTATGGACTGTTTGAGTGGAGCTGTGTATTTCTCAAAGATAGATCTGAAAAGTGGATATCATCAGATTCGGATCAGAGAAGGAGATGAATGGAAGACTGCCTTCAAGACAAAGGAAGGACTGTATGAGTGGTTAGTCATGCCTTTTGGGCTAACCAATGCACCGAGCACTTTCATGCGGCTCATGAATGAGGTTCTGAAAGAATTTCTGGGTAAGTTTGTCATTGTTTACCTAGATGATATTTTGATCTTTAGTAAGACATTGGATGAGCATATGATGCATATTCGTATGGTATTTGAGAAGTTGAGAGAAGAGAAATTGTTGATTAATTTGAAGAAGTGCAGTTTTGTGAAGAAAGAGTTAGTGTATTTGGGATTTGTAGTTTCAGCAGAAGGTCTAAAAATGGACCCAGAGAAGGTACAGGCTATCCTCGAATGGCCTACTCCAAGAAGTGCTACTGAGGTAAGATCTTTTCATGGTCTAGCTAGCTTTTACAGAAAGTTTATCAAAAATTTTAGCAGTATTTGTGGACCCTTGACTGAAACAATGAGAGGGGATAGAAAAGAGTTTAAGTGGACTAAAGGAGCAGAAAAGAGTTTTCAATTATTGAAATAAAAAGTTACAGAACAACCTGTTTTAACACTTCCAGATTTTAATAAGGTGTTTCAAGTAGATTGTGATGCTAGTGGTACTGCAATAGGAGCTGTTATGAGCCAAGAAGGTAAACCTGTTGCTTATTTCAGTGAGAAGTTAAATGATGCCAAGAGGAAATATTCTGTTTATAATCAGAAATTTTATGCTATAGTTCAGGCATTAAAGAAGTGGAGACATTATCTGCTTCCTAAGGAGTTTGTTTTGTATACTGATCATCAAGCTTTGCAATATTTGAATAGTCAAGGAAAATTGAATCAAAGGCATTTGAAATGGGTTGAGTTTTTGCAGAGTTATACATTTGTTTTGAAACACAGGAGTGGAAAGTCTAATAGGGTTGCAGATGCTCTTAGCAGAAGGCAACTATTGCTGACAGAAATGCAGATTGAAGTGGTTGGGTTCAAGGAACTCAAGAATTTGTATCCAGAGGATCCTGATTTTGGTGAAGCTTGGAAAGCTTGTGCAGAACCTGTTACTCTAGACAGGACAAAATGGTTGGATTTCATCATCCAGGATGATATGCTATTCAGAGGGAATCAGTTGTGCATTCCACGAAGTTCTATGAGGGAGAATCTCATCAAAGAGAAGCATAGCGGACGATTGGCTGGACATTTTGGTCGTGATAAAACCCTTTCTTTGGTTAGTGAGAATTATTATTGGCCACAGTTGCAGCAAGATGTGAAGAAGTTTGTACAGAGTTGCAGAGTATGTCAGATGGCGAAAGGAGTGAAGCAGAATACAGGGTTGTATCAGCCACTACCTGTACCAGAAAAGCCTTGGGAGGATATCAGCATGGACTTTATTTTTGGTTTACCGAGGACTCAGCGGGGACATGATTCAATTTTTGTGGTAGTTGACAGATTTTCAAAGATGACACATTTTATTCCCTGCAAGAAGACTAATGATGATGTTCATGTAGCAGAATTGTTTTTCAGAGAAGTAGTGAGACTTCATGGTTTGCCAAAGACCATAGTTTCAGATCGGGACACTAAGTTTGTTGGATATTTTTGGCGTACATTGTGGAAGAAGTTGAAGACAGATTTGAAGTTCAGTTCATCACATCATCCACAGACTGATGGACAGACAGAGGTGGTGAATAGGAGTTTGGGAAATTTGCTGAGATGTTTGGTTGGAGATAAGCCAACAGGATGGGATTTGATTTTACCACGGGCGGAATTTGCATACAATAATTCTGTCAAGAGGAGCACTGGTAAATCACCATTCCAGATTATATATGGAAGTAGTCCAAGAAATGCATCTGAATTGAGAAAGATAGATAAAGGAGAAATAAGTAGTGCTGAAGCTGAGGATTTTGCAGAACACTTGAAGAACATCCATGAAGAGGTGAGGAAGCATATTACCAAGATGAACGCACAGTATAAGGCTAAGGCAGATGAGAAAAGGAGGCATAAGGAATTTCAGGTTGGTGATGAAGTCATGGTTCATTTGCGGAAGGAGCGGTTTCCAGTTGGTACATATAACAAGCTGAAAATGA
Organism: Chamaecyparis obtusa; assembly: GCA_027943335.1. Classification (NCBI taxonomy): domain Eukaryota; kingdom Viridiplantae; phylum Streptophyta; class Pinopsida; order Cupressales; family Cupressaceae; genus Chamaecyparis; species Chamaecyparis obtusa. The sequence goes on from BSBK01001197.1 coordinate 247,185, forward strand.
AGAAGTTTGGACCATGTAGGATACTAAAGAAACATGATTCAGGAAACGCATATGATGTAGAATTGCCTACTGAGCTAAATATTTCACCAGTGTTTAACATTTCAGATCTGACAGAGTATCATGAAGGAGGTGTTGAAGATGAGATCACAGCAGCACAGTGGAGTATTCCAGCAACTAGTTCAGACACTAAGGAGATCGAAGATATACTGGACAGTCGTGTTGGCAGAAGCACAAGGAACAGGGCATATGAAAAATATCTGGTCAAGTGGAAAGGACGACCTGTTGAAGATTCATCATGGCTGACAAAGAAGGAGGTTAGCCGTCTTAGTTTTCCTCTGCACACCTGAGTCGTGACAGGGTCACTTCTCAAATTACCCCAGGTGCCTGATGCAAGAGCATCCTGGGTGTAAGAGCAATCTTGCATCACCCAAAAATATTTCTATTTTTGTATTCAATAAGGGCTATTTTGTGCAGAGCTGCTATTTATGGAAAGTTACTATTTTTGGTAATTTTTGTATGTGCTCAGAATGATCTGATTTCTTTCTTGGAGGTTGATTTTGGTCATATAAGTCTGCCAGTAAAGTTTCATTGCCAGATCAAGTGTATATTAGAAGATATTGAAGATTTTCGGTATTGGCAGCAGGGTACAGAAACTTTGAACTCAGTTTTGAAGGCTTTAGAGGCCCCGGATGAGGTTGAAAATTGGCGTGATGGGCGCTTGCGTCGGTCAAGCCTGTAGAGCACTTCGTGGCATTTCCGAAATGGGGTTATAGTGGCCGAGCGGGTCAACTGGTGATGACTTATGGTCTTCGGAAGTTGGGCCACCCGAAATGGCAAAAAATAATTTTCTTCAAAATTTCTGTTCGGGTTTCAAAGGTTATCTTGAGCCGACTATGATGTAATAAAATGTAAAATAAAATAATTCTAAGTTTGGTCGGCCTTATTGGCTAAAATTCTGGAACCTTCCCAGGCGGTGGATAATTGCCTATATAAGGAAGGCTGTATTATTGTCTTAGGCAGTTCAGAATAGTTCTGGGTAGTAGATCTGGGTATTGATTCGAGGCTTTGTCCTGCAGAATATTGTAAGGAATGCCCATGTGGCTTTGCATATTGTAATTCTGAAAGTTTGTAATTCCACATTTGTGGAGATAATAAGAAGCCAATTTTCTGTTCTTGCATATTGTTGTTGTTTCTCTATTTCTGTTATGTGTTTGTGGTATTAAGGGGAGCACCCTTCATCAAGATGTCAAGAAGTTTGTATAGAGTTGCAGAGTATGTCAGATGGTGAAAGGAGTGAAGCAGAATACAGGGTTGTATCAGCCATTACCTATACCAGAGAAGCCTTAGGAGGATATCAGTATGGACTTTGTTCTTGGTTTACCAAAGACACAATGGGGACATGATTCAATTTTTGTGGTAGTTGACAGATTTTCAAAGATGGCACATTTTGTTCCCTGGAAGAAGATCAATGATGTTGTTCATGTAGCAGAATTATTTTTTAGAGAAGTGGTGAGACTACATGGTTTGCCAAAGACTATAGTTTCAAATAGGGGCACTAAGTTCGTTGGATATTTCTGGCGTACATTGTGGAAGAAGTTGAAGATAGATTTGAAGTTTAGTTCATCACATCATCCATAGATTGATTGATAGACAGAGGTGGTGAATAGGAGTTTGGGAAATTTGCTGAGATGTTTGGTTGGAGATAAGCCAACGGAATGGGATTTGATTTTACGACAGGCAGAATTTGCATACAATAATTCTATCAATAGGAGCATTGGTAAATCACCATTCTAGACTGTATATGGGAGTAGTCCAAGAAATGCATATGTGTTGATGATGAAGGGTGCTCCCCTTAATACCACAAACACATAATAGAAACAGAGAAACAACAACAATATTCAAGGATAGAAAATTGGCTTCTTATTATCTCCACAAATGTGGAATTACAAACTTTCAGAATTACAATATGCAAAGCCACATGGGCATTCCCTTACAATATTTTGTAGGACAAAGCCTTGAATTATTACCCAGAACCACCACCCAGAACTATCCCGAACTACCTAAGACAACACTACAGACCTTCCTTATATAGGCAATTTCCACCACCCGAGAAGGTTCCAAAAATTTAGCCCTTTAGGCCAACTAGACATAGAATAATTTATTTTTCACAATTATTACAATAGGGTCGGCTCAAAAGAAATATAAAATATGATTTTAGGTAACCCAACTTCTGGAGGCCATAACTTTTTAACCGTAACTCTATTTTTCTATTGTAACCACTTTTTGAAAATGTCATGACAAGATCTACAACACCTGACACACGCTAGCGCCAGTTAGCTGAGGGGTCGATCATGATCCATAGCCTCTAAGGCCTTCAAAATTGACTTGAAATATGTCATACCCAAAAACATCAATAACTTCACCAATATTGATGATTTGGCAATGAAACTCAACTGGTAGGCTGAAATGATTGAGATGAACCTCCAACTGTGAAATTAGAACATTCTGAGATCATATGACCAACTTACTAAAAATAATAAGTTTCCATAAATAGCAGCTCTGCACAAGATAGCCCTTATTGAAAAGAAAATAAAAATATTTTTGGGTGATGCAAGATTTCTCTTACACCCAAGATGCTCTTGCATCAGACACCCGGGTTAATTTGAGAAGTGACCCTGTCACTACTTAAGTTTGCAAAGGAAAACCAAGATGGTTAACCTCCTCCTTTGCTAGCCATGATGAATCTTCAATAGGTTGTCCTTTCCATTTGACCAAATACTCTTCATATGTCTTGTTCCTTATGCTTCTGCCAACATGACTATCTAATATGTCTTCAATTTCCTTGATATCTGAACTGGTTGCTAGAATACTCCACTGTGCTGCTGTAACCTCATCTTCAACACCTCCTTCATGATACTCTAACAGATCTAAAACATTAAATACTGGTGAAATATTTAGCTCAGTAGGAAACTTGACCTCATATGCATTTCTTGAATCGTGCTTCTTCAGTATCTTACATGGCCCAAACTTCTTCATTTTCAACTTGTTATATGTACCAACTGGAAATCTTTCCTCCTGCAAATGAACCATGACTTCATCTCCAACCTAAAATTCCTTATGCCTCCTTTTCTCATCTGCCTTAGCCTTATACTGCACATTCATCTTGGTAATGTGCTTCATCACCTTCTCATGGATGTTCTTCAAGTGTTTTGCAAAATCCTCAGCTTCAACACTACTTATTTCTCCTTTATCTATCTTCCTCAACTCAAATGCATTTCTCGGACTACTTCCATATACAATTTGTGGATTATGTGATGAACTAAACTTCAAATCTATCTTCAACTCTTCACTTTTTGCTAGTGTCATTCTATGTGGTGCCTTATTTGAAAAATTAGCTCCTGGAATCAAGTCCATCTGATCATTGATCTTTCTTACTGGTGGTAATCCATCAGGTACATTATCAGATACAATATCCTAAAACTCATTCAATAATTCTACAACTTCTATAGGTACATCTTCTACTTCCTCTTTCTCAGCCTTTGGAATTAAGGTAAAACACATATGCTCATGCCTCATATCATCTGAGAAATTTCCTCTATCAACAAAAGTTATTCTTGCATTACCACATACCTTTTCTTCTATTTCCTTTAATGATTTTAGCTTATGTCGCACTCCATCCTTTGTCAGGGAATAGGTATTCGCACGACCATCATGTACATCACATCTATCAAACTGCCAAGGTCTACCCAACAACATGTGACATGCATCTATAGATATGATATCAAATAGTACCTCATCTTGGCACCAGCCGATCTTGAACTTTACTAGGCACTGTTCACTGACCATGACCTTGTGGTCATCTTGCACCCAGACAACCCGATATGGATGTGGATGTTTCTACCTCTTGAGCTTCAACTTTGTCACCATCTCTTCTAACACCAAATTATTAGTACTGCCACTATCAATAATCACATCACAACACTTACCCTCACACTTGCACCTAGTGCGAAACAAACTCCTTTGCTCAGGTTCATTTTCACCACTCAACATGACTCTTCTGTTAATCAGTGTTTCTCTTCTTTTAGCATCTTCAGAATGTGATGATCTGACATCTTCATCTACATATGAAACTCTAGCCTAGCCTTCATTCCTCCTATCTATCCATCCTTGGTGTTGAGGACATTCAAATGCCCTATGACCTTCTTCTCCATAGTGAAAATATGTTCCACGTAAGCTTCCTCTTCTAGATTCTTGTCCTCTTCCTCTTCCTCTCTGATCTTGGAAATGATTGAAATTATCTCTTCTCTGATTCTGACTATTACTGGCCTCATCTTTCTTTTTCGGATCTTCATTTTGATCTCCATATGACCATCCACTAGATCTTCCATCATGACCTCTTCCGCTTTGTCTGCTCTCAAACTTCTTGTTCAACTTTTCCTCTACTTTTAGGGCAAACTGGTATGCCTCTTCAACACTGTTCATTCGAACTAGATTCAATTCTTCCTAAATGCTCAGCCTTAACTTGTTGAGGTAATGGACAACTTTCTCCTTGTCAGCTCCTACATGGCCTGTTCTGATGAGGATTCAATAGAACTCATCTGTATACTCCTGAACAGATCTTCCTGCTTACTTCAAACTTTGCATTTTCCTCAGTAGGTCAAGCTAATAATCAATAGGGATGAACTGTCACTTCAATTTATCCACCATCCAATCCCATCTTGTGATTTTATCTTTCCCTCTTCTATTTCACTCCAATTTAATCTCTTGCCACCAGATCTTTGCATGACCTTTCAGTTCGGCCTTTGCAAACTTGACCCGCTCAAGATCCTCAATATCTTTATACTCAAAATATTCTTCACATTCATTGATCCAGTCGATCAATTCCTCTGGGTTAAGATTCCCTAAAAATGTAGGAACCTTGATCTTAGGTCTTTTCCTGATCTTAGAAATGGCCCGGAAAAACCTTTCTTCTTCTTGATTCAAAACTTTGACTTTTCCTTCTTGATCTTCTTCTTCAGCTTCATCCTCACTTTCATCTCTGACATTAAGATTCATTCATCTATGAATCTTCTCTTGCAATGCTCACACTTGTCTCTATAATTCTCTAACCTTAGGTGTTACAACACTAGCTCTTCCACCACGTTCCCTTCATGGAGGTATTTTCACGCTTCTCATTGAAACCCTAACCATGGTCCTGGTGCAAACTGCCTCATAGTCAGTGATCTGTTTACATAGAAACCCTAACCCACGGTCCTAGTGCAAACTGCCTCACAATTGGTGATCTATTTACACACTTAGGAACTCCTTCTCTGATACCACTTGATGAAGGGTGCTCTCCTTAATACCACAAACACATAATAGAAATAGAGAAACAATAACAATATGCAAGGAAAAAAAATTGGCTTCTTATTATCTCCACAAATGTGGAATTACAAACTTTCAGAATTACAATATGCAAAGCCACGTGGACATTCCCTTACAATATTTTGTGGGACAAAACCTCAAATTATTACCTAGAACCACCACCCAGAATTGTCCCGAACTACCTAAGACAACACTACAGACCTTCCTTAAATAGGCAATTTCCACCGCCCGAGAAGGTTCCAAAAATTTAGCCCTTTAGGCCGACTAGACATAGAATAATTTATTTTTCACAATTATTACAATAGGGTTGGCTCAACGCTTGACTAGGCTAAGAATAATTATTACAATTCTTGACATTTACTAGCACCAGTCAGTAGGAGGGTCGATCACAATCCGGAGCCTCTAAGGCCTTCAAAATTGACCTGAAAAATTTTGTACCCAAAAACATCAATAACTTCACCAATACTGATGATGTGGCAATGAAACTCAACTGGTAGGTTGAAATGATTGAGATGAACCTCCAACTATGAAATTAGAACATTCTCATCCACAAGCACACATTACTTATCTCATCCAACTAGTATATTTAATCTTTCCTATTTATTTAGTCCTTAACCTTATCTAAGCTGAACTCAATTGCATCATCAAAACTTAATTAAGCTTTTCCATTAAGAGTCCTCACTTTCTATATTCATTTCAAGATAATAATAGAAAGAGCATAAAGTACTTAACCATATATTGATAACCAACATAAACCATTAAATGAATCATTTTTCCATAAGTTTAACTTCCATAAATTATCATCTATAACCTTGTATAGGTCTAGTTAAGTTGAGATTAAAACCTAGTTTGAATAACCACACATTACTCATATTGAACTACACATTTAAGAAATCACATCTCATCACTATTTTAATACCATACATGTTTCTTACCCTTATTATTTCACTTAGAGATACCCTTGAATTCTTAGCATATCTTTTCACTATTCCACATATCAAAACGAGTATTCCATAAGAAGTTTACAATTATAAGTGCTTTGCAAAATCTTACATAGAATCATTACTTTCTATTTCATTTAAACTCACAAGAGAGATAGGGTAGGAATTACTTAAACATAATTCATGCTTGATTTACCAACGTTCAGTTCCTTTTTTTTTTGAGATTCCTAAATACTACCTTTACCGGTATACATAGCTTCTTTCTTACAATTTCCATTTACAACACAATTAGAATTACAATTGCTGCTCATGGCCCGAAGGCATACAGAAAGACAATTACATCAAGTTGCACAAAGGCTTACATTACATATTCACACCTTGATTTAAAAAGATATAAATACATGATACAAGAACATAAACTTCACCTCTGAACAACTCAGAATCCAAGTCATGACATGAACCATCAATAATACCTCGAAAGAGATTTTCCACCCAACCATGTGAAATTGATAAAGTTCCACCCCCCGTGCTAGGAGATAGAACCAAGGTACTGTCAAGATCTTAAGGAAATCTAATTCTCAAAGACCAATAAATCCAAGACTGAAAAGAACAAGAATAAAGAACATAAAGTATCATCATACTATAACACTGAGGTTAAGGTCCTAGGAGACCACCTAAGTGAGTGTCATCACACACCCTGTGTATTGGGATCCACCTTGGCAACCATGTAACCCCGGTCACCCCTTTATGAAAAGGGATCCACCCTGGAAGTTATCCCTGGTCTTGGTACACCAATCAAGTCTGTGTGGTCATTATTATGTTTTCTTTCATTATCTTTTGAATCCCCCCTTCCCAGGTTAATTTTTAATATTATCACTTTTTACAAACCCACCCATAGGATCATCTGGCAACCACTTTAGGGTCCCAACACCTATGCTGATCCACTCACATAGGGTTCCTATTCCCTTACCCCACCATAAGCCAAAGACAAAAAATAACACTTCCATGTCCTGATTCATAGGTTTACGAAACTCCCCTGGGCACTCAGGCCCTCAGAGAAAGTCCTAAACTTAGCCATATACATAATATGGACCATTGGAAGAATGTCTACCACAAGACATCTCAAAGAAAAACATAAAACTTTCCACATACATACGTACAACTTTCCAAGGCTCATTTATAGGTATATGGAACCCTCTCGTGTACACAGGTCACCGAGACAAGTCCTAGCCTCATAAACTAAGCTCAAGTCTATGCCAAGTGAAAAACATCATAAGTAAACCATATAACCTCAACAAAACAAGTAACGAACATATATAGGTGATAAAAATTTTCACATGCATTAAAAAAACATCCATCTATGGAAATCTCATGAGCCTGAAATTTGGCTAAGTCTGATTTTTTTGAAATCTCCAAAATCTAGAATCTACATCTTAACTCCTATGAAACTAAAACCTATCACAAACATCCTAGAATGTATTTAATTTCTTTATACAAATATAACCTAAAGTATAAGAAATTAAAGTATCAAACTTATACTTAAATGTTATATTTGTATAAATTCTGCAAATTTTGAACCCGTGAAACCCTAAGAACTCCAAACAAATTTGTATAAAGACTTGTACGACAATGTATTCATTCCCATATGACATTAACCAACTGTCATATGGGTATTCCTACAATGTCATATGACACTATCCAACACTTTCACTAAATTCACTTTCAAGCTTCCCGAAAACTCCAAATGAATTTACTTATGAACCCATACAACATTGTACTCATTCCCATATGAAATTTGACCAACTATCGTATGGGTATGACTATAATGTCGTATGACACTGTAGAACACTGTTACGAAATTAATTCAAAATTGCCCAAAAAGACCAAAAAATGACTTTTTAAGGCATGGAGAGTGTATGGGAAAGGTTCCCTAAGGTCAACCTGATGCAGGGACCTCAATACCACATCCAAAACACATCCTCAACATTACTAAAACCTCAAACTAAATCAAATCAAATTAAAAACAATAAGTCACAGAGAAGCTTGTAGAAGCCAAAAATGGGGAAGATGGACTGCAACTATTCCTAAACCATCCCAAACCTTCCTAAAATTTCCTAATTCATTACATAACTATCAAAAAAACCAAAATTAAGTATCATAGAAAATCCTAGACTCCTAGGAAAGATTTTACCATTAAACCTATACAAACATTTACATAATTACTTCCCAGCATCACAATAGAAATACACAAAAGATATATATTTACATTTCCATTTAAATACATAGAAAAAATTTAGAGGATAATATAATATCATATCATACACACAAATATTCATACACACATAGGAAGAATGGAGATTCTTCCCAGTTAGACCCTACCTGGGGTCTTGCGGAGAATCCTCTTCCCTCAGCTGGAGAACTCTCTACAAATCTCAAAGACTTGAGTAGGAAGCCTCCTGGATATCTTCCTCTAGCAACCAATCTTCAATCAACCCACACATTCACTTTCCCTCACCAAACTAGAGAATTCACAATCTCATGGAAAAACTTCAAATATATTTATGGAAAAATCAATGTAGAATGCTCTGAAAAATCTTCCCAAAAATTGCCTCCTCCAAAACCCAAAAATGCAAATACTTATTCTCTAGTTATGTGGTTGGCAGAGTTTCTTTATGGGAAGCAACTTCTCCAACTTCCATAGTTGGTTGGAGGACCAAACAATTCTCGTAAAAGACTTAATCAAAGTTTTAATAAATTTAATCAAAAATTGCCTCCAAAGAAACCAATAACAAGAAGGATAAATATTAAGCTTTCAAGAAAAACACATAGCACAATTGGAAAATAGCTAGCCTAACTTCTAGGAGGTCTCGAGTTCAACTCCATCCTAGATAGCTAGTTTTACTACAAATAGCATTTATTTTTATTATGACTATTATTAATATTATTTTTACTTTTTATTTAATACATTTATTTAATGCACTTCATTGAATTAATTTCAAATAACATACCACTAAAAAAATCAATAAAAACATACAAATACTATTATTTATTTAAGCATGGGTATATGTGTGTGCACCCACATATACACATACCTATATAACATACAATCAATATACACTTATATATATAATAAATATATATACATATACCAATAAGGATAAATATAACTCACATCATAAATCACAATAAAACATCGAGTCATAAATCACAAGACCACATCACATAGTGCATTCAAATCCCCCAACTAGGGTAATCTCCTAAGCAAAAATCTAAGTCCATGGTAACCTTGAGAGTAATCTTGGTAATACCTCCACACAACAATAGTTTGAAGATTTCGAAGGCACGGTTAGACCTGTGTAGCTAGGTGGAGTCAATGCTTGGTACTTGCATCCTACAACACCAACCAACATGCATACATACATGTATAAAAAAATAATGGAAAACAAGGAGGGAGAGTGCAACATCATGTGGACCTCCTATAGGAGTAACTACGACTGCCTCCCCTCATCCTACACTCGTATTAGACAGTGAAATCAACAAAGCATAATTGGATTAGTGTGGTTAGTACCATAATAATCTATTTTCCATATTTGTATAACAATAATGAATCATAAAATAATCATGTAAATATAAATCATCTATTAACTTTCACAAACCCATTTAACCATCAGGCATGTACTCAAAATATCCCGTTATCAAATCAAGATAAACAAATCATCTAACACATCTAACCATTAAGTGATTATAATCAATTAACCTAAGGTATACATAAATAATAATAATGAGAATTTTGCATAAAAGCATATATGTCTATCAGGTGATCCTTTTAGTGTTAAGGTCCTAAACTATTATCAACACAAAAGAAGATGTATAGGAACATACCTATGCAATATTATTATTTCTCACATTAAAATATGAAGTTATGGTGAGTTGGAAGAGGTTCAGTTTAAGGAACCATCTCAAGAAGGATCATTCTCACATATAGATCTTCCTAGTTTCTACTGAGCATAACCAAGACTTGACAGGGTTGGAGGGGCATTACATCATCCCTCCCTAAGAATTGACTTACTCCTGGAAGTTGGAATTTTCTAGCCATTGATCAAAGATAAAACAAGAATATTACAAACATTTCTACTTTAGTCTATCTTTGATACATTAAGTATAATTTTCACCTTAGGAATTAGGAGGTCTTTTAATACCAAAACATATTTAAGGATTCTGAAATGCAATTAAGAATTCAAATTTCATTCTCTAAATTAGACACAGATTGATACATGGGTTATCTCTTCTCAACGTGTATACATAGGATAATTTTATCATACTAATTCCTTGGTAAATGTTTTCAAACTAAAAATCATTCAAATATTGAACAACACACAATTTTATGAGATAAGACAAAAAAAATTCTCTTTACGCAACTAGTTACTTTTTCTCATTAGGCCTATGGTAAACTTATAGGATAATCACTAATACCAAACTTACATACAAGATAGAATTCACATCCTCTTTAAAGAATGTAACCTAAGATACCTTTTATGATTCTATTATAACAAATTATTAGTGTTGTATTACAACAATAGACATAAATATATTCCTAAGAAATTCTAACATGATTCATTAAGCTAGAGTTTTATTGACATTACTTATTAACTAGCTATTTAACCAATTCCATATCCCAGAAATTTATAATAAGCTTTTTACGAGTATATATATTTTCCCAACATTAACAAGTTTGTTTGAATTTTACCAATTTCCAAAATAAAAGTCATAGATTCTTTAATAGAGGGAGAAAAATACACGAGTCCTATGATTGCCCTCTTATTCAATCAAATTAGTATGTTCAACCCACTAACCTTTTGTACATACATTTCAATAAAAGAATATTTGTGGAATAACTACAAGTATTAGTTATCCTTATACACATGTTAAAAATGACATCTATACCATTAACTAAAAATTCACATTCTTCTAATAGTTCCATTTTAGGACAGTTAGAAAGTTTGACTTAACTGTTATTATAATAGACATATAATTATTCCTTTCCTAATAACTCATCATTCCTATATACTAGCAATGTTGTTAGCTTCAACTTCCATTTCACACACAAAATGCAAACAATGTAAATAATTGCTACACAATTTTGTTTAATATCATATTATTTCCTTATAGTTGATGATTTTTCATTGGTTCAATTCACATCATTCAAGAGGATCATATATCATTCAAAACTCCTACCATATAATCAAACATTTATCCATTCAACAATTGTCTACTATAATCCCATTTATTACAAAACCTTGGGGACATAGGTCCTTTACTCAAGGTTTTCCTCTAGCTAAGAACATTCTCCTTATTGACACATTGATTTTCCCTTATGAAATTTAGCCTTTTAAACATATTTCTTGAGAAAGAAGGGAGAGACACATCTGATTCAACAATAGATTTAATTTCTTACTAAAGAGGGTATACAAAAGAAAGATGCTTCTTAATCTTTCCATATTTTGAAATATCAGATATTACCTAATTTCAACATGTTATCTCATTTTCAAGAAAATATAAGTTCATAAATCTGTAAGTTCTTGAGGAAGGACAAAAGATACATTTACTAGACATGTTTGAAAACCATCCAATATTACAATCCTTTTTGTCCTGGAAACCTATTTATCCCTTGTTCCCAACCATAAGTACAACATGATTCAAATCTATCTTGAGATTTTATATTACTAGCTTTAAATAACAAATCACAATGTTATAGAACATTTATAGGAGAGTAGAGTATTTAACTTTTCAAATCACTTGGAGACTATGTTTGCAGCCATTTATAGTAATCATCATAAGATTAGGAGATAAGATAAATAAATTTCCTTACAATTTTTTTTAATATTTTCTTAGAACAAGGATAAGAATACAACACTCAAGTATCAATAATTCTTAAATCTTATAATTCAAAACATAAATAATCATTTCAAATAATCCTTTCTTTTGAGATATTATGGTAGAAATATAGAAAACATACCTTTTATGTCTAGTGCTCAAGTTAATTATCATAAAGAAAACTTAAAAAGAAGACACACAATGTATTCAAGTTTGGTAGGCTGAAAGAAAACATCAGATGGAGAAACACAATAGAATCAAGTATTGCGAGTAGGTCAAGTTGCCTCCTCAAGGCTAACTTTTCTTTCAATGGGTTCTATTTTTAGCAAAATCATTTATCAAAGTTGTCTCATTTGAGACCTCTCTGAGTCATTGCTTGGAATTTATTCTCCCACATATTCCCATAGAAAATTTCTTTGTGGGATGATGAGGGAGAATCTTGAGCTCACTCTTAAGAGCCTTTATGATGTTGGAAAGCATCTTGGAAGAGTGCTACAACCTAAGTATAGGTATAGAGTTGGAATTAATTAATAATAAGAACAAGACACTATGTTAAACATAAATAGACCCTACAGCTCCCAGTGTAGCAACCTAAGGCTCTGATACCAAATGTAATGTCCCCACCAAGGAACCCATAAGGAATCAGGTCTATGACCTAAAATTACAACTAACAATTTTTTTTTATAAAATTCTAACATATTACCATTCACAAGTACATTACTTAAGGTTCCCTTAATGAATTCATTTACCATTATCAAGCATTACTCAATCTAAAGAATTCTATTTTTGTTTCAACTTCAATTTACGTTGAGACATTGCTTTCATTATACTTCAAAACCAATTGCCTTAATGAATTAATTGAATTCATTTTATTTACCAAACTAACACATCATTTACTTTTAGAAATGAAAAAAGCACACATTACTTATCTCATCCACTAAGTACATTTATTTTTTCCTATTTATTTACTCCTTAACCTTATCTAAGCTCAACTCAATTGCACCATCAAAACTCAATTAAGCTTTTCCATTAAGAGTCCTCACTTTCTATATTCATTTCAAGATAATAATAGAAAGAGTGTAAAGTACTTAACCATATATTGATAACCAACATAAACCATTAAATGAATCATTTTTTCCATAAGTTTAACTTCCACAAATTATCATCTATAACCTTGTATAAGTCTAGTTAAGAATTGAGATTAAAACCTAGTTTGAATAACCACACATTAATCATATTGAACTATACATTTAATAAATCACATCTCATCACTATTTTAATACCATACATGTTTCTTACCCTTATAATTTCACCTAGGGATACCCTTGAACTCTTAGCATATCTTTTCGCTATTCCACATATCAAAACGAGTATTCCTTAAGAAGTTTACAATTATAAGTGCTTTGCAAAAGCTTACATAGAATCATTACTTTTAATTTCATTTAAACTCACAAGAGAGATAGGGTAGGAATTACTTAAACATAATCCATGCTTGATTTACCAACATTCAATTCCTTTTGTTTTTGAGATTTCTAAATACTACCCTTACTCGTATACATAGCTTCTTTATGAGAATTTCCATTTACAACACAATTAGAATTACAATTGCTGCTCATGGCCTGAAGGCATACAGAAAGACAATTACATCAATTTTCCCAAAGGCTTACATTACATCTTCACACCTTGATTGAAAAAGATATAAATGTTGGAAACTGAATTGAAACAATTGTTGTTTTTTCATTGATGTCAAACCTTAATCGGTAAGACTGTTGCTACTTAGGAAAGTACTATATCTATTTGAGTGTTGCTAAGGGGCTAAGCAAGGTTGGTAACAATAGCACCTAGGGAAAGGTTGATTTATCTCGATACTACAAAGTGTACTTGACTATGTTGCACTATGATGAGATGATGTATTGTTTATCTTAGTAAGACTGAAGACTAAACTGGTAGGCTTAACTGAGCAAAGAATGGAAAAATCATGTTTAAGCCAAGTGATGTTAATGTCGACCGAGTTAGTATATGCTGAGAAAAATTATAGTGTCGACCGAGCATGAGTAAATTACCGAGAAAGACAGTGCAAGTTGAGGAAACAATTTTAGTATTAACCGAGTGTTCTACATGGAGATCGAGTGAACAATTTCAGTATTGACCGAGCATCAGCAATTTTATATTTGAAGAGAATTTAATTTTGGAGCCCACATAGTTGAATTCTTGGATTATGTAGAATGTGTTGACTTTATTTATTGATTGTTTGGAAGCATTAAATGCATTATAAAATTTTTTTATTGTAAATCTTTAAGAGATTTGAGATGATTCTAGAAAAGGAGCCGAAGAACATAAAGCAGGTAGATTCAATGAATCTGACCTAACCCTAAGATCTAGGAATGAGATTGAGCGGCAAAAGATGAGTTAACCTAATTGAGGAAAATATAAGGGAACCTGAACATTGTGATATGTATGCACATGGTGAACATAGAATGTTGGAAGAGAAAAGTTTTGACTAAATAAGTAGAAAAGGCTGAAGGAGAATGGTGGTGATTGCTTGAACAAAAGTTTTGAGAAGATCAAAGATGGAAATGGAAAAGTCTCAAAGTCAGTAAATTAGCATTAGTGTATGGAATCAGATCTGATATTTGCAAAGTGAGTTGTATATTTTTTAGATAATACTGCTGCTACTTTCTAACTGTTGTAATAGTCAAAATCCCTTTAACAGAGGTTGACCTAATAGTCATATGTTAAATCCTTTGAACAAGGTTGCATTCTAATGGAGTGTATGTAAGTCCTATGACTAGGCTCACTTTTAACAAGGTGATTGAAATCCTTTAACCGGGTCACATTTGACAATGTGTATTGTAACCTTTGACAGGGTTGGCTTTTTACAGAGCTCACTTCAAAAGAGTGAAAATAATAGTAGCATGCTACAAAGTGGTTTTTCCCAAATTGGGTTTCCACTATAAAACCTAGTGTTTTATACTTGTGTGAATGTTTAGATTTGAACATTACTATGTTTTGCAAGTTAAGTTACAGCTAGGTAGTGGACTGCATTGTTAGATGTTTCTATTATTGAATCAGTGATGACCAAGTTTGTTTTGGTTTTGGATCTCACTTAAGGATAAGTTTATGAGATTGTTTTATACATCAGGACCTGAGAACAACTGATTCACCCCCCTCTCTATTGTTCTAAATCATATTAACAATAAATACATGATACAAGAATAGAAACTTCACCTCTAAACAACTCAGAGTCCAAGTCACAACATGAACCATGAATAATACCTTGAAAATATTTCCCCCCCAACCATGTGAAAATGATAAATTTCCACCCCCTGTGCTAGGAGATAGAACCAAGGTACTCTCAAGACCTTAAGGAAATTTGTCTCAAATACCAATAAATCCAAGACTCAAAAGAAAAAGAATAAAGCACATAAAATATCATCATACTATAACAATGAGGTTAAGGTTCTAGGAGACCACCTAAGTGAGTGTCATCACACAACCTATGTATTGGGATCCATGTTGGCAACCATGTAACCCCGATTCCCCCTTTATGAATAGGGATCCACCTTGGTAGTTATCCTTGGTCTCGGTACTCCAATCAAGTCTGTGTGACCATTATTATGTTTTCTTTCATTATCTTTTGAATCCCCCCTTCCCAGGTTAATTTTTAAGATTATCACTTTTTACAAACCCACCCATAGGATCATCTAGCAACCACTTTAGGGTCCCAACACCTATGGTGAGCCACTCACATAGGGTTCCTATTCCCTTACCCCACCACAAGCCAAAGACACAAAATAACACTTCCATGTCCTGATTCATAGGTTTACAAAACTCCTCTGTGCACTCAGGCCCTTAGAGTGAGTCCTAACCTTAGCCATATATATAAAAGGAACCATTAGAAGAATTTCTATCATAAGACATCTCAAAGAAAAACATAAAACTTTCCACATGCATAAGTACAAATTTCCAAGGCTCATTTATAGGTATAAGGAACCCTCTCATGCAAACAGGTCACTGAGACAAGTCCTAGCCTCATAAACTAAGCTCAAGTCTATGCCAAGTGAAAAAAATCATAAGTAAACCATATAACCTCAAAAAAACAAGTAACGAACATATGTAGGTGATACAAACTTTCACATGCATTAAAATAACATCCATCTATGGAAATCTCATGAGCCTAAAATTTGGCTAAGTCTAATTTTTTCAAAATCTCCAAAATCTAGAATCTGCATCTCAACTCCTATGAAACTAAAACCTATCACAAACATCCTAGAATTTATTTAATTTCTTTATACAAATATAACTTAAAGTATAAGAAATTAAAGTATCAAGCTTATACTTAAATCTTATATTTGTATAAATCCTGTAAATTTTGAACCCCTGAAACCCTAAGAACTCCAAAGGACTTTGTATAAATACTCGTACGACAATGTATTCATTCCCATATGACATTTGACCAACTGTCATATGGGTATTCCTACAATGTTGTACGACACTATACAAAACTATCACTAAATTCACTTTCAAACTTCTCAAAAACTCCAAATGACTTTACTTATGAACCCATATGAAAATTTACTCATTCCCATACAAAATTTGACTAACTTTTTGTATGGGTATGACTACAATGTTGTACAACACTGTAGAACACTGCTGCAAAATTAATTGAAAATTGCTCGAAAAGACCAAAAAATGACTTTTTAAGGCATGGAGAGTGTCTTGGAAAGGTTCCCTTAGGTCAACTTGATGCAAGGACCTCAATACAACATCCAAAACACATCCTCAACATTACCTAAACCTCAAACTAAATCAAATCAAATTAAAAATTACAATTCATAGAGAAGCTTGTAGAAGCCAAAAATGGGGAAGAAGGACTGCAACTATTCCTAAACCATCCCAAACCTTCCTAAAATTTCCTAATTCATTACATAACTCTCAAAAACACCAAAATGGAGTATCACAACAAATCCCAGACTCCCCGGAAAGATTTCACCATTAAAACTATACAAACATTTACATAATTACTTCCCGGCATCACAATAGAAATACACAAAAGATAGATATTTACATTTCCATTTAAATACATAGAAAAAATTTAGAGGATAATATAATATCATATCATACACACAAATATTCATACACACACAAGAAGAATGGAGATTCTTCCCAGTTAGACCCTATTTGGGGTCCTATAGAGAATCCTCTTCCCTTAGTTGGAGATCAACTTTCTGCAAATCTCCAAGCCTTGAGTAGGAAGCCTCCTGGATATCTTCCTCTAGAAACCAATCTTCAATAAAAAAACACATACACTTTCCCTCACCAAACCAAAGAATTCACAATCTCATGGAAAAAATTCAAATATATTTATGGAAAAATCAATGTAGAATGCTCCGAAAAATCTTCCCAAAAACTGCCTCCTCCAAAACCCAAAAATGCAAATACTTATTCTCCAATTATGTGGTTGGAGGAGTTTCTTTATGGGAAGCAACTTCTCCAACTTTCATAGTTGGTTGGAGGATCAAACAATTCCCGTAAAAGACTTAATCAAATTTTTAAAAAATTTAATCAAAAATTGCCTCCAAAGAAACCAATAAAAATAAAGATAAATATTAAGCTTTCAAGGAAAACATATAGCACAATTGGAAAACTACTATCCTAACTTCTAGGAGGTCTTGAGTTCAACTCCCTCCTAGATAGCTAGTTTTACTACAAATAGCATTTATTTTTATTATTACTATTATTAATATTATTTTCACTTTTTATTTAATACATTTATTTAATACACTTCATTTAATTAACATCAAATAACATACCACTAAAACAATCAATAGAAACATACAAATACTATTATTTATATAAGCATGGGTATATGTGTGTGCACCCACATATACACATACCTATATAACATACAATAAATATACATATACCAATAAGAATAAATATAACTCACATCATAAATCACAAAACAACATTGAATCATAAATCACAAGACCACATCACACAGTGCATTCAAATCTCCCAACTAGGGTAATCTCCTAAGAAGAAATCTAAGTCCATGGTAACCTTGAGAGTAATCTTGGTAATACCTCCACACAACAATAGTTGAAGGATTTTGATGGCATGCTTAGACCTGTGTAGCTAGTTGGAATCGATGACTGGTACCTGCATCCTACAACACCAATCAACATGCATACATACATGTATAAAAAAACAATGGAAAACAAGGAGGGAGAGTGTGACATCATGTGGACCTCCTGTAGGAGTAACTACGACTACCTCCCCTCATCCTACACTTACATCAGACAGTGAAATCAACAAAGCATAATTGGATTAGTGTGCTTAGTACTAGAATAATCTCTTTTCCATATTTGTATAACAATAATGAATCATAACATAATCATGTAAATATAAATAATTTATTAAGTTTCACAAACCCATTTAACCATCAGACATGTTCTCAAAATATCCCATTATCAAATCAAGATAAACAAATCATATAACCCTAAATGCATTAATCATGTCTAATCCCAATTAACATTATTAGAGAAGGTAACACATCTAACCCTTAAGTGATTATAATCAATTAACCTAAGGTATACATAAATAATAATAATGAGAATTTTGCATAAAATCATATACATTTATAAGGTGATCCTTTTAGCATTAAGGTCCTAAACTATTATTGACACAGAAGAAGATGTATAGGAACATACCTATGCAATATTATTATTTCTCACATTAAAATATGAAGTTATGGTGAGTTGGAAGATGTTCAGTTTAAGCAACCATCCCAAGAAGGATCATTCTCACATATAGCTCTTCCTAATTTCTAGTGAGCATAACTAGGACTTGACAGGGTTGGAGGGGCATTACAAGAAGGATCTCCTTTAGGGAGGATATATGGGCCTAAGATGGATTTTTTAGATAATGAAGGAACATCTTTATGCTTTAATGGAAGTATATAAGGTGTACGAGGGATATGAGCATCTCTAGAGTGAGCAATAACACCAAGGCCATCAAGTGTAGAGTTTCCTTGGTCCTAAAGAGGCTCCTTAATAGGAATAATAAGAGCTTGAGGAGGAATGGGATCTCATGGAGGATTAGGATCTTATGATGAAGGATCAAGGAGAGTGGGATCTTGTGGAGGATTAGGATCATGAGGGGTATTAGGGGGAATAATGGGATCTTGAGAGGGATTGGAATCATGACATGGAGATGAAGGGGTATTTTGATCTTGACTTTGGGGAGGATTATGTGGTGGAGTGGAAGGGATGGTAGGATCTTGAGATCTAAGGCTATCATGGAATGGAGTGGAGGGAATTCCTTGATCTTGATTGGGAATATAATCATGAGGTGGATCAAGAGGGATATGTGGATTTTGCAAAATAAGGGGATCAAGGAGTGGAAGAATTGTTGGATCTAGAGGATGAGAGGAATCTTTGATAGTATGCTTTGGGATAATGCCTTGACATGTTTGGACTTGTGAGGGTGATGTGATGGAGGAGTTGGGATCTTCAGCTTCAATATCTCCTTTGTCAATAAGGTCTTGGACAAAATTTTTAAACTTTAAGAACTTCTTGATATCATGACTCTTGATGTGATGATAATCACAATATTCATTTTCCTTATACAAGGTGGGTTTGGGTTGACTCTCATCAAATGGAATATTGTTTGGAAAAACCATCATTTTTTAGTCAACAAGTAGGTGGAATATGACATCAAGAGGGTCTACAAGGGGAAAGTATTTTCTAGCTGTGGGTGATTGTGAAGCTTTGGAGGATAGGAATGATGTGGGTTTTGAAGGAGTAGGATTGTGTGGAGGTTGAGAATTATGTGGAGCATTGGAATTTGATGGTGGATGTAGATTATGGATTTGGAGAAAGGGGGACGACACATGTGTTCATATGTAGACTTTTTATTTTGACCCCTATTTTGTAACTTAAGGACAATGTTTTTAAGCTCTTCAATTTCTTTGGAAAGGTTAAGCATGTGAGAGGCATCATGTGGATGATGGAGGGAATCATGTGTGGATGGAGGATAATGAGGTGGATGTCCCTTGTCAAAGGTAGAGGAAGGATAGGAAATGTGATATGGATTGGGATTGGATATGACTTGAGGATTGGGATTTGGCATTTGAAATTAATCAACCATTTTGTAAAAATAATCCATATTCATGATGGTTGAATTAGAGATTTTGGATTGGATTAAAGGAAGATGATGTAGAGGGAATATTTGAATTAAGAATGGAAGATTTGATGATGGATGAAATATGAACTTATGAATAGGAGAAATTTTATATTTTGATATAATTGGATGATGGATTTGATTGATTTAGAGGGAAGGGCCTCAAGAATTTAGATTGATTTTATTTTATTTTGATTTTGGATTTTCAAGGGAAGGGAATCAAGGTTGGATTTGATTTTATTTGATTTGGATGATGATTGAAGTCCAAAGATTGTGATGGTGCTCCTAAGCCAAAAGTGGAAGATTAGAAGATGGTGTTGATAAGACTTGGATTAAGAATGGATGAAGTGGAAGCATAGATTAGGGATGTTTGAAGACAAGTGAAATGGATGATGTGATTGATTTGGATGATAGGGGAGATATGGATTGAATTAGAACATAGAAAGAAATAATGAAATGTGCATGTCCAAAATATTTTCATGGGTTTAGTATAATTGATGACACTTAAAACATATTCTACCTAAGGTCAAAAGGGAGGTGTTCCAACCTTTACCCACAAATTGATGCTCTTAGCCCCACAAATAAGTGGTTGAATGGCATTTCCTAGCACTATGCAAGTTATGGATCAATTGGAAAAGAAAAATGCTCATAGCGCATGTCTTTCCAGATTGCCATATTCAAGCTTTAGAGTCCAAGGGAACTGATATGGTGAGTATCTTGGGGTGATATAGGTAATTCCACTTGCATCAATCCTTGCACAAAGGAAGTCACATGGATAAAAAGGTTCACCTCTAAATCCTTAGGTGTCTAGTAAGGTCCTTCATTCATGACAATACCCTATATTTTTGCAAGAAGAATTTGTTAATATGATTTAGAACAATAGAGAGGGGGGCTAAATAAATTGTTCTCAGGTCTAGATGTATAAAAAAAACTTTAAAACTCTTCAACAAATCAGATCTAATAACCAACAGCTACTCGGTCATTACTGATTACATAACAAAAACATATAATAGTGTAGTCCACTTATCCAATAGCATCTAACTTATAAAACAAATAAATGTTCAAACCAAAACATTCACACAAGTATCAACACCAATATTTATAGTGGAAACCCAATTTGGGAAAAACCACTTTGTAAGATGTTACTATTATGCTCACTCTTCTGAAGTGAGCTTGATGAAAAGCCAACCCTGTCAAAGGTTACAAACACACTGTCAGGTGTGACCTAGTTAAAGGATTTAAACCACTCTATTAAAAGTGTGCCTTGTTATAGGACTTACATATACTCCATTAGAATGCAACCTTGTTCAAAGGATTTATACCTATGACTGTTAGGTCAACCTCTGTTAAAAGGATTTTGACTGATACAATGGTTAGAAAGTAGTAGTAATATTGATCTAAAAAACATACAACTCACTTTGAAAATATTAGATCTAATTCCATACACATATGCTAGCTTACTGACTGTGAACCTTTACCATCTCCATCACTGATCTACTCAAAATTCTCTTCAAGCAATCACAATACTTCTCCTTTAGCCTTCTCTTCTTAGACAATCAATAACATCAACAACACTTCCAGCATCCTCTCTCTCTTACACAACCTCTAGCTTAGGTTTCCTTAATACTTCCTCCATTAGGTCAATACATCTTTTTCCTCTTAATCTCTTTCATAGATCTTAGGGTTAGGTCAGATTCATTGAATCCATCCTACATTATGTTCTTCTAATATCCTTCTAAAAATATCTCGAATTTCTTAATAGATTTATAATAAAATGTTTTACAGTGCATTAAATGCTTTCATACAATCAATAAATAAAGTCAACACATTTTACATAATCCAAGAATTCAACGATGTCAGCTAGAAATCTAAATTCTTTCTCAAAATAAAAATACTGATGCTCAGTCAATACTATGTTCAACTTCTCAGTCTTCATTAGAAAGCTCGGTCACCTCATAAACTGTTTCCTTGGCTAATACTATCTTCCTTAGCAATTAACTGGTGTTTTTTCAACATTGAATTTACTTGGCATATGCTAGCTTGATCGACACTAACAACACTCAGCTTAAACAAGATTTCTTCACTTTTTCTCGGTTAAGCCTACCAGTTTAGTCTTCATTCATACTTAGATAAATAATACATTGTCTTATCATTGTGCCACATAATCAAGTACTCATTGAAGTATCAAGATAAATTAACCTTTCCTTAGGTTCTATTGTTACCAACCCTACCTTACCCCTTAGAAACAATCAAATAGATATATTACTTTCTTAAATAGCAAGAGTCTTACCAGTTAAGGTTTGACATCAATGACAATACAACAATTGCTTCAATTATAGTTTCAAATAATCTCCCTCTTTGGCATTGATGGAAACACCATATGAATATCACATGAATTACAACCAATCCAAAACTTATCTATCCATCAGAAATATTTATAATCCTTAGCTTCATTCTGATACAAAATCAATTAGCCATGCTTGTATGACCATCCACTGAATTTATCCCCCTGTCTTGATCTTCCATGAAAATTTCATTTTGTGTATTCATCTGTGATCATCTCCCTCTTTGAAAAAAATGCCAAAGAAGCAACAGAAAAATACATCTTGTAGATGTAGATATCATCTTTATAATTCAGTAACAATATTTCTCCCTCTTTCATCTTTTCTTATGACTGATTCTTGTCTATGCTATACTTTTCACAACTCTAGGCTGCTCCTAAAGTGTGACCTTTCTCTGCATCAACTTGTTAGATATTATTTGAAACACATTTGATGTAGTGCTCCTAGCTTGACTAGGGAGCCTTAGTTAGGGGAAGGACCCCTAATTAACTTCTCAAGTATTCATGAAATTCTTTAGGTAAAGCCTTAGTGAATATGTTTGCTAATTGTTCCTTTGTATTCACATATTCCATTTGGACCTCTTTGTCTTGTACCAGTTCTCTTAAGTAATGATACTTGATGGCAATGTGTTTTCTCTTTTTGTGCATCACTGGATTCTTAGAAATCTTGATAGTACTTGTGTTGTCATAGAAAATGACAACTGCTTCAGTGATTTCTTCTTTCATGCCTACCAACAATTGCTTTATCCATATCAAATTTGAACAGTTCACAGCTATAGCCACATACTCAGCTTTAGTAGTAGATTGGGAAATGCAATTCTATTTCTTTCTTGTCTAGGAAACTAATCTCTATCCAAGAAAGAAAGCTCCACCACTAGTACTCTTTCTATCATCTATATTTCCTGCCCAAATAGCATCTGTATACACTCTCAGTTCAAACTTGTCATGCTTCTTATAGTATAATCCATAGTCAGCAGTTCCTTTCAAATATCTCATGATTCTTTTAACCACCATCATGTGAGTCTCCTTAGGATTGGTAGAGAATCTTGCCACAATCCCAATAGCTAATGCAATATCTGGTCTGCTATCTATAGCATACTATAGATTTCCAATCATAGATCTATACAAAGTCTAGTTAACTTCTACAACATCATCATTTTTAGAAAACTTTTGTCTAGTAGCCATGGGAGTACTTAATGGACTTGAATCTTCTATGCCAAAGGTTTTTAGTATCTCATGAACATATTTAGACTGGGTGATGAAAATTCCTTTCTCCATCTGATATACTTGCAAACCAACAAAAAATTTGATCTCCCCAAACATACTCATTTCAAATTCAGTTTTCATTTCATTTGAAAATTTCTTACATAAGGCATCTTGTCCACCAAATATAATATCATCTACAAAGATCTTAGCTAACAAGATTCCTTTACCTTCTTCATCTTTCATGTATAGATTGTGTGTGTCATTTTTCCTTGAGAATCCAATCTGTATTAGGTAGTTGTGCAGTCTCTCATACCATGCTCTGGGAGCTTGCTTCAGTCCATACAATGCTTTATTCAATTTGCAAACTATGTGTCTTCTGTTTGGATCAACAAATCCTTCTGGTTGTTTAATATACACTTCTTCTTCTAATATACCGTTTAAA
The DNA here is from genome assembly GCA_027943335.1 of Chamaecyparis obtusa. Taxonomy (NCBI): domain Eukaryota; kingdom Viridiplantae; phylum Streptophyta; class Pinopsida; order Cupressales; family Cupressaceae; genus Chamaecyparis; species Chamaecyparis obtusa. Next base: position 271,537 of record BSBK01001197.1, read on the forward strand.
AATGCAGACTTAACATCCATTTGGTATACCTTGAAATCTTTATAGGTAGCATATGCAAGCAGAGTTCTTACTCCTTCCAATCTTGCTACAGGGGAAAATGTCTCCCCATAATCTATTCCTTCTTCTTGTGCATAGCCTTTTCATACTAGCCTAGCTTTGTTTCTTGTTATTTGACCATGCTTATTCAGCTTATTACAAAATACCCACTTTGTTCTAATGACATTCTTATTTTCTGGTCTCAGCACCAGAGTCCAAGTATCATTCTTCTCTATCTGGTCTATTTCTTCATTCATAGCTTCTATCCAATCTTCATTTTCTAATGCCTCCTTTGTTGTCTTAGGCTTGAATTCACATAGTAAACATGTTGGATCTCTTGCCTTAATTCTGGTCTGAATTCTAGTATCTTTATCTCCAATAATCTATTCAGGCTTGTGATGTCTCCTTACATATCGTGCTAGAACAAGTTCTGTTCTTTCAATTTTCTCATCAGGTTCACCCACAAGATTGTTAGATTTAGCTTCTGAATGCTCAAAAACCTCTTCCTGATACTCGATAGCTTCTTCCTATCACTCGACATGTTCTTCTTCTCTCTTGGCATTATTTTCCTAATGCTCAACATTTCTTACCCAAGAATCAGCATCAGGTGCAAGTCTGTCACTTGCCTCTTCTTCCTCTATATACACAAAAGTTCTATAATCTTTTGGCTCTCTTTTACTATCAGCTTCATTTTTCTCTGCATACTCATCAACTTTGACATTCACACTTTCCACAATTTTGTTAGTGTTAGAGTTCAAACACTTATAAGCTTTAATTTTTGTGGAATAGCCTAGGAATATACCCTCATCGCTTTTAGCATCAAATTTTCCATTTCTACTATCATTTAATATGTTGCACTTACTTCCAAAAATTCTAAAGTACTTTACATTTGGTGCATACCCATGCCATAATTCATAAGGTGTCAGATTTGTACCTTTTTAAGAGTATAAATAGATGTACTTATAGCTTCTTTCCAATACTTATGTGCAACATTCTTTTCAATCATTAATGTCCTTGCACAATCCAAAATAGATTGGTTCCTTCTCTCTGCTATACCATTCTATGAGAAGTTCTAGGTGTAGACATCTATCTTTTGATCCCTCTATCATTGAAAAATAGATTAAATTCATTGGATATAAATTCTCCACCTCAGTCAAATCTCAGACACTTCAGGTTCTTACCTATCTCTTTTTCAACCTTAGCCACATACCACTTAAAAAATTGAAAAGCATCAGCTTTTTCTTTTAAGAACATTACATGCATCATTCTAGTATAATCATCAACAAACATGATAAAATTTCTAGCACCACAATAGTTTTGTACACCCATCAGTCCAAAAAGGTCAGTGTGAACCAAATCTAGGATATTCTCAGAAGTAAAAGTTTTTCTCTTTAAACTAGACTTTTTCATCTCACCCAACTGACATTTTTTGCACATTACATTCTCAGGTTTCTTCAATCTAGGTAGAACTCTCACTTTCTTTTTCTTACTAATTTCTACCAGATAATCAAAGTTAACATGACATAGCCATTTATGCCATCACCAAATATGATCAATTTGTGCAATCATACATGTTTCTTTAGATAGGTCTAGATAGAACAAATTACCTCTTGTCTGTTCTCCACTTCCAATTAGTTCACCAGTGCCATGAAATATTTTGGCCTTTCTGTGATGAAATTGCACTTGGTCGCTGGTTCTATTAAGCTATGCAACACTTAGTAGATTATAGATAAGACCCTCAACCCAATAAGCATTTTCACAAGTGATCTTATCAGTCAGCTTAATCAATCCTTTACCTCTAATAGGACATGGTGCATCATTACCAAATTTCACACTCCTACCTTTATAATGATCTAAGGTATCAACCTTACTCTTATCTCTAGTCATATGATGTGAACAACCACTATGAATAATTCACATAAGATATAAATTATAGTTTTCCCATCCTCATCAGATTTATCTTTCATTGCAACATAGACAACTTCAATTTCAAAATCATCACTATCAGTGTCAGTCTCTTCTTCAACAATGTAGCAAGATTTCTTACCTTTTTGTTTGTAGTCCTTTTATCTTCAATAATATCTATCTTCTCTTTTTTCTTTATTCTTGCTGCCTCTTTCTTCATCCTTATTAACCCTGTCAGGACATCTAGCAGCTATATGACCAACTTTATTACATGAAAAACATATAATAGGGAGTTTACCTTTGTACCTTCCTTTTCCCCTTTTCAGTCTTCTAGCCATAAGAGCTTCTAGATCCTCAAGTTCTTCATTAGATGCTTCACTATCACTTTCACTTATGCATCTTTCTTTTTCCTTCTTTGACTTACTCAGAACCATTTGTGACTTAAAAGCATATTCAATATTACCAACAATGAAGTTATCATAGTTAGAAAGTTCAAAAGTAGTGATCTTTGTTAGAAATAGGGAATACTGAGAGGGGGGGTGGTGAATTAGCATTATACAAACTTTATCTTTTGCCCAATTATGGATATAAAAAATTATCTTTATACATGCATAACATAAGAAGCTAAACAATATGCATAGTAATAGAAATAAAGAACTCATAACACATGATATGTTCTCAAGGAAACCCCGGCCAAGGGAAAACCATGGTGGGGATGGTACCCACAAAGATCCACTAATAAAAAGTATCTTGTTAAGGATTTTGACCCTTTTAGGAGTCTATTACAAGAATATAGCGTATCAGTCCTGATTAAGGGACTATAGGCCTTGTTAGAAGCCTCAACCCTTTTAGGAGTTGTCAATACAAAATCTGATTACCAGATGAGCCCACTGCCCAAAAAAGTAATGTACAATGTATACTTATTACAAAAATGGATTAAGGTATATAACCTTATGCTTCTTGCATCAATATCTTTTTGCTTTTCTTACATTCGCATCATATCATTACAATATTACCACATATCTCTTCCTTCTTTTTTTCTTCTTACAATTACATATTACATATATACAAGTTATTAAAGATAATGAATTTATATGGTCAGCTTCCATATATCTTTATCCAAGAGTTAACATCTAGGATGTCATTCATTTATATTTTTAAGTCATTATTTTGATAAACAAAATAATCCCTTAACTCTTTACCAATTCTGTCTTCATATTCTGTCATGTCGACTTAACATTGTCTTTAGTAAAACTATCATAACTAACTCCGTACATGCTGTAGTAACTTGTGATCTAAGATGGGTCATCATTAGTCATCATAGAGTCTATGTTCAAGTGCACAAGCATTGAAATTACTCCAGTCAATGTCACAAACAAAAACTGTATCCTGGTGCACTGGTGAAAACATTATCTTACACTTAGAAAAATTTGCAATGCGCTCTGCTATACTTGCTCTCTGACCTATGCAATCTTCATGTGGATCATATGTTTCCATAATGACAACATCTATGTACTCACTTCAGCCAAATTGCCAACAATCTCCCCCTTTGTCATTGGTGGCAACATATGAGAAAATTGGCTAAGTGTACAAGTCAAAATCTCAAAATTGTATCAAAATTGTGGCCATAGTATAGAATATGTATACTATCCTTATAACTCCTCAAAATATAAAATCTAATACAATGTTCCCCATAAGAGTATCAATCCTTATCAAATATATCAATTTTCTACTCTAATATCTCTCCCCCTTTGACAACAATGACAAAATGAGGTAGGCAGGATTACAAAATTGTATCCCAAAAAGATTATACCTTCATTTTCTTATTGCAAAGCTAGTAGGCTTGCAACACAATCTACAAAATCAGCTTTCATAGCTTCTATCTCCTTTTCCCATGAATTCTTGATGGAATCTACCACATTGAGTAATGTGCTTAGTCCATAAGCTGCTATTTGACAAACTTGGAGGTTGTCAAATTTGAATTTCTGAAAGGATGTCTTAGCTATAAGACATTCTTCTAACTACTCTTCAATGATACTCAACTTCATAGAGATGTGTTCTCTCAAAAGAGTGAGTCTCATTATTTTTCTGTTCCTCTCATCTTGCAATATTCTTATTTCATCATAAAGCTTCCAAACTTTCTTTTCAACATCACATACCTTCACATTAGGTCTAGAAAGAAGGTTAAATTCATTCTGAATCTCATCTTCCTTCAACTTGATCTTTTGTTCCTCTTCTGCTGTCAAAATCTCTAGTTTTGTACACTGTATGTACAATGATTTTCCTATCTCTAAATGTTTCCTCAAGTTCTTGATACAACTATCAAGACTGCTAATATCATTTCTGATATTCTGACTAATGTTCAAAAGCATTTTAGCTTCATAAGCTGCTTGAGCTCTCACTTTTGCAATATCAGATAGGTTAGTGAATTCATTGTCAAAAGTGCTCATTACCTTCTTATCTTTCTCCAAAGGGTCTACCTTTATGATTTGTGTAGTTACAATGCTTTGTAACTTCTTAGTAAGGTCCTTCAGACTCCCTTCAAGATTATTCACTTTCTTGTTCTTGCCAATGATTTTATTCAAAGAAGTGATAAGTTCCAACTGATCATCATCATCAACTTCCTTTCCTAAATCTTCAAACAAAGATCCAATTTCTTTCTTCTTTCCAGTCTCAGGAGTAAGACTGATGTCTTATGTGGTAGGAATGGGTGCTTGAATCTTAGTCTCCTTAGGTTCTTCATTGATAGATTGAATCTTCTTTTCTTCTTCAGTTCTATCTAGTTCATCAAGAGCTGAATTGTCAAAAATGTTTGCTAAGTTCTTGAATACATTATCATTAGTATCCAAGGTGACCTTAGTACCTTCTATATTCATAGTTTCATCTTCAATGTTAATAGTTGAAGGAGAAGGAATATCCTCTTGTTCAGCTTCAACTACTTGCTCTACTGCAACCGATGGCTCTCCAACATTTTTTGTCATGACCTTGATTATTGCCTGCTCTGTATCTGAATTAACTTCTTCATATCTGCCTCCCATAATAAAAATGGTTCTCCTTTTGGTTCTCAAATGGGTGCTTAAGGCCTTCAATATCTTCTCCAAGTGTTCATCATCTTTCACATCACAAATCTTCTTCACAAGATTCTTTCTGATATTAGTGTCTTCTTCAATTTCTCTCTGCTTTGTATTTAGCAGTTTGGTATACAAATCATCAAGTACTTGACCTTGAATAGAATAAAATTTCTTGTCTACCAAAATCATATGCTTTAAAATAGCATTCTCCAAATTAAGTCTATCTGAATAACCATAAAGACTATAGTACTTATTCATTCTGGTAAAGTCTCCATTTTCAATAATCTGCTCATTAAGCTTTTCAATTTTAGGTTTCCAAGATTTCTTCTTAACTGTAGTGTCATCATCTTTTATTTCAAAATTTTTTTTAGGAATGAATGTTGGATGTTGGTAGTCATTCTGTAGTAGTTGTTGTTGCATTCATGACTATGATTATCATTGATGTCAACACAGTGATCTTCTGGAGACTAGCAGAGAAGCAGACAGTGTTTTGATTAGCGCACGTGGGATATTGTAGTTGGAGCTATGTGATGTTGATGTTATACTCTTTGATATGTTATTTGTCTATGGTTAAGAGTGCACATAGTAATTCATTGATTCATGAAAGTTATGAGTATTTTGGTAGAAGCAGTATTCAGGCAGTGTTCCTGAGTAGCGATTTGTGGAAATTGGATGATATCTCCTAATCGGGATGGAATCTAGTTTTGCACAATTAAAGGGAATTTTGAGACACATTGATGGTGACGTGGTTCATAACACAAACTTTGAGGTCACATGAGTGAAGAGTTATTGCATCTGGAAGCTGACAGTTTTGTGTAATTTTGATGTAGCGTATGGAAACTTTTATTTTGTAATTGTGTGCCGACTCATTTGTAATTATTTGAGTGTGGTATAAAGAAAGGAATGTTTTTCCTTATTTTATTGAGTTTTAATATGAAAGAAGTGTGAGCATGGTTTTGGTTGCATGCGAATGTAAGCATGAAGTGAAGAAAAGAGTCTAAGAGGTTGTGAAAGTGGTATTGTGAAGGAAGACATGTGAAGTATAGAGATCTAGAATTGAGATTTGATGTAGTAGTGAGTGTGGTTTGGCATAGTAAGGAGGTAACATATTTCATATTATTCTACTAAATAATATTAAGGTTATTTGGATAGTGAGTTCAATGATCTTACCCTAAAGCTATTAGGGCAGTGGGTCCTTCTGTCTTCCATAACTCTTAACAGGGTTAGAATCTTTTAATAGGGATTCAAAATCTCGTAATAGGGATTTATATGTACTGAATGTATTTCATAAGACTCCTAACAAAGTCCATCCTTTCACAAGGAATATTCATATTAGTGCATCTTTTGTGGGCATCATTCCCACCGGGGTTTACTCTTTGATCAAGAGGTTCCCTAGTCAACATATCTTGTGTCATTGTGTATGAATATCTTTGTATGGTTAGTAATTGCATTCCTTACATGGTTAAATGTTGTTGAAGATGATAAAAGTTATAATTATCTGATAACTGATTCACCACCCCCTGCCTCTCAGTTATCTTGGTGGACTTTACTTTCTATCAATTGGTATCAGAGCGACAGGTCCTTGAAAGGAAAGTTTAACAACTTAAGGAGATCCATGGTGAATTTCAGGAAAGAAAGCCCTAAGTTTGACGGAGTAAATTTTCACAGCTGGAAAGAAAAGATAAAGACACATCTATTATGTTTAGGACCAGGTTATTGGTTGATTACAAAGAATGAAAGGACTATAATTGAAGAAGACAATCTTGAAACAAGTACTAAAGATGAGGTAGATCTATACATCTGTAACATACTTGCAAGAGAAGCACTCTTGATAGCACTTCGAGAGAATGAATACAGTCAGGTAAAATGTTTTAAGAAATCTAATGAAATTTGGAAAGCTTTACACTCTACTTTTGAAGGTGATGAACATGCAAAAAGAGCTAGATTACATAATTGGATATATGCATTTGAAGATATTAGAATGATGGAAGATGAATCTGTTAGAAGCTATATTGGTAGAATGTCAGAAATTGTTGCAAGGATAAAATCTTGTGGAGGATCAAAGACAGAGAATGAAGTGATATGGAAAATTCTGAGGACATTGACTCCTGTATTTAAGCAAACAACACAAATGATTGAACAAGTTATACCTTGTAATACAAACTTTACAGGAGAGACTCTTCTTGGAAGATTGGAAGTAGCAGAGATGAACCTGAGGTTATCAGAAGACTTACCTAGAATGGAGACAACATTCAGTGCTCTTAGTATTTTCCCTACTTTGTCAAGAAGTACCAGTGTGAGTGGAGATTATGCCATCAGCAGCAGATCTAAAAATAAAGAAGATAAGAAGATTGAAGAAGGTATTGTCTTGCTTGTGAAAAGAGAACCAAATGGTAAGAAATTTTTTAAATGTTGGACTTGTCAAGAATATGGTCATTTTGCATCTAAATGTCCTAAGAGAGTTAAGAAGTACAAAAATAACTTCAAGCCTAGAAGATCTAAGGAATTTTATTATGCTAATGATGAAGATCTTGAAGCTAGTATAGAAAGAACTTTGAGTGAAAGTGATACTAAGAATAATGCTGAAATAGGATTTGTAGCAATTAAAGAAGAAAATTTTGAATCTGATGTTAAAGAAGAAAAAGCATTAGTTTCCCAAGTTGAAAAGAAAGCTGATTGGATTATAGATACTGGTTGTTCACATCATATGACTGGTGATATGAAGAAGTTTATAAAGTTTAACAATTATGATAGAGGAGTTGTTAGAGTTGGTAATAATGCACCTTGTTTGATTAAAGGTATAGGATCTATTACTCTTGATGGAAAGACTAATAATGATGATGTTTACTTTGTTGATGGATTGAAACATAATCTTTTGAGTGTTGGACAGTTAGTGGATAAGGGATATCAAGTTTGGTTTACTGAGAAAAATTGTGTGATAAAGGATAAAGATGGAAATCTAATTGGAACTAGATCTAGAACTAGAGGTAATGTATTTCAGTTGAATCCTACTAAGATGACATGCTTGATTACTAAAATTGATGACAATTGGTTATGGCATAGAAGGTTTTGTCATATAAACTTTGATAATATTGTGAAAGTGAGTACTACACTTGTAGTAAGGGATTTGCCTAAAATTATGAAGCCTACTAACATGATTTGCAAAGAATGTGTGATGGCTAAATAGAAGAGAAGTTCATTCCCTAGTAAGAAGTTCACATCGGCAGAGAAGTTGGAGATTGTTCATATAGACTTGAGTGGGCCTACCAGGACTAGAGGATTCTATGGAGAAAGGTATTTTATGATTCGTGTTGATGATTCTACAAGAATGATGTGGATTGCATTTCTAAAACAAAAATATGAAGCATTTGATAAGTTTAAGATCATTAAGAATAAAGTTGAGAATGAATCTAGAATGAAGATTAAATGTTTAAGATCTGATAGAGGTGGAGAATTTACTTCTAGAGAGTTTAACACCTTTTGTGAAGTGAATGGTATGAAGAGATAGTTTTCAGCCCCTAGAACACCTGAACAAAATGGTATTGTAGAAAGAAGAAACAGGTCAGTAACTGAAGTAGTAAGAGCTATGTTATTTGAGAATGACTTGGCGAAGACATTTTGGAGAGAAGAAGTGAATACAACAGTATATACAATGAACAGAGTACAAATCAGAGCAGACACAGATATAACACCTTATGAATTATGGTTTGGACATGCACCCTCAGTTAAGTATTTTAGAATTTTTGGAAGCAAATGTTATATAAAGAGAGATGATGATATTGGAAAGTTTGACCCTAGAAGTGATGAAGGTATTTTTCTTGGATATTCTTTGAAGAGAAAAGCATATATATGTTACAATAAGAGAACTAAAACTATTGTTGAGAGCACAAATGTTAAAGTTGAAGAGAAGTTTAAAATTCAGGAAAGAATGCTTGATTATGAATCTGATGAAGAAGCTAATCCTCAGCCTAACATTGAAACTACAAAATTATTCTGAGACTGACAGTGAATTGTTGAATGAGAATCATACTATAGAAGAAACCAGAGAAGAAACTAGAGAAGAATCTAGAGAAGAATCTATAGTTGAAGCAAGATCAATGACTATGACACTGAACATGTATCTATCTAGACATCATCCTATTGAACAAGTTACTAGAAGTTTGGATAGAGGAGTTATGACTAGAAATAAGGTACATTTATGTTTGATTTCTCAAATTGAACCTAAATCTACTCATGAAGCTTGTGAAGATGAACATTGAATTAATGCTATGAAAGAAGAACTAGATCAAATTGAAAAGAACAAGACATGGGAATTAGTTCCTAGACCTAAAGACAAGAATGTGATTGGAACTAAATGGGTATTTAGAAACAAGATGAATGAACAAGGAGAAGTAGTAAGAAACAAAGCAAGACTAGTATGTAAGGGATACTCACATCAAGAAGGAATTGACTATGAAGAAATCTTTGCACCAGTAGCAAGAATTGAAGTAGTGAGAATGTTTTTGGCTTATGTAGCTTTTAAGAAATTCAAAGTGTATTAGATGGATGTGAAGTCCACATTTCTGAATGGTGAATTGGAAGAAGAAGTCTACATTGAGCAGCCTGAAGGTTTTCCTTTGACTCAAGAAGGAGATATGGTATGTAAATTGAAGAAAGCATTATATGGACTAAAGAAAGCACCTAGAACTTGGTATGCTAGATTGCATAAGTATTTGTTGAAATTGGGATTTAATAAAGGAACAACATATAGTAATCTATACATAAAAGAAATTGAAAATGGAATGTTAGTTATAGTTATTTTTGTTGATGACATTATCTTTGGAGGAGAAGATGAAGCTAGTGACAAATTTGCTGATGAAATGAAGACATAATTTGAAATGAGCATGATTGGTGAGATGAAATACTTTTTGAGATTACAAATAACATAGAATAGTGATGGTATCTTTGTTAGCCAGAAAAAGTACTTGAATGATTTGCTGAAAAGATTTGGAATGGAGAACTGTAAACTAGTTGGAACACCTATGGTTACAGGACACAAACTATCAAGCAAAGATGAAACACCATCAATTGAGCAGAAGAAATATAGATCCATGATTGGAGGATTGTAGTACTTAACACACACTAGACCAGATATACAACATTCAGTTGGCATGGTAGCAAGATTTCAAGCTGAACCTAGACAATCACATTATGCAGTAGTAAAGAGGATATTGAGATATTTAAGAGGCACAATGGACTATGGATTGTGGTCTGAAAAATCTGATGATTTCACCCTATGTGCATATATAGATGCTGATTGCAGAGGTAGTGTTGATGATAAGAAAAGCACCAGTGGTGGAGCCTTTTTTCTTGGAGGAAATTAGTTTCCTAGTTGAGCAAGAAGTAGAATTGTATTTCACAAAGTACAATAGAAGTAGAATATGTAGTAGTAGCAAACAATTGTAACTAGATAATTTGGATGAAGCCGATGCTGAAGGATATTGGAATTAAATTTGTTGAGCCTATTGTCATACATTATGACAACACCAACATAGTTAGTATGTCTAAGAATCCTATTTTACATTCTAAGACTAAGCATATAGAGATCAAGTATCATGTTGTAAGAGAGAAAGCAGTTGAGAAATAAGTCAGATTGGAGTACATAAGCACAAAGGAACATATAGCAGACATATTTATAAAGCCTTTGCCTAAGGATACATTTGAGTATCTGAGAGGTATGCTTGGGGTTATGCCCCAGCCTACTTTTGAGTAATGATGTAGTTGGTTGAATCCATCCAATTGTATATGAGCCCTATCTTTTTCTGGATTGGATGTTGGCACTTCCTCTATGGGGGAGTATGTGTATATGAGCTGAGTCATGAGGACTCTTGTGGATGTATTTTTTGAAACAATGTCTTTGGACATTGAGTTGTTGTTGACATAGTGATGAAATATCTATCATTGATGTCAATGAGGGAGAAGTGTACATGAAAAACCCTATGTACCATCTATTGGAGAGAACTTATTAGGATAACAAAGCAAGATTTGATTGATGACAAAGATTTGAAAAACTTTTAAAGTATCAGTGCAACAGTATTGGATTTTTGGAACATTGGATGTTTTTCATCTATGTTGCCATCAATGTCAATAGGGGAGATTGTTAGGAATGAATTTTGGATGTTGGCAATCATTCTGTAGTAGTTGTTGTTGCAGTCATGACTATGATTGTCATTGATGTCAACACAGTGATCTTCTGGAGACTAGTAGAGAAGCAGACAATGTTTTGATTAGCGCATGTGGGATATTGCAGTTGGAGCTATGCGATGTTGATGTTATACTCTTTGATATGTTATTTGTCTATGGTTAAGAGCACAGATAGTAATTCATTGATTCATGAAAGTTATGAGTATTTTGGTAGAAACAGTATTCAGGTAGTGTTCTTGAGTAGCGGTTTGTGGAAATTGGATGATATATCCTAATCGAGATGGAATCTAGTTTTGTGTAGTTAAAGGGAATTTTGAGACACATTGATGGTGATGTGGTTCATAGTGAAAACTTTGAGGTTGCACGAGTGAAGAGTTATTGCATCTAGAAGCTGACAGTTTTGTGTAATTTTGATGTAGCGTATGGAAACTTTTATTTTGTAATTGTGTGCCGACTCATTTGTAATTATTTGAGTGTGGTATAAAGGAAGGAATGTTTTTCCTTATTGTATTGAGTTTTAATATGAAAGAAGTGTGAGCATGGTTTTGGTTTCATGCGAATGTAAGCATGAAGTGAAGAAAAGAGTCTAAGAGGTTGTGAAAATGATATTGTGAAGGAAGACATGTGAAGTACGAAGATCTGGAATTAAGATCTGATGTAGCAGTCAGTGCAGTTTGGTAGAGTAAGGAGGTAACATATTTTATATTATTCTTCTAAATAATATTAAGGTTAGTTGGATAGTGAGTTCAGTGATCTTACCCTGAAGCTGTTTGGGCAGTGGGTCCTTCTATCTTCCATAACTCTTAACAGGGTTAGAATCTTTTAATAGGGATTCAAAATATCCTAACAAGGATTTATATGTACTAAATGTATTTCATAAGACTCCTAATAGATTCCATCCTTTCACAAGGAATATTCATATTAGTGCATCTTTTGTGGGCATCATTCCCATCGGGGTTTACTCTTTGATCAAGAGGTTCCCTAGTCAACATATCTTGTGTTATTGTGTCATTGTGTATGAATATATTTGTATGGTTATTAATTGCATTGCTTACATGGTTAAATGTTTTCAAAGATGATAAAAGTTATAATTATTTGATAAATGATTCACCCCCCCTCCCCTCTCAGTTATCTTGGTGGACTTTACTTTCTAACAAATTTCTCTTGGTACTGGTTGAACTAAAGTCTTATGTCTCTTTCTTGGTCTAGTAGCAATTTCTTTCATTCTCTTGCTAGCTGTGGAGGAAGTGGATCTAGTTGTTACTTGTTCCTTTTCTGGTTCCTCTACTTTCACCTTGACTTGTGTAGGTTCTTGTTGTACTACACTGGATGACAAGGGTGGTACAATCAAGACTTCTTTCTATCCAATATCCTTGATTGCTACTACTGTCTATTTTTCTATTAAGAATTCTTGTTTTGACCCTCCTGTATCTTTCAATATTCTCCTGATAGTGTTTTCAAATCTCTTCTTAGATTGCTTCTCTTTAGTTATAGCTTTTGCCAAGTTGAAGTTCTCTTCAAAAGTTCCAAATTTGCTGCATTGAGTATCCAATTTACATTTAAGTAATCTACCAACATATTCTTCTATTTCAGCCTCAGATATCTCATAGCTAAGAGGGTCTATGAATTCAATTCTAGGTTCCACTACTTCAATATAGGTAAAGTCAGTGTCAACCATGAAACATATATCATTTTTATACTTCTTCACAAGTGACTATGGAATTCTTGATCTACTAGTTACCATGTTCTGAAATGTCTTCATTACTAACATAGCACTCTCATTTACTTTGTCAATAACATGTCTCAAATATACTTTATTTTTCCTTTCCATAGAAGTTTGTCCATCATTCCAATCATTTTCAATGGTGTATGGAAATCTTCTCAATGTGTGGAAAAACATGTATGTGATTAAGGATGAAAATCTAAATTGTGCATTCTTAGATTTCTTAATCTTCTCCAAGTTTTCAAACAATTGAATTCTCATAATTTCACACATATCAACTAGTACTTTGTCAACACACATTAAATAGGCAATATGCACCATTCCAGCTACCATATCATCTTCTCTAGAATTTGCACAAAACTTAGTTGTTAGGTACTTGCATAAATATCTAACATCATGTTGTTTGATCTTGCTAATCACAATTCCTCTTCCATTGTAGGATGAACCTATGTTGTCTATGACTATTTTCCTCATATTTTCCTCATTTGAAGGAATATCACCAACTTTAGATAAAACTGTGACTTCATGAATCAAGTCAGCTATAATGTCTATGACTCTATCCTCTAGCCAAAACTTCCCATTGTGAATTCTACTCAAAATAATCTTAGTACATTCTTCATTGTCAAACTCATACTTCAAAGCATACTGAACAATCTCATTATCTTTCAAATGTTCATATTCTTGTTTCAATGACATATCATGATTGTAAATCTTCAGATGTTCATTGGCAAAATCACTATCACTGACAGTTTCTAACTTGCATCCAAGATAAATTCTCACATTTTCTAAATGAAAAACTTCATCTGGTATGGATGGTAATGCTAACCTAGGATCATCTTCTTCCAAGGGTTCTACTAGTTCCCTCTTCATTCTAGGTCTACTCTTATCTCTGACATTGTGAATTAAGGATACATCCATGACTACTTTAAATTCCTTATACTGATTCAAAGATCTGTCAAGATAAATACCTCAAGTTCATGATTTTAGGGCATTCATAGATTCGACACTCAAATCTTTCACCAAATCACTGTAAAATGCTTCCAATCTTTGTTCTTTGGTCTCCTAAACACTTCAATTCACTTTGATAATCAAATAACATTGATCATAACCTTTTATTACTTCAATCTTACTTAAGTATGACATCACATTCAATTCCTTTGCTGCTTCTTTCCAAAAAGTTGTTTCTGCTATCCTGCAAAACTTAAAACTTCTTGCGATCTTGCAAAACATAATATTTTATTTTGTGCTCTTTACCATAACATTAGTACATCATAAACTATCTTACATTAACTGTGCTAGACTTAATTCATCAAAAATCTACTTCTACACTAATTCTAAGTTCCTAATCTATTACAATTTTCATAAATTAAGTGCTTACAGATAGGTTAGGTAAGGATTCATTCTTACCACTTGATACTTCACCTTTTTGATTGCCTTCAATGTTGAATATGTTTCCTTGATCTGTGCCTTTAACAAACTTCACTTCATCTGCATTACTACAACAACCTTTCTGTCTGTTACCTACATCTTCATTTCTTCTTGCGTGATTTCTAGGGTTAGGGTTAGGATGAAAAACTTCATTGTTCATTCTACAAAAGATTGTTGTATGTCTAATCTTGTTACATATCTGACAAACAATTCCATTGTTCCCATATCTTGGTCCTTGCTGATTGATTTGTGATCTGCAGTTTCTAGCAATGTGTCCAATCTTGTTGCATCTATAACATACTACTTCATTTCTTCTATTCATATCTTCAATAGGTCTTTTATCTACATTTTTAGTATTCCTAAACATTCTACTACCATAATTATTCTCAATACCTTTAGGTCTTCTACATTTAATAGCTCTATGTCCAAAACCATGACAATTATAACAATAACCATTAAGAGGTTTAAATTGTTTACCTGTGCAATCTCTCTTCATGTGACCAATAGTATTACAACCAAAACATCTACCTTTGAATTCTCTTTGCATACCTCTGGGTGATTCTTCTTGGTTCGGTGGTTCTTCTTCTTTAGGTGGTTCTTCTCCTTTAGGTGTGTCATCAGATTTGTTGATCTCATCTGAATTTTTCTTATCTATGCTTTCTGATTCTTTTAGATTTGGTTCCTTGCTTTCATCATTTGTTCTGAATATATTAAATCCAAGTCCAGTCTTATCATAGGATGGTTTTCCATAAGATACTTGTTCATTGATCTTCTCACTATTTGAATATAGCCTTTCAAGTTGTTGTTTGGATTGAGTCAATTCACCTTTCACAATCTTATTGTATTTCTAAAGTTCTGCATGCTGCAAATTTACTTTCTCAAATTCAGATGTTACTTTGCCAAGTTTTGATTTTAATTCTTCATTCTCAATCTTCAACCTTTCATTCTTAGATCTCAGATTTGCTTCATTTTTGTCATTTCCATCTTTCAAACTAAGCTTCAGATTTGCTATCTTCAGTTCATGCTTAAGGATCACATTTTATTTTTCTAAATTGTCATCACAATCTTCAATAAGAATTTCGGATTCCTTTTTAGATTTCAGATCTTCTACGTTATTTTTTAGTTTCTCAATAAGGTTCTTTGCATCATCATATTTCCTTTTTAGAGTGTTTCTTTCATTACTAAGCATATCAATCTATTCAAGAGCTTCTTCAATATTTTTCTATAGTTGATCCATATCCATAGAGATCTTACTCAAGCTACTAGGCTTTCCTTGAATGATTCTTCTCTGAGTAACTAAGCTCTAATACCAATTGTTAGAAATAGGGAATACTGAGAGGGGGGGTGAATTAGTATTCTACAAACTTTATCTTTTTCCCAATTATGGATATAACAGATTATCTTTATACATGCATAACATAAGAAGCTAAACAATATGCATACCAATAGAAATAAAGAACTCATAACACATGATATGTTCTTGAGGAAACCCTAGCCAAGGGAAAACCCTGGTGGGGATGGTACCCACAAATATCCACTAATCAAAAGTATCCTATTGAGGATGTTGACCTTGTTAGGAGTCTATTACAAGCATACAGTGTATCAGTCATAATTAAGGGACTATAGGCCTTGTTAGAAGCCTTAACCCTTTTAGGAGTTGTCAATACAAAATCTGATTACCAGATGAGCCCACTGCCCAACAAAGTAATGTACAATGTATACTTATTACAAAAATGTATTAAGGTATATAAACTTATGCTGCTTGCATCAATATCTTTTTGCTTCTCTTACATTCGCATCATATCATTACAATATTACCACATATCTCTTCCTTCTTTTTTTCTTCTTACAATTACATATTACATATATACAAGTTATTAAAGATAATAACTTTACATGGTCAGCTTCCATATATATTTATCCAAGAGTTAACATCTAGGATGTCATCCCTTTAGATTGTTAAGTCATTATTTTGATAAATAAAATAATCACTTAACTCTTCACCAATTCTACCTTCATATTCTGTCCTGTCGGCTTAACACTGTCTTTGGTAAAACTATCATAACTAATTCCGTGCATCCCATACTAACTTGCACTCTAAGATTGGTCATCATTAGTCATCATAGAGTCTATGTTCAAGTGTGAAAGCACTAAACTTACTCCAATCAATGTTGCAATCAAAAACTATATCCTAGTGCACTAGTGAAAACACTATCTTACACTTAAACAAATTTGAAATGCGCTCTGCTATACTTGCTCTTTGACCTATGTGATCTTCATGTGGATCATATGTTTCCATAATGACAACATCTATGTACTCACTTCAGCCAAATTTCCAACAATCTTACCAAGAAAACTTTCCGAAGTAAGAGCATTTGTAGGGTTACATCTAGATTCTTGAATTGCAGAAATTTTGATTGCATAGATAGGATACAGAGTTCTCAATACTTTTCCTATTATAGTTTCATCATCAATAGTTCCATTTTCTCCTCTAATAGCATTTATAACTTCTTTTATTCTACCATAATATTGTGCAATATTCACACCTTCTTGCATTCTCATTTCATCAAATTTACCTCTTAGGCTCTCGGCTTTTTCTCTCAACACATTTATGTCACTGGCATAAATGTTTGCAAGGGTGTCCCACATTTTCTTTACATTGCTATAGTATTTGATGTCTTCAAATTTTGGATAGCTTAGGGTAGGTGTAATCTCCAACATTTCTTAGTTGTGCCCTTGTTTAGCTTTCATTTCCTTGGTAGTCAGAGGTGCAGCAGGTGTGACATAGTCAGGCTCAATGTAATACTTTGCAGAATCATCAATATCAGCCAGATGCAGCTTCATCAAGATTTTCCATATAGGGAAGTTTTCCTTATTCACATTTGGTACCTCCTTCTTATACATCCTAATCATTTTCTTCAAGTACCTTCAAACCTATTCTCTGTAAGCACCAACAACTCTGAAACCAATTGTTAATATGATTTAGAACAATAGAGAGGGGGGGTGAATCAGTTTTTCTCAGGTCTAGATGTATAAAAAAAAATTTAAAACTCTTCAAAAAATTAGATCTAATAACCAATAGATACTCAATCATTATTGATTGCATAACAAAAACATATAATAGTGCATTCCACTTATCCAATACCATCTAACTTGTAAAACACATAAATGTTCAAACCAAAACATTCACACAAGTATCAACACCAGGATTTATAGTGGAAACCCAATTTGGAAAAAACCACTTTGTAACATCTTACTATTATGTTCACTCTTTTTAAGTGAGCTCGGTGAAAAACCAACCCTATTAAAGGTTACAAACACACTGTTAGGTGTGACCCGGTTAAAGGATTTAAACCACTCTATTAAAAGTGTGCCTTGTTATAGGACTTACATACACTCCATTAGAATGCAACCTTGTTCAAAGGATTTATACCTATGACTATTAGGTCAACCTCTATTAATAGGATTTTGACTAATACAATGGTTAGAAAGTTGTTAGGATTGAATGCTAAATGTTTGGCAGCCATTCTATAGCAGTTGTTATTGCATTCATGACTATGATTGTCATTGATGTCAACACGGTGATTTACCAAAGACTTGCAAAGAAGTAGACAAAGTTTGGATTAGCGCACGTGGGTTATTGAAGTTGGAGCTATGAAATGTTAAATTTATACTTTTTGATATGTCATATATCTATGGTTAAGAGCACAGACAGTAATTCATTTATTCATGGAAGTTATGATCATTTTGGTGGAAGCGGTATTTAGACAGTGTTCTTGAGTAGCGGTTTGTGGAAATCGGATGATATCTCCTAATCATGATGGAATCTAGTTTTGTGAAGATAAAGAGAAGTTGACGACACATTGATAGTGATGTGGATGATACCATAGACTTCAAGGTTTCAAGAGTGAAGATTTATTGTATTTGGAAGCCGACAATTTTCTGTAACTTTGGTGTAGCGCGTGGAAACATTTATTTTGTAATTGTATGCCGACTCATTTGTAATTATTTGAGTGTGGTATAAAGGAAGGAATCTATTTCCTTTTTTTAATGTAGTTGGTATGAAGTAGCATGTATTTGTGATGTGGAAGTAGTGATTGTGTGTGATGCTATATGCATGAAGTGAAGAAAAGAGCTAAGTATGAAAGTGAATTTGTGAAGGAAGACATGGGAAGTACAGAGATCTGAAATTGAGATCTAATGTAATAGTGAGTGTGGTTTGGCATAGCTAGAGAAGAGGTAACATATTATTCTATTAAGTAATGGAAAGATTATTTGGACAGTGTGTTCAGTGATCTTACCCTGAAGCTGTTTTGGTAGTGGGTCCTTCTGTCTTCCATAACTCTTAACCTGTTTAGAATCTTTTAACAAGGATTGAAAATATCCTAACAGGGACTCATATGTAATGAATTTATTTCATAAGACTCCTAATAGAGTCCATTCTTTCACAAGGAATATTCATATTAGTGCATCTTTTGTGGGCATCATTCCCACCGGGGTCTACTCTTTGATCAAGAGGTTCCCTAGTCAACATATCTTGTGTCATTGTGTTATTATGTATGACTATCTTTGTATGGTTAGTAATTATATTGCTTATATGGTTTAATGTTGTTGAAGATGATAAAATTTATAATTATCTGATAACTGATTCATGCCACCCCCCCCCATCAAAGTTATCTTGGTGGACTTTACTTTCTAACAATTGGTATTAGAGTGGCAGGTCTTTGAAAAAGAAGTTTAACAACTTAAGGAGATCCATGGTGAATTTCAAGAAAGAAAGCCCTAAGTTTGATGGAGTAAATTTTGATAGCTGGAAAGAAAAGATGAAGACACACCTATTATGTTTAGGACTAGGTTATTGGTTGATTACAAAGAATAATAAGACTATCATTGAAGAGGACAATCTTGAAACATGTACTGCAAAAGAGAGAGATCTATTCATGTGTAACATACTTGTAAGAGAAACACTTTTGACAACACTTCTAGAGAATGAATATAGTCAAGTAAAATATTTGAAAAGATCTCATGAAATTTAGAATTCTTTGCACTCTACTTTTGAAGGTGATGAACATGCAAAAAGAGTTAGATTACATAATTGGATATGTGCATTTGAAGATATAAGAATGTTGGAAGATGAATCTATTAGAAGTTATATTGGTAGAATGTTAGAAATCATTACAGGTATAAAATCTTGTGGAGGAACAAAGATAGAGAATGAAGTGATATGGAAAATTTTGAGGACATTGACTCTTGTATTTAAGTAGACAACACAGATGATTTAACAAGTGATACCTTGTACAAAAAACTTTATAAGAGAAACTCTTCTTGGAAGATTGGAAGTAGTAGAAATGAACCTAAGATTATTAGGAGACTTACCTAGAATGGAGACAACATTCAATGCTGTTAGTGTTTTCCCTACTTTGTCAAGAAGCATCAGTGTGAGCGAAGATTATGCTGGCAGCAACAGATCTAGAAATGAAGAAGATAAGAAGATTGAAGAAGGTATTTCCTTGCTTGTGAAAATAGAACCAGACGGTAAGAAAATATTTAAATGTTGGACTTGTCAAGAATATGGTCATTTTGCATCTAAATGTCCTAAGAGAGTTAAAAAGTATAGAAGCAATTTCAAACCTAGAAGATCTAAGGAATGTTATTATGCTAATGATGAAGATCTTGAAGCTAGTATAGAAAGAACTTTAATTGAAAGTGATACTAAAAATAATGATGATATAGGATTTGTAGCAATTAAAGAAGAGAATCCTAGAACTGATGTTAAGGAAGAAAAAGCCTTAGTTTCTCAAGTTGAAAAGAGATCTGATTGGATTATAGATAGTGGTTGTTCACATCATATGACTGGAGACATGAAAAAGTTCATAAAGTTGAATGAATATGATGAAGAATTTGTTAGAGTTGGAAACAATGCACCTTGTTTGATTAAAGGTATATGATCTATTACTCTTGATGGAAAGACTAATATTGATGATGTTTATTTTTTGGATGGATTGAGAGATAATCTTTTGAGAGTTGGAAAGTTAGTTGATAAGGGATCTCAAGTTTGGTTTACTGAGAAAACTTGTGTGATAAAGGATAAAGATGGAAATCTGATTGGAACTGGATCTAGAACTAGAGGTAATGTATTTCAGTTGAATCCTACTGAGATGACATGTTTGATTACTAAGATTGATGATAGTTGGTTATGGCATAGAAAGTTTTGTCATATAAACATTGATAGCATTGTGAATGTAAGTACTACACTTGCAGTAAGAGATTTACCTAAAATTATGAAGCCTACTAACATGATTTGCAAAGAATGTGTAATGGCTAAACAGAAGAGAAGTTCTTTTCCTAGTAAGAAGTTTACATCTATAGAGAAGCTAGAGATTGTTCATACAGATTTGAGCGGTCCTACTAGGACTAGAGGATTCTATGGAGAAAGGCACTTTATGATTCTTGTTGATGATTTTACAGGAATGATGTGGATTGCATTTCTTAAAGAAAAATATGAAGCGTTTGATAAGTTTAAGATTGTTAATAATAAAGTTGAGAAGGAATTTGGAATGAAGATTAAATGTTTAAGATTTGATAGAGGTGGAGAATTCACTTCTAGAGAGTTTAACACCTTTTGTAAATAAAATGGCATTAAAAGACAATATTTATCCCCTAGAACACCTAAAAAAATGGCATTGCAAAAAGAAGGAATAGATTAGTAACTGAAGCAACAAGAGCTATGTTGTTTGAAAATGATTTGGCAAAGATATTCTGGAGAGAAGTAGTGAAAACAACAATGTATACAATGAACATAGTACAAATCAGAGCAGACATAGACAAGACACCTTATGAATTATGGTTTGGACATGCTCCCTCAGTTAAGTATTTTAAAATTTTTGGAAGAAAATATTATATAAAGAGAGATGATGATATTGGAAAGTTTGATCCTAGAAGTGATGAAGGTATATTTCTTGGATATTCTTTGAAAAGAAAAGCATATAGATGTTTCAATAAAAGAACTAAGACTATTGTTGAAAGCACAAATGTTAAAGTTGATGAAAATTTCAAAATTTAGGAAAGAATTCTTGATTATGAATTTGATGAAGAAGATCATCCTAAACCTAACACTGGACCTACTGAATTGTTTTATGAAACTAACAGTGATTTGTTGAATGAAATTCACAGTGAAGTTATTGAAGAACCTACATCTGAAGAGAGATCTAAGACAATGACACCTAGCAAGAGTTTGTTAAGGAATCATCCTTTTGAACAGATTATTGGGAGCATCAAAAGAGTTCTTACTCAAAATAAGGCACAATAACAACTATGTTTGATTTCTCAAATTGAACCTAAGACTACTAATGAAGCTTGTGAAGATGAAAGTTGGACTAATGCTATGAAAGAAGAACTAGATTAGATTGAAAAGAACAAGACATGGGAATTGGTCCCTACACCTAAAGACAAGAATGTTATTGGAACTAAGTGGGTATTCAGAAACAAGATGAATGAACTAGGAGAAGTAGTAAGAAACAAAGAAAGATTGGTATGTAAGGGTTACTCACAACAAGAAGGAATTGACTATGAAGAAACCTTTGCACCTGTTGCAAGAATTGAAGCAGTAAGAATTTTTTTGGCATATGCAGCTTACAAGAAATTCAAAGTGTATCAGATGGATGTGAAGTCAACATTTATGAATGGAGAATTGGAAGAAGAAGTCTACATTGAGCAGCCTGAAGGTTTTCCTTTAACTCAAGAAGGAGACATGGTATGTAAATTGAAGAAAGCTTTATATGGACTTAAACAAGCACCTAGAACTTGGTATGCAAGACTGGATAAGTATTTGTTAAAGTTGGGATTTACAAAAGGAACAACTAATAGTAATCTATACACATAAGAAATTGAAAATGGTTTGTTATTCATAGTTATTTTTGTTGATGACATTATATTTGGAGGAGAAGATGAAGCTAGTGACAAATTTGCTGATGAAATGAAGACTGAATTTGAAATGAGTATGATTGGTGAGATGAAATACTTTTTGGGATTATAGATAGCACAAAACAATGATGGTATCTTTGTAATTCAGACAAAGTACTTGAATGACTTGTTGAAAATATTTGGAATGGAGGATTGTAAACTAGTTGGAACACCTATGGTGACTGAAGATAAGTTATCTAGCACATATGAGACTCTTGTAGTAGAACAAAAGAAATACAGATCTATGATTGGAGGATTACAGTATTTGACTCATACAAGACCTGATATAGCACATTCAGTTGGAATTGTAGAAAGATTTCATGCTGAACCTAGAGAATCACATTATGTAGCAGTAAAGAGGATACTGAGATATTTAAGAGGCACAATGGACTATGGACTATGGTATGAAAAATCTGATGATTTTACCCTATGTGCATATACAAATGCCGATTGGGGAGGTAGTGTTGATGATAAGAAAAGCACCAATGGTGGAGCATTTTTCCTTGGAGGAAGATTAGTTTCTTGGCTAAGCAAGAAGTAGAATTCTATCTCACAAAGCACAATAGAAGTAGAATATGTAGCAGCAACAAATAATTGTAACCAGATAATTTGGTTGAAGCAAGTGTTGAAGGATATTAGAATTAAATTTGTTGAGCCTACTATCATACATTGTGATAACACCAGTACATGTAGTATGTCTAATAATCCTATATTACATTCTAAGACAAAGCATATAGAGATTGCGTATCATGTTGTAAGAGAGAAAGTTGCTGAGAAAGAAGTCAAACTTGAGTACATAAGTACAAAGGAGAAGATAGTAGATATATTCACAAAGCCTTTTCCTAAGGATACATTTAAGTATCTAAGAGGTATGCTTGGGGTTATGCCCCAACCTACTTTTGAGAAGTGATACAGCTGGTTGCATCCGTCCAGTGGTATGTGAGCCTTATCTT
Source organism: Chamaecyparis obtusa (assembly GCA_027943335.1). Lineage (NCBI taxonomy): Eukaryota > Viridiplantae > Streptophyta > Pinopsida > Cupressales > Cupressaceae > Chamaecyparis > Chamaecyparis obtusa. Next base: position 294,798 of record BSBK01001197.1, read on the forward strand.
TCTTCTAGACTGGATATTGGTACTTCCTCTATGGGGAAGTATGTGTATCTGAGCTGAGTAATGAGGACTCTAGTAAATGTATTTTCTGAAAAGTGTCTTTTTCCATTGAATTGTTGTTGACATAGTGATGGAATTTCTATCATTGATGTCAATGGGGGGGAAAGTGTACATGAAAAATAATCTGAGACATCTGTTGGAGAGAACTGAATAGGATAACGAAGCAAGATTTGATTGATGAAGAGGATTTGAAGAAGCAGTGTTTTAGTATTGGATTTTTGGAACATTTGATGTTTTTCATCTATGTTTCCATCAATTCCAATGGGGGAGATTGTTAGGAATGAATGCTAAATGTTTGGCAGCCATTTTGTAGCAGTTGTTATTGCATTCATGACTATGATTGTCATTGATGTCAACACAGTAATTTATCAAAGACTTGCATAGAAGCAAAGAGAGTTTGGATTAGTGTATGTGGGTTATTGTAGTTAGAGCTATGTGATGTTGAAGTTATACTATTCAATATGTCATATGTATATTGTTAAAAGCATAGATAGTAATTCATTTATTCATGGAAGTTATGGTCATTTTGGTGGAAGCAGTATTCAGACAGTGTTCTTGAGTAGCAGTTTGTGGAAATCAGATGATATCTCCTAATCAGGATGGAATCTGGTTTTGTGCAGTTAAAGGGAAGTTGAAGACACATTGATAGTGATTTGGATGATAGCATAGACTTCGAGGTCACATGAGTGAAGATTTATTGTATTTGGAAGCCAACAGTTTTGTGTAATTTTGGTGTAGCGTGTGGAAACTTTTATTTTGTAATTGTATGCCAACTCATTTTGTAATTATTTGAGTTTGGTATAAAGGAAGGAATGTATTTCCTTTTTTTAAAGTAGTTGGTATTAAGTAACATGTATTTTTGATGTGGAAGTAGCAATTGTTTGTGATGTTTTATGCATGAAGTGAAGAAAAGAGCTAAGTATGAAAGTGAATTTTTGAAGGAAGACATGCGAAGTACAAAGATCTGAAATTGAGATCTGATGTAACAATGAGTGTGGTTTGGCATAGTCAGAGAACAAGTAATATATTATTCTATTGAGTAATGCAAAGATTATTTGGATAGTGTGTTCAGTGATCTTACCCTAAAGCTATTTGGGCAATGGGTCCTTTTGTCTTCCATAACTCTTAACCAGGTTAGAATCTTTTAATAGGGATTCAAAATCTCCAAATAGGGATTCATATGTACTAAATGTATTTCATAAGACTCCTAATAGATTCCATCCTTTCTCAAGGAATATTCATAGTAGTGCATCTTTTGGGGGCATCATTCCCACCAGGGTTTACTCTTTGATCAAGATGTTCCCTAGTCAACATATCTTATGTCATTATGTTATTATGTATGAATATCTTTCTATGGTTGGTAATTATATTTCTTATATGGTTTAATGCTATTGAAGATGATAAAAGTTGTAATTATCTAATAACTGATTCACCCCCCCCCCCTCTCAATTATCTTGGTGGACTTTACTTTCTAACAAAAGTAGCAGTAATATTGATCTGAAAAACATACAACTCACTTTGCAAATATTAGATCCAATTCCATACACATATGCTAGCTTACTCATTGTGAACCTTTACCATCTCCATCACTGATCTGCTCAGAATTCTCTTCAAGCAATCACAACACTTCTCCTTTAGCCTTATCTAGTTAGACAATAAATAACATCAACAAGACTTCCAACATCCTCTCTCTCTTACACAACTTCTAGCTTAGGTTTCCTTAATTCTTCCTCCATTAGGTCAATGCATCTTTTTCCACTTAATCTCCTTTGTAGATCTTAGGGTTAGGTCAGATTCATTGAATCTATCCTACATTATGTTCTTCGGCTATCCTTATAGAAATATCTTGAATCTCTTAATAGATTTACAATAAAACATTTTACAGTGCATTAAATGCTTTCATACAATCAGTAAATAAAGTCAACATGTTTTACATAATCCAAGAATTCAATGATGTCGGCTGGAAATATGAATTCTTCCTCAAATGCAAAATATACATGCTTGGTCAATATTGTGTTCAACTTCTCGGTCTTCACTAGAAAGATCGATCACCTCATAAACTGTTTCCTTGTCTAATACTATCTTCCTCGGCAATTAACCGGTGTTCGGTCAACATTGAATTTACTTGGCATATGCTAGCTTGGTCAACACTAACAACACTTGGCTTAAACTAGATTTCTTCACTTTTTCTCGGTTAAGCCTACCAGTTTAGTCTTCATTCATACTCAGATAAACAATACATTGTCTTATCATTGTGCCACATAATCAAGTACTCATTGAAGTATCAAGATAACTCAACCTTTCCTTAGGTGCTATTGTTACCAACCTTGCCTTACCCCTTAGCAACAATCAAATACATATAGTACTTTCTTAAATAGCAATATTCTTACCAGTTAAGGTTTGACATCAATGACAATGCAATAATTGCTTCCATTGCAGTTTCCAACAGAATTAAGGCCTATAGCCCTACAAGCATCCAAAAAGTATAGTCTCACAAGAAAAATTCAGACCTCTCATCCCTATACTAGATGAATGTATTCCCCTTTTAGTAAACAAGATTGAGACCATTGACATCCCTACAAGCGCCCAATCAAATGTAGGCTTTCTTAGCATGATTGAGGCAACTAGACCCTACACATGAAGAAGCATTAGGAATACAAAATAGTCAAGTCTTCCCTCTCTTTTGATTGAAGGAAGCTTTCGATTATAGTGGGGTGGAGTAGCCAGGTTTTCTTGTTCCCCACTTGGGTCATTTCCAAATGATTGCTCTCTTGGCAGACCCTCTAAAGGTAAATGAAAGAAAAGTAAGCTAGATAGCTAATGGATGTCTATATTTTTTATTTTCCACCAGGGAAAAGAGCATACTCTCCTATTCATAGTTTTTTCCAAACACATCAAGGACATGTTCATTTACCCAAGATTCTTTTTTAATGACTAAATTAAGTAGGTCTAGATTTATGATTTCCCCTTAAAGAGGAAATAGAATACTCTCCTACTACCAAATTAAATCACAAGAAATGAACCTTCCTTGCCTATAAAAATCAAATTAAGGTAGATACAATGTTTTCTTGAACCTCCAAGGCAACCTACAAAATGAATGAATTACTGGTCTCAAATCTTTTCAAGATATTCAAACAATGTCCTACAAAACAAATTGATTAGTAGTCTCAAAATGTCTTAATCTTGGTCAACCATTTTGCAAAACCACTATTAGAAGGTTGAAAATATCATAAACTTGTATGAAAAATCAACAATGCATTGAACAATGTGTAAATAAAGTGCAAATTCATCACAAAATTTTAATTTTTTTGCACTTGACCTAGTTAACAAGATCTGAATTTTTTGATATGATTTTGGCCACAAAAATAGAAATACAAAATAGAGACCCCTGCTAAAAAATAGAGAGCTTTCCAAAAAAGTAAAAATTTTGGAAAAATTCCTTAATTTGTACCCTAGGGACTTGACTTATAAAAATAGATAATTTTTCAAAGATTGAATTTTTTGGCCATATTCATTCATCAAAATGAAAAATACAAAGAAAATTCCATATGCAAAAATCTTAGACCTTTATGAAAATGTAACATTTTCCAATAAATACAGTGATTTGCAACTAGAAATTAAGTTTCATTAAAAATCATAAAAAAATTATAACTCGTAGAAAACTGATAAAAAAAATATGAGTTTAAGATTGACACATAATATGATGATCCGCCACCTGCAAAACAAAATTCAGACCAAAAATCCCAACAGTTTGAAATATATGATCAACTCTTTCAAAAAACCCTAAGGTTTTATCTTCAACTCAACCTACACAAGAATTAGCATAAATTTTTTTAAAAAGTGTAGATCCAATAGGGATGTGGGTCCTGTTAGGCATGCCAAAATGTATGCAATGAAAATATGGACCTATTTGCTACAAATAAAAAATACCAAAACACCAAACACAATCGCATTAGATGTTAGTCATTTCAAATGCAACAAAATAAGTAACTTTCATTACAACCTCTTATGAGCTAAAATAAGGGCACCCAAAGCCTTGTTTGATTTTTTCTTTGAGATTATTGTGGGTATGCTCTCTCAACACAAATGAAATGCAATCTAAACAAAAAACTAGGAGATGCAAGCTAGATGATGGTGAAGGGGTTGAGAACAAGTATAAGGAACTTGCCCCAAGCTTCACAAATGATAAAGATTAAGATTGATTCAAGATAATGATAATGCAAATAAGATTAAGATCTAAGATGAATGCAAAAAGACTAAGATATAAGAACAAGATTAGATTGCAATTAAGAAAAGAACTAGAATGGTTAAGAATTCTAAAAGATGTAAGAGCTAAGAGATTAAGAAGAAAAAGAACCCAGACCTAACATGAGGAGTGGTACCTCTTTTTATAAAAATTGAAAAGAATTGGATGGTGGAGATTAAGAGGAAAAATAATGGATGGCCAAGATTAAGTGGCTAAGATGAAGAGGCAAAAAGAAATTAGTGGCTAGGATTAAGAGGCAAAAGAATGTTCGGTAGGGTTTGAAAAAGGTGAAGTGGCATAAGTCAAACTTCATTTTTAGAGGGAAAAATAAATTTAAAAATGATTGGTGGAGAAAAAACATGGGGAGGTGGCTACCTTGGAAAAGGTGATTGTGCACAAGATGAGCGATAATCTACCTTATAATTAAGATTAGAGGAATATTAGAAAAATGTAAGAATAGGAAAAAGGGAAGATGTATTAAATTAAAATAAATTTAATTTAATTAAGGTTTAGAAGAACTTTAGGCTAGCAGGGGAATAAAATAAATAAAATTTATTTTATAAAGAGAAATGGAGGGATATTATATTAAATTAAATTTAATGTATTATAGTATTTAAATATAATTTAAATACCAAGGGAAAATGAATTTATTTAATTAAATTTAATTTAATTAAATAAATAGAGGAATATAACAATATAGTTAATTAGTAAAATTAACCATAATGTTAAGGGAAAATATTAATAAAAATTAACATTAGTGTGAAGGGACAATTTTAGGTGTCTATAGATACTTATCATGTGTTATGTGATGTATGTCTTCACAAGATATGTGAGTCTTCTTATCACAAGTTATGTGATACTTATCATCATGTGTTATGTGATGTTTGTCTTCACGAGATATGTGAGACTTCTTATCACAAGTTATGTGATACTTATCATCACGTGTTATGTGATGTTTGTCTTCATGGGATATGTGAGACTTCTTATCATGAGTTATGTGATACTTATCATCACGTGTTATGTGATGTTTATCTTCATGAGATATGTGAGACTTCTTATCAAGAGTTATGTAGTGATACTTATCATCACATATTATGTGATGTTTATCTTCATGAGATATGTGAGACTTCTTATCACGAGTTGTGTGATACTTATCATCATGTGTTATGTGATGTTTTTCTTCCTGATATATGTGAGACTTCTTATCATGAGTTATGTGATACTTATCATCACATGCTATGTGATGTTTGTCTTCACAAGATATGTGAGACTTCTTATCATGATAAATGTGATACATATGATTTTATCTTCCCTAGCTAAGAAGGAGTGTTGTTGCATATATCCACAATCAAATATATTCATGTTACTAATGCATATATCAATTAGAGAAATTCATAATACTGAAGCTTATATCATAGCTCAGATTAAACACACACACACACACACATATATATATATATGTCTTATTATATACAAATATTATCATGCTCTATATTCTCTTTATTATTGAATATGAATCAAACTTGATTACTAATTGGAATTGATATCAACCTGATAACTAAAGAATCATAATTGGTATTGAATTGGTGTCAAACCTGGTAATGAGTTTCAATGCTTTGTATTTCCAAATGGTGTGATGATTAGTCATGCATATGATAGGTGTGACTCCTCAAGGAGTCACATCTATCATAGACATGATTGATCATATTACCATGCACATATTTATATTGCTCAGACTGCTCAATACAAGAACCAAAATCGATAAGTTTCGATCAAGTCTCTTCAATTTATAATATATTGAGATTGATGATTACAATATATATATATCGGCAACATCATATACATATAAAAATTTGATATAATAATTAATAATATGTTTAGGAATTGATAACTAAAATTCAATCTTAAATCGGTTCCTAACATTTGTGCAAAGATCCATAATAGCATATTTAGACGCATTTTGATATATGTTGTGAAGATAACATTTCATGTTTTCATCGGTGAGAAGAATATGTTATTTTGTCTCATTTCCTAAAGGGAAGTGTATATGGTAATTAGTGAAAAGGGAGTCAGTAACTGCATTTAATACCAAAAGTATAGGCATTGGAAACCCTAATTGAGGAAAAGGTATAAATAGACACTTTGTCATTTCATTTTTGTTAGAATAACTTAGAGGGGGGTGAATCAGTTATCCAGTGTCCCAATACAATATGTATAATCCAAAACAAATTTATTCTATTTCTACTCGTCGATAAGAAATAATAACTCTTACTATCTATGCTTTTATCAATTACCAATATAATACTTATATCTCTTTACCGATCAAATCTAATATGTAACATGCAAAGTATGATAACAAAAAAGTATCACAATCAACACATAACACAAGAGATTTAACATGGAAACCCTGTAAAGGGAAAAACCACCTGGGACTGGCAACCCAAAATTGTTCACTCTTCTAAAGTGAGGTCGGTTAAGACCCAACCCTGTTAAAGGTTACAAGCACACTATCAGGTGTGACCTTGTTAGAGGATTTTAGACTAGAAGTTATCATCCAACTAGCATTCACTATGGGGTTGACATGATAAAAATGTTCATTCTATGAATGATACATCATAAGACTTTAAGAGTCCAATCGGTTAAGAGATTTAGACTATATACAATGGTTAAATATGTAACAGTAAAATGGCCTACCTTAATAAAACTTCAATTGTAGATTACGGATCAATATTTAGTTCATTAAAATCCTTCTCATCAATAATTCACTTCAGATTCAATACTGTATCAACTTACTGTCTGTCGGTAACTACTCTCTATAGCTCGGTAATTGTTCTATAGGTCGGTTCTCACTAACCAGTATGATTAGAATGCATGAAACCTTATTCACGCGATAATCTTATAGCGTCTTCTTCTTCCTGGCATTTTCATAAAGATATTTTGTTCTCTTATATAGACAAGTAAATAATTTTCTTCTCCACCATCAAATTTTTGTGCTTAATCATATTCATAGATTTTCCCACTTAACTTTCTTGGTACTTGTGTCAATAACACATTTCAATATACTTCGTTAGATCTTCTTTGAATTTTGTCAGCCGTTGATTTGTGTAACAAACATTATCTGTTACCTCGATGTTATACTCTTGCCAGCTCATCAATCTTATCAGCTAAACTAAACATTTAATTCATTATGTTCTACTTGGTTAACAAAGAAATGCGTCAGTGAACACTACTCAGTTAATACTGCGGTTGGTATACTACACTCCGTCAGTGTATACTAGACATGCTTCATTTACCGACAACACTGCTTTGTGTCTTTCAGCTCTATACTCCATTATAGATGAATGCAGCATAATGAAGTCAGTATCATCAAGTCATAGACTCATCAAAAAGTTACTCAATGTGTTCCTTATCCTCATCTGTCATGTACATCTTTCCTCATGTAGATTTCTTTGTTCTTCATCTCTTTTCCACTTTTCTTCAGATGTCTCGGTGTAGTAACTTACAAGATAAGTGCTATCAAACTAGTTGACATCAATGACAACATAATACTGATTTAATCATATTACATATCTAATCAGAAACTTCTTAGTGATCTTGTAATCATAGATCCTTCAATCAGATTCCAAATCAGTTGTAGTCCAATAATCTCTCCCTTTGGCATTGATCGCAACTTCAAGTAATATGAAATGTACCATACACATACCAAACATACATTCTAAAACTTTGTGAACAAATGTTGTAAGGCGAATAGACTTAATATGTTTAATCACTATGTTACTAAACCAACATTGAGTAATACAGCTTTACCTTTCTGTCATTGTGATCTTTTCAGTTCTCTTATTCTTGTTTCTATTCTTTGTAACTAATCTTCAATACTCTCCCTTAGATAATTGTCATCAGTGCTTGTTCCATTTCATTTCATATATATATCTCTCCCCTTTTCATTTCATATTTTTATCTCTCCCTTTGATAGCAATGCCAAAGAAGCAAAGAAACAATCAACTCTATAGTAGCCAAGTAACTCTTTGTGGTGTTTAGTACTTCCTCTATATCTTTGTATACTGATTTCTCATCGGTTCAAGTTATCAAACTTAATCACAACCTTGAACATGATTCAAAGTGTGAACTATGCTGCATCAACATGAATGATCTTCTAATAAAAATTGGCTGATGTAACATCTAGATCACCTTAGTGACCGATAGACAGGGGATGGACCCCAAGTCTAGTCCTCAAGTATTCAAATATGTCCTTCGGTAGGGGCTTTGTAAAAATATCTGCAAGTTGTTCTTTAGATGTGACAAATTCCAACTTTACTTGCTTCTCTTGCACTTTTTCTCTTAAGTAATGATACTTAATAGATATATGCTTTGTCTTAGAGTGCATCACAGGATTCTTTGAAATATTAATAGCACTAGTGTTGTCACAATATATAATCACCAGGTCAGTGATTACCTCATTCATTCCTTCCAACACTTGTTTGATATATGAAATGTTTGAAGAGTTGGTATTAGTAGCAACATACTCTTCTTTAGCTATAGACTGAGAAATACAAGCCTACTTTTTACTTGTCTAGGTTACAAGTCTTTCACCAAAGAAAAATACTCCTCCGATGGTGCTTTTTCTATCATCCACATTTCCAGCCCAATCAGCATCGGTGTAAACTTTCAGTTCAAACTTCCCTTCCTTAGAATACCATAATCCATAATTTTCTATTTTCTTCAAGTACCTTAAGATCCTTTTTGTAGCTATCATGTGTGATTCTCTAGGGTTAGCAGAAAATCTTGCAACAATTCCCACATCATGTGCTATATCTGGCCTACTGTGAACTACGTACATTAACTTGCCAATCATAGATTAGTAAAGTGTTTGATTTACTTCAGTAGTTTCATCCTCCTTTGTCAATTTGCATCTAGTAGCCATTGGTGTTCCCACAAGTTTAGCATCTTCCATGCCAAATGTCTTCAATACTTCCTTTATGTATTTAGATTGTGTGATGAATATGCCATCACTTTGCTGAATCACTTGAAGTCCAAGAAAGAACTTAATCTCTTTGAACATAGAAATTTTAAATTCCTTTTGCATTTCATCAGAAAATGCCTTGTAGACAAGATCTGAGCCACCAAAGATAATATCATCAACAAAAATTTCAGCAATGATAATAGTATCATCAATATCACCTTTGACATATAGATTGCTATTTTCACTTGTTCTAACAAATCCTATACTTAACAAGTAAGTATGCAATATTTCATACCATGCTCTTGATGCTTGCTTTAGTCCATATAAGGCTTTATGTAATCTACATACCATGTCTTTATTATCGGGATCAACAAATCCTTCATGTTGTTCAATGTAAACTTCTTCTTCAACTATACCATTCAAAAATGTTGACTTCACATCCATTTGATAGACTTTGAATTTCTTATGTGCAGCATATGCAAGTAGCATTCTAACTCCTTCTAATCTAGAAACTGGTGCAAATGTCTCACCATAGTCAATGCCTTCTTCCTAATCATATCCCTTGCATACTAATCTAGCTTTATTTCTTGTGAAGTCACCATTTTCATTCAATTTATTCCTGTATATCCACTTAGTACCGATAACATTCCTATCTATTAGTCAGGGTACTAAGGACCAGGTTTTGTTCTTTTCTATTTTCTTTAATTTCCTCCTTCATTGCATTAACCCATTCTTCATTCTCTAATGCAACTTTCACAGTTTTAGGTTCAAATTCACAAATTAGACATGTACCTTGTCTTGTTTTGTTTCTAGTTTGCATTCCAGCATGTCTGTCTCCAATGATTTGTGTTTCAAGATGATGTCTCCTGACAAAACTAGCCAAGACTTGATTTCTCCTTTCTTGTTCATCCTGCTCAGGGTCATTTGCTTGGTCAGTAGCTTCTTCATGTTCATCAGTTTGTGGTGTCTGTTGTACTACATTATTTCCCTATTGACTGATTGATACAGCTTGTGATGTCTATAGATACTCTAGATGTTCAATGTAAGTGAATCTACCATAGTCTTTTGGTTCCTTTTTACTTTCCTCTGTGTACTTGTCATCAAACTCATCAACACGGACATTAGTACTTTCAACAATTTTATTTGTAGCCTTATTCAAAAATTTGTATGCTTTACTTGTAGTGGAATATCCAAGAAATATTCCTTCATCTCCTTTAGAATCAAATTTTCCATTTCTCTCATCTTTCAAATAAAGCATTTACTTCCAAAAATTCTAAAATAACTCACAATAGGTTTGTGTCCAAACCATAGTTCATAAGGTGTTTGGTTGGAGTCCTTTAGTTGTACTCGGTTAAGAACATATACATCTATACTGATAGCTTCCCTCCAATATGTTTGAGCAACATTCTTCTGTATCATCAAAGTTCTAGCATAGTCAACCATAGACCTATTCCTTCTTTCAGCAATGCCATTTTGCTGAGGTGTCCTTGGTGTAGATACCTACCTCTTGATTCCATGCTCATTGCAAAATTTAGTAAATTCATCAGAGATAAATTCACCTCCTCTATCAGATCTTAAGCACTTTATTTCCTTATCAGTTTCTTTTTCTACCTTAGCTTTATACCACTTAAACATTTTGAAAGCTTCAAATTTGTCTTTCAAGAACATAACAGTCATCAATCTAGTATAATCATCGACAAAAGGAATAAAATATCTATCACCAAAATAGCTCTGAGTTCTCATAGGACCACATAGGTTGGTATGAACCAACTCAAGTATCTTCTTTGTTGAATAGTCCTTGCTTTTAAAACTAGACTTAGTCATCTTACCTTTCTGACATTCATGGCACATGGCATGATCAGGTTTTGTCAAGTTAGGCAATCCTCTAACTCTTTTATTTCTACTAATCTTGATCATGTTGTCAAAGTTCACATGGCATAACCTTCGATGCCACAAGCAAGAATCTTCATCCTTTATTAACAAACAAGAAGAATGATCTATATCAAGATAGAATAGATTACCTCTAGATTGTGTACTAGTTCTGACGAGTCTTCCTCCATCATCATAAATCTTCACCTTTTTGCTCTCAAAAGCTAGTCGGTGGCCTGAATTGTTTAGCTGAGCCACACTTATTAGATTATAGTTCAGTCCATCTACCCAATATGCATTTTCACATTGTAATCTATCATTGATCATCAGTGAGCCTTTACCTCTTACCATACAGGGGGCATCATTTCCCATTCTCATAGATCCTCCATTATATTCAACAAGATGATCAAAATTCTCTACATCACTGATCATATGATGTGTGCAGCCACTTTCTATGATCCATGTATCATTTCTACTTACTTTAGAGATCATTTCTATCTCTTCATGTTTCTCTTCCTCTTCTGAGTCATCTTTCATAGCAACAAATACAACTTCTATATCATCAGTAGAATCAGATTTAGTTTCAATGTCTTCGGCTATGTAACATACCTTTTTGCCCTTTTTGTCTCCATTGTCTTTATTGTTGTGTTGGTAACCTCTGTTGACTCTTCTTCCATAGCTTCCTTCAGATCGGTCTTTGGATCTATCATCATCTTTCTTTTGTGGACATCTAGCAGTGATGTGACCGCCTTCCTTACAATTGAAGCATGCTAAAGGTAGTTTACATCTATACCTTCCTTTTCCTTTGGGCAATATTCTAGCCATAAGTGCTTCAAGCTCATCAAGTTCATCATCGGTATTGTCATCACTATCACAATTCTTACTATTCCTGCTAGACTTTCCAATCTTTAGAGAAGACATGAAAGCAGATTCAATAGAAGGAACAACACTATTATCAAAATTGTTTAATTCAAAGGTTGTAAGTTTACCAATCAGAGTGTCAAGAGTGAGGTTGGATGTAGCTCTTGTTTCATGAATTACAAAAATTCTGATTGCATAAACTGGTAGCAAAGTTTTGAGAATCTTGCTTATCACTATTTCATCATCAATTACTCCATCAGATGCTTTGATACCAATTGTTAGAATAAGTGAGAGGGGGGTGAATCAGTTATTTAGTGTCCCAATACAATATGTATAATCCAAAACAAATTTCTTCTATTTCTGCTAGTCGGTAAGCAATAATAACTCTTACTGTATATGCTTTTACCAATTACTAGTTTAATACTTATAACTCTTTACCGATCAAATCTAATATGTAACATGAAAAGTATGATAACAAACAAGTATCACAATCAAAACATAACACAAGAGATTTAATATGGAAACCTTATAAAGGGAAAAACCACTTGGGACCGGCAACCCAAAGTTGTTCACTCTTCTAAAGTGAGGTCAGTTAAGACCCAACCCTATTAAAGGTTACAAACACACTATCAGGTGTGACCTTGTTAGAGGATTTTAGACTAGAAGTTATCATCCAACCAGCATTCACTATGGGGTTGACAGGATAATAATATTCATTCTATGAATGATACATCATAAGACTTTCAGAGTCCACCTGGTTAAGAGATTTAGACTATATACAATGGTTAAATATGTACCAGTAAAATTACCTACCTTAATACAACTTCAATTGCAGATTACAAATCAATATTTAGTTCATTCAAATCCTTCTAATCAATAATTCACTTTAGATTCAATACTGTATCAACTTAATATCCATCGGTAACTACTCTCTATAGCTCGGTAATTGTTCTACAGCTTGGTTGTCACTAACCAGTATGATCAGAATGCATGAAACCTTGTTCACGTGATAATCCTGCAGCATCTTCTTCTTCCTGACATTTTCATAAAGAGATTCTATTCTCTTATATAGATGAGTAAATCATTTTCTTCTCCACCATCAGATTTTTCCACTTAAACTTTCTTATTACTTGTGTCAATAACACATTTCAATCTAATTCGTTAGATCTTCTTTGAATTTTGTCAGCCGTTGATCTGTGTAACAAACGTTATATGTTACCTCGATGTTATTCTCTTGCCAGCTCATCAATCTTATTAGATAAACTAAACATTTAATTCATTATATTCTGATCAGTTAACAAAGAAATGCATCGGTGAACACTGCTTGGTTAATACTACGGTCGGTATACTACACTTTGTCTGTGTATACTAGAAATGCTTCATTTACTGACAACACTGCTTTGTGTCTTTTAGCTCTATACTCCATTATAGATGAATACAACATAATGAAGTCAGTATCATCAAGTCATAGACTCATCAAAAAGTTACTCAATGTGTTCCTTATCCTCATCTGTCATGTACATCTTTCCTCATGTAGATTTCTCTGTTCTTCATCTCTTTTCCACTTTTCTTCAGATGTCTTGATGTAGTAACTTACAAGATAAGTGTTGTCAAACTAGTTGACATCAATGAAAACATAATACTGATTTAATCATATTACATATCTAATTAGAAACTTCTCAGTGATCTTGTAATCAAAGATCCTTCAATCAGATTCCAAATCAGTTGTAGTCCAACAATTTTCACCTTACATTTTTTAGAGAAATTGAGCACTTTGTAGAAACAATTCCTACAAGAACATTTGACTGATTAATCAACAAAATATTAGCACTATCAAGCACATTCTAGTAATTACTAGTGATTTCTTGAGCTATGTAAGCATGACCAAGTCGATATTCAAATGAAACCCTATAGTCAAGAGATTAATCTGTAAAGAAATGAAACAAAAAGTTTAGAATCATGTTGTCATGGAGAAGATTGATCCAATCAATCCAAAGTACAAGATACTGCTAGCCATAGCCGCTGAAACTAATAAAATGGGAGCCTTATCTTCAATCCCTTTGAGATTAATTATAATTGAAGATATTCATTCCTTCATCCATTGCAAGATAGAGGATATTTTCTAAGATGACATCGATACATCCTACCAAAATCTGTGTGTGAATAAGAAACTGAAAGATGAGCATATCCACTTAGAAACCAAGGGTTTGATGCATGCACTACATGTACTGAGTGTATTTCAAATAGAATGGATGAGAACTATGTTGAGATGAGTTCATGATCAATTCATGTGGCTTGATGCACCTATAAAGATAAAAAAGGGTGTGTTACATATTGTAACTGGTTATCTAATTGATGATATACCAAAAGAACACAAACAAATTGACAAGAAAAAATTGTGTGAGCTGACACAAGAAAAATGGGATGGAAGAGGTCTAAAATTATCTACCGTTGATGATCCTGAATTGAGGTTTTCATGTAATGAGATATCCCACTGAATCTTTCAGTCAACTCGAGTAGATAGTGTACCTTGTGGAGCTGTACATATAGCCTACAAGATTGTTAAGAAAGATATGAAGATAGATATATGTGAGATCTTACTAAAGAAGTTTGATGACAACATGAACACAATCAGAAAAGAAAAGACCAACACTCTAAATTTTAGATCATTATTGGTACATACATTTTTCTACTTTCAGAACTATTTTTCCATTGATCGGTGATGTAGAATGGAGTGTGAATAAACTAATTATTTATCAACTAAATGAGTTCATTCAAAGTTTAGGAGATAACTTTGATATGATAATGAATGGCTACTTTTCAAAGTTTACTATGAAAGGATTAAGAATCTAATGGGAGTGCAACATGAGTTGAGAAAAGAGGAAAAGAAAATCAAAATGGAACTAATGGAATCGCAAACATTTTTGATACTCCAAATAGAGTCACTGCAAAAACATTCTCATAAGGCTAAAGAGCTAGTGAGCACCCCTCATATCAGTGCTATGGAAAGCATGACAAGTCTTGTAGCTGACATAGGAGAACACATTGTGGTGTTACAAACAATAAAGGAGTCATGGGCATTATCACTGAAAGATGTTGATGAAGGGTGCTTCCCTTCATACCACAACACATTACAAAAATAGAGAAATAACAACAATTTACAAGAATAGAAAATGGGCTTCTTATTATCTCCAGAAGTGTGGAATTACAAATTTTAGAATTAAAATATGCAAAGCCACATGGGCATTTTCCATACAATATTTTGTAATACAAAGCCTTGAATAAATACCCAGAACTTCCCTAGAAAACACTATGGGTCTTTCTTATATAGGCAATTTTTCACCACCCGAGAAGGTTCTAGACTTTTAGCAATTAAGACCGACCATCCCTAGAATTTTTTTTTTTCATTAGGATCGGCTCAAAATAATTAAAAAATATATTTTTAAGGTAGCCCAACTTTCAAAGGCCATAACTTTTTAACCATGGTTTCGTTTGGCTATTATAACCACTTTTTAGAAATGGCAGATCGTGATCTACAATGCTTGACTGACGTAAGCTCCAATCAATTGGGGTTGGACCTTGTCCTGGAGCCTCTAAGGCCTTCAAAATTGAGCTCAAAGATATTGTACCCAAAAATGTCAATAACATCACCAATACAAATGATATGGAAATGAATCTCAACTGGTAGAATGATATGACTAAGATGAATCTCCGCCTGTGAAATCAGAACATTGTGAGCTTGGATGACCAGCTTACTAAAAATAGTAGTTTTCCATAAATAGAAACTATGCTCAAGATATCCCTTATTGAAAAGAAATGAAAAATGTTTTTGGGTGATGCAAGATTGTCCTTACACCCAGGATGCTCCTTCATCAAACACCCTAGGTAATTTGAGAAGTGACCCTGTCACGTCTCAGTTGTGTAGAGGAAAACCAAGAAGGTTAACCTCATCCATTGTCATCCATGATGAATCTTCTACATGTTGTCATTTCCATTTGACCAGATATTCTTCATATGTCTTTTTGTTGGTGCTTCTGCCAACATGACTATCGAGTATATCCTTAATGTCCCTGGTAGTTGAAGTAGTTGTTGGAATACTCCATCGTGCTTCTATGATCCCATCTTCGAAACCCCCTTCATGATATTCTATCAGATTTGAAATGTTAAATACTAGTGAAATATTCATTTCAGTAGGCAAATCAACTTCATAGGCATTTCCTTAATCATGCTTCTTCAGTATTTTACATGGCCCAATCTTCTTCATTTTCAACTTGCTATATGGACCTACTGGAAATCACTCCTTTAACAAATGAACCATGACTTCATCCCCAGCCTGAAATTCCTTATGCCTCCTTTTCTAATTTGGCTTAGCCTTATACTATGCATTCATCTTGGTAATGTTCTTCCTCACCTTCTCATGGATGTTCTTCAAATGTTCTACAAAATCCCTGGCTTCCGCACTGCTTACTTATCCTTTGTCTATCTTCATCAAATTAGATGCATTTCTGGGATCACTTCCATATACAATCTAGAATGGTGACTTACCCGTGCTCCCATTGAGATAATTATTGTATGAAAATTATGCCTATGGTAAAATCAAATCTCATCTTATTGGCTTATCTCCAACTAAACATCTTAAAAAATTCCCCAAACTCCTATTCACCAGCTCTATCTATTCATCAGTCTATGGATGATGGGATGAGATAAACTTCAAATCTATCTTTAACTTCTTCCACAATATGCACTATAATATCCAACAAACTTAGTGTATTGATCTAAAACTATGGTCTTTGGTAGACCATGTAGTCTCACCACTTCTTTGAAAAACAATTCTACCACATAAATGGTATTATTAGTCTTCTTGCAGGAAATGAAATGTGCCATCTTTGAAAACCTATTAACTACAACAAAAATTGAATCATGTCCCTGTTTAGTCCTTCATAAACCAAGAACAAAGTCCATACTAATATCCTCCCATGGCTTCTCTAGTATAGATAATGGCCGATACAACCCTTTATTTTTCTTTACTCCTTTTTTCCATTTTTGCATACTCTACAACTCTATACAAACTTCTTGACATCTTGCTGCAACTGTGGCAAGTAATAATTCTCACTAACCAAAGAAAGGGTTTTATCTTGACCAAAATGTCTAGCCAATCCTCTAGTATGCTTCTCCTTAATGAGATTATCGCTCATAGAACTTTGTGGACTGCACAACTAACTCACTCTAAATTGCATACCATCCTGGATGATGAAATCCAACCACTTTTTTTTGTCTAGAGTAATAGGTTATGTACAAGCTTTCTAAGCTTCACCAAAATTAGGATCCTCTAGATACAAACTCTTGAGTTCCTTGAACCCAACCACCTCAATCTACATCTCTGTCAGCAAAATTTTTCTTCTTCTAAGTGCATCTGTAACCCTGTTAGCCTTCCCACTCATGTGTTTCAAAAAAAATGTGTAACTATACAAAAACTCAACCCATTTCGAATGCCTCTGATTCAACTTTCCTTGACTATTCAAATATTGCAAAGATTGATGATTAGTATACAAAAAAAACTCCTTAGGAAGTAGATAGTGTCTCCACTTTTCAATGCCTGAACTATATCATCAAATTCCTGATCATAAACAAAATATTTCCTCTTGGAATCATTTAACTTCTCACTTAAATAAGCAATAGGTTTATGTTCTTGGCTAAAAAAAACTCCTATTGTAGCACCACTAGCATCATAGTCTACTTGAAACACCTTTTTAAAATTTGGAAGTGCTAAAATAGGTTGTTCTATAAATTTTTATTTCAACAGTTTAAAACTCTTGTCTGCCCTAGTAGTCCACTTAAACTCTCTCCTATCCTCTCATTGTTTCAGTCAAGGGTCCACAAATACTGCTAAAACTTCTAATAATTTTTTTTTAGAAGCTAGCCAAACCATACAAATATCTTACCTCAAGAGCACTCCTCAAAGTAGGCCATTCGAGGATAGCCTTCACTTTATATGGATCCATTTTTAGACCTTCTACTGAAACTACAAATCCTAGATACACTAACTCCACAGAACTGCACTTCTTCAAATTAATTAGAAATTTTTCTTCCCTTAACTTCTCAAACACCCTACAGATATGCATTATATGCTCCAATGTCTTACTAAAGATCAAAATACCATCTAGGTAAACAATGAAAAACTTACCCATAAATTATTTTAGAACCTCATTCATGAGCTGCATGAAAGTGCTTGGTGCATTGGTTAGCCCAAAGGGCATGAATAACCACTCATATAGCCCTTCCTTTGTCTTGAAAGAATTTTTCCATTCATCTCCTTCTATGATCCAAATTTAATGATATCCACTCTTTAGATTTATCTATGAGAAATACAAAGCTCCACTCAAACATTCCATAATATCATCCATCTGCGGCAATGGAAATCTGTACTTGATTGTGATCATGTTTATAGCCGTAGAATCTTTACACATCCTTCATTCTCCATTCTTATTTTGTGCTAATATTTCTGGTACTGCACATGGACTCAGAATCTCGAAACAACCACTTCTATAATAACTCATGTACTTGTTTTTTCAACTCTTCACTTTCTACTGATGTCATTCTATGTGTTTCCTTATTTGGAAAACTAGCTCCTGGAATCATGTCCATCTTGTGACTGATCTTCCTTACAGGTGGTAATCCATCAGGCACATTATCAGATACAATATCTTGAAATTCATTAAACAAATCTGCAACTTCTACAAGTACATCTTCTAATTCCTCTTTACTAGCTTTTGGAATTAAAGAAAAACATAGATGCTTATGTCTCATACCCTCTAGGAATTTTCTTCCATCAACAAAACTTATTCTTGCATTACTACATACCTTTTCTTCTATGTGCTTCAATGTCTTTAGCTTATGTCACACTCCATAATTTTTCAAGGAATATGTATTTGCATGACCATCATATACAACATGCATGTAAAACTACCATGGCCTACCCACCATATGACATGCATCCATGGAGATGATATCACATAGTACCTCATCATGGTATCCACTAATCTTGAACTTCACTAGGCACTATTCATTGACCATGACCTTGTCATCATCTTGCACCCAATTGATCTGGTATGGATGTGGATATTTCTACCTCTTGAATTTTAACTTCATTGCCATCTTTTCTAACACCAAATTGTTAGTGCTTCCACTATTGATAATTACATCACAAAACTATTGTCATACTTTCACCTAGTGTGAAACAAGCTCCTAAATTTCTCAGGTTCATCCTCACTACTCAATATGACTTCTATTCACTAGGGCTTCTCTTCTTTCAACATCCTCAAAATGTGATGATTTGGCATCTTCATCCACATGTAAAACTCTAGCCTAGCCTTCAGTTCTCCTATATGTCCTTCCTTTTTATTATAGATATCCATATTACCTATGACCTTCTTATCCAAAATGAAAAAATTTTCCATGAAAGTCTCCTCTTCTTGGTCCTTGTCCTCTTCCTCTCTTATCTCTATTATTCTAATCATGGAAACAATTGAAATTATTTCTCCTTTGATTTTGATTGCTACCAGCCTCATCCTTCTTTTTCTGATCTTCATTTTGGCCTCCATAAGACCATCCATTGGATCTTCCACCATGACTTCTTCTATTGTGTCTACTCTCAAACTTATTGTTCAAATTTTCCTCTACTTTTAGGAAAAATTGGTATGTTTTTTCAATACTATTCATTCAGACTAAATTCAACTCCTCCTAAATACTTGGCCTCAACCCATTAAGGTAATAGGCAAATTTCTCCTTATCATCTTCTACATGGCCTATTCTGATGAGGATTCAATAGAACTCCTTTGTATTCTCCTAAATAGATCTTCCTACTTGGCTCAACCCATAAATTTTCTTTAGTAGATCAAGCTCATAATCAACAAGAATGAATTGTCTCTTTAATTTATCTACCATCTGATCCCATCTTATGATTTTCTCCTTTCCTCTTATATTTTACTCCAATTAAATCTCCTACCACCATATTTTTGGTGGATATTTCTAATGCATGGGGAGGTGATTGAGACAATTAATATATTTAATCACTACATTACTAAATGGGCACTCATACTATTGTTATTTGTGTTTTGTCATTGATGTCAACATATTGTCTCTATGAGGAGATCAGGCTGGTTATCACAGTGTATAGATACTGTATGGATGATTCAGAGGCTAGGAAGTTAGATGAGAGTATAGAGATATGTTGTGATCTTATATCTAAGATTTCATCATGAAATGTTTCATATTGGATGAGTTATAGATGATTTGGTGGAGACTAGTCATTAGACTGTGACAATGAGAAATGACAGAGTTAGTCTTTGTGTTTTTGTTATATCTTCTAGATGGTATGGACTCAAGATATGTGATCTTGAGGGATGCTAGATAAGGTAATAAAGGATTTTCATTGGTTAGTACAAGGTATGGAATGACTAGTGACATCAGTTAGGGTGTGTGTTCAGGTGAAGGCCTATTTAGAAGCCGACTCAGGAGATGAAGCATATGTTTTGTTTGGAAAACATAAATTAAGGATGTTAGTCCTTAAATGATGTAATTAAATCATTTTACACATGTTTTAGATACCATGTGTATCTTAGAAAGGTTTTATGTAATTTTTTGTAATTAGGAAAGTCTTATGGGCTGACTTGATCATGGAGAATTGTAATAGGGTATATATGTAAGCTATTTTCTTTGGAAAAGATATGGATGAGAAGAAGGTGATATAGAGAGGTAAATGTTGCAAGATTGTGTCTGATGTATGTAGAGCAAAGGTTTGTTGTTGGACTTCATTGGAACTAATAAAGAAAAGATAGTTGCTTCTATACCAGTTCAAAAAGATTATGTATTTCTTCATATACACTTGTGTTATGAACAGTGAGTTTTGAAGGTGGATCTAACCTTCTTTGGGAAATGAGCCCTTCCTTTCTTCTTGAATCCTAATAGGGTATGTCCTCTAACAAGGACTATGTAGTGTAATGTTTCAATAAGCTCCTAATAGGGCTCTATCTTCTAACAAGGATAACTATACTCTCAGTACATCATTTGTGGGTGCTAATTCCCATCAAGTTTTTTTACCTTTGACAAGGTTTCCCTGAGACCAAAATATTGTGTTATTTTTTTTGGATTTATTGCATTCATTGGATTTGATATTGCTACTACTTAAAGTTTAAAGTTTAATAATCTTCCATACAACTGATTCACCCCCCCTCTTAGTTGTATTGTGGACTATTATTCCTAACAATTTTTGCATGACCCTTCAGTTTTCCCTTTGAAAACTTGATCCTATTGGGATCCTCAATATCTTCATACTCAAAATATTCTTCTAATTCATTGATCCATTTGATCAACTTCTCTGGGTTAAGTGATGCAGGAGCATCTTGGGCTTTGAGCAATCTTGAATCAACAAAAAACATTTCCTATTTTCTATTGTTTGCATTTTAATCATTTCATTTATTGGTTTCATGTTTTACAAAGGTTACATGATTTTGAGGACCTATTTGGTAACCTTCTCCTATGAGCACATCAAGATTGGATGGACTCTTTCAAAGTTACAATTGTTTTCCTTATTGTCAGAGTCGTATTTTCATGCAGTTTTGGCACTGATTGTGCATCATGTAGCTATTGATCCTTAGGGAATTATGATTTTAAATCTTGAGGCCTTTAAGAGGACCTAAATTAATGTCATCTTCTATGAGCTCAAGTCCTAATTGACAATGACTAAAAATTTATGACCATTTTTCTCGGGTACCTATTTTCTGCCATTTTTCACGCGAAATGTGGAGTGTTTCTTCTTGCATGGTTTTGTGTGATGAGATGGGGCCTTGCATAGTTAAGGAGATGATCTTGGGTCATGTGTGGACCTAAATTTAAAGGAACATTAATTTTAAAATATTCTTGCATTAGTTTTGGTTTAATCTTCCAGATTGGACCTATATTATAATTAAATGCCTGACTGGCCAACTTGTGGCTTAGCTGGCTATATATTGAGAGCTTGGGTAGATGTTTAGAGGAGATTATTGGTAGTATTATGAGAGTAGAAGCATATTCAGATCCTATGAGATCTTGTAGATCATATTTTTTGTCTGATATTGAAATAGTAGAGCTAGTAGTTTGCATACTTGGAGACAAGGAGATTGCTTGGTGGCTTGCGAGCTAAAGTTTAGATCTTCCTTTTTGTGTTTCCATCAGTTGCTGATGTGTTTCAAAGCTAGAATAGCTAGGAGATTGCTAAGATAATTTTTATTTTCATTTTATAAGGTCTAAACCTAGAAGGCCTTATAGTCGGGCATGTTGAATGAAATTCTATTTTGAAGCATTATCTTGTTGTATTTTGTTGTGCTTGTTGTTGTTATAATCAATAGTGTAGGTTTGGACTATCCATTCTTGGATCCTCCATCCCTATCCTACATCAAGTGGTATCAAATCTTGAAGATCTTGAGTGTGTGGATAGATCACCGAGGTGAGGTAGTTTTCACCAAGACCTTGGATTGAGGATGCCTCTAAGGAGAGCTTGTGAGATCTCAGAGGAAGAACCTACTGGAGAATTTAGTCTTGATGATTTTAGGGCTTTGTAGAAACAAGTGCAAGATCTACAAGAGGATTTGAGATAGAAGTCTACCTTGAAAGATGACAGTGATGAATCTGAGGAAGATCATTTTGAAGAAACTATAGAAGAAGCTAGAGATCCAGAGGAGAATAGAATCCTAAAAGGTATGTCTAAAATTGGGGAAAGACCTAAGATTGAAGTTTCTACATTTGTTGGAAGCCTTAGGCCAGAAGGGTTGATTAATTGGATTAATGAGATCGATGAGTACTTTCAATATGAAGAAATAGAAGATCTTGATAGATTTCAGTTTGTAAAGACTAAGTTGAAAGGTCATGTAAATATTTGGTGGAGAGAAGTTCAATTGGAAAGAAGTAGGAGAGGAAAATAAAAGATCACTAGATGGAATTGAATGGTTGACAAGTTGAAGAAGCAATTCATTCCGGTGGATTATGAATTGGATATGTTCAAGAAGATGCAAGCCTTGAAGAAGACTAACAAATCAATGCAAGAGTATACTGAAGATTTTTATAGACTCTTGATTAGGGTTGGTCATTTTGAAGCTAATAAAGAAAAGGTTGCTAGGTGTGTTTATGGCTTGAGACCTAGTATTCAAGAAGATTTACTTAATGTTTGGATGAAAACTATAGGAGATGCTTATCAGATGGCATTGAAGATTGAGGAGAAGCTAAACATGAGGTTTGAAGGAAGAAAAAATAATAAGAACTATTGGTTGTCTTTTCTTTCTACTTGCAGGTTTACACTATGATTGACAAACTAATGTCACTAACTCTATCACCACTCCAAAGTCTGCAAGGAAAAGAAATAATTAACAAGGATCAACAAGGATCCTCCTACACTTTGAGCCTAGATGCTCATGTGGGTGTACCTTTGATTCACTTCTTGAAAGGAATCACAAAATATTATGCATTTATACTATTTACAAACTGATCTTAAAGATTTTATCATTTAAATGTGTGATTGATGATGATAAACTACTTCTAGAGAATGGATCAGTTCTTTAACCTAGGGCATGGAGTCACCCAATAACATATATCAACTAAAAATCTTAAATCAAATGCTCTTGAACTCAGAAGAAGTTCTTTGCCTATTATCCCTCTCACTACCAAACCTGATCATCAAATTCCTATACAACCATGAACTCACTGAAACTACCTTAAAGACTTTAATCCTAACTTTTTTAGGAACTCAAAGATAATTCCATAATATTCTTTGTCTACCATATGCTAACTCACTTTGTGACATTAACATATATGAGCCCAAGATCAAAAGAAGAAGATAAACATAAATCTGAGATTGGAATTCAAGTGTATTCTCATTAAAATCTCCAGAACCTATACATTACCAAGACAAAAAAATGCAAGGAAACAAACCCAAAATCCAGGCTCTCCTTGTTCAATATTTTACATTGATTTTCAACATAACATCAACAACCAAAAAGTAAAAATCGCTGCAATATATACCACTAGTCACCTTGGAATCCCAAAAATTAGGATGCAACAAGCTACGGATGACTAGGGCAAGGGCTAGGGTTTTCACCCACCAAACCAACTGGATTCAATCAAAATTTAATACATTGGATGAAAACCAAGCAACCTAGAGAAAATAGATCTTAAAATTATCTCCATTTATGATAATTTTTCTGACTTATGTACTAAAGATCATGAATTTACCAAGTTTATCAATCTGATCAACCACCTGCAACATGCCTCGAGCAACCCTTAATCACTTTTTCATTGTAAAAACCCTCTGCAAACAATCATCAAACTTTCTGGACCACTTTGTTGTTGTTCATGAAATCATATCTACCAAATCTAGCCACCAAAGCATTAAAAATTAGTCCTTCTATCACTGAAAAACCTTTTAAAATTTCAAATTCCTGATAGCAATAGTTAATCAGCCAAATTTAAAATGCAACCATTGATTTTATTTCTTCTCGGCAGATCAGGTGGCTCTCATTAATCCATATAATAGTCACAAGGCCATCTAAAAAGTCTATGGCCACATCAGCACCTGTCACCCAATAAGAAATGAGCACCTCAACATTGACTGGCACGCAAACCTACCACTTACAAGCTTTAAAATAAGACATTGGTCGCATGATCTCATGGCTTGGAAAGATTCCATGTGATCAAGTGACAACCGTAGATCTTCTTACACTGTTATTTCTCTTGAAATATTTAGGCCCACTGACACGTCCACTTCACCATCTAGCTTGGCCAATGAAACATGAGCACCTCAGCACTACATAGCACATCGAACCCACTAAACTCTTCTATCCTTTAAACAAGATCAAACAGTTGTCGTTATACTGCAAGCTTAAACATCATGCATCTTATCTAAGCGGTAAAATGACAATCACGAGATCAAGTTGATCTTTAATCACACTTTAATGCTAAAACACCGGTCCCACTGACAACACTTCTTGTCATTATCCACGTCGACCAATCAGGAAAGAGCATGTCAGTGCCCACTAGCAGGGAGGTCCCACTACGGCATCAGCATAAACACCTAGAAGATCGAATGGTCATCACATGATCACATGGCTTGGAAAGATTCCATGTGATCATATGACCACTATCAATCTTGAGAAAAGTTGATAGCCCTACAGATGTCATTAAAAATTGGCCCAAACTTGCTTTATGAGCCACTTCATTGAATCAAAATCTACCACGTTGTACAAAGCGGGCCCATTATCTTCCCTTATGGTTTGATACCAAATCAATGGTCATCGCATGACCACATTGAAGAATAATATTCCATGAACTCATATGCTAGCCATTAGATCTTAAAAGGGGACCAAGATACCGGGCCCACCGTCATGCGATCTAGTGACTAAAGAAAAAATAAACTTCCATGCTAGGTCGCTAGATGTTAATAGGGAACTGCCAAGAAAATAAGAGACTACATGACCAATGCATTCACCAAATCTCTGAATCATCTTCTCAACTAGGGTTAAGTCCTGAGAATAAGTGACTGAGACCATTCTCGAAGTTGCGAAATACTTTTCTTAACCATGGGTTTCATTGTGAGAAAAAGTGAACACAAGCCTTCGCTGAGTCACTAAAAGATTTTTTAACCATTACTTTTTATTACAAGAATCACTGACCAAAGGGAAACATACTTTGACATTTCTTCACTCACTAAATCACTGAACCAAAAGCCTAAGTGCCTGAGAACCTAGAGAACAAGTGATTGACTGTATTTGCTAAATTGCTAAATGATAAAGAGACATGAAACATTGTTAAGAGATTCAATGAACACCAAGAGGGAAATATTCATGTGCTCATAGGGAAACTTAAGTGGTTTGAAAAAGGTAATGAAGAATTAGAACAAGGCCAGGATAGATTAGGGTTTAACCTGCCAATGGCTAGAAATTTTGAAATAAAGACCTAGGGTTTAAGGCAAGAGACCAAGAAAACTTTGCAGGTGCTAACAGTGGCTTTTTCTAGGGATGCATGCCTCTTGTAGGCATGGCAAGGATCTAGAATTACTAGGTAAAGCAGACCACTTACTGGACAAAATTTGAACAACAAAGAGCAACATGACAAAACCCTATGAACTGAGATAAAAAGAACAAGAAAGAAACACACCACTATACAGAATGTACAACATATATAGATCTAACTACTATTCATGGAAAGATAAATACCTTCAATTAAAGTATTTTTTCAAGAATTGTCCATGAACTAGAAATTCTTGAATATCATTGTTTAGTTCTTTTACAATATAAGAATCTTGTCCCCATTTTTCATGAATCTGATATGGTCCTAGCCAGATTGGATAAAATTTTCCATGTTTTCCTTTATCCTCCAATCTAGCATTCCAGATTAATACCAAGTCATCAGGTTCAAACTTCCTTTCAACAGTCCTTTTGTCATACAGATTCTTGACCTGCAATCGCAACTTGGCATTTCTTGAGGCTAATTCTCTTCTAGTTTCATCCAACCTGATGAGATCTTCAATTCTTAATTGCATTTCATCATTTATATCATTATCATACAATTGAACAAACTTATACATTTCCAATAAGTTGTTCTGAGGCATCCTTGCATGTATCCCATACACTAGGTCAAACGGTGCACAACCAATTTCCTTCTTCACAGTTACCCTATCATCCCATACAGCTAATAGTAACTTTTAATTCCACACCCTTTTATTCTTATCAAGAATCCTCTTGAGGATTTTCATTAAAATTTTGTTAGATGTTTATGCCTGTCCATTTCCTTGTGGATGATATGGTGAGGAATTTGATATCTGAATTCCTAAACCCTTGTAGAATTCTTTGTACTCAGCAGACCTAAAGCACATTGCATTATCACTGACAATCCTCTCAGGACAACCAAACCTTGTGAAAATATTATTCAATAAAAAATCAGTTACCACCTTATTAGTTGAAATCCTTGTAGGGATAGCTTCTACCCACTTTGTAAAATAATCAGTGGCAACTAAGATCCAAGAATGTCCCCCACTAGACTTGTTTTTGATTTCTCCTATAAAATCTATTCCCCATTATTAGAATGGAGCCTGTGCTTCAACTGGCCTTAAAGGTACATTTCTAGAAAACTTTAGCTTACGAGTGAATCTTTGACAAGCATCACACTTTCTTACCAGTTGCTTTGCATCTTTGAAGATTGTGGGCCACCAGAATCCTACTCTCAAGACCTTTTGAGCAGTAGTTCTACCCATATAATGCCCTCCACAAACTCCCTCATGCATTTCTTTTAACAACTTGTCAACTTGATTCTCATCAACACATTTCAAAAGTATGCAATCTAAATTTTTTCTATATAACTTGCATTTTATAATCACATACTTGATGGCTTGTAACTTCAATGTCCTTTTCTTATTTTCATCCATCCCTTTAGGGAAACTCATGTTCCTTAAGTAAAATATAATATTATTGATACCAAATGCAATCATCCATATCACAAGTATAGTCAATTTCAATTTGGTTTATCTGGTTTGCTTCAAGATTAGATTGAGCCATTAGTTTTGCCAATCCCTGTCCTCTAACCAACTTGGTAACCTGGATGTCAATATTGAATTCTTGAATTCTATTTATCCATCTGCATCTCCTTCTAGACACCTCTTGCTGTGAAAAAATATCTTTTACTGTAGCACCTGGCACAAAAGTAATCACAATTGCTGCCATTAGATAGCATCTAAAAGCATTGACAACCTTCACCAATGCATATTCTTGTTTTTCATTGATATCATATTTTAGTTTAGCAGCCTGCAAAGATTTACTAAAGAATACAATAGGCTGCTCATAACTCTCATTGTTCTTTTGCAATAAAACTGCAACAATAGTATAGAAAGATGCAAAGGAAAATATATGCATTGGGCTATTGTAATCAGGTGCTTTAAGAATAGGTGCATCTTTGATAGCCTGCTTGATATTCTTGAAAGCTTCATTAGGCTCACCTTCCCATTTGATCTCAGATCCTTTCTTCAACATCTTGGATATTGGCCTAGTAACTTCAGCAAAATTTGTAACAAATCTTCTCAAGAAATTCACCTGGCCAAAGAAAGACTCAATTCCTTTAATATTCTTTGGTTTTTTAATCTTATCAATGGCTACCACCCTCTCAGGATCAATTCTAACTCCTTGCTTTCCAACTAGGTGGCCTAGCAACTTGCTAAAAAACAACAAGGAAATCATCTTATAAAATCTACAAAGGCAACATCCATTGCCCTTTGAAAAGTTGCACTAGCATTTGTGAGACCAAAAGGCATTTCCACATAAACATATGTCCCCCAAGGTGTAGTAAAAAATGTCTTAAATTGTTCTGATTCTTTTACAATTACCTGATTATAGCCAGAAAAACCATCCATCATAGACATCAAATTAGACCCAGTCACTCTTTGCAACATAGCCTCCATATTAGGCAAGCAATACTTATTCTTTAGAGAAGAGACATTTAGATTTTTGAAATCCACACCTTGTCTGATATCTCCATTCTTCTTCCTGACAGGTACCAAATTTGACACCCAAGAAGAATGCCTAATGGGCTTTATAATTCCAGCATCTCTTAACTTCATTAATTCTTCTTGCATTTTAGGTGCCAAGGTAGGATTTATAGGCCTTTGTTTCTGCCTAAAGGGTTTAGCATCTTCTTTTAAAGGAATGACATGCTAGAACAAGTCTTCTCTATAAACTTTTAGGTCATCATATGACCATGCAAAAACATGCCTAAATTTTCTCAATAGCTCAATCAAGGACTTCCTCACCTTATGAGACATTTCTTTACCAATGTAAACCTTCTTAGGTGCTTCATGTGTACCAAGATTTATTTCTTCTAGATTCATTTGGTCTTCGCTCTTAGCACCTATCTGAACTCTATCCTGATTATCAAATACATTTTCTAGAACAACAAGTCCCTTGGGAACCTTGTTAGTTTTAAGTTGCAGGACCTCATTACCAAGGATAACTTCCTTTCCTTCTGTAATCTCAACCAAGGCTGAGCAATCTAATTCCTAACCATGACATTGGTCTTCACAATTCATAAATCTCAAGATATCCTGGTCATCTTCAAAAACTTTCCAATTTTCAACATTATTTGGTATACTAGGCCTAGTCTGAATTTCAACTTTAGAGAGGCCAGCAAAAGTAATATCACTAGGATTAATTGCTATATTGGCTAACAAATCAACCATCTTGTTATTACTTCTATCCTTCCATGCAATATTGAAGGAATCAAAATGCTCAATCATATCCCACACAACATTCCTATATTGCTTCAACCTTTTATTCTTTGAAGCATACACTGATCTTATTTGGGACACCGCTAACTAAGAGTCCCCAATAACTTTTATACATTTAATTCCATGCTTGTGTGCCAATCTCAATCCTAGCAATAATGCTTCATACTTTACTATATTATTGGTACAAGAGAAATTCAATGTGAAAGAAAACTTGTAAGTGCTCCCACTAGGAGATATGAGTAAAATATCTGCTCCTGCTCCATCTTTGCAGCTAGCACCATCAAAGTACATCACCCACAAATCACCCTTCATAGACTTAGAACCTATCTCTTCAGCAATACATGGCAATATAGGCTCCTTCTCAAGTAAAGTGACCTCATCTTTGAAAGCATTGACCTCAATATCTACAAAGAAGGTAACCTCATTATCAATATTCTTTTTAATCATATAGGTCACCCCTGGTTCCCTTTCAATCTTAATGGACTGACATCAAAATTGAAAGTTGCAAAAGACAAATCACACTGCAAACTTCCACCCATGGTAGCACTCCATTTCCTAGATAATAGCATCCCATAATGAGGTGGAATGTCTACTACAAACACACTCATAGTCAATTCTTTCTCTAGATAGGCTGCCAATCTGTATGGCATAGCATTTATAGTCCCAATGATTGATACTTCTCTCTGATTGATTGCACAACATCTGCCTTGATTTGTATCAACTTTGAGGCCTAACTTTTCCATAATTTTGAAAGGCATGATAGTATTGGAAGCACCAGAATCAATCATACAATTTCTTAACTTCATCCCATTCACAATGATACTAAAAAAGAATGGGTCTATGTTTTCAAGGCTAGCATTGACAGAATTATCCAAAAATATAGGTGGTATGTGAGATACCAATCCTTGGACCTCCACTTCTTTCAAAACTTTATCTTGAGGTTCATTGCATGCAACATCATTATCATGGACATTATCTACCCATGCAAGAGCCCTATCCTTATGTTAAAGGATCCTCAACAATTCTGACAATGGAACCTTGATAGTTATTTGAGACAACATAGCCAACATGTCAACAGGGACAAAGGGAGGAAACTCAATCTATTTAGCCTTAGTGTTCTTCTGTTTATTTGATATAGTGGTTGTAGTTGTGACCTTTACCTTTTCAACTTTAGCCATTTTGTTAACTGGCTTTCCCATTTCACTTTGATGATTCTTGTCTTGAACAGTAGGAATCTTTTCAGCTCCAACTCCCTTAGGTTCCCACTTCTTACCTTTCACATTTTTGAGCATCACTAAATGATCATCCTTTGATCTATTTCCACTGAGTTCCCTAGAGTTGGTGTTCTTTATAAACATTCCTGTAGCTTTTCCACTAGTACCATTTGCTGTCATACTCCTAGTTTGCACTTGAGCTACCATTTTTGTAGTGATCCTAGCAATTTCTTCTTTTGAAGGTCTTCTTATGTTCACTGGCTCTAAAGAAGAAATCATGTTACATGTCTTTACATCAACATCATCATTATCAGAGAAGACCTCCTAATGGAAATGTTCCTTATTGTGTCTTTTTAGGCATACATCTACTTCTTCATCAACATCAGAATCATCTTCATGACCCAAATATGAAGTTTCCATATTGCACCCAATATCATCATGAGTTTCTTCCTGATCTAGCTCTTTAGTTCTACCATCTTGGTATGCTGACATGGATTGTACAACTACATAATGCTCTACAGAATGAGGGGACTGACATGCTATACACCATGGTGTATCCTCTATAACATTTATAGAAGCCTTGTGTAAAGGATCAGGGATAGATCTATCATTGTCTCCTCTTGCAGTAGGGATAATAGGCTTTCCATCCTTCCACTAGGTGTTATAGGGGTAATTCTGCAATCTATTCTACCTTCTAAAATTATTGTTGAATTGAGGCTTTTCATTGGTAGGAGTATTATTGTTTCTATTAGCAGGTGTTTTCAAGTCTTTCAATGAATTCAACACCCTATCCAACTTGTCTTCCTCTTGTTTCTTATTTCCAACATTTCTTTCATTGTCCTTTTTATATTTTTTATCTCCAAACAACTTTAGATCAACTCTCTTTCCACCCAATTTTCTTGATATTTTCATATTGTTTACAATGTTGATAACAATCCTAAAAGCATCTCTAAGAGTTCTTGGTTCTCTATCTCTCAACAAGTATCCTATTTTTCCATCAAAGGCATTGAAGTATGTGGTTAAAAAAAATTATCATCTAGCCTCATGACTTGAAATAGCTTATGCATACCCTTCTAAAACCTCATATTAAACTGAGCTATAGATTCATTCTAATTTTTCCTTATAGTGTTGAGCTCATTCAATATGAAACTAGC
This sequence comes from Chamaecyparis obtusa, assembly GCA_027943335.1. Taxonomy (NCBI): domain Eukaryota; kingdom Viridiplantae; phylum Streptophyta; class Pinopsida; order Cupressales; family Cupressaceae; genus Chamaecyparis; species Chamaecyparis obtusa. Next base: position 326,455 of record BSBK01001197.1, read on the forward strand.
ATTAGGCCTATCACCATATTGTTCTTTGAAACATTTTTCAAAAGAATCCCAAGTGTCAATACATCGGTTAGGAAGTCTCTTAAACCAATCTCTAGCATCCTCCACCGGAGATTGAACAAATAATTTCATGACTACATCCTCGTGCTCTACCTCATAATCATTTAGCATATCAACAAATAACCTAAGATGTTCCTCACAACTAATGGCATTGTTACCAGAAAATTTAGGTACCTTATCTCTTATATCAGTTGGAAAAGCATTTGGGTAGCTAGGTATTCCATCAAAATTTATTTTCCTTGAGCCTTCTAATCGCGTAGGTCTCCTTTGAAAACTTGAACTAGTGTTCACCTTAGGGTCAATGTTTAAATTTACATTCCCATCTACTTGTGCATTTGACTATTGTTTAGGATCAACATTTATCTTGGCAGATGAAGATGGAATTGAAATACTAGTAGTGACATTACCAAGTGAAACAACATTAGAAGTCATTGATGGCATACCTAGTTCATCAGTAGTGGATGGTACAAGAGTACTTGCAAATTAAGCCTTCAAGAATTGGATCTTTCTTCTTTTTTCTGTAATGGAGGCTTCAATTTTAGCCTTCTCTAATTCTCTTGCTAGGTCTTCATCTTCTTTTCTTCTTCTTTTCATCTCTGTATCCTTATTTGAAATGGGTGGTGGGACCTTTGGTATTGTCAATGGTTTGCTTGTTTGGTGTCCCACCATCTTTTTCTTTCCTTTCTCTCCAATAGCAACAACAGGCCTAGTGATCTCAAGTCCATCTTTATCTTTAGGAAGAGAAGCATAACTTTGAACCTATCTAATTGTAGGACCCTCTTTATCAAACTCATGGTCTTGCAGTAAGTGTTTCTGCTCACTTCTCAAAGCATCAAGATCACCAAAGACATCATGCTACAAAGTCTTAGGAGCAGAAGAAAGCATCTTGTTTCTCTCCTTCAACTCATTAATCTTTCTAAGAAGAGAATCTCTTTCTATCAGAGCATTCACTTTCTCAGCTTCTCTCTCCTTTTGCAACCTCTTATGTATGGCATCCTGCTCTACCAACTATAACCTTAGTGCACTCAAATCATCTAGGTCTATCATAATATCATTAGAACTTGATGACACATCCATACTAGTAAGGTTTTGATATGGGAAATGGACCTGTCTTGGTCTCATGGGTTGCCTTCAAAACATATCCTCATCAGGATCCAAATTCAGTCCAAAACCCCTTTCTCTGGCTTGTACATCCTATCCGGCAGGTAATGGACCTTTATCCTGAAATATTGCCTCTAGGGTATCATAAAATTTATCTTCAGAACTGCCACTATTTGATTTTGAACTTTTGTATTGTGAATCTTCCTCATTAGAGGATGCATGTGGTGCTCTATTTCTAGTATTTCTTTGTTCTCTCATGGGAGCACTAGTAGACTTTCCATCTCTTCTAATCCAACTCTTCTTTTCCTATCTAGGTAACTATTCCAGAGTAGCCTCTAGATGTTTTATGAAAAAGGACCTAGTATTCCTTCTTTTTTCCATGATCTATAGTCTATAGCATTGGTTCTAACCCTTTTGAGTCACCACCCACCAAAGTGGGAAATCTTTGAAAATCTTAAAGACAACAATTGAATACATAGGAAAAAACAAGAGTCCACTTAATAACTTTATTCTCTAGACTCTCCCCACTAGAGTCACCATTTTGTTGGCTGTCTTTTCTTTCTACTTGTAGGTTTACACTATGATTGAAAAACTAATGTCACTGACTCTATCACCACTCCAAAGTCTGCAAGGAAAAGGGCCAATTAACAAGGATCAACAAGGATCCTCCTATACTTTGAGCCTAGATGCTCAGGCGGGTGTACCTTTGATTCACTTCTTGAAAGGAATCACAAAATATTATGCATTTATACTATTTACAAACTGATCTTAAAGATTTTATCATTTAAATGTGTGATTGATGATGATGAATTTCTTCTAGAGAATGGATCAGTGCCTTAACCTAGGGCATGGAGTCACCCAATAACATATATCAACTAAAAATCTTAAATCAAATGCTCTTGAACTCAGAAAATTACTTTGCCTATTATCCCTCTCACTCCCAAACTTGATCATCAAATTCCTATCCAACCATGAACTCACTGAAACTACCTTAAAGACTTTAATCCTAACTTTGTTAGGAACTCAAAGATAATTCCACTATATTATTTGTCTACCATATGCTAACTCACTTTGTGACATTAACATATATGAGGCCAAGATCAAAACAAGAAGACAAACATAAATCTAAGATTGAAATTCAAGTGTATTCTCATTAAAATCTACAAAATCTATTCATTACCAAGACAAAAAAATGCTAGGAAACAAAACCAAAATCTAAGCTCTCCTTAATTAGTCTTTTACATTGATTTTCAACATAACATCAACAACCAAAAAGTAAACACAATTGCAATATATACCACTAGTGACCTTGGAATCCCAAAAATCAGGATGCAACAAGCTACGGATAACTAGGACAAGGGCTAGGGTTTTCACCCACCAAACCAACTGGATTCAATCAGAATTTACTACATTGGATGAAAACCAAGAAACCTAGAGAAAACAAATCCTAAAATGATCTCCATTTATGATAATTCTTCTAACTTGTGTACTGAAGATCATGAATTTACCAAGTTTATCAATCTGATCAACCACCTGCAACATGCCTTGAGCAACCCTTACTCACTTTTTCATTGTACCAACCCTTTGTAGACAATCATCAAACTTTTTGGACCACTTTGTAGCAGTTGATGAAATCATATCTACCAAATCCAGCTGCCAAAGCATTAAAAATCAGTCCTTCTATCGCTGAAAAACCTTTTAAAATTTCAAATTTGTAATAGCAATGATTAATCAGCCAAATTTAAAATGCGACCATTGATTTTATTTCTTCCCGACAGATCGGGTGACTCTCATTAGTCCATATAATAGTCATAGGGCCATCTAAAAATTCTACAACCACATCAGCACCTATCAACCAATAAGAAACAAGCACCTCAGCATTGATTGGCATGTAGACCTACCACTTACATGCTTTAAAATTAGATGGTGGTTGCATGATTGCATGGCTTGGACAGATTCCATGTGATCAAGGTTCAACCATATATATTCTTGCACTATTATTTCTCTTGAAAGATTCGGGCCCACTGACACATCCACTTCACCATCCAACTCAGCCAATGAAACATGAGAACCTCAATGCTATGTAGCACATCGGACCCACTAAGCTCTTATGTCCTTTAAACAAGATCAAAAGGTTGTCATTATACCACAAGCTTAAACATCATGCATCTTATCCAAGTAGTATAATGACAATCGTGAGATCAAGTCGATCTTTAATCATGCCTGAATGCTAAAACACTTGTCCCACTGACAACACTCCATGTCATTATCTACGTTGACCAATCAGGAAAGAGCATGTCAGTGCCCCCTGGCAGGGAGGTCCCACTATGACGTCGACATAAACACTTGGAAGATCAGATGGTCATCACATGATTGCATGGCTTGGAAAGATTCCATGTGATCATATGACCACTGTCAATCTTGAGCAAAGTCAACAACTCTGTAGATGTCATTAAAACTTGGCCACACCTTGCTTTATGAGCCACTTCATTGAATCAAAATCTACCACATTGCACAGAGTGGGCCCATTGCCTTCCCTTATGGTCTGATACCAAATAAATAGCCATCACATGATCACATGGAAGAAGAATATTCCATGTTCTCGTACACCAGCCATTAGATTTTAAAAGGGGACCAAGATACCGGGCCCCCTGTCATGAGATCTAGCGACTGAAGAAAAGATAAACTGCCATGCCAGGTCGCTAGATGTTAATAGGGAACCGCCAAGAAAATAAGAGACTACGCAACCAATGCATTCACCAAATCTCTAAATCATCTTCTCAACTGGGGTTAAGTCCTGAGAATAAGAGACTGAGACCATTCTCGAAGTCACGGAATACTTTTCTTAACCATGGGTTTCATTACGAGAACAAGCGAACACAAGCCTTCGCTGAGTCACTGAAAGATTTTTTAACCATTACTTTTTGTTACGAGAATAAGAAACCAAAGGGAAACATAATTTTACATTTCTTCACTCACCAAATCATTGAACCAAAATCCTAAGAACCTGAGAACTTGGAGAACAAGCAACTAACTGTATTCACTAAATCGTTGAATGATAAAGAGACATGAAACATTGTTAAGAGATTCAATGAACACTAAGAGGGAAATAGTCACGTGCTCATAGGGAAACTTAAGTGGCCCAAAAAAGGTAATGAATAATTAGAGCAAGGCTAGGATAGATTAGGGTTTAACCCTCCAATGGCTAGAAATTTTGAAATAAAGACCTAAGGTTTAAGGCAAGAGACCAGGAAAAATTTGCAGGTGCTAACAGGAACAAAAGTGAAAATACTAATGACATAATTACTGGAGGTAATCCTAAGAAGATTGATGAAGGATCTAGAAGTGGTCAAGTCACTAAGAACTATAATAATGGATAGAGAGAGAGATCAAAAAATGAATTCACTGGTACTTGTTATCAATGTGGTGAACAGGGTCATAGAAGCTTCCAATGTCCTAAAAAAAGAGTTGCATTAACTGTTGAAGAAAACATTAAGAATGCTACAGAACAAGGTGAATTTATTCTCACTAGGAGGTTGGCTACATGTGTCCAGGAACTAGTACAAAGAAGAAATTTGTTCAGAACTAGATGTAAGTGCAAGGATAATGTATGTAATGTCATAGTTGGTGGTGGTAGTTTTGAGAATTTTTTTTCAAAAGAAATGGTTAGTAAGTTGAATTTGGAAAGAAGAAAACATCCTAATCCTTATCAGATTAGTTGGATACAAGATGTGTCTAAGCTTAGGATTGAAGAGAAATGCTTGGTTAATTTTTAGATTGGATTTTATCATGATGAAATATTATGTGATGTATTTCCTATGGATGCTTGTCATCTATTGCTCGAGAGACCTTGGCAATTTGATAGACATGTTTTGTTTGATGGTCATGCAAATACATATGTCATAATGCATGGTGGATCCAGGCATAAGTTATTTCCCTTCTAGGAAGTTGGAGCTAAGGGATGTAGATTTATCAGGTGTTGTCCTTATGACAAACATTGGGAGAAGAGATTTGATGAACCTATTCTCATGGATGAAAGGAAGCTGAGTTTGAAAGAGAATGACATAGTTGGGGGGTTTATAGGGATTAAGAAGTAGATGGACTTTCTGACAAAGATAATGCAGCAAATGATGGCACTAGTGACAAAGAGGACTGAAGATGATTCTAAAATGATTAGTAATTGTGGATAAAATATGATTAACTGAAGTACTAGTGTAATCAACAGTGGAAAAGATGGTCAGAATCAGTTTTAATCAGTAGTAGAAAGGAAAGATGAGAAAAGTGCAGGACAAGCTGATTTGTTGAGTGTGACAGTGGATAAAGTAAAGATAGCATGGAATGAAGGAACTAAGGAGATATGGGTTAAGAATAGATATGGGATACCTATTCTAATTCCCTTCAAAATTTCATGAGAACTTTCTTTTATTTACCTGGGGTGTCTGATGCAGGAGCATCTTGGGCTTTGAGAAATCTTGCATCAACCAAAAACATTTCCTATTTTCTATTCTTTTCATTGTAATAATTTCATTTATTGGTTTCATTTTGTGCAAAGGTTATATAATGTTGAGGACCTATTTGGGAACCTTCTCCTATGAGCACATAAAGATTGGATGGACAGTTTCAAAGTTACAACTATTTTCCTTGCCGTTAGAGCTGTATTTTCCTGCAGTTTTGGTACTGATTATGCATCGTGTAGCCATTGATCCTTAGGGAATCAGCCTTTTTCCTCTTAAGGCCTTTAAGAGGACCTAAATTAATATCATCTCCTAAGAGTGAAAGTCCTAATTCATTATCAGTAAAATGTTATGACCATTTTTCTCGGGTACCTATTTTCTACCAATTGTCATGTGAAACATGGAGTGTTTCTTCTTGCATGGTTCTATGTGATGAGATGGGGCCTTGTGTATTTAAGGACATGTTCTTTGGTCATGTGTGAACTAAAATGTAAAGGTGCATTAATTTTTTATTATTCTTGCATTAGTTTTGGTTTAATCTTCCAGACTAGACCTATATTGTAATTAAAAACCTGGATGGTCGACTTGTGGCTTAGTTGGCTATATATTGAGAGCTTGGGTAGATGTTTAGAGGAGATTAGTCATAGATTGGTAGTAGGATGAGAGTAGAAGCATATTTGGATCCTACAAGATCTTTTAGATTAGATGTTTTGTCTGATATTGTAATAGCAGAGCTAGTAGTTTGCATACTTGGAGACAAGGAGATTGCTTGGTGGCTTGTGAGCTCAAGTTTAGATCTGCCTTTTTGTGTTTCTATCAGTTGCTGATGTGTTTCAGAGTTGGACTAGCTAGGAGATTGCTGAGATACTTTGTATTTTCATTTTGTAAGGTTGAAACTTGGAAGGCCTTACAGTCATGCATGTTGAATGAAATTCTATTTTAAAACATTATCTTATTGTATTTTGATGTGCTTGTTGTTGTTATAATCAATAGTGTAGGTTTGGACTATCCATTATTAGATCCTCCATCCCTGCCCTGCATCATTAAGATTTCTTGAAAATGTAGGAACCTAAATCTTAGGTCTTTTCACAAATTTGGAAATAGCTTGAAAAAGTGTTTCTTCCTCTTGGTTCAAAATTTTTCCTTCTCCTTCTTGATAAAAAATTCCTTCTTCATTGGCTTCATCCTCACTTTCATCTCTAACTATAAGATTCATTTCTTTGTGAATCTCTTCTTGAAATGCTCGCACTTGTCTCTAGAGGGCTCTAACCTCAGGTGACACACCTCTAGCTCTTCTATCACGTTCCCTTTGTGGAGACATTTTTGTGCTTATCTTTGAAACCCTAATCCATGATCCTAGTGTAAATTGCCTCATAGTCGGCAATCTATCTACACACTCAGGAACTCCTTCTTTGATACCTCTTGATGAAGGGTACTCCCCTTAATACCACAAACACATTACAGAAATAGAGAAACAACATCAATTTGCAAGAACAGAAAATAAACTTCTTATTATCTCTGCGAGTGTGGAATTACAAATTTTAGAATTACAATATGCAAAGCCACATGGGCATTTTACTTACAATATTATGTTGGAAAAATGTTCAATGCTCCCCTCAGCATTTGTGACATGGCTTAACCACCTCCTATGTCTTCTATAAGTCTAGTGGTTGTGTCAGGCATTAACAGGTCAATCTTTTGGTGCAACAACACCCGCTACTTGTAACAAGTGGTATCAAAGCTTGGTCACAGGTTTGAATCCCCTTAGTTAGCACTGAGGGGGAGATTGTTGGCAAAATGGTCAGCACTCCGCTTAGGATTCGTGGCATGGCTTAACTGCCTCTTGTGTCTTCTATAAGTCTAGTGGTTGTATCGGGCATTAATAGGTCGATCTTTTGGTGCAACGACAACCACTACTTGTAACATATTATGTAAGACAAAGCCTTGAATTACTACCCAAAACTACCCTAGAAAATACTACGAGCCTTCCTTATATAGGGAATTTTTCACCGTGTGAGAAGGTTCTAGAATTTTATCCATTAAGGCCGACCCTCCCTAGAATTTTTTTTTAAAAATTTGTTTTTTTTACATTAGGGTCAGTGCAAAATAATTACAAATTATATTTTCAAGTGGCCCAACTTCTGGAGGCCATAACATTTTAATCGTAACTCTATTTAGCTATTATAACCACTTTTTGGAAATGACAGATCATGATCTACAACACTTGACTAGCTCAAGCTCTAGATAGTAAAGGTTCGACCTTGTTTGGAGCCTCTTAAGGCCTTCAAAATTGAGCTCAAATATTTTATACCCAAAAACCTCAATAACTTCACCAATACAGATGATATGGCAATGAAACTCAACTAGTAGACTGATATGACTAAGATGAATCTACACCTGTGAAATCAGAACATTCTGAGCTCGTATCAACAACTTACTATAAATAGTAAGTTTCCATAAAGAGAAGCTCTACTCAAGATAGCCCTTATTGAAACAAAACTAGAAATAATTTTATGTGATGCAAGATTTCCCTTACACCCAGGATGCTCTTACATCATATGCACATCAAAGATATAAATATATTTTTTATAAGATTCCTCCACAAGATAATAGCAAGTAATTTTGTTTTTGGCATTTTTGTCAAAAAATGGGGATATAGAGTGTTATGGTAAAAGGGGGATATATGTGATAGATAGATATCTATATAGAGGGTATTACGATAGGGGGAATAATGAATATTAGTAATTGGATAATAGAGATATAAGGAGTTATACCAAGAAGTGTATACATGGTCAAATCTTGCTAAGGAGAGAAAAATTTTGATGACTTCAAAGGTTTTTAAACAAGATTCCAAATTAATACCAAAGGGGAAGATTGATACTCCTATAGAGATATTTTTTTGTCATTAGTTTTTATAAATTCATATTTATTGTCAAAGTCATTTGATGAAGAAGGATAGTCAAGGTGGTAAAGAAAATATGCTAGTCGATAAAGGGAAGTAAGGAAAAGACAATTTAGTAAAATGAATAAGGAAGAGACACCGAGAAAGGCAAGGAAAAAACTAAGCACCAAACAATTACTGAGTTGAGAGTACACTTGTTACCAAGAAGAACAAAATTTGTTACCAAGAACCACATGCAGACATAAAAATAATCTACAGATATATTGAATCTGGACACCAACCATAAAATATTTTACAAATCTTGAGGAGATTTTTTGATGAAGCATTGGACATTTAAATATGATGATTTTTCATGATAACAAGGTAATATCCACCAATGCGAATTAAATGTAATATATGCATTGGAGATGTAACTATTGTCACTAAGGATTGCACCCAAATAAGCCAAGTGTAAAACCTAGCAATCCTATGAAACATGGGACCACTTTTAGGCTGTGGGTGACCTATTATAAAGTAGACCTCTAGATTAGGGGCCGGATTCCCCCTTGAATCACCTTGAAACTCAACTAACTTTTAGGAGGAAAAGGGAGAGAGGATGCATGAAACAAATAGCTGAAACTAACTTAAACTAGGTGATCCATCGAAATGATTGGAGATTCACAGCTGAAACCAACTTACAAGGCAACTGAAAAAACAAAACCCCAACCCATAGCTTGACCCTTTTGTATTGAACTTTTTAGAATCAATTAGGTACTTAGGATATGAGAAGAGAAGAAGTTTCCACAACCCAAAACCCAATTTTGTACACAAATTGAAACCTTAAAACAAAAAAAACCTTCTGAATATCTGATTGAAATAATATGTAGATTAAGGATAAAAGTATCACAATAATCTTGACATACCTCAAGGAAAACTTAGAAAACCAAAGAGATAAGAAGGAACCTGTTCTGAATTCACTGCAAAGAAGAAGCTTACAACTATATCTCAGAGCTACAACACTCTCATTCTAGAGAGAAAGAATGAAGAGCTAACCTCAATCACATAAGTGATAGGTATATAAAGCAAGACCTAAGAATCCACATTCAAACCCCTTAACCTCCCAAAAATGGAAAAATTCTGAATATAGGCCCATGAAGATGCCTCTTAAACCTGAATGTCAAATTCACAGATTTATAGGGGTAGTGGAAAAAGTGAACATCCTAAAAAGATGGTCATTAAAAACTACCCTATCCCCTCTAAGTCATGCTTTATAACTGATATTTTGACAATGGTTTATAAAGACACCACTTGTTGATATCTTACAATAATAAGAGAAAGTGACTTTTACATTTAAATCTTTACCCTTATGCTAATAATAAACATGGATTTTAAACATTTTATTTCCTAATTTAATAAATGAATCCCAACCTAATTAAGGAGAAAACATATTTAAAAACCTACCATTTTAATAAAACCCATTTTTTGAAATTACATCAACACAAAAATAAAAACAATTAATAAATTCTCAACCCTAAAAAGGGGAGAAACATATTAATTTATCACTTAGATCAAACCCCCTTCGAAGATGGAAGGGAAACTATTGACACCGGCACCTTACTGAACTAATTTGGGAAAGTTGTGGTCTCAAACTTGGCCTTGGCTTCTTGGATTTAGAAACTTGTAGTCTTTGAAAATCCTTTGATCTCATTGCATCATTATTGGAGGTAGGCACTTTGGTTTCTACTCTTCCGCATTTTATTTTTCAGCATCGTGCCATAACTAGGGCATGTTCTATTTTTTTATTGATCTCACTATGAAGGCATATGATATTGCATCACTGTTGAATGTTTTCTTGGTGCCATTACTTCTTTTATATGATTACAAATTTTACATTATCCTTACCCCTGTGACTATATCAAAATCCTTGCATGAAGGCTCAGTGACCTATGAACTAGGGTGTTAATGATGTTTGATTAAGCCCAGTGTTGTATATCCATAAATTAATTATTGGCATATCAAATTTACTGTTATGAAAAATCCTGATGATCCATGGCTAGGGCACTATGTTTTGTATTACCTTCCTACTATGCGGGATTGATGACCCGTGAGCACCAAAGCTAGGGCATCATTATGTTATTAACTTTTGATTTCAAATACTTGTCTTATTTTCTTGTTCACTGCATTTTGATTGAGCTTTTGAGCTATATATTTACTATAAGCATGCGTTAACATATTTGTCTATTGTATGAGCTTGATGATGTTTATTACATCATATGTTATTGGATTGCTAAGTAGATCTACCTTTTATTGTTTATGAAAGGCATTGAGATGCTCATTGTTTTTTGATCTCATCTTGCTTGCTAGGGCACCAATGTATTGAGGTTTGAGTTCACTGTTGCATATACTCTACCATTTTTAACATTGTTCTTGTTTCTATTATACATAGCTCATGGGTGAGCATTTTGTATTGCATCTTGGTAGCCCGCAAGCTCAAAAGCTAGGACATGATGCCATTGTGCTTTTTTGTTTATTATTTTATGTTTGATGGGGGCACCATGAAGGATCTGTGAGCTATTTGTGACATTGTTGAACATGTTAACTATTGGCATCATTGCTTTCTCTTATTTCCTCCTTCATGCATAGGCCCATGAGTCTATGGCTCGTTGTTGTTGATCTCACCTTTTATCTATTGAATCGATGCTTTGGTCATCACCATTATTTGAAAACTTATGGGGCCCATGAACAAGAATAGGGCATCAATGTTTTCCTCTCGTATGGACCATTCCCTTTGATTCAAATTAGATGGAACCATTGTTTACATAATTTTATTTTATTTTATTCATGGTGTTGCTGCTACTTTACACCGGTTATTACATAGCCTGATTTAGAAGCTCTTCAAGAGCTATGGACATTATTGCATTCTGGAGAGCTTACGAGATAAGGCATAATATGCTTGTTGTTATTTACATGTCATCCCATATTGCATTATTACTTTTGCATTCTATTTAGGAACTATTGTTTACTACTTGAATTCATGCACCACCAATTTCATACACACTAATATGTATGAGTGTTGTTGCTATTTCCACTGGTATGAAGACCATGCCTAGCCTATGAATTGGTCTCTGTCATCTGTTGTTGAAGGCCCATGAGCTAGGCATAATTTTATGTTAAATTGATATTGATGTATACCATAGAGACCTATAAGATACATTTTGAAGCATTGCATACTATTATCATTCTCTTGAATATGATTTCTTACTCATGCCACTGCTTTGATGAACTCTGCAAACCCTTTGTTCACTATCATGCTTGACCATGCTTCATTTTATTTTCTTTTGTGGTCTCTGAATGTTTGACTAATACTACATCTAGTTGCTTCCCTATGGTGATCATGGGTGCTCTTGGCCTGTGATGTAGTCCCTACCAAGGAAATTTGAGGTTTTCTTGATAGAGCCCACATCACAGGGAAACATCATTCATCTGGATTCTATCACTTTAATAAATATTGTTACACAGACAATCAATGTACTTCGAGGATGGTCTTTTGGAAAGACCATCCTCTCAGTTTTTTGATTATTTGAATGAGGTAAACAATAGTGAATCAACTTCTTCTATATCTGCACATGGAACAAGCAAGTTAGTCGAAACATGGTATCTCTTTTTCCTTGCTCCAACATCTTTCCTGAGTGCACATGCCCTATAGCATAGCCCTTGTTAGAAGTGTATGGTTGAGTGTATATATGTCTGCTTGTAGATGAGGGTAATTATTATGATACCATATATTTCTTAGATCTAGTGGATCTAACCCCCATCCCTTTCTCTCTTCTATGTAGGTTCTAGATCACAAGAGCACACAAGACAAAACTAAATCAACGTTGCACTACTAGGCAATGTCTAGTACCCTAGTACTTATGTCATCATTTCATGTATGTATGTACTCATTTATGCACTTTTGAAAATGGCTATGCTCATGGCTTGTGTGAGCTCAGATGAATGATCTTTTTAGTTTTCCTTTGTACAACACATTAAGATATTGGCACATATACATGTAATACTTTAGATGTAAACATTTCTTTTGTTTTCATGTATCTTACTATGAAATGAACACAAAATTAAGAAAGACCACCTCATAATCCAAATTAGGGTATTGTAGTCTCACTTAGTAATTAGGTCTCAAAAAGGTGAGTAAAAATATGATAGTAGTAACCATTTGGTAGCACCATTTAAAGAGATGAATCTAGAACATTTCCACCACTTCTAGATCAAGTATAAAATGGATTAGAGTGATAGAAACACTCCAAGGTGTGCTTGCACAAACTCTCACTAGGACTTTACTTGTCCTAATCTTCCAAGATCCCTAGCACACATCTAGGACCCTAGTAGTATTTTCTCCCTTCATCTAATACTACTCCAACCCAACTCTATGAGTTGATCTTCTTGTGCTTCACCTTGAGGGATTACTATCATTAAGGGTGCTTCAACTCTTCACTCCTCCTTGGTTGAATCCAACTATAAATTCATCAAAAACTCCACACAAGTGTTTTAGGAGGTGCATTATTCATTACAACATCTTTTTGAATCCCTAATGATCCCATTTGAATAAGCTTTCAAGACTTCTCCCATCGGCTTCAAGATTCACTATGTTTTTGGCCTAATAGGCCTAATTGGTCTAGTAGCCGTAGACAAGGTGTTTTTCCCAATTCTTCCTAAAAAATTCCAAATGAATCCAAAAAATAACTTCTAATTTGGATACCCTTTTTGAAAACCTTAAATATTTTGATGGTCTTAGAGTTCCAGGGTCTCCATACAGTAGATTCCTAGATTATAGGGCTAATAGGGCTATAATAGTGTAGTCCACTGATTTCTACATAGAAATATATCTAAATGGATTGGCCAATGCCTAATCTCATTAATAGATATCAATAGAACTATTATCTCTCTAAAACCATGCTTGGTTCAAGATTTCTTTCTTTCCCCTAAAAATGCACATTAAATCTTCACTATCATGCACCTAGCTAGGTACACTGGTCTCGCCTAGGGCATGATGCTAAAAATATCTATCTTGTTCTTCTGCCTTCCTACCTGTATATTTAAAATGTATAGAGGCTGTCCTAACATATTCATCCAATCCCTAGTGGTTTCCATAGTTGGATTCTATGGGGGAAGTCATTCTTCCCAAAACCACTTTGTCAACACCAACAATTACACAACTTACAAAACAACTTAAAAGACTAAAATAATGAACTCAAAAACATTTCTCTACTAAATGAAAAGTTCTTAAAACTATCTCCACTACATGAATAAAACACTATAAAAATATATTCAACTCATCTACCAACACCAATACACCAAGATAGTCGACTGTGCATGTAACTAGTAAAACAAAGTTCTTCTTTACTATTCACAAACTTTGTTACATTACTTCTTACCTCCTTTTTTAGGAAATGGGATCCTAAACTATCTAAATATACCTTCTCCATGTTTTTAGGCCACTACCATTAATTTCCTTCCTTAGCTTTGAAAGGAATCAAATTTTGTTGATGTTGCATGCAACATTTGTAAAGATGTAAATGATGTCATGACAACATTATGGTAACTTTTCCATCATTGCTCCAAACTAAATTTTATGACCACTAACTCCTATCAAATGATGTATAAACATCATTTGAGCCTTTTTAGGAATCTTTCCAATCTTACCTAAGTCTAGAAGGCTTTAAGACCCATTTATACCTATTTTCCCATCTTAGGCCTAATCTAGCACTATCCACTAGAAAAGCATTAAACATCTACATTAGATTGAGCCTAGTCTAATCCTCTTAGGAATAAACTCAAAAGACCTTCTTGTTAGGAATAGTCCCAAGAGATAAGTAAGAGGTGGGGCGGGGGGGTGGGAGGGGGGGGTGAATCAGTTATGTAAAAGATTCAATTCTTTATCCAATTAAGTATACTTTAAACATAAAGCATAAACAAAATAAAAGAACACTTGAACACAACACCAATATTTTCATTATGGGGAAATCCAAATAGGTAAAAACCCTAGTGGGACTTGATACCCACTAATATTCTATACTAGTGTATAATGATCCTTATTAGAAGATCCTTTACCCTATTAGGAGTAGCTTTACAATATATTAAGTACAATAGATCTGGTCAAGGGTTGGACCCTGTTAGGAGTCTTTTACAATTTTCCCTATTAGGGGAGAGGATGCACTGTTCGAGAGCTCACTGCTCAAATGGGTGAAGGCTACAACCTTCTAAATAAAAGATACACACTATATTTGGATCTTGGTGAACTACGCTTTGACCTGCTATCTGGATTAGTTCCAATGAATAGCACAAGTACTTTACTTGGTCACATAGACCTTCTTCTGATGGCTCAACACTTCACACACTCTATTGTACTCTACTTAATCAACCATGAACCACACTCAAGAAATCACAAATGACTACCTATAAATATCTTTCCTCCAAATGATATAATCAAGTCAGCTTGTTAGAACCATCTTGAAACCATATTAGAGAAACTATAAAAAACTCAAATAAACATTCTGTCGGCCCTATTATGCATGCAACTCATTCTAGGACCTATCTAATAAAATAAATGTAGATGCACGCTACACACTATTGACTCTATCAAAACAACTAGAAATTTCTTTGTAAGGTGAATTAACTCATGCACTCTTAACCAAACATTAATAACACTTCTCCAAGCTTAACTCCAAGGGTGCATACCCTCAAGATAGGTGCAACTCAAGAACTAATAAAATCTCTGTCGGCTCTTCTGAACAAAACACAGGAAACTACTACTGGTGAATAACAAGTGCATAACTTTAGTTGCATTCATCATCAAACTATGTGTCCACAATTGAAACATCACTAATAGGTCTTCAACATATATCCAAGTGTGCAAGGCTCCATGATAATTGTATGGACAACCATACACAAAACACTATCTGTAACTCTGTCAGGAACACTGCTAACACCAACAACTATATAATTCTTTATACTAACAGTTAACCTATGGGCCCATGATATCATGCTGATATCATGTCCAAAATACATATATAGAAAGCTTACTACATAAGACCTCCATGCATGCTACTTTCCATACGTTGTCATCAATGACAAACATGTAGTCAGTACTGGCCTGCTAGCAAATCTCCAACAATCTCCCCCTTTGGCATTCATGGAAACATGTGGAATGAAAAATCACCACCAACCCAAATGAATAATTCTATTATAACATTCTCCATTTCCTCTTCAAAACTCCCCTAAACATGAATCCTCCATCTACTGTAATATTTTCTAATATTCTCCATTTCCTCAACTGTACTACTGTCATAACTGAATGATGCTCCCCCTTAGTATATTACTCCTCTTTTTACTTATGTTTTTCAGGACTCTATATATACTCCCCCTTTGGGAAGGGAATGACTCCCAACTTCTCTCTGAGATACTCAAAAGTATCCCTAGGCAAGGGCTTTGTGAATATATCCACCAACTGATCTTTAGTACTCACATAGTCCAACTTGACTTCTTTCTCTACCACTTTCTCTCTTAGGAAGTGATACTTGATCTCAATGTGCTTTGTCTTTGCATGCATCATAGGGTTTTTTGACATATTCATAGTGCTAGTGTTATCACAATGAATAACAATAGGATAATCAATCTGAATTCCAAAATCCTTTATCATTTGCTTGATCCAAACAATTGTAGAACAATTCAAGGCTACTACAACATACTCCACTTCTGCTATTGACTAAGAAATACAATTTTGTTTCTTTCTTGTCCAATTGATAAGTCTATCACCAAGAAACACTACTCCACCTGAAGTACTCTTTCTGTCATCAACACATCTTGCCCAATCTGCATTAGTGTACACATGAAGCTCAACATTTTCTAAATTAGGATACCATAGACCATAATCTATAGTGCCCAACAAGTATCTAAATATTCTCTTTACTACCATGAGGTGACTTTGTTTAGGCTCTGCTACAAATCTTCCAACTATGCCAACTGCATTAGAAATATCAAGTCTAGTCTAAGTAAGATATATGAGTTTACCAATCATAGACTTATAAAATGTTATATCTATTACTGGTGAGTCATCTTCTTTTGTAAGCTTGCATCCAGTGATCATAGGAGTTCCTACTAGCTTGCAATCATCCATTTTGAATTTCTTCAGTATCTCTTTTACATACTTTGATTGATTTATGAAAATTCATTTTTTTGTGTGCTGGACATTTAGTCCCAAAAAGTACTTGATAGGACCAATCATACTCATCTCAAACTCATTCTACATTTCTTTGGAAAATTTAGCACTAAGTTTGTCATTACCTCCAAAGATAATGTCATCAACAAATATAGCTACAATTAGTAAACCTTCAAATGTCTCTCTAATGAATAGATTACAATTTGTTGCTCCTTTCTTGAATACAATTTTGGTTAAGTATCCATCTAGTCTCTCATACCATACTCTAGAGGTTTGCTTAAGTCCATAGAGGGCTTTCTTCAATCTGCATACCATATCAGGTATGTCTGATAAGGTGAATCCTTCAGGCTACTCAATGTATACTTCTTCTTTCAAATCTCCATTCAAGAATGTTGACTTGAAATCCATCTAATAAACTTTGAAGTTTTTAACTATATCATAGGCTAGAAACAACTTAATAGCTTCTAATCTACTCACATATGTAAATGTGTTTGAATAATCAATGCCTTCTCTTTGTGCATACCCTTTACATACTAATCTTGCTTTTTTTTTTACTACTATACCATCTTCATTCATCTTATTTATGAATATCCATTTTTTTCCAATCACATTCTTATCACTAGGTCTTGGGACTAGTTCCCAAGTGTCATTCTTAATAATCTGATCAAGTTCTTCTTTCATAGCATCATGCCAATCTGAATTATTACAAGCATCTTCAACACTTAAAAGTTCAATATGAGATAGTATACATACCGCTTCACTGTTGGCTGAGTTCTTTGCTTGTGATCTCATTAAGACTTTGCCACTCTGATCTCCAATGATGTCTGCCTTGGAATGATTTCTTGATGTAAACTTTGGAACTTTAGATGATGCTGATTCATCAGCCTTAGGAGTATTTTCTTCACTTGTCTCAGGGTCATTGAATAACACATCAATATTGTCAAACATTTCTTCAATAACTATCTCAATAGTAGAGGGTCTAGGTTCTTCTTCAATCATGGGTGAGTAATCATGATATCTTTCTTGAATCATAAAATTTTCATCAATCTTTACATGAGCACTTTGAATGATCTTTTTCAATCTTAAATTGAAACAACTATAAGCTTTACTTTTAGTACATTAACCAAGAAAAATACCTTCATCACTTCTTGCATCAAACATTCCTACTGCTTCATCCCTCTTGATGTAGAACTTGCTTCCAATGATTCTAAAATATTTTACTATGGAAACATTACCAAACCATAGCTCATAAGGTGTTTTGTCAGTGCTACGCCTTAATTGAATTCTATTGATGGTATAGACTACTATATTGACTGCATCTCTCCAATAGGGGTGTACAACTTTTCCTTCTATGCTAATTGATGAAGGGTTCTCCCCTTAAAATCACAAACACATAACAAAAATAGAGAAACAACAACAATATGCAAGAACAAAAAATTGGCTTTTTATTATCTCCACAAATGTGGAATTACAAACTTTCAGAATTACAATATGCAAAGCCACATGGGCATTCCCTTACAATATTCTGTAGGATAAAGCCTCAAATCAATACCTAGATCTACTACCCAGAACTTTCCTAGACAACACTACGGGCCTTCTTTATATAGGCATTTTCCACCACTCGAGAAGGTTCCAAAAATTTAGCCCTAAGGGCAGACCAAACTTAGAATTATTTTATTTTTCAATTTATTACATCAAATTCAGCTCAAAATAACTTTTGAAATTTGAACAAAAATTTTGAAGGAAAATTATTTTCCACTATTTGAGGTGACCCAACTTCCGGAGACCATAAGTCATCACTAGTTGACCCAGTTGACTATTATAACCCCATTTAGGAAAGGCCATGAAGTGCTCTATAGGATTAACTTGTGCAAGCACCTGTCATCCAAATTTTTTACCTCATCTAGAGCCTCTAAAGCCTTCAAAATTGAGTTCAAAGTTTCTGTACCCTATTGCCAATACCAAAAATCTTCAATATCTTCAAAACTAGATTTGATCTAGCCATGAAAATTTACTGGCAGGCTGATATGACTGAGATGAACCTTCATATGTAAAATCAGAACATTCTAAGATTTATGACCAACTTACTAAAAACAACAAGTTTCCATAAATAGCAGCTCTACATAAGATAACACTTATTGAATACAAAAACATAAATATTTCTGGGTGATGCAAGATTTCTCTTACACCCAAGATGCTCCTACATTAGACACCCAGCATAATTTGAGAAGTGACCCCATCACATCTCAGGTGTGAAGAGGAAAACCAAGATGATTAACCTCCTCATTTGTCAGCCATGATGAATCTTCAACAGGTCATCCTTTCCACTTGACCAAATATTCTTCATATGTCCTGTTCCTTGTGCTTCTGCCAACATGACTATCTAGTATGTCTTCAATCTCCTTGATATCTGAACTAGTTGCTAGAATACTCCATTGTGCTATTGTGATATCATCTTCAACACCTCCCTCATGATACTCTATCAAATTTAAAATGTTAAACACTGGTGAAATATTTAGCTCCATAGACAATTCTACTTCATATGTATTTCCTGAATCATGCTTCTTCAGTATCCTGCATGGCCCAAACTTCTTCATTTTCAACTTGTTATATGTCCCAACTAGAAATTGCTCTCTTTGCAAATGAACCATGACTTCATCTCCAACCTGAAATTCCTTATGCCTCCTTTTCACATCTATGTTAGCCTTATACCATGCATTCATCTTGGTAATATGCTTCCTCACCTCCTCATGGATGTTCTTCAAATGTTCTACAAAATTTTGAGCTTCAGCACTACTTATTTCTCCATTATCTATCTTTCTCAACTTAGATGCATTTTTTGGACTACTCCCATATACAATCTAGAATGGTGATTTACCAGTGCTCCTGTTGATAGAATTACTATATGCAAATTCTGCCTATGGTAAAATCAAATCCCATCCTATTGGCTTATCCCCAACCAAACATCTCAACAAATTTCCCAAACTCCTATTCACAACCTTCGTCTGTCCATCAGTCTGTGGATGATGTGATGAACTGAATTTCAAATCTATCTTCAAATTCTTCCACAATGTACACAAGAAATATCCAACAAACTTAGTGTCTCTATCTGAAACTATGGTCTTTGGCAAACCATGTAGTCTCACTACTTCTCTGAAAAAAAGTTCTACTATATGAACATCATCATTAGTCTTCTTGCAGGGAATAAAATGTGCCATCTTTGAAAATTTGTCAACTACCACAAAAATTGAATCATGTCCTCGCTGTGTCCATGGTAAACCAAGAACAAAGTCCATATTGATGTCCTCCCAAGGTTTCTCTGGTATAGGCAATGGCTTATACAACCCTATATTCTGCTTCACTCCTTTCACCATCTGACATACTCTCCAACTATGTACAAACTTCTTGACATCTTGTTGCCACTGTGGCCAACAATAATTTTCACTAACCAAAGAAAGGGTTTTATCTCAACCAAAATGTCCAGCCAATCCTGTACTATGCTTCTCCTTAATGAGATTCTCCCTCATAGAACTTTGTGGGAGGCACAATTGACTCCCTTTGAATAGCATATCATCCTAAATGATAAAATCTAGCCACTTCATTCTGTCTAGAGTAACAAGTTCTTTACAAGCTTTCCAAGCTTCACCAAAATCAGGATCCTCTGGATATAAATTCTTGATTTCCTTGAACCCAACCACCTCAATCTGCATCTCTATAAGCAATAGTTGCCTTCTGCTAAGTGCATCTACAACCCTATTAGACTTTCCACTTATGTGTTTCAAAACAAATGTATAACTCTACAAAAACTCAACCCATTTCAAATGTCTTTGATTCAACTTTCCTTGACTATTCAAATACTGCAAATCTTGATGATCAGTATACAAAAAAAACTCCTTAGGAAGTAGATATTGTCTCCACTTCTTTAATGCCTGAACTATAGCATAAAATTCCTAATCATAAATAGAATATTTCCTCTTGGCATCATTTAACTTCTCACTAAAATAAGTAATAGGTTTACCTTCTTGGCTCATAACAACTCCTATTGCAGTACCACTAGCATCACAGTCTACTTGAAACACCTTATTAAAATCTAGAAGTGCTAAAATAGGTTGTTCTATAACTTTTTGTTTCAACAATTAAAAACTCTTTTCTACCCCATTAGTCCACTTAAACTCTTTTCTATCCCCTCTCATTGTTTCAGTCAAGGGACCACAAATACTACTAAAATTTTTGATAAAATTTATGTAAAAGCTAGCCAAACCATCAAAAGATCTTACCTTGGTAGCATTCCTTGGAGTAGCCCATTCAAGGATAGCCTGTACTTTCTCTAGGTCTATTTTTAGACCTTCTGCTGAAACTACAAATCCCAAATACACTAACTCTTTCTTCACAAAACTGCACTTCTTCAAATTAATCAACAATTTCTCATCTCTTAACTTCTCAAACACCATACAAATATGCATCATATGCTCTTCCAATGTCTTACTAAAGATCAAAATATCATCTAGGTACTCAATGACAAACTTACCTAGAAATTTTTTTAGAACCTTGTTCATGAGCCGTATGAAAGTGCTCGGTGCATTGCTTAGACCAAAAGGCATGACTAACCACTCATACAGTCATTCTTTTGTCTTGAAGATAGTCTTCCAGTCATCTCCTTCTCTGATCCAAATCTGGTGATATCCACTCTTCAGATCTATCTTTGAGAAATACATAGCTCCACTAAAACAATCCATAATATCATCCATTCGTGGCAATGGAAACCTATACTTGATTGTGATCTTGTTTATTTCTCTAGAATATATACACAACCTCCATTCTCCAGTCTTCTTTGGTGCTAATGCTGCTGGTACAGAACAAGGACTCAGACTCTCTCAAATCAACCCCTTCTGTAACAACTCATGTACTTGTCTGTTCAACTCTTCAGTTTCTACCGGTGTCATTCTATGTGCTTCTTTGTTTGGAAAACTTGCTCCTGGAATCAAATCCATTTGGTGACTCATCTTTCTTATTGATGGTAATCCATCAGGTACATTATTAGATACAATATCTCAAAACTCATTCAACAAATCTGGAACCTCTATAGGTACATCCCCTACTTCCTCTTTGCCAGCTTTTGGAATTAAAGCAAAACACACATGCTCATGCCTCATACCATCTAGGAATTTTCTTCCATCAACAAAAGTTATTCTTGCATTAGCACATACCTTTTCTTTGGTCTCCTTCAATGGATTTAGATTATGTTGCACTCCATCCTTTATCAGAGAATAGGTATTCACACAACCATCATGTACAACACATCTATCAAACTACCACAGTCTACCCAACAACATATCACATGCATCCATAGATATGATATCACATAGTACCTCATCTTGGTACCCGTCGATCTTGAACTTTACTAGGCACTATTCACTGACCATGATCTTGTGGTCATCCTACACCCAGGCAATCCGATATGGATGTGGGTGTTTCTATTTCTTGAGCTTCAACTTTGTCACCATCTCTTCTGACACCAAATTGCCAGTTCTTCCACTATCAATAATCACATCATAGCATTTACCCTCACACTTGCATCTAGTGTGAAACAGGCTCCTCCTTTGTTCAGGTTCATTCTCACCACTCTGCAGGACTCTTCTCTTAATTAGCATTTCTCCTCTTTCAGCATATTTTGAATTTGATGATCTAGCATCTTCATCTACATGTGCAACTCTAGCTTGGCCTTCATTCCTCCTATCTATCCTTCCTTGGCATTGAGGACATTCAAATGCCCTATAACCTTCTTCTCTAGAGTGAAAACATGTTCCACGAAAGCCTCCTCTTCCTGAACCTTGTCCTCTTCCTCTTCCTCTCTGATCTCTATTATTCTGATCTTGGAAATGATTAGAATTGTTTCCTCTTTGATTTCCACTGCTACTGGCCTCATCCTTCTTTTTTGGATCTTCATTTTGGCCTCCATATGACCATCCACCAAATCATCCACCAGGACCTCTTCCATCTTGTCTACTCTCAACCTTCTTGTTTAGCTTTTCCTCCACTTTTAGGGCAGACTGGTATGCCTCTTCAATACTATTCATTCAAACTAGATTCAGCTCCTCCTGGATGCTTGGCCTCAACCCATTAAGTTAATGAGAAACTTTCTCCTTATCAGCTTTTGCATGGCTTGTTCTAATGAGGATTCAATACAACTCCTTTGTATACTCCTGAACAGATTGTCCCACTTGCTACAAACTTTGCATTTTCTTCAGTAGGTCAAGCTCATAATCAAAAGGGATGAACTGTCCCTTAAATTTATCCACCATTTGATCCCATCTTATGATTTTATATTTCCCTCTTCTATTTCACTCCAATTGAATCTCCTACCACTAGATCTTTGCATGACCTTTCAGTCTGGCCTCCACCAATTTGACCCTCTTAGGATCCTCAATATCTTAATACTCAAAATATTCTTCACATTCATTGATCTAGTCAATCAATTCTTCTAGGTTAAGATTTCCAAAAAATGCAGGAAACTCGATCGTAGGTCTTTTTTTGATCTTGGAAATGGCATGAAAAAGCCTTTCTTCTTCTTGATTTAGAATTTCACCTTCTTCTTCTTGATCATCATTTCCTTCTTCAGCTTCATCCTCACTTTCATCTCTGACATTAAGATTCATTCCTTTGTAAATCTCTTTTTGCAATGCTTGCACTGGTCTTTGGAGTTCTCTAACCTTAGGTGTTACAACGCCAGCTCTTCCACCACATTCCCATCATGGAGGCATTTTCATGATGTGCATTGAAACCCTAATCATGGTCCTAGTGCAAACTACCTCACAGTCAGCAATTTGTTTACACAAAAACCCTAACCCATGATCTGGTGCAAACTACCTGACAATTGGTGATCTATTTACACACTCAAGAACTCTTGCTCTGATACCACTTGATGAAGGGTGCTTCCCTTAATACCACAAACACATAACAAAAATAGAGAAATAACAACAATATGCAAGAATAGAAAATTGGCTTCTTATTATCTCCACAAATGTGGAATTACAAACTTTCAGAATTATAGTATGCAAAGCCACATGGGCATTCCCTTACAATATTCTATAGGACAAAGCCTCAAATTAATACCCAGATCTACTACCCAAAACTACCCTAGACAACACTACGGACCTTCTTTATATAGGCATTTTCCACCACCTGAGAAAGTTCCAAAAATTTAGCGCTAAGGGCTGACCAAACTTAGAATTATTTTATTTTTCAATTTATTACATCAAAGTCAGCTCAAAATAGCTTTTGAAACCTGAAATTTTTTTTTGAAGGAAAATTATTTTTTGCCATTTCGAGTGAGCTAACTTCCGGAGACCATAAGTCATCACCAGTTAACCTAATTGACTATTATAACCCCATTTCAGAAAGGCCACAAAGCGCTCTACAGGCTTGACTCACGCATGTGCCTGTCACCCAAATTTTTGACCTCATCAAGAACCTCTAAAGCCTTCAAAACTGAGTTCAAAGTTTCTGTACCCTACTGCCAATACTAAAAATCTTGAATATCTTCAAAACTAGACCTAATCTAGCCATGAAACTTTACTGACAGACTAATATGACTAAGATGAACCTCCACATGTAAAATCAAAACATTCTAAGATTTATAACCAACTTACTAAAAAGAGAAAGTTTCCATAAAT
Source organism: Chamaecyparis obtusa (assembly GCA_027943335.1). Lineage (NCBI taxonomy): Eukaryota > Viridiplantae > Streptophyta > Pinopsida > Cupressales > Cupressaceae > Chamaecyparis > Chamaecyparis obtusa. Next base: position 350,836 of record BSBK01001197.1, read on the forward strand.
AAGAGCTCTACACAAGATAGCCCTTATTGAATACAAAAACATAAATATTTTTGGGTGATGCAAGATTGCTCCTACACCTAGGATGCTCCTGCATCAAACACCTAGGGTAATTTGAGAAGTGACCCCGTCATGTCTCAGGTGTGTAGAGGAAAACCAAGATGATTAACCTCCTCCTTTGTCAGCCATGATGAATCTTCAATAGGTCATCCTTTCCACTTGACCAGATATTCTTCATATGTCATGTTCCTTATGCTTCTGCCAACACGACTATCCAGTATGTCTTCAATCTCCTTGATATTTGAATTAGTTTCTCGAATACTCCACTGTGCTGTTGTGATCTCATCTTCAACACCTCCCTCATGATACTCTGTCAAATTTGAAATGTGAAACACTAGTGAAATATTCATCTCTGTAGGCAATTCTACTTCATATGCATTTCCTGAATCATGCTTCTTCAGTATCCTACATGGCCCAAACTTTTTCATTTTCAACTTTTTATATGTACCAACTAAAAATCGCTCCTTCCACAAATGAACCATAACTTCATCTCCAACCTAAAATTCCTTATGCCTTCTTTTCACATCTACTTTAGCCTTATACCATGCATTCATCTTGGTAATATGCTTCCTCACCTCCTCATGGATGTTCTTCAAATGTTCTGCAAAATCTTGAGCTTCAACACTACTTATTTCTCCTTTATCTATCTTTCTCAACTTAGATGCATTTTTTGGACTACTCCCATATATAATCTGGAATGGTGATTTACCAGTGCTCTTGTTGATAGAATTATTATATGCAAATTCTGCCTGTGGTAAAATCAAATCCCATCCTCTTGCCTTATCCCCAACCAAACATCTTAGCAAATTTCCCAAACTCCTATTCACAACCTCCATTTGTCCATCAGTCTGTGGATGATGTGATGAACTAAATTTCAAATCTATCTTCATCTTCTTCCAGAATGTATGCCAAAAATATCCAATGAACTTAGCATCTCTATCTGAAACTATGGTCTTTGGTAAACCATGTAGTCTCACTACTTCTCTAAAAAACAATTCTGCTATATGAACAACATCATTAGTCTTCTTGTAGGGAATAAAATGTGCCATCTTTGAAAATTTGTCAACTACCACAAAAATTGAATCATGTCCCCATTGTATCCACAGTAAATCAAGAACAAAGTCCATACTGATGTCCTCCCAAGGTTTCTCTGGTACAGGCAATGGCTTATACAACCCTATATTTCACTTCACTCCTTTCGCCATCTGACATACTCTACAACTTTGTACAAACTTCATGACATCTTGCTGCTACTGTGGCCAATAATAATTTTCACTAACCAAAGCAAGGGTTTTATCTCGACCAAAATATCCAACCAATCCTCCGCTATGCTTCTCCTTGATGACATTCTCCCTCATAGAACTTCATGGAATGCACAACTAACTCCTTCTAAATAGCATATCATCATGAATGATAAAATCTAGCCACTTCATTCTGTCTAGAGTAATAGGTTCTTTACAAGCTTTCCAAGCTTCACCAAAATCAAGATCCACTAGATACAAATTTTTGAGTTCCTTGAACCCAACCACCTCAATCTACATCTCTGTCAACAATAGTTGCCTTCTGCTAAGCACATCTACAACCCTATTAGACTTTCCACTTCTATGTTTCAAAACAAATGTATAACTCTACAAAAACTCAACCCATTTCAAATGCCTTTAATTCAATTTTCCTTGACTATTCAAATATTTCAAAGCTTGATGATTAGTATACAAAACAAACTCCTTAGGAAGCAGATAGTGTCTCCACTTCTTCAATGCCTGAACTATAGCATAAAATTCCTGATCATAAACAGAATATTTCCTCTTGGCATCATTTAACTTCTCACTAAAATAAGCAATAGGTTTACCTTCTTGGCCCATAACAACTCTTATTGTAGTACCAGTAGCATCGCAGTCTACTTGAAACACCTTATTAAAATCTGCAAGTGCTAAAATAGGTTGTTCTATAACTTTTTCTTTCAACAATTGAAAACTCTTTTCTGCCCCATTAGTCCACTTAAACTCTTTTCTATCCCCTCTCATTGTTTCAGTCAAGGGTCCACAAATACTGCTAAAATTTTTGATAAAATTTTTGTAAAAGGTAGCTAGACCATGAAAAGATCTTACGTTGGTAGCACTCCTTGGAGTAGGCCATTCAAGGATAGCCTGTACTTTCTCTAGGTCCATTTTTAGACCTTCTGCTGAAACTACAAATCCCAAATACACTAACTCTTTCTTCACAAAATTGCACTTCTTCAAATTAATCAATAATTTCTCATCTCTTAACTTCTCAAACACCATATGAATATGCATCATATGCTCTTCCAATGTCTTACTAAAGATCAAAATATCATCTAGGTACACAATGACAAACTTACCCAGAAATTCTTTTAGAACCTCATTCATGAGCCGCGTGAAAGTGCTCAGTGCATTGGTTAGCCCAAAAGGCATGACTAACCACTCATACAGTCCTTCCTTTTTCTTGAAGGTAGTCTTCCATTCATCTCCTTCTCTGATCTGAATCTAGTGATATCCACTCTTTAGATCTATCTTTGAGAAATACACAGCTCCACTCAAACAATCTATAATATCATCCATTCGTGGCAATGGAAACCTATACTTGATTGTGATCTTGTTTATTTCTCTAGAATCTATACACATCCTCCATTCTCCATTCTTCTTTGGGGCTAATACTACTAGTATGACACATGGATTCAGACTCTCTCGAATCAACCCCTTCTGCAATAACTCATGTACTTGTTTGTTCAACTCTTCACTTTCTACTGGTGTCACTCTATGTGCTACCTTGTTTGGCAAATTGGCTCTTGGAATCAAATCCCTTTGGTGATTGATCTTCCTTACCAGTGGTAATCCATCAGGTACATTATCAGATACAATATCCTGAAACTCATTCAACAAATCTGCAACCTCTACAGGTACATCCTCTACTTCCTCTTTACCAGCTTTTGGAATTAAAGAAAAATATACATGCTCATGCCTCATACCATCTAAGAATTTTCTTCAATCAACAAAAGTTATTCTTGCATTAGCACATACCTTTTCTTTGGTTTGCTTCAATGGCTTTAGCTTATGTCGCACTTCATCCTTTGTCAAGGAATAGGTATTCACATGACCATCATGTATAGCACATCTATCAAACTACCATGGTCTACCCAGCAACATATGACATGCATCCATAGATATGATATCACATAGTACCTCATCTTGGGACCTACCAATCTTGAACTTTACTAGGCACTGTTCACTGACCATGATCTTGTGGTCATCCTGCACCCAGGCAACCCGATATGGATGTGTGTATTTCTATCTCTTGAGGTTCAACTTTCTCACCATCTCTTTTGACACCAAATTTTTAGTGCTTCCACTATCAATAATCACATCACAACATTTACCCTCACACTTGCATCTAGTGTGAAACAAGCTCCTCCTTTGTTCAAGTTCATTCTCACCATTCAATAGGACTCTTCTGTTAATCAGCGTTTCTCCTCTTTCAACATCTTCTGAATTTGATGATCTGGCATCTTCATCTACATGTGCAACTCTCTCCTGGCCTTCATTCCTCCTATCTATCCTTCCTTGGTGTTGAGGACATTCAAATGCCCTATGACCTTCTTCTCCATAGTGAAAACATGTTCCATGGAAGCCTCCTCTTCCTGAACCTTGTCCTCTTCCTCTTCCTCTCTGATCTCTATTATTCTGATCTTGGAAATGATTGGAATTGTTTCCTCTCTGATTTTGATTGCTATTGGCCTCATCCTTCTTTTTCAAATTTTCATTTTAGCCTCCATATGACCATCCACCAGATCATCCACCATGACCTCTTCCATTTTGTCTACTCTCAAACTTCTTGTTCAGCTTTTCCTCCACTTTTAGGGAAAACTGGTATGCCTCTTCAATATTGTTCATTCGAACCAGATTCAACTCCCCCTGAATGCTTAGCCTCAACCCATTAAGGTAATGAGCAACTTTCTCCTTATTAGCTTCTGCATGGCCTATTCTAATGAGGATTCGATAGAACTCCTCTGTATACTCCTAAATAGATCATTCTGCTTGCTTCAAACTTTGCATTTTCTTCAGTAGGTCAAGCTCATAATCAAGGGGGATGAACTGTCACTTCAATTTATTGACCATTTGATCCCATGTTGTGATTTTATCTTTCCCTCTTCTATTTCACTCCAATTGAATCTCTTGACACTAGATCTTCGCATGACCTTTCAATTTGGCCTTCACAAATTTGACCCTATCAGGATCCTCAATATCTTCATACTCAAAATATTCTTCACATTCATTGATCCAATCGTTCAATTCTTCTGGGTTAAGATGTCTAGAAAATGTAGGAACCTCAATCTTAGGTCTTTTTTTGATCTTGGAAATGGCCTGGAAAATCCTTTCTTCTTCTTGATTTAGAATTTTGCCTTCTTCTTCTTGATCATCATTTCATTCTTCGGCTTCATCCTCACTTTCATCTCTAACATTAAGATTCATTCCTCTGTGAATCTCTTCTTGCAATGCTTGCTCTTGTCTCTGGAGTGCTCTAACCTCAAGTGTTACAACACTAGCTCTTCCACCACATTCCCTTCATAGAGGCATTTTCATGATGTGCACTGAAAGCCTAACCACAGTCCTGGTGCAAACTACTTCATAGTCGGCAATCTATTTACATAGAAACCCTAACCCATGATCTGGTGCAAACTGCCTCACAATCAGTAATTTTTTTACACACTCAAGAACTCCTGCTCTGATACCACTTGATGAAGGGTGCTTCCCTTAATACCAAAAACACATAACAAAAATAAAAAACAACAACAATATGCAAGAACAAAAAATTGGCTTCTTATTATCTCCACAAATGTGGAATTACAAACTTTCAGAATTACAATATGCAAAGCCACATGGGCATTCCCTTACAATATTCTATAGGACAAAGCCACAAATGAATACCTAGATCTACTACCCAGAACTACCCTAGACAACACTATGGGCCTTCTTTATATGGGCATTTTCCACCACCCAAGAAGGTTCCAAAAATTTAGCCCTAAGGGCCGGCCAAACTTAGAATTATTTTATTTTTCAATTTATTACATCAAATTTGGCTCAAAATAACTTTTAAAACCCGAACATAAATTTTGAAGGAAAATTATTTTCCACCATTTTAGGTGACCTGACTTCTGAAGACCATAAGTCATCACCAATTGACCCGATTGACTATTATAACCCCATTTTGGAAAGGCCACAAAGCTCTCTACAGGCTTGACTTGTGCATGTGCCTCTCACCCAAATTTTCAATCTCATCTGGAGCCTCTAAATCCTTCAAAACTAAGTTCAAAGTTTCTGTACCCTACTGCAAATACCAAAAATCTTCAATATCTTCAAAACTAGACCTGATCTAGCCATGAAACTTTACTGGTAGGCTGATATGACTGAGATGAACCTCCACATGTAAAATCATAACATTCTGAGATTTATGACCAACTTACTAAAAACAACAAGTTTCCATAAATAGCAGCTCTACACAAGATAGCCCTTATTGAATACAAAAACATAAATATTTTTGGGTGATGCAAGATTTCTCTTACACCTAGGATGCTCCTACATCACTAATGGTGTGTGTTGTATCAAGAATGATCATATTCCTTCTTTCTATAATTCTATTTTGTTGAGGGGTTCTAGGTGGACTTAACTATCTCTTTATGCCATGTTCTTCATAGTACTCATAAAATATATTAGAAGTGAATGAGTTTTTCTATATCTTTCAAGAATGCAACCCACATCATCCTAGTATAATCATCAATAAAAAAAAAAAAAACCTTTCACCATAGTATGATCTTGTTTGAGTTGGATCACATAGGTCTATATGAATCATATCCAACTTGTTCTCTGCTAGATTCTTCTTGCTCCTGAATGAATTTCTCACATGCTTCCCCATTACACATTCCTTGCATATAGTATCAATTGGCTTTGCTATGCTAGGTATATCTCTTACTGTCTTTACATTTCTTATCTTTACTATGTCATCAAAATTGATATGACATAGTCTTTTATGCCATAACCAACTATCATCAACTTTAGCAACAAAACAACTTGCTTCTAAATTGAGTTGAAAAACATTACCTCTTGTCTTTGTGCTTGATGCAATGATAACACCATCTTTGTTGTTAATGATGCATTTGTCAACTTTGAACTCCAACTGATATCCTTTTCCAAGTAACTTTCCAACACTAAGAAGGTTATGTTTCAAACCATCAACATAAAGAACATCATCAGTATTGTTCTTTCCATCCAAAGTGAGGGCTCCTCTACCAACTATAGGTTTAGGAGTGTTGTCTCCAAATCTGACCATACTACCATTGTATTTGTCCAAATGAACAAACCTGCCTTTATCACCAGTCATGTGATGTGAACAACCACTATCTATAATCCAGTCTATCCTTATGTCAACTTGTGAAATTAATGCTAGTTCTTGATTCCCTTTCTTGTTTACATGAATTGTCTTGTTATTCATTTTGTCTACAATAGAAATGAATCCAATTTCTTCTTCACCAGATTCTTCATCTGAAACTCCATCTCCAGCATAGTAGCATTCCATAGAATACTTAGGCTTGTAATCCTTTTTGAATTTTTTAGCTCTAGTGGGACATTTAGATGCAAAGTGACTGATCTTATTACATGAAAAGCACTTAAATGGTAATTGAACTTTATATTTTCCTTTTCCTTTCTTTTCTCTTTTGGCAATCATAGCAATAAAATTATCTAATGTTTATGTTCATCATCATCATCAAAATTACTAGAAATGTTTGTAGATTTCTTACCATGAATTGTTTCTTTGAAAGTTGTTTCACTCTTTGGTTTTGTCTTCAATCTTGAAATCTCAAAAGATGAGATTTTGCTAATCAAGGTCTCTCTTTTGAAGTTTGATGTAAGCTGCATGGTCTCATTAAGGATGTTGATCTTTCTTTCATATTCGGGAGTAAGAGTAGTCATCAACTTATCCATAATGTCCTCAGAAATCTCTCCACCATTGTTCCCGACTCTAGCAACTGCTTCATTAATCCTCTGATTGTAAGCTTTGATATTTTCTTCAGGCAGAATCTCTAATGCATTGTATCTTTTCTTCCATGTATTTTTGTGGGCATCCTTTTATTTTTTGACTCCAAATATGTCTTCAAGGTGCTTCCAAATTTTATGGCCTGTATCTATCTCTTTTACTTCTAAAAATTCACCATCAGATAGGGCACTGATAAGGGCTTCTTTAGCAATAGCATTCTGATGAAACAATTCCTTTTGTGCATCAGTAGCATCATCTTTTGCAAGGTCTTCTAAGGTAGGAATCTTGGCTGCTTTGATACTTACATTAAAAACTTCAAAAGCAACACACTGCAAATGAGTCACTATCTTGTTCTTCTAGTCAAGATAATTCTCTCCATCGAACTTAGTGCTTGGTTGTCATAAATGACCACAAAATCCTTTGGAAGAAAATATCTCCTCCATTTCCATAGTGCTTGGACTAGAGCATACATCTCTAAGTCATAAGAAGAGTACTTCTTATCATCACTAATATTTTCACTATGGAAAGCCACTGGTCTTCCCTCTTGGCTCAAGACAGCAGCAATAGCCACATTTCTAGCATCACACTTAACTGTGAACAACTTCTCAAAATTTGGAAAAGTTAAGATTGGTTTAGTGGAAATCTTCTTCTTCAACAACTTAAATCCATGGTTAGCTTTCTCATTCCAAATAAACTTAATTTTCATCCTGACTTTTATGGTATCAAGCATAGGAGGACAAATAGCACTAAATTTCTTGATGAACTTCCTATAATATTGAGCTAAACAATGAAAGATTCTCACTTTTGTTGTTGTCTTAGGAGTGAGCCACTTGAGAATTTCTTCCTCTTTTCTTGGATCCTTATATAGATTGCCTTGAGACAATACAAACCCAAGGTACACTATCTCCTGCCTCATCAATTCACATTTTTCCAAATTTATCATCAATTTCTCCTCATGTTCTTGAAAAAAATTTGCAAATTTTTTAGATGTTCATCTTTGGTCTTGCTCTAGATTAGTATATCATCAAGATACACTACCATAAATTTTCCAATTTAGTCTTTAAGGACTTCATTAGTGAGTCTCATGAATGTGGAGGGAGCATTGGATAGCCCAAATGGCATTACAAGAAATTCATAGAAACCTTCTATGGTTTTGAAGGTTGTCTTCCATTCATCTCCCTCATGGATTCTAATTTGGTGGTAACCACTCTTTAGGTCAGTATTAGTAAAGTATTTGGCTTCTCTTAGGCATTCCATTAGGTCTTCTATCATATGGATAGGGAACCTATACCTAATGTTTATGCTATTTATTTCCCTTGAATGAGTACATATCCTCCAAGTTCCTCCCTTTTTAGGTGATAAGATAGTGGGGACAACACAAGGAATAATACTTTTCCTAATGAGACCTTAGCTTAGGAGTTCTTGAATTTTCTTAGCAATTACCTCATTTTGTTGAGGGGTCATCTTATAGGCTGCCTTGTTAGGAAGGATGGCTCTAGGGATGAATTCAATCTGGTGACTTACAACTCTCTTATGGGGTAGGTTTGATGGTTTTCCATCACTTACAATGCCCTCATATCTCTGCAACATTTCTTGCACTACTTTTGGCAATTCTAGCTTCTTGACTATCCTATCAATACCTTCTTCCTTTGGCTTCAACACAAGTGAAAAGCCTACTCCCTCTCCTTCCTTTAAGGTCTCTATAAAATCCTTCTCACTGACCATAAGAACATTTGGGCCTGATCATCTCATTTCTCCATCCTCTAGCAGTAATTATATTTTGAAAGTTACATTGTCTTTATTGGAAGAATAAGAATTCTTTTCTCCATCATGCATGGTTTATCTATCAAATTTCCATGGCCTCCCAAGGAGTAGGTGACATGCATCCATAGGTAGGACACCACACAATACCTTGTCTTTGTATCTTCCAATTTAAAATTCCACCCATGCTTGTTCATTGACAAGGACATGTTGTCCTTTGTTCAACCAAGTGACCTTGTATGGGTTTTTATGTGGTATTCTCTTCATTTTTAGCTTGTTAAATGCCTTCTCTGACACTATGTTTTCAATAGACCCCGAGTCTATAATGACTCTGCAAACTTTACCCATCATTTTTCACTCTACTCTAAACAATGACCTCCACTGACTTGGTTCCTCTTTAACTGGCTCCTTTATCAATGTCCTTCTCATCATTATATTCTCACCTTCTTCTGACTCCAGGGGTACCTCTGGGTTTTTATTTCCACCACTAGGCTCTTCTTGAACATATTTTACCCTCTTGTCACCTCTATGAGAAGTAGATCCTTTATCTGGATATCAGTATGCAGGGTGTCCCATTTGATTATAATGGTAACACTTTATGGTAGAAAAGTAATAACCTCTACCTTGACTACTGCTTCTTCCTCTCCAATTTATATTAGAGCTTCTTCCTCTATTGGAGTTTCCTCTACTTGACCTTCCCTCTTACTACTCAGTAAGTTTGGTCTCTCCTTGAGACTTGGTCTTTGAACTTATTTCGCCATATCCACCTCTTTTTCCTCTATTGTCTCTTCCTTTTCCTCTACCTCTGGTAGTACTAGAGTATTTCTTCTTTCTTAGCTCCTCCTCTACCTTCACTATGTTGGTTGTCTTTTCTTTCTACTTTTAGATTTACACTATGATTGACAAACTAATGTCACTGACTCTATCACCACTCCAAAGTCTGTAAGGAAAAGGGCCAATTAACAAGGATTAACAAGGATCCTCCTATACTTTGAGCCTAGATACTTAGGCAGGTGTACCTTTGATTCACTTCTCAAAAGGAATCACAAAATATTATGCATTTATACTATTTACAAACTAATCTTAAAGATTTTATCATTTAAATGTGTGTGATTGATGATGATGAACTGCTTCCAAAGAATGGATTAGTTCCTTAACCTAGGGCATAGAGTCACTCAACAACATATAACAACTAAAAATCCTAACTCAAACACTCTTGAATTCAGAATAAGTGCTTTGCCTATTATCCCTCTCACTCCCAAACCTAATCATCAAAATCCTATCCAACCATGAAATCACTGAAACTACCTTAAAGACTTTAATCCTAACTTTGTTAGGAACTCAAAGATAATTCCACAATACTCTTTGTTTACCATATGCTAACTCATTTTGTGACATTAACATATATGAGCCCAAGATCAAAACAAGAAGACAATCATAAATTTGAAATTGCAATTCAAGTGTATTCTCATTAAAATCTACAGAATCAATACATTATCAAAACAACACAATGCTAGGAAACGGACCGAAGATCCAGGCTTTCCTTGTTCAGTCTTTTACATTGACTATCAATATAACATCAATAACCTTTGGGACCAAAAAAAACATGGAACCCCTACAAAATCAAAACTGCATCAATATATACCATCAGTCATCTTGGAATCCCAAAAATTTAGGATGCAACAAGCTACGAATGACTGAGGAAAGGGTTAGGGTTTTCACCCACCACACCAACAAAATTTAATTAGAATTTATTTCATGGGAGGAAAACCAAGAAACCTTGAGAAAATAGATCCAAGAATGATCTCCATTCATGAATTATCTCCTGATTTATACCGAGGACCATGAATCTACCATGCCAACCAATCAGATCAACCATCTGCAACATGCCTCAAGAAAATTTTACCCATTCTTTATGGTACAAACCCTCTGCAATCAATCATCATGCCTTTGGACCACACTGCAACAACAAACAAAATCAAATCCACCTGATCTAGCCACTCTAGCATTAAAAACTAGTCCTCTGGTGGTTGAAAAACCCTTAAAATATTGAAATCTAGAAGAAAATGGCTACATCATGGCGCAAGATAGCATATCAATGGTCAGAATTCAAATATGGACTATCTTTATATCATGACTGTCAGATCTATTCATTTTACCCGGGCTCAAAGCTTAACTCTATAAGAATCCTGGTTTACATTTTTCCCTTTAGTCGCAGGATCACCAAACATTCTTCTTTAACCTTAATTACCTTAGCGATTATGTGACTGCAAGAAACCCCTTAACTTTCTATCATCTAGCAATTACATGACTAAGACCAAATTCTCACAGTCACTAGACACCATGGAATATTTAGACTTCATTGGGAGATCACCCGACCAAAGCAAAATCATAGTCGCTTAATAGAAAAGAATATTTAGTTTAGGTTACGTGACTTAGAGACTTAGCTCAAAAACCTAGGTCTACTTACATTCGTCAGCACCTCCTGGCAGAAGGCCCCACAACCCTTTCTTTAGTTGACTTGATGTAAGTCTTAACTCTAAGAATTTAGTGAACACACAACTAAAGGCATTCTCCAGGTCATGAAACACTTTTCTTAACCATGGTTACATCTAGAGAACAAGCGCTAGCCATTGATCAAGCTATCATCCCATGGTTATTGCTGAATCTCTTAGTGTTCCAGTTAACTGTTGCTTTATTTTGAGATCTAGTGACCAAAGGCTTCGCCTGTTTGTTGAATAAAAAGATGCAACTATTGGGAGCCTAGACATTATGCAACCACATCATTTGCCAGGTCACTAGAAAATTTAGAACTTCACCAACTCATTCTGAGATCACGCGAACAATAGGGAAAACCAAATTTTTCCCAAACTTTTCAAACTGCCAAACTTAGAGGACACTAAGAACATGACTTAGTCGTGCAATCACTAAATTATTTCAGGTAGGACCCAGCCATTGTGAGATTGAAAAATCACCATTGATCAAAAGGTAATCAACGGCATCCGCTGGATCACTGGATTATTGAAAATGTAGCCACTTAACTTGGAGAACAGGAGATAACTGCCATGCTAGGTGACTAGATGTTAACATGGGACAGCTAGATATTAAGTGAACAGGAGTCGCTGAATCACCGAAAGCTTAGATTAACCATGACATGAGTTAGGAGATTCAACAACCAAAGGAAGACTTGACCAAAGGACCACCACAATCATCAGTTTGCTGAATAACTTGGGATAAAGGAAATACATTGCATGATTCAGCAAATGCATGATGGAAATAATCACATGCAATAAGGGAGACTTAAGTGATCCAAAAGGTAATGAAGAAATAGAACCTGGCCAAGACAAATAATGGTTTTTTCCTCCAACGGCTAGAAATATGAATTTAGAGCTAGGGTTTCAAGCCAGAGATAGAGAAAAACATCCTTACAGGGATGAGAGAAAATTATATAGCCATGAAAAATATTTCAGGTGCTAATAGTGGCTCTGTCTGGGGATGATGGGTAACCTGTGCCCATGCAAGAATTTAGAATTTTTGGGAGAGCAAACCACCTACAGGAAAACAAAAATAGGGAGCACCAAGACAAAAACCTACAAACTAACCAAAAAGAACACACACTTATGTACAAACCTAGCTACTGTTCATGGAAAGAATGATACCTTCAATTGAAGTATTTCTTCAAGAATTGTCCATGAACTAGCAATTCTTGAATATCACCATTTAGCTCTTTTACAATGTAAGAATCATGGCCCCATTTTTCATGAATCTGATATGGTCCTAGCCAGATTCGATCAAACTTTCCATGTTTTCCTTTATCCTCCAATCTAGCATTCCAGATCAATAACAAGTCATTTGGTTCAAACTTCCTTTCAATAGTCCTTTTGTCATACCGATTCTTAACTTGTAACTACAACTTGGAATTTCTTGAAACTGATTCTCTTCTAGTTTCATCTAGCCTAATGAGGTCTTCAATTCTCAATTGCATTTCATCATCTATATCATCATCATATAACTGATCAAACTTATACATCTCCAATAAGTTGTTTTGAGGTATCCTTTCATGTATCCCATACAGTAAATCAAATGGTGCACAACCAATTTCCTTCTTCATAGTTACCCTGTCAGCCCATACAACTAATGGTAACTTTGAATTCCATGCTCTTTTATTCTTATCAAGGATCCTCTTGAGGATTTTCATCAGGTTCTTGCTAGATGATTATGCCTGTCCATTTCCCTGTGGATGATAGGGTGAGGCATATGACATCTTGATTCCAAAACCCTGATAGAATCTTTTATATTCAGTAGACCTAAAGCACATTGCATTATCACTGACTATCCTTTCAGGGCAACCAAACCTTGTAACAATATTATTCAATAAAAAATCAATGACCACCTTACTAGTTGCTTTTCTTTTAGGGATAGCCTCTACCCACTTAGTGAAATAAACAGTAGCAGCTAATATCCAAGAATGTCCTCCACTAGACTTGTTTGGTATTTCCCCTATGAAATCTATTCCCTAGTGTTGGAAAGGAGCTTGCACCTCAACTAGCCTCAAAGGTACATTTCTTGAAAATTTAAGCTTACCAGAGAATCTTTAACAAGCGTCACACCTCCTTACCAACTGCTTTGCATCCTTGAAGATTATGGGCCACCAAAATCCCGCTCTTAATATTTTTTGAGTAGTAGTTTTACCCATGTAATTTCCTCCACAAACTCCCTCATGCATTTCTTTTAACAACTTGTCAGCCTGATTTTCATCAACACATTACAAAAGTATGCAATCCAAATTTTTCCTATATAATTTGCATTTTATAATCACATACTTGATGGCCTATAGCTTCAAAGTCCTCTTCTTATTGTCATCCATCCCTACTGGGCACTTCATATTTCTTAGGTAGAAAACAATATCTTGATACCAAATACAATCATCCATATCACAAGAATAATCAATTTCAGTCTGGTTTATCTAACTTGCATCAAGATTGGATTGAGCCATCAGTTTTGCCAATCCTTTTCCTCTAACCAATTTGGTAATCTAGATATCAATATTGAATTCTTGAATTCTATTTATCCATCTACATCTTCTCCTAGACACCTCTTGTTGTGAAAAGATATCTTTTATTGCACCACTAGGCACAAAAGAAATCACACTTGCTCCCATCAGATTGCATCTAAAAGCCTTGATAGCCTTCACTAGTGCATATGCTTGTTTCTCATTGATATCATATTTTAGTTTAGTAGCCTGCAAAGATTTACTAAAAAATGCAATAGGCTGCTCATAGCCTTCATTATTTTTCTGCAACAAAACTGCAACAATAGTATGAAAAGATGCAAAGGAAAAGATGTGCATTGGGATATTGTAATGAGGTGCCTTGAGCATAGGTGCATCTTTGATAGCCTTGTTGATATTCTTGAATGCTTCATCAGGCTCACCTTCCCACTTGATCTCAAATCCCTTCTTCAACATCTTAGATATAGGCCTAGTGACTCCAGCAAAATTTGTAACAAATCTTCTCAAGAAATTCACCTGGCCAAAGAAAGACTAAATTCCTTTAATATTATTTGGTTTAGGGATTTTTTCAATAGATGCCACCCTTTTTGGATCAATTCTTACTCCTTTCTTTCCAACCAAGTGGCCAAGCAACTTACCCTAAGTGACACCAAATGCACATTTCCTTGGATTTAATGAAATGTCATATTCCAAAGCTTTCACAAATATCTTCTCCAAATGAAAGAAATGATCCTCTTCCCTCTTGGAATTTGTAGTTAAATCATCTTGATAAATAGCAAGGAAATCATTTATAAAATCTGAAAAGGCAACATCCATTACCCTCTGAAAAGTTGCACCAGCATTTGTGAGACCAAATGGCATTCTCACATAAACATATGTCCCCCAAGGTGTAGTAAAAGTTGTCTTAAATTGTTTAGATTCTTTTACAATTACTTGATTATAACCAGAGAAACCATCCATCATAGACATTAATTTGGATCTGGTCACACTTTGCAACATAGCTTCCATATTAGGCAGACAATAGTTATCCTTTAATGAGCTAATGTTCAAATTTCTAAAATCCACACAAAGTCTGATGTCACCATTCTTCTTTCTGACAGGGACCAAATTTGAAACCCAAGAAGAATGCCTAATGGGCTTGATAATTCTAGCATCTCTTAGCTTCATTAATTCTTCTTGCATTTTAGGTGCTAAAGTAGGATTTATAGGCCTTTGTTTTTGCTAAAGGGTTTAGCATCTTCTTTCAAAGGAATAATATGTTGGAACAAGTCTTCTCTATAAACCTTTAGGTCATCATATGACCATGAAAAAACATGCCTAAATTTTATTAATAACTCAATCAAGGACCTCCTTACCTTGTGAGTCATTTCTCTACCAATGTACACCTTCTTAGGTGCTTCTTGTGTTCCAAGATTTATCTCTTCTAAATCCATTTGGTCTTCCTTTTTAGTACCTATCTAAACTCTGTCCTGATTATCAAATACATTTTCTAGAACAAGTCCCTTGGGAACCTTGTTAGTCTTTAGTTGTAGGACCTCTATTGGTTCTTCAAAAGATTTTACACTCCATGAGATACCAATATGCTTATGACTAATGTTAAGGAGTGGTTAATTCCAAATGTGGGAAATCTATAAGCAACTAGACCAACTATAGGGACAAGACTGCCCTCTTCACTTCTGGCTCTGCAAAACCAAGGTGGGTGCACCTGATCCAATAGATATAACTTTTTTCTTTACCTAATACTGGATCTCATGAAATTCATCAGGCCCATTTCTACATGGTCTTGAACTTAGGTCCTTTTAAACTGCTCTTTTGAAGCACCGAACATTACCTTAGGAAAAAGTTCTAAACATGGGCTCAAAACTATATGGATTTTTCATAGTACTAATAGTGGCTCTAATTGGGGATGCATGATCCTTGTGGGCATGTAGAGAAATTAGGATCTTTGGTACAAAATACCACTCAAACATAAAAACCGACCACTTTCTCTTCCACAAAAACTGGGAACCTTGCTGAAAAAAAAAACACAATACTGAAAGAAAGTGACTATACAAAATATACATCACTTGCAAAGGCTCAAAGCCTCAAAAATGGAACCACTTCTTTCCTCTGTCATAAATATGATTCTGATCCATATATGAGACAAGCAATCTGAAAAACTTTTGACAAACATGTTGCCAACATATATGAATGAATTTGAGCTGAAAGGTAATTTTGAATTTGTCAAAGCCCATATTCTTCTAGTCACAACCATCATTCTCATATTCATATTCCAAAAAATATGGAAAATCATTTATCTCTTCTTGATGTTGACTGAAAATATAATATTCATCTAGTAATGTATCAAAAAATGAGATATAATGATTGTCATGCATTGCTAAAAACTCAGCCGGCTGAAAATGCAATGGATCTTCAGACTTATCTTTGTGAGGTACTTCAATCACTAAAAAATTTAGCTTGTTAATAGTATCTCTATGAATTAGATCATGAACAAAGAGAAAATTCCTTTCACAAACATTGTGACAAAGGGACAATTGATCCGTATCATCATTTTTATCAATACACTTACTGTCATTCTCATTATCACAATCATCATCATGATATCCATCAAAGGGAAGGAAAGAAATTGAAAAAGAAGTCTGGTCATGAAATGTCTGAAAACCATCACCTTTCTCACAACTTCTATTAATGTCTTGTACACATAAATTTGAACGATCAAACATTGTTTCTTCTAAAACTTGTAGGTCTGAGCAGTCACATTAAGATTTATCACCTTCCTTAATACTCTGATTGACACAATAATCTCTGACACTAAGCTCATCAAAATCTAAGTCTATACTAGCATATGAATCTTCATATTCATCATATATGACACTCTTATATTCCTCACACTCATATGCAACATAATCTTGCAAAGTGTTCAACCTCTGAAAATCAACTTCTAAGAGGTCTGAGATTTGATCACTGCTTAGTGTGCACTGGATTTCATTTTTTTTCTCTTTGGTTTCTTGTTTGATTCTAGAAATTTATTCCTTGTTTGGAGAGGGGGCTACAAACTCTCGGTTCCCATTATCTTGTGCAAAGCCATCATTACAACAACTTTCATCTACATCATAATTATCCTTTTTTTTCTTGCACAAGACTTTCTTATACTGGGATAGTAGAGTTGTTCTCTTATGTTGATAAAAGGAGAGGTCTTCAAACTTATTAGGAACATCATTAATTGTAGACTCTTCTTCATCATCTCCATATCCACTAAACTCACTATCAGCATCATAATCAACACCATCGGTACAAAGGGAAAGAACATCATCATCTTTATTTGCACAAGGCTGCTCACAAGGGAACCTTACTATCATAATCTCATAATCTAATTTTGGATCATTAGAAGAATGCACTTCTCTATCTAGCACAAAGTCACAACCAATAAAAAATTTGGAATCATTAAACATGTTGTTCTGACTTTTCAGCTTTTTATATGGAAAGAAATCAGCACCTTGAGTACATGTTTGAACATTAAAAGAGAACCCTTGGACTTCAACTGTGTGCAAATCATACAAGTCTTTGAGAGAATCATTTTGAAATGTAACTCCGAGCTTCAAAATGAAAGCATTCTGAGATACATCATCAAGCTAGACTGAAAAATGAAAGATTCATTTTTTGCTTGGCAATTGACATGTCTTTGCTGGCTTGTTTAAACTCCTTCTAATAATAGGGCATCAACACTCCTTACCTCCAAATCTTGGAAAAAAGAACATATCTCCGACTGAAACAAACAATTTGATATGAAATTTGAAACATCATCCATCTTTTCATCAAATGTTCCAAATTATGGTTTAAACAAATCAACAGACAACCCATTGCACATATCCTCCCTTTGACATACATCTCTTTGACATAACTCATTGTTGTAAGGAAGATTATCAACACTATTAGCTTCTTCTTGATAGGACACTGATTCAATATTATTGACAATATGAAAATCCTCAATACCTACATCAAACCAACTGAATTCCATTTCTGGTTCAAGGGAAAATTGAGCTACCCTGGTTTCATATTCAGGCTCATAGAAACATTTATCCATTATCAGATAAATAACTTCACATGGTAAATCAAAAGCTGAGAACATAAAAACTGAAAAATCAGTTTCATCACCACTGTTATCTGAAACAAAAGAATGCATTACTGCTCTAGTCATATCAACTTTTTCACAATCATTTTTAGCATATGATGATTGTTCATTCTCTTCACATGATTGTCCATAAACCATTTCCTTGTCCTTAAGAAGATCATAATCACTTTGACTCCTTGGATCTTCTTCTTCACTTTCAGTCCCGCTAAAAACTGATATGACTTCATCACTTGGGGCTTCATTGTCATTTGATGAAAGATCTACCCCCTCTTCATTTTCAATATTTGATTGCAAACAATAAGTTTTTGCAACCTCACAACTAGAAAAACTAGTTCCAAAAATACTCGGTATATAACCCTTATAAATGTCTATCTATGTATTAAGAAAATGTTGCAATTCTTCACTAACCATGTTAACTTCTATATTAGGGGTAGTCATTATTTGCTGCAAATTTTCTTCATTTTCATTATGTTCAAAATTATAACTTGAAACATAATCAGTAGGACTGGTAGAGATGGAAACACTTTGACATTGAGTTCCATTTGTTGAATCACACCTTTCTTCTTCAATTTGAAAATTATGACAATGGACTCCAAAGGATAACAACCCCTTAGCCATTTTATATCTCAAATTATTTTCAATATCCATCACTGTCATAAAAGCCTGATGTAAATTATTTGGCTCTTTATTTCTTAACAAGAAACTCATCTTTTTACCGAATGCACCCAAATAAATCACTAAATAAACATGGTCATTAGGTCTATAGTCTTTTGGGATATCATGCAATCTCTTGACAAATCTGATGTTGAATGGTGGAACCAATTCATCTTCTTGAATTCGAATCTCCATCAAATTGTTGAGCAAGATACTCACATCAATTCTCTTAGAAAATTGTTCCAAGATAATTGAATTGAAGTCCTCCCATGAAGAAATAGAATTCACTGGCAGTGAATAAAACCAGACCCTGGCATCATCCTTCAATGTTTGAACTAGCAACTTCATGATAACATCTTCATGACAAGTCTCAAAGTCTCCCATCAGGTTAGAAAACTCTTGCAAATGATTACATGCTGAATCTGATTGTTTCCCCTTAAACTCTTTCAAATGCTTCCTAATCCTGGTAGGAATATCATTCGGGAAACCTTGTATGCCATCAAAACATAATGGTGCATAACTCTATCTAGAAAGACCTCTACTTGAATCCATTATGGACTGCACCTCCTCTTGATGAGGTTTTCAAATTTTTATTACAAACAACTTATGCAGACATAAGGATTATAAATCACACACACTCCTCCAATGATACAACCCATATTTTATTTACAAATCCAGAGAAATATGCATACCCTTAAACTAAAATCCTTTTATGTGGTGACTTTTTCACCTAGTAAGGATTATACAACTATAAAACATCTAATGAGAAATACCTGGTAAATTCATGATGCTGCAATTCTTTCTTTGGCTAGAAATGATGGCAAGTTTCAAAGATCCATCAGATTTCCTCTTCTTCTTTTTTTAGAGCCCCCACCTCCTTGAAGAGGAAAAAAACTTTATCTCTATCTCTGTATATTCTTTTCTACCCAACACAAACTTCACCATAATTTCAAAAACTAATTATCAGAGAAGAATACATCATTTCTTCATTCTGAAAATTGCACTGATCGAACACAGGATCTCAGAGTTGCCACTCACAACTTGGTGAGATGATTTTAAAAATTTTCAAACTGACTCTTTGCACTTCAATGGAAACCACTAGATAAAAAATAAGCTAGCCAGGATTCAAAGCTATACTCATACCCACGTTATTTATAACTAGTTCATAACACTAGAGATATCACTGACTGAAATAGGCAGGTCAGGAGTCCAGCTCAACTTGGAATCTACACTATTTGCTCATGATTACAATCTCTATCCCTAGCAGAGTCACCATTTTGTTGGTTCTTCAAAATATTTTACACTCCATGAGATACCAATATGCTTATGACTGATGTTAAGGAGTGGTTAATTCCAAATGTGGGAAATCTATAAGCAACTAGACCAACTATAGGGACAAGACTGCCCTCTTCACTTTTGGCTCTACAAAACCATGGTGGGTGCACCTGATCCAATAGATATAACTCTATTCTTTACCTAATATTGGATCTCATGAAATTCATCAGGCCCATTTCTACATGGTCTTGAACTTAGGTCCTTTTAAACTGCTCTTTTGAAGCATCGAACATTTCCTTAGGAAAAAGTTCTGAACATGGGCTCAAAACTATATGGATTTTTCATAGTTCTAACAACCTCATTACCAAGGACAACCTCCTTTCCTTCTGTAATCTCAACCAAGGCTGAACAATCTAATTCCTGACCATGATACTGATCTTCAGAATTCATAAATCTCAAAATTTCATTATCATCTTCAAAAACTTGCCAATTCTCAACATTATCTGGTATACTAGGCCTAGTCTAAATTTCAACCTTAGAGAGGCTTGCAAAAGTAACGTCACTAGGATTGATTGCTATATTGGCTAACAAATCAGCCATCTTATTATTACTTCTATCCTTCCACTCAATATTGAAGGCATCAAAACACTCAATCAAATCCCACACAACATTTCTATACTATTTTACCCTTTTGTTCTTGGAAGCATACACTGATCTTATTTGGGAAACCACTAATTTAGAATCCCCAATAACTTTTATACATTTAATTCCATGCTTTTGTGCCAATTTCAGTCCTAACAACAATGCTTCATATTTTGCTATAATATTGGTACAAAAGAAACTCAATGTGAAAGAGAACTTGTAGGTATTTCCATCAAGGGAAATGAGTAGAATACCTACCCCTACTTCATCTTTGCAACTAGCACCATCAAAGTACATCACCCACAAATCACCCTTCATAGATTTAGAAATTACTTCCTCAGCAATGCAGGATAAGGGATATTCTCCTCCAAGTACATTGACCTCAGCTCTGAAAGCATTAATATTAGTATCTACAAAACAAGTAACTTCACTATCAATATTCTTTCCAATCATATAAGTTATCCTTGGTTCTCTTTCAATCCTAATAAACTGACCATCAATCTTGAACATTGCAAAAGAAAGATCACACTACAAACTTCCACCCATGGCAACACTCCATTTCCTAGATAATAGCATACCATAATGAGGAGGGATATCCACTACCAAAACACTCATGGTCAATTCTTTCTCTGGATAGGATACCAATCTGTATGGCATAGCATTTATAGTCCCAATGACTAGTACCTCTCTCTGATCCATTGCACAACATCTACCTTGATTTGTGTCAACTTTGAGGCCTAAATTTTCCATAATTTTGAAAGGCATGATGGTATTGGAGGCACCTGAATCAATCATACAATTTCTTAATTTCATCACATTCACAATGACACTAAAAAAGAATGGGTCTATGTTTTCAAGGCTAGCATTGACAAAATTATCCAAATATATAGGTGATATCTAAGATACCAATCCTTGAACTTCGATCTCCTTTAAAAATTTAGCTTGAGGTTCATTGCATGCGACATCATTATTATGAACATTATCTACCTATTGGAGCTCTAAATTTTGGGCAAAATTTGGAGTCTTATATAGTGATAAAACCCTAAAAAATAGCCTCTTAAACTCCATGCCCAATAATTAATGATGAAGTACATGAAATGGGATAAAATATTACATTAATTTTCAATTAAAAAAGTTGAGATATTATGGAAGGAAGCTCTGTCACAAGAACAATCAAAATTCTATGATCAAAGCCTTCAGAAAATGAAGGAATTTCGACTTGCTACAAAGATGATGTTGACAGAGGTAGAATATGGTCGAATTTTAAAAATCTAAAAAAGACCCAGTTTGGGAAATCAAATTTCCTATCTCCCATGAAAATATTAGCTTTCCATGAGGTGTTTTGGTTTTTTAACCAAGCCCAAATCCGAAAGTTAGGTAGTTATTTTTTAGTTAGTTTATCATTTTTTCAAAACAATTTGTAATAAGAGTGTGTCTTTTTACCCTAAAGAGGTGTGAAAGCCACTCAAACATGCATATATACATAATGTAAAATGTAAAGAAATAGAATACAAGATATATTTTCATAGGATATAATTTGATCAAAACTACAATATGAACTCTAATGTACTATTTTTTTCAACATTAATAAAGATAAGTGCTCTTCTTTTTTATTTGTGGTTATAAGTTATATGTTTTCAATTAGTCTTTCAGATTACTCTATGAATCAGGGTATCCTACTATGTTTTTCTATTTGATGCATTCATTTATGACTAATTTGTACAATTTGAATAATGGTAGCATGGTCTGAGAACCTGTTACTATTCCCTTTCAGGCTCTTAAGTTGGGTTAAAAACCATAGGACCTATTGTATAAGTTGTTTTAAATTTTGTTTCAATAGAAGCTTGTAGGGTGATGGTCTCGCTTTACAGGAGTGAGTTATCTTAAAACCATCTCTGATTGTACATAGGATTGAAAGTTTTATGACTCTATAGCCCAAGTATTTAGAAGGCACTGATCTAACTATAATTTGGAAATTATCATTTGGTTCATACTTTGTGGTTTGTAGACTATATAATCATTATTTTAAAAATATTACTTTTGAGTCCTTAGTTTAATCCACTTTAGTCAAAATTTATAGAATAGATATTATTAGAGGATTTGTTTCTTTCCTCCAAGGATCATTCACAACCTTGGGAGGAACTTTGTTTATTTATGTATACAGTTGTGCAACATAGAGAATTTGATAGTTTAAAGTGAATTTAGGCCTACCAGCCTTGGCCTGATTTAGCCAAAATTATAGAGGTATTAATGTGTACCTATTAGTTGGCCAAAAGTGATCCATCATTTTTGGGCACCAACACTACCCATGTAGTAGCCCTATCTTTATGCTCAAGAATCCTCAACAATTCTGACAATGGAACCTTGACAGTTATCTGAGACAGTATAACCAACATATCAATAGGAGCAGAGGGAGGAATCTCAATTTGCATTGCTTTAGTGTCCTTTTGTTTATCTGATATATTAGTTGTACTGGTGACTCTCATCTTTTCATCTTTAGCCATTGTGTTAACTGGCTTTTCTATTTCATTAGAAATTTTTTCAACTCCAACTCCCCTAGGCTCCCATTTCTTACCTTTTACATTCTTGAATCTTGCCATATGATCATTTTTTGACTTATTCTCACTAGGTTCTCTGGAGTTGGCGTTCTTCATAAACATTCTTGCAACTTTCCCATTTGTATCCCTTGCCACCATGCCTCTAGTTTTCACTTGGGCTATCATTTCTACAGTAATTCCATCCATTTCTTCCTTTGAAGGTCTTCTCAAATTTACTATTTCTGAGGAGGAATTCATGTTACATATCTTTTCATCAATGTCATCATTATAAAAAAATAACTCCTAATGGAAAAGTGCCTTGTTATGTCTTTTCAAACACACATCTACTTCTTCATCAAAATTAGAATCATCTTCATATCCTAAATATGAAGTTTCCATATTGCACCTAATATCATCACGATTTTCTTTCTGATCTATCTCTTCAGTACTATCATCTTGGTATGCTGACATGGATTGTGCAACTACACAATGCTCTGCAGAGTGAGAGGATTAGCATGCTATACACCATGGTGCATCCTCTATAAAATTTATAGAGGATCTTTGTAAAGGATCAGGGATAACTTTACCATTATCTCTTCTTGTAGCAGGGACAATAGGCTTGCCATCCTTCCATTGGGTGTTGTAGGGATAATTCTACAGTCTATTCTGCCTATTAAAATTATTGTTGAACTGAGGCTTTTCATTAGTAGGAGCATTATTAATTCTATTAGTAGGTGATTTGAAATATTTCAATGCATTCAACACCTTATCCAATTTATCTTCCTCTTGTTTCTTATTTCCAACATTTCTTTCATTATCCCGTTTATACTTCTTGTCTCCAAAAAGCTTTGGATCATCTCTATTTCCTCCCAATTTTCCTGATATTTTCATATTGTTTTCAATATTGACAGCAATCCTAAAAGCATCTCTAAGAGTTCTTGGTTCCTTGTCCCTCAACAAGTATCCCATTTTTCCATCAAAGGCATTGAAGTATGTGGTCAAAAAAACATTATCATCAAGCCTCATGACTTGAAATAGATTATGCATGCCCTTCTAAAATCTCATATTGAACTCAGCTGCAGATTCATTCTGATTTTTCCTTATAGTGTTGAACTCATTCAACATGAAACTAGCATTAGGCCTATCACCATATTGTTCCTTAAAACACTTCTCAAGAGAATCCCAGGTATCAATACATTAGTCAGGGAGTCTCTTAAGCCAATCTCTAGCATCCTCCACCAAAGATTGAAAAAATAATTTCATGACTACATCCTCATGTTCTATCTCATAATCATTTAGCATATCAAAAAATAGCCTAAGATTTTCCTCACAACTAATGGCATTGTTACTAGTAAACTTAGGTACCTTATCTCTTATATCAGTTGGAAAAGCATTTGGATAGCCAAGTATTCTATCAAAACTAATTTTCCTATAGCCTTCTAATTTCATAGGTCTTCTTTGAAAACTTGAACTAGTATTCACCCTAGGGTCAATGTTTTTATCTACATTCTGACCCATTTGCATATTTGACTATTTATTAGGGTCAACAGCTAATTTGGTAGATGTAGTAGGAATTAGATTACTAGTAGTAACATTACTAAGTGGAACAGTAGTAGTTATAGATGGCATACCTACTTCAATAGCATATGGGCCAAGAGCATTTGCAGATGAAGCCTTCAAGAATTGGATCTTTCTTCTTTTTTCTGCAATGGAGGCTTTAATTTCAGCCCTCTCTAATTCTCTAGCTAAATCTTCATCTTCTTTCCTTTTCCTTTCTATCCTTGTATCCTTATTTAAAATGGGTGGTGGGACTTTTGGTATTGCCACTGGCTTGCTTATATGGAGTCCCAACATCTTTTTCTTTCCTTGTTCACCAACAAAAACAACAGGCTTAGTGATCTCATGCCCATATTTATCTTTAGGGAGGGAAGCATAACTTTGAACCTATCTAATCATAGGCCCTGGCCCCTCTTTATCAAACTCATGGTATTGTAGTAAGCATTCCTGCTCACTTCTCAAAGCATCAAGATCACCAAAGACATCATGCTGTAAAGTCTTAGGAGCAGAGGAAAGCATCTTGTTTCTCTCCTTCAACTCATTAATCTTTTTAAAAAGAGATTCTCTTTCTATCAAAGCATTCACTTTCTCAGTTTCTCTCTCCTTTTGTAACCTCTTATGTATGGCATCCTGCTCTACCAACTGTAACCTTAGTGCACTCAAGTCATCTGCATCTATCATAATATCATCAAAACTTGATGAAAAATCCATATCAGTAAGGTTTTGATATGGGAAATGGACCTGTCTTGATCTCATCGGTTACCTTCTTAACATATCCTCATAAGGATCTAAATTCAGTCCAAAACCCCTTTCCCTAGCTTGTACATCCTTTCCAATAGGTAATGAACTTTTATCTTGAAATACTGCCTCTAGGGTATCATAAAATGTCTTCAGAGAGGCCACTATCTGATTTAGAACCTTTGTATTGTGAATCTTCCTCATTAGAGGATGCATGTGGTGCTCTATTTCTAGTATTTCTTTCTTCTCTCATGGGAGCACTAGTAGACTCACCATCTCTCTTGATCCAACTCTTCTTTTCCTATCTAGGTAACTATTCCAGAGTAACCTCCAAATTTTTCTTCACAAATGACCTAGTATTCCTTCTTTTGTCCATGATCTCAATTTCTAACACTGGTTCAAACCCTTTTGAGTTTCCACCCACCAAAGATGGGAAATCTCTAAAAATCTTAAAGACAACAATTGAATACAACAAGAGAAACACACAAGTCCACTAAAAACTCCTATCTCTAGACTCTCCCCAGTAGAGTCACCATTTTGTTGGTTGTCTTTTCTTTCTACTTGCAGGTTTACACTATGATTGACAAACTAATGTCACTGACTCTATCAACACTCCAAAGTCTGCAAGGAAAAGGGCCAATTAACAAGGATCAACAAGGATCCTGCTACACTTTGAGCCTAGATGCTCAGGTGGGTGTACCTTTGATTCACTTCTTAAAAGGAATCACAAAATATTATGCATTTATACTATTTACAAATTGATCTTAAAGATTTTATCATTTAAATGTGTGTGATTGATGATGATGAACTGCTTCTAGAGAATGGATCAGTTCCTTAACCTAGGGCATAGAGTCACTCAACAACATATAACAACTAAAAATCCCAACTCAAACACTCTTGAATTTAGAATAAGTGCTTTTCCTATTATCCCTCTCACTCCCAAACCTGATCATCAAATTCCTATCCAACCATGAACTCACTGAAACTACCTTAAAGACTTTAATCATAACTTTGTTAAGAACTCAAAGATAATTCCACAATACACTTTGTTTACCATATACTAACCCACTTTGTGACATTAACATATATGAGCCCAAGATCAAAATAAGAAGACAATCATAAATTTGAAATTGGAATTCAAGTGTATTCTCATTAAAATTTGCAGAGTCAATACATTATCAAAACAACAAAATGCTAGGAAACAAACCCAAGATCTAGGCTTTCCTTGTTCATTCTTTTACATTGACTATCAATATAACATCAACAAGGTTTAGGACCAAAAAAAACTTGGAACCCCTACAAAATCAAAACTGCATCAATATATACCATCAGCCATCTTGGAATCCCAAAAAGTCAAGATGCAACAAGCTACAGATGACTGAGGCAAGGGTTAGGGTTTTCACCCACCACACCAATCAAATTTAATCAGAATTTATTTCATGGGAGGAAAACCAAGAAACCTGGAGAAAATAGATCCAAGAATGATGTCCACTCATGATAAATCTCCTGATTTGTACCGAGGACCATGAATCTACCATGCTAAGCAATCAGATCAACCACCTGCAACATGCCTCAAGCAACTTTTACCTATTCCTTGTGGTACAAACCCTCTGCAATCAATCATTGCACCTTTGGACCACACTGCAACAACAAAAAAAATCAAATCCACCTGATCCAGCCACTCCAACATTAAAAACTAGTCCTCTAGTTGTTGAAAAACCCTTAAAATATTCAAATCTAGAAGAAAATGGCTACATCATGGCACGAGACAGCATATCAACATTCATAATTTAAATCTAGACTATCTTTATATCATGACTGTCAGATTTATTCATTTTATCCGGGCTTAGAGCTTAACTCTAAAGGAATCCTGGTTTACATTTTGCCCTTTAGTCATGAGATTGCTAGACATTCTTCTTTAACCTTAGTTACCTTAGTGATTACGTAACTGTAGGAAAACCCTTAACTTTCTATCATCTAGCAATTATGTGACTAAGACCAAATTCTTATAGTCGCTAGACACCATGGAATATTCATACTTCATTGGGAGGTCACCCGACCAAAGCAAAATCATAGTCACTTAATAGAAAAGAATATTCAGTTCGAGTTACATGACTTAGAGACTTAGCTCAAAAACCTGTGCCTACTTGGATTCATGGAACCTTATGATTTTCCCATCAATACACATCATCGGTATCTCAACCAATGGGAAACACGCAAGTCAGCACCTCCTGGCAGAAGGCCCCATAACCCTTTCTTTATTTGACTTGCTGCAAGTCTTAACTCTAAGAATTCAGTGACCATGTGACTGAAGGCATTCTCCAGGTCACAAAACACTTTTCTTAACCATGGTTACATCTAGAGAATAAGCGCTAGCCATTGATCAAGCTATCATCCCATGGTTATCACTAAATCTCTTAGTGTTCTGGTTAACTATTACTTTATTCTGAGATCTAGTGACCAATGGCTTCACCTGTTCGCTGATTAAAAAGATGTAACTACTAGGAGCCTAGAGATTACATGACCACATCATTCACCAGGTCACCAAAAAATTTATAACTTCACCAACTCATTCCAAGTTCACGCGAACAACATGGAAAACCAATTTTTTCCCAAATTGTCGGAACCGCCAAACTTAGAGGACACTGAGAACATGACTCAGTCGCACAATCGCTGAATTATTTCAGGTAGGACCCATCCATTGTGAGATTGAAACATCACCCTCGATCAAAAGGTAATCAACGACATCCATTGGATCATTGGATTATTAAAAACCTAGCTGCTTAACTTGGAGAACAGGAGATAACCGCTACTCCAAGTCACTAGATGTTAACATGAGACTGCTAGATATTAAGTGAACATGAGATAACATAGTCATTGAATCACCAAAAGCTTAGATTAACTATGACATGACTTAGGAGGTTCAACGACCAAAGGAAGACTTGACCAAAGGATGACCATAGTCATCAGTTCGCTGAATAACTTGGGATAAAGGAAATACATTGCATGATTTAGTGAACACATGATGGAAATAATCACATGCAATAAGGGAGACTTAAGTGATCCAAAAGGTAATGATGAAATAGAACCTGGCCAAGACAAATAAGGGTTTTTTCCTCCAATGGCTAGAAATATGAATTTAGAGCTAGGGTTTCAAGCTAGAGATAGAGAAAACATCTTTGTAGGGATGAGAGAAAATTATATAGCCATGAAAAATATTTTAGGTACTAACACACTACTATTTTGTGGCATCTCTAAACAATTTCAGGGGTTAATAGGCTCATCTCATCTTGTATAGTCCACTTCAGACCATTATGGTATCTAGCTACCTTCACCTTTTCATCTTCTACAACTCTTGAACTCATTAATAATCTTTGAAACTCTTTAGTATAGGATGTCACATCTAATTCCTTTTGTCCCAGACTTTTTGTTCTCTTATGCAACAAGATTTCATAATCCCTAGGCACATAGGCATCTTTGATTTTTTCTACCATAGCCTTCCATGTAGCAATGGAATTCTTACCTTCCTTCTCTCTCTCATCTTGGATGAATTTCCACCAAGTGAGTGGAGGACCTCTAAGTCTAGCCTTAGCAACTTTGAGTTTTTGAGCTTCCATTATATCATCACATTCAAAATGGTTTTCAAGTCCTTCAATCTAGTCTAAGACTATATTTGGTTCCATCTTTTCATTAAAGATTAGAATTCCTTCTAATGCCTTTCCACTTAAGGCCTTAAATGCCTTCAATAAGGGTTCTTTGACTAGGATTTGGTTTGGTTTAGGGACCTCATCCTCTAAGAGTATATCTTTCTATTTTCCCTCTATCTTGTCTTTAACTTCTTTAGCCTTCTCATCTACTTCATCCACTTTTTGTTATATTGAGCTAATCTGTCTCTGAGAAATCTATTTTCTTTTTCTTTCCCTTTCACCTTCTTAGCCAACTCAAGGTTGGTCACCATTTTAGAGTCTCCTACTGACTCCTCTATTTGGAACATTCACCACAAGCCTAATCTAAAAGGCTTTAATACCAATCTGATAGAAACACTCCAAGGTGTGCTTGCACAAACTCTCACTAGGACTTTACTTGTCTTAATCTTCCAAGATCCTAAGCACACTTCTAGGACCCTAATAGTCTTTGTTTCCTTGGCCTAAGACTACTCCGACCAAACTCTATTAGTTGATCTTCTTGTGCTTTACCTTGAGAGATTACTATCATTAAGGGTCCTTCATCTCTTCACTCCCTCTTGGATGAATCCAATCGTAAATTCATCATAAACTCCACACAAGTATTGCAAGGGGTGCATTCTTCATTACAAAATCTTTTTTAATCCCTAATGATCCCATTTGTATAGGGTTTTAATACTTCTCCCACCGGGTTCAAGATTCACTATGCTTTTGGCCTAATAGGCCTAATTGGTCTAGTAGCCCTAGACATGGTATTTTCCCCAATTCTTCCTAAAAACTTCCAAATGACTCAAAAAAATAACTTCACATTTGGATACCCTTTCTGGAAACCTTAAATATTTTGGTGATCTTAGGGTTCTAGGGTCTCTGTATAGTAGATTCCTAGATTAAAGGGATAATAGGGCTATAATAGTGCAGTCCACTAATTTCTACCTAGAAATCTATCTAAATGGATTGGCCAATTCCTAATCTCATTACTAGATATCAATAGGACTATTATCTCTCTAAAATCATGCTTGGTTCAAGCTTTCTTTCTTTCCCCTACAAACACACATCAAATCTTCACTGTCATGCACCTAGCTAGGTACACTGGTCTCACCTAGGACATGATGCTAAAAATAGATATCTTATTCTTCTGGCTTCCTACATGCATATTTACAATGTATAGAGGCTCTCCTAGCATATTCATCCAATCCCTAGTGGTTTCCATGGTTTGATTCTATGGGGGAGCCGTTCTTCCCAAAACCACTCTGTCAACACCAACAACTACACAACTTGCAAAAATATTTTAAAAGGATAAAATAATGCACTCAAAATAATTTCTCTACTTAATGAAAAGTTCTTAAAACTATCTCTACTACATGAATACAAAACTATAAAAAGCTATTCAACTCATCGGCCAACACAAATACACCAAGATAGTTGACTGTACATGTAACCAGTAAAACAAAGTTCTTCTTTACTATTCACAAACTTTGTTACATTACTTCTTACCTCATTTTTTAGGAAATGGGATCCTAAACTATCTAAATATGCCTTCTCCATTTTTTTAGGCCACTACCATTAATTTCCTTCCTTAACTTTGAAAGGAATCAAATGTTGTCGATGTTTCATGCAACATTTACAAAGATGTAAATGATGTCATGACAACATTATGGCAACTTTTCCATCATTGCTCAAAACTAACTTTTATGACCACTAACTCCTATCAAATGATGTATAAACATCATTTAAGCCTTTTTATGCACCTTTCAAATCTTACCTAAGTCTAGAAGGGTTTTAGACCCATTTACACCCATTTTCCCATCTTAGGCCTAATCTAGCACTATCCACTAGAAAAGCATTAAACATCTAGGCTAGATTGAGCCTAGTATAATCCTCCTAGGAACACACTTGAAAGACCTTCTAAGGTCAAATTAAAAGATACTGACTTGGCTAGGTTTAGTACAAGCCAAAACTATAAACTAGCTTAGGGGTTAGCCTAGGTGCTCCTACACCATAGAGTAGGAAGATCAAGGTATGTGTGAGAGAGAGAGAGAGAGAGAGAGAGAGAGAGAGAGAGAGAGAGAGAGAGAGAGAGAGAGAGAGAGAGAGAGAGAGAGAGAGAGAGAGAGAGAGAAGGTTATGATCATTCAGTGTTAAGTTTGAAGGTGATGAGTAGAGAAGCCATCAAGTAACAATGAGGTTAGAGAATAGTTATGAATATGATTCAGAGTTGAAGCTACTGAGTATAGAAGTGAAATTGTGAGTGAAGTACAGTATGAAGTAAATTATTATTGATCATATTGAGTCTGATAAGCATATGTTGATTTAAGCATTATAGATAGTTTTGTTACTAATTATACTATAATAAAAATTGTAAAAGATCTTAACCAAGGAGGACCTAATAGTCTTAAATTATAAATTCTTTAACATGGTACATCTCTTAGATTAGATTTGTAAAATCCATTATCAAGGTAGACTGAATAAGTCTTTAGACTCTTAAAATGGTAAATACTCTTAACGGGGTAAGCTATAAGAAATAGCTAAATTTTGTAGCTCTAACCGAGAAAAATTTAACTATAGTAGTGAAGTGTTGTGGGTGTCATCCCCACTATATTTTTTTCCTCTGACCAAGGATTTTTGTGAGACCAAATATCATGGTGTTATGAGTCATGTTTCATTATTTTGATTTACATGTTTTATGTTGATATATGAAAATTTATCAATTCAATGAATGGTTAAAAGCTAGATAAATTTTTTTGGAGTACCGATTCACCCCTCCCCTCTTAGTACTTAAATTTCTATAAATTAATCCAACACCCTATAGACATGGTTAATTTCAAAGATGTCTAGTCCTATGAGAAGTCTACAAGGGTCTCCCATAATTCCATGAATTGAGGAATTCACCTGAGAAATATCTCTTTAACATCATTAATATTGAGAATTGAGTCACCTTCTATAGATAAAACTCTACCTCCTATTAAGAGGGTAATCCTAAGCCGGCCATAAAAAAAAATTCCTTTAGCTTGGTTATTTGTATAATTATATAGCTTGCCAATATATTTTCTAAAGTCTATACTAATCACTCATTGATCAACAACATTTCCTTGATCTTGTTTATTTGTCTCGTCGAAGATGAGTTTGTATCATCTTGATCTAGGAGGAGACCATTTGGTACTCTTCTTTTTCATTATCTTGGAGCCATCAAATTTTACATTGGAGTTAGTGAAGCCCTAGTGGTTAGAAATGTCCACTTGTGAAGGAGGGAAAGAGGTAAAAGAACAAGATGTAAATAATATTTTTTCCATAAGCCATTTATGGAAGACCCTTTAAACATTATCAACCAAATTCTCCACACCGTGGAAGATCCTTTAGTTTTATTATTTTTATATTCTCTGAAAAAAAATTGGAGGGATCTACATTTGGAGTTGTTTGATATGGGGGTTGTATGAGGTACCTCTTTAGTTGAAAACAAGATTTTGAACATCCTTATTCATAACCTATTCCATTTGGAACATGTTAAACACCATATTATTTAAATTTTTCATGTATGAACAATGGATTAGGAGATGATAGATAGTCTCCTCTTCACATTTACAAAGTACAAAACAATTTGATAATGGAAACTTATACTTAATTAGGTTACCCTATGTGATAATTTTAGTGTATAAAAATTTCCACTAGAAGAAATTAATTTGAGGGATGAGTTGGGGATTCCAAACCCTTTTCCAAAGATCCTTACTATTACCCTCTCGTGGAAGAAAGTTTTAAATTTTCTTCATAGTTAATTCACCCCATCATTTCCACTCTAGAATCATTTGACTTGTGTTTGAAAAATATGAATTCTCATATTATGTGGCATCTCATACGAGTCCCATGAAATATTTATTGGGTGTTGTTGATCAAGGAAATAGGGATAGACATTTCTCAAGGATTTAGAATCAAATAGGGTATTCATCCACCCAATCTCCAAAGAATTGATTCGTAGTCCCATAGAGAGACCTATACACTTGGTGAGAGATCAAAGATTTATCCCCTGAATAGGTGACATCCTAAAAATGAGTTGTTTGACCATTTTAATCCTTGTATGGATTATATTTTTACATTTAAGAATGTTTCTCCAAATCTTGGAGCCACTGTGTAGTCCCCAAGAAGTGAGAACATGATAGAACTTATCACTATTGTAGTACTGTTTAGCCCTAATATCACACCAATAAACACTATGTAGTGCAAGTTTACATCCAAGTTCATGGTAAGCACTCTTTTCAATAGGGAGATCTTCCTAATGCCCAATACTCCCATGTTCTTCTACTAGAAAACATACTCCTACCTAACAAGGGTCATCCTCTTTCATTCCTCTATACCTATCAAAAGGAAATTTTTCTAGAATTTTTCTATCTTTTTATTCATAGAATTTTAAATCTTGAATAGGGAAAGGAAATAGACAAGAAATCCCTTAAAGGGAGGCTACTAGAAGTTGCAATTTTCTAGCACTACTAAGGATTCTACCTTTCCACCTTACTAACTTGTATTTCATTCTTTATAGGATTGAACCCCTAAAGGTATTAGATGCCTCTTTCATAGTAAAAGGAACCCCAATGTAGATATTAGGAAGATTTTCATACTAATAGGCTACGATAGGCTTAATTTTATTTTGCAAGTTATTTGAAGTTTTGAAGAAATAAATATTACTTTTATCATAATTGATGTAATGCCTAAAGTCATTAGCATATTGGTTAAGAATTTAGAAAATTTAAAAGTGCAAAAAATTATAGAGAAGAATTGAAAAATGCTAAAAAAATTGGGGTCTAGTTCCCACCAAAAAAGTATATGCAAATAATATTGTTTTCCTCTAAACTTAAAATATGTTATAGATGACATGTAAAGATAGTGCAGAAAAGAAGAAAGATTGGTTTCTGATGTATATTTTCTGCATTATACCTACTCAAAGTCAAACTTATTTGAAACTAGCAGTTTTCATCTCCTGCCAAATTTTCCTTATCAATTCAACACCATTCAGAAAAAAATCACACATTCTTGAAGACAAACAAACACACTTAATAATCATAATTTACTTGGAAAAACCTGATAAAATTATACCAAGAAAAAAACCACCAACAAATGTATTTCAATATTATTTCTCAGGAATTTTCACAATTACAACAATCTTCAAAATTTACTTCAAATCATGACATTGAGCTTCATATAAAAACTAATTTGTGGAGTCCTATTTACACATAACATACTAAATTTAGTAAGTATGACTCATACAACTACATGTACAACACATGCCAAAACTACTAGTTATATTAAGTGACCAAAAAAATTGCTATTTCTAGAAAGTCAACTCATAAAAACTTGCTATTTATATAGTAAGTCTATAACAAATCCACCATTCGCATGGTATTTATCCATGATGACTCAACCAAAACTAGTGGTAATCCATGATGACTCAACCACAACTAGTTGTTAGGAATGAATGCAAAGTGTTTTGGCAGTCATTCTGTAGTAGTTGTTGTTGCATTCATGACTTGGATTGTCATTGATGTCAACACAGTGATATTCTGATATTAGCAGGAAAGTAGGTACAATTTTGTTTTGCACACATGTTGTATTGTAGATTGGCTTTTGCACAGTTGATGGTATGTTCTTTGGTGTGTTATTAACCTATGGTTAAAAGTGCAAAAAGAAATTCATTCATTTGTAAGAGTTATGAGCATTTTGGTGAAAGCAGTGTTTAGACAGTGTTTCTATATAACGATGTTAAAAAATCGGAGGATATCTCTTAGCTGGGATGGAATCTAATTTTGCCCAGTTAAAGGGATGTTGGAGACTCATTAATGATGATGTGGTTTACAACACAAACTTTGAGGATATGTTTGGAGAAAGTTACAGTAACTGGAAGCCGACAGTTTTATGAGAATTTTGTGTGTAGTGTGTAGAATTTATTATTTTGTAATTGAGGACCAACTCATTTGTAATTATTTGAGTTTGGTATATAAAAAGGAATTTTTTCCTTATTGTAATGTCTACTATGAAGATTGAGATGTGAATATATGCATGAAGTGAAGAAAAGAGCTAATTCAGTGATGAAGGAAGACTTGTGAGTACAGAGATCTGGAATTGTGATCTTGTGTAGCAGAGAGTGTAGTTTTGGCATAGTATGAAGGAGGTAATATATTTCATATTATTCTATTGAATAATTTGAAGATCTTTTGGACAGTGGGTTCAGAGATCTTGCCTTGAAGCTGTTTGGGCAGTGGGTCCTTCTATCTTCCATAAACTCTTAGACGGGTTAGAATCTTTTAACAGGGATTCAAAAACTCCTAACAAGGATTTATATGTACTGAATGTATTTCATAAGACTCCTAACAGGGTCCATCCTCTAACAAGGAACTTTCATATTAGTGCATGATTCCCACCGGGGTTTACTCTTTTCAAGAGGTTCCCTAGTTAACATATCTTGTGTTATTGTCCAATTGTGTATGGTTATATTTCTATGGTTGATCAGTACATTACTTATATTGTTTAAAGTTGTTGAATGGATAAATTATTAGATAATTGATTCACCCCCCCACCCTCTTAGTTATCTTCGGGATCTTTACTTTCTAACAATTGGTATCAGAGCAGTAGGTCCTTGAAAGAAAAGTTTAACAACTTAAGGAGATCCATGGTGAATTTTAGAAAAGAAAGCCCTAAGTTTGATGGAGTAAATTTTGACAACTGGAAACAAAAGATGAAGGCACATCTATTGTGCTTAGGACCAAGTTATTGGTTGATTACAAAGAATGAGAAGACTATCATTGAGGAAGACAATCTAGAGGTAGGAACTAAAGATGAACTAGATCTATTCATGTGTAACATAATTGCAAGAGAAGCACTTTTGTCAGCACTACCGAAGAATGAATATAGTCAGGTAAGATGTTTGAAAACATCTCATGCAATTTGGAAAGCGTTACATTCTACTTTTGAAGGTGATGAACATGCAAAGAAGGCTAGATTACATAATTGGATTTGTGCATTTGAAGATATTAGAATGATGGAAGATGAATCTATTAGAAGCTATATTGGTAGGATGTCTCAGATTGTAATAGGAATAAAGCCTTGTGGAGGTGATAAGATAGAGAATGAAGTGATATGGAAAATTCTGAGAACTTTGACACCAGTATTCAAGTAGACAATGTAGATGATTGAACAAGTGATACCTTGTACATCAAACTTTTCAAGAGAGACTCTTCTTGGAAGATTAGAAACAACAGAGATGAACTTGAGATTATTAGGAGAGCTACCTAGAATGGAAACAACATTCAGTGCTCTTAGCATTAGACCTACAAGAAGTACTAGTGTGAATGGAGATTATGCCAGCAGTAGCAGATCTGAGGAAGATAAGAAGATTGAAGAAGGTATTGCATTACTTGTAAAAAGAGAACTAGATGGTAAGAAAATCTTTAAATGTTGGACTTGTCAAGAATATGGTCATTTTGCATCTAAATGTCCTAAAAGAGTTAAGAAGTATAGAAGCAACTTTAAACCTAGGAGATCTAAAGAATGTTATTATGCAAATGATGAAGATTTTGAAGTAGGAATTCAAAAACATTTAAGTGACAGTGATAATGATAACTTTGAGGAAATAGGATTTGTAGCAATTAAAGAAGATAGTTCTGAATCTGATAAAAATGAAGAAAAAGCATTAGTTTCACAAGTTGAAAAGAAATCTAATTGGATTATAGACAGTGGTTGTTCACATCATATGACTGGAGACAAAAGAAAGTTTGTTAAGTTAGATAATTATGATGGAGGAATTTTTTGGGTTGGTAACAATGCACCTTGTTTGATTAAGGGTATAGGATCTATTACTCTTGATGGAAAGACTAACACTAATGATGTTTACTTTGTTGATGGACTAAGACATAATCTACTAAGCGTTGGAAAATTGGCTGATAAGGGTTATCAAGTTTGGTTTTCTGAGAAAACTTGTGTGATAAAAGATAAAGATGGAAATCTGATTGGAAAAGGATCCAGAACCAGAGGTAATGTATTTCAGTTGAATCCTACTGAGATGACATGTCTGATAACTAGGATTGATGACAGTTGGTTATGGCATAAAAGGTTTTTTCATATAAACTTTGATAATATTGTCAAGGTGAGCACTACACATGTGGTAAGAGATTTACCTAGAATTATGAAACCTACTAACATGATTTGCAAAGAATATATGATGGAAAAGTAGAAAAGGAGTTCATTTCCCAATAAGAAGTTCACATCGGCAGAGAAGTTGGAGATTGTTCATACAGACTTGAGTGGTCCTACTAGGACTAGAGGATTCTATGGTGAAAGTCATTTTATGATTCTTGTTGATGATTTTACAAGAATGATGTGGATTGCATTTTTGAAAGAAAAATCTAAAGCATTTGATAAATTTAAGATCATGGAAACAAAAATTGAGAATGAATCTAGAATGAAGATTAAGTGTCTAAGATCTGATAGAGGTGGTGAATTTACTTCTAGAGAGTTTAACACTTTTTGTGAAATGAATGGTATTAAGAGACAACTTTCAGCCCCTAGAACACCAGAACAAAATGGTATTGCAGAAAGAAGGAACAGGTCAATAATTGAAGCAGCAAGAGCTATGTTGTTTGAAAATGATTTGGCTAAAACTTTTTGGAGAGAAGCAGTGAACACAGTAGTATACACTATGAACAAATTACAAATTAGAGCAGATACAAACAAGACACCTTATGAATTATGGTTTGGACATACACCCTTAGTTAAGTATTTTAGAATTTTTGGAAGTAAATGTTATATTAAGAGAGATGATGATATAGGAAAGTTTGATCCTAGAAGTGATGAAGGAATATTTCTTGGATATTCTTTAAAAATCAAAGCTTATAGATGTTATAACCAAAGAACTAAGACTATTGTTGAACGTGCAAATGTAAAAGTTGACAAGAAGTTTAAAATTCAGGAAATAATGTTTGATTATGAATCTGATGGAGAAGCACAACCTCAGCCTAACATTAAAAATGAAAAATTATTTTTTGAAACTAACGGTGATTTGCTAAATGAAAGTCATACTGAAGAAGAAAGAGAAGAAAATAGAGAAGAAAATAGAGAAAAAAAATAGAGAAGAAAGTAGAGAAGAATCTACAGTTGGAACAAGATCAGTAACTATGACACCTAACAGGTATACTTCAAGACATCACCCTGTTGAGCAAGTTATTGGAAGTTTAGATAGAGGAGTTTTGACTCGAAATAAGGTACATTTATGTTTGATTTCTCAAATTGAACCTAAGACTACTAATGAAGCTTGTGAAGATGAACATTGGATTAATGCTATGAAAGAAGAACTGGAGCAGATTGAAAAAAACAAGACATGGGGATTGGTCCCTAGACCTGAAGACAAGAATGTGATTGGAACAAAGTGGGTATTCAGAAACAAGATGAATGAACAAGGAGAAGTGATAAGAAACAAAGCAAGATTGGTATGTAAAGGATATTCACAACAAGAAGGAATTGACTATGAAGAAAATTTTTCACCTGTGGCCAGACTTGAAGCAGTAAGAATGTTTCTAGCATATGCAACTTACAAGAAATTTAGAGTGCATCAGATGGATGTGAAGTCAGCATTTTTGAATGGTGAATTGGAAGAAGAAGTCTACATTGAGCAACCTGAAGGTTTTCCTTTGACACGAGAAGGAGATATGGTATGTAAGTTAAAGAAAGCTTTATATGGATTAAAACAAGCACCTAGAACCTGGTATGCAAGATTGGATAAGTATTTATTGAAATTGGGATTTATAAAAGGAACAACAAATAGTAACTTATACACAAAAGAAATTGAGAATGGTCTGTTGGTCATAGTTATATTTGTTGATGATATTATCTTTGGAGGAGAAGATGAAGCTAGTGACAAATTTGCAGATGAAATGAAGACTAAATTTGAGATGAGCATGAGTGGAGAAATGAAATATTTTTTGGGATTACAGATAACACAAACCAAGGAAGGTATATTTGTAAGTCAGACTAAGTATTTAAATGACTTATTGAAAATATTTGGAATGGAAGATTCTAAACCTATTGGAACACCTATGGTAACCGGACATAAGTTATCTAGCACAGATGAGACACCAGTAGTTGAGCAAAAAAAGTACAGATCTATGATTGGAGGATTGTAGTACTTGACACATACAAGA
Source organism: Chamaecyparis obtusa (assembly GCA_027943335.1). Taxonomy (NCBI): domain Eukaryota; kingdom Viridiplantae; phylum Streptophyta; class Pinopsida; order Cupressales; family Cupressaceae; genus Chamaecyparis; species Chamaecyparis obtusa. The sequence goes on from BSBK01001197.1 coordinate 390,105, forward strand.
CCTGATATAGCACATTTAGTGGGGATTGTAGCAAGATTTCAAGCAGAACCTAGAGAATCACATTATGCAGCAGTAAAGAGGATACTAAGATATCTAAAAGGAACAATGGATTATGGATTATGGTATGAAAATTCTTATGATTTTACCTTATGTGCCTATACTAATGCAGATTGGGGAGGCAACATTGATGACAAGAAAAGCACCAGTGGTGGAGCCTTTTTTCTTGGAGGGAAATTGGTCTCTTGGCTAAGTAAGAAGCAGAATTGTACTTCACAAAGCACAACAGAAGCAGAATATGTTGCAGCAGCAAATAATTGTAATCAGATTATTTGGATGAAGCAGATGTTAAAATATATTGGAATAAAGTTTGATGAGCCTATTTTTATACATTGTGATAAGACCAGTATAGTGATTATGTCAAAAAATTCTATTTTACATTCTAAGACTAAACATATTGAGATCAAGTATCATGTTGTAAGAGAGAAAGTTGCAGAAAAAGAAGTAAGATTGGAGTACATAAGTACAAAGGAGCAGATAGAAAATATATTTACAAGGCCTTTACCTAAGGATACAATTTTGTATCTAAGAGGTATGCTTGGGGTTATGCCCCAACCTATTTTTGAGAATTGATGTAGTTGATTGCATCCATCCAGTGGTATATGAGCCCTATCTTTCTTCTAGATTGGATGTTGGAACTTCCTCTATGGGGGAGTTTATGAGCTGAGCCATGAGGACTCTTGTTATTGTATTTTTCTGAAAAGTGTCTTTTGACATTAAGTTGTTGTTGAATTAGTGATGGAATTTACGTCATTGATGTCAATGGGGGAGAGATATACATGAAAAAAATTGTGGATTGTATGAGAGAGCTAAATAGGAAAATGAAGCAAGATTTGATTTGATATTTTGCAGTGATGTTGCAGTATTGGATTTTTGGAACATTGGATGTTTTTCATCTATGTTTCCATCAATACCAATGGGGGAGATTGTTAGGAATGAATGAAAAGTGTTTTGGTAGTCATTCTATAGCAGTTGTTGTTGCATTCATGAATTGGATTGTCATTGATGTCAACACAGTGATATTCTAGATATTAGCAGGAAAGTAGGTATAGTTTTGTTTTGTGCACATGTTGTATTGTAGATTGGATTTTGTGAAATTGATGGTATGTTCCTTTGTGTGTTATTAACCTATGTTTAATAGCACAAAAATAAATTCATTCATTTGTAAGAGTTATGAGCATTTTGGTGAAAGCAGTGTTTAGACAGTGTTTATGTGTAGCGATGTTCAGAAATCGGAGGATATCTCTTCACTGGGATGGAATCTGATTTTGCATAGTTACAAGGATGTCAAAGACTCATTAATTATGATGTGGTTCACATCACAAACTTTGATGATATGTTTGGAGAAAGTTACAGTAACTGGAAGCCGACAGTTTTATGAGAATTCTGTGTGTAGCGTGTAGAATTTATTATTTTGTAATTGAGGACCGACTCATTTGTAATTATTTGAGTTTGGTATATAAAAAGGAATTTTTTCCTTATTTTAATGTGTACTATGAAGATTGAGATGTGAATATATGCATGAAGTGAAGAAAAGAGCTAATTCAGTGATAAAGGAAGACTTGTGAGTACAGAGATCTGGAATTGTGATCTTGTGTAGCAGAGAGTGTAGTTTTGGCATAGTATGAAGGAGGTAATATATTTCATATTATTCTCTTGAATAATTCAAAGATCTTTTGGGCAGTGGGTTCAGAGATCTTGCCTTGAAGCTGTTTGGGCAGTGGGTCCTTCTGTCTTCCATAAACTCTTAACCGGGTTAGAATCTTTTAACAGGGATTCAAAATCTCCTAATAGGGATTTATATGTACTGAATGTATTTCATAAGACTCCTAACAGGGTCCATCCTCTAACAAGGAACTTTCATATTAGTGCATCATTTTTTGGGCATCATTCCCACCAGGGTTTACTCTTTTCAAGAGGTTCCCTAATTAACATATCTTGTGTTATTATGAAATTGTGTATGGTTATCTTTCTGTGGTTGATTAGTACATTACTTATATTTTTTAAAGCTGTTGAATGGATAAATTATCAGATAACTGATTCACCCCCCCCTCTTAGTTATCTTTGGGATCTTTACTTTGTAACACTAGTGGCTATCCATGATGACTCAACCACAAGTAGTGGCATTCCATGACAACTTCACATTTCAACATTCTCCCACTTAATGTCAAATTCCTAACATATGAATGATTCCTCTATTGAAATACTATTGTCAATTCTACCCATCATTAGATAATTTGGACACCAAGAGAATTTCTACACCAAATGAACTTCTCTCTACCAATAGGATTCATCATAATATCTATAAGATCTTTATCAGTGTGAATATTTTTTAAAGAGATTTGTCCTTCCACCAATTTAAAAACAATTTGATATTGAATATCAATATGCTTTGTGAACTAGAATAGTATGCTTAGTTTCATTTTGAGTATAAAGAACTTTGATTATCTGAATGTAAAACCATTTTTTCATGTTTTACTTGAAACTAACCCAAGAGCATATGAAGTCAGTTTTCCTTCTTGCTAGCCTATGTTGCTACCATATATTTGGCTTCATTAGTTGATAATTCCACCACTATTTCTAACTTTCCTACCTAGCTAACCACACCTCCACTTAAGGAGAAAAAATAGCCTGTAGTAGACTTTCTCTCATCTCTATCTCCACCAAAATCTACATCCACACCCATTTACTTGAAAACTACTCCTATTATACTAAATAGTATAATTTGAAGTGCCTCTTAGATATCTAATAATCTAATTCATATTTTTCTATTGATCAATACCAAGATTTTCTTTTTGGATATTTCTGAGATATATGCATATGTGTGCTAACATTGATGTTTTATCATTAATGTCAACATATTTCCTTATTTTTTATAGTGTTCCTAGTTTGTTCAGTAAATATTTTTAATAGGTATGCATATGGTATTGTAGATTAGATATTGTGAAGTTAAAGATGGTTTAAGAAATGTTTCTAGTTGATCTCTATCAACTTATAGAGGTTAGCATTATGATTTGAGTGAGCATCAGGTGATTATTAGAGATTAGTTTTTTTGGTTGTTCAAGAAGTGACAATGATGCATTTTTTGGATCACTGTGGATTAGTTATGAAATATTTTTGGTTGCTAACCTAGTTGTGTGTTTAAGAAATATATGTGTTTCATCATCTTGAATAGTTTTTGATTTGGATTTTGGAAATCTATTTTTCTTGACTGACAGAGGTTGATATTTGGTGTTCTTGATGAACAGTGTAGAGATAGTTATAAGTTATGAAATAGAGTTGTTTATGTTGTTGATGTGGTATTTCACATTGCCTATTGATGTTTCTAGATCGTGTCATATTTTTGTTTCTAGATACCATTGGGTTATGTGATTGGATTCAATGTGTTAGGAATAAATGCTAAAGTGTTTGGCACCCATTCTATAGTAGTTGTTGTTGCATTCATGACTACGATTGTGATGCAAGGGTAGGGTAGATACAAGCAGAATCAAGTAGAATTGAGTCCACTTGAATCCACAAATAAGCCCTGCTCAGAGTTACACAATAGAAGCAATATAAAATCATGTGAAAGTAATGAAATCACAATGGATATGAGACAATCAACTGGCAGCAACAATAGAGAATTATATTATTTCTTTCAACATGCCCGACTGTGAGGCCTTCCGAGTTTCACCCTTATGTAATGAGAATTATGAAATCAGAACTACAGCTTGCATCCTAACTTTATCTCCAATGATATATCTTGATAATCCCTCCTAGATCTCTCTTATGATCCTCTCTTTATTCCCTACTACATCAATCTAGACTCCTTATATAGCCAGCTAAACCATAGGTCGGCCAGTCAGGCATTTAATTACATTATAGGTCCAGTCTAGAAGATTTAAACCAAAACTAATGCTAGAAAAATTGATGTGCCTTTGGATTTAGGTCCAAAAATGACCCAAGAACATTCCTTTAATAGTGCAAGGTCCCATTTGATCACATGGAACATCGCAATAAGAAACACCACATGTTTCACCTGAAAACTGGTAGAAAATAGGTCTCGGGGAAAAATGGGCATAACTTTTTACTCATAATTAATTGGGGCTTGAGATCTTGGGAAATGATATTAATTTAGGTCCTATAAAATTAATTAATAGCTCAAAGGCTGATTCCTTATGGATCAAGGTCGCCAACATGAACAATCAGCACTAAAACTGCAGGAAAATGCAGTTCCGATGGCAAGGAAAATAGTTGTAACTTTGAAATAGTCCATCCAAACTTTATGTGATCATAGGAGAAGGTTCCAAAATAGTTCCTTAGCATAATTTAATCTTCACACACTATGAAACCATCAAATAAAACAATTATAAAGAAAACAATAACAAACAAGTACACATATCAAGAAATGTTTTTGGTTGATGCAAGATTGCTCAAGACCCAAGATGCTCCTACATCAGACACCTGAGGTAAATAAAGAACTAATTTCCACATCAAGAACTACTCATATTATAACCTAAATCATAAAGATCCAACTCAGCTTGTGTAATGCATGAACTGTCTTCAATTGGCTTATCTTTCCACTGAACTAGATATTCCATGTAGTCTTTTCCTCTTGTACTCTTGCTTACTCTGCTATTCAAAATCTTTTCAATGATATCTCTATTCTTCTTAGGATAATATAGATCATCTTCTATCTCATCATTCAATTCAAAGTACTCAAAGACATCAACTATATTGAATATAGGTGATATATCCATGTCCTCTGGTAATTCCACTTAATAAGCATTTCCAATGTCAAACTTCTTCAGAATCTTACAAGGTCCAAACTTCTTCATTTTAAATTTGTTATAGGTACCAACTAGAAATATATTCTTCTTCAAATGAATCATAACCTCATCTCCAACTTCAAAATATTTATGTCTCCTCTTGTCTACTCTCTATTTGTATTTTAGATTATTGTCCTCCAAATTCCTTTTGACTTCATCATGTAAAGTTCTCATGTATTCTGCAAAATGATCAGCTTCAGCACTTCTTCTTGTCTTAGTAGGTAAATCTCTTAGCTCTATGGTTCCCTTAGGATGAAATCTAGTAAAAATCTCAAATGGTGTCCTCTTAGTACTTTTATTCATAGAAATATTATAAGAAAACTCTACTTGTGCCAAAACTAAATCCCAATTAGCAGGCTTCTCTCCAACTGAACATCTCAACAAGTTTCCCAAACTTCTATTCATAAATTTAGTCTATCCATCTGTCTGAGGGTGAAATGTAGAACTAAACTTCAAATTAGTATTCATCTTCTTCCAAAGTGTTCTGCATAAGTAACCAGTAAGCTTAGTATCTCTATCTGAAACAATAGATTTAGGCAAACCATGCAATCTTACCACTTCCTTGAAGAATAACTCAGCTACATGCAATGCATCAGATGTCTTCTTACAAGGTATGAAATGAGCCATCTTAGAAAATTTGTCAACCACTACCAAAATGGAATCATTACCTCTCTGATTTATAGGCAATCCAAGAACAAAGTCCATACTCACATCTTCCCAAGGTCTATCAGGTACAGGCAAAGGTGTATACAATCTCAAATTCTGACTAGTTCCTTTTGTTGTTTGGCAAATTCTACAACCTCGAACCATTATCTATACATCTCTATAAATCTTTGGATAGAAGTATCTTTCTAAAATCAAATTCATAGTCTTATCAATCCCAAAATGTCCAACAAGTCCACCACTATGTTTCTCCTTCATTATGTTCTCTCTCATAGATCCTCTAGGTATGCGCAAATAAACTCACTTAAACAACATATCTTCTTAAATGAAATAATCAGTCCACTTATCACTCACTATGTGTTCTTTACAAGCTTTCCAAGGTTCTACAAAATCAATGTCAGTCTCATAAAAACACTTCAAATCATCAAAACCAAGTATCTCAACTCCCATCTCTATCAGAAAACTTCTTCTTCGGCTCAAGGCATCATCAAAATTCTTTGACTATCCACTTTTATGATTCAATGAAAAGAAAATATTTTGTTCTTTAATTTCTCTTGTAAATGTTTTATCATCAACCAAGCATACTCTAATTGTAGTACAGTGACCTTCATCAAACTTCTCTATCAAAGGCAATAAAACTTGTTTCTTTCCATCCATCCAAATAGTATATTGATTCAATCTACCATCATGCAAAAATTTCCTATCATACTATGAAGGTCTACCCAAAAGAATATGAGAACAATCCATAGGCATAATATCACACAAGACTTCATCATGATAATTCCCAATTTTGAACTTAACAAGGCATTGTTCACTTACAAGTAGTTTATGCTCCTTCTGGATCCAAGCAATATGATAAGGATTTGGATGTTTCAATCTTTGCAACTACAATTTCTTAACTAGCTCTTCGAATGCCAAATTATCAGAACTTCCACTATCAATGATTACCTTGCAACATTTATCAGTGATCTTACATTTGGTTCTGAACAAAATTTTTCTCAAAATAGGTTCCTCGTCAGCTTCTTCATTCCATAAGATCCTTCTTAGCATCAAGTTCTCACCATGTTTAGGTTCATTAGACATTTCCTCAACTTCTTTACAAGCCAAATTATTTCTTCCATTACCTCCAGTCTTCTTTCCAGAGTTAGTACATTCAAAAGCTCTATGTCCTTCTTCACCACATTTGTAATAAGTACCTTTAAACCAAGATTTCTCTTCTCTTTTCCCATTATTTTTATTCCTAGAGTAACCAATATAGCTACCTCTAGAGTAATTACCTCTTTTACTAGCAGGGTCATCTTCCCATCCTTTATCTTGTACTGCATTTTCTGATCTACTACTTTCTCCATCAGATCTGCCTCTACTTCTCTAAGATCTGCCACCTCTTCCTCTTTGTCTTTGTTCATGTCTCTTTGTTAATCTCTCTTCAACCTTCAAAGAAAATTGATATGCTTCTTCCACACTTTCTATCTTCACATAACTGATCTCATCTTGAATTGATGTCCTTAGGCCATTCAGATATCTAGCCACTTTCTCAACTTCATCATCCACATGTCCAGATCTGATATCCAATTTGTAAAATTCCTCAGTATATTCTTTCACACTCATGTCCTTTTGTCTCAGATTTTGCATTTTTCTCATTAGACTAACTTGGTAGTCAGCCGGAAGAAACTTATTCTTCATCTTTCCAAGCATCTTCATCCATGTCTTGATCTTTTCTTTTCCTCTCCTCTGTCTCTCAGTTTGCAAATGATCCCACCAAAGAGATGCATGACCTTTCAACTTTGTGACTGCTATCTTAACCTTCTTATTATCAAGAGTACCATCATACCCAAATTATTTATCCATCTCAGAGATCCAATCTAAAAGTGTATCGGTCTCAATTCTTCCATCATAGAAAGCAACTTCAACCGCAGGTCTGGAGTTAGCCTTAGACAAAACTCTCAAAAGTCTTTCCTCATCCCGTTCAACTTTAGGTTCAGCATTAGGTGTTTCTTCTTCTTCTTCATCACTAACATCTTCAAGATGTGCTCCTCTTCTTTGGGCTGTCTCTATAGCTTCAAGCCTAGTTGCAATTTGCCTCAACATATCCATGATAGCATTATCATTTCCTCTACCACGAACCATCCTGACAATCAGGTTCCAGCAAGATCATAACCTCCTACAAGTTATAGGTCAGATCTTAGATCTTCCACTCTACAACCAATCCAATAAGGTTCTCCATGATCCAATCCATGAGAAAGAACTTGCTTTGATACCACTTGACATAGGGGCAGGGTAAATACAAGCAGAACCAAGTAGAATTGAGTCCACTTGAATCCACAAACAAGCCCTGCTTAGAGTTAAACAATGGAAGCAATATAAAATCACATGAAAGTAATGAAATCAAAATGGATATGAGATAATCATCTGGCAGCAACAATAGAGAATTATATTATTTCTTTCAACATTCTTGGCTGTGAGGCCTTCCAGGTTTCGGCCTTATACAATGAGAATTATGAAATCAGAACTACAGCTTGCATCCTAACTTTGTCTCCAATGATATATCTTGATAATCCCTCCTAGATCTCTCTTATGATCCTCTCTTGATGCCCTAATACATCAATCTAGACTCCTTATATAGCCAACTAAGCCATAGGTTGGCCAATCAAGCATTTAATTACATTATAGGTCCAGTCTCAAAGATTTAAACCAAAACTAATGCTAGAATGAATATAAATTGATGCATCTTTTGATTTAGGTCAAAAAATGACCCAAGAACATTCCTTTAAGGGTGAAAGGTCCCATTTGATCACACAGAACATTGCAAGAAGAAACACCACATGTTTCACCTGAAAACTGGCAGAAAATAGGTCCCAGGGAAAAATGGGCATAACTTTTTACTCATAATTAATTGGGACTTACGCTCTTGGGAAATGATATTAATTTAGGTCCTCTAAAATTAATTAAGAGAGAAAAGGCTGATTCCTTATGGATAAAGGTCGTCAACATGAACAATCAGCACTAAAACTGCAGGAAAACGCAATTTCGACGACAAGGAAAATAGTTGTAACTTTGAAACAGTCCATCCAAACTTTATGTGCTCATAGGAGAAGGTTCCCAAATAGGTCCTTATCATAATGTAAGAATAACACACCATAAAACCATCAAATAAAAAAACTATAAAGAAAAAAATAGCGAACAGGTATAGAAATCAAGAAATGTTTTTGGTTGATGCAAGATTGCTCAAGACCAAAGATGCTCCTACATCAGATTGTCATTGATGTCAACATAGTGTTTTACTGAAGACTTGTAGAGAAGAAGATAGTGTTTTCATTAGTGCACATGGTATATTGTAGTTGGAGCTATGCGATGTTGAAGATATACTCTTTGATATATTATATGTCTATGGTTAAGAGCGCAGACAGTAATTCTTTTATTCATGAAAGTTATGATCATTTTGGTGGAAGCAGTATTCAGGCAATGTTCCTGAGTAGCGGTTTTTGGAAAGTGGATGATATCTCCTAATCAGGATGGAACCTAGCTTTTCACATTTCTAGGGAAGTTAGAGACATATTGATAGTGATGTGGATGACAATGCAAACTTTGAAGTCACACGAGCGAAGATTTATTGTATTTGGAAGCCGACAATTTTATGTAATTTTGGTGTAGTGTGTGGAATATTTTATTTTGTAATTGTGTACAGACTCATTTGTAATTATTTGAGTGTGGTATAATGGAAGGAAATTTTTTCCTTGTTGAAGAGAGAGAGTGATTGATTATGAAGTTGTGAAAGCGAATTGTGAAGGAAGACATGCGAAGTACACAGATCTGAAATTGAGATTTGATGTAGTAGTGAGTGTGGTTTGGCACATTCAGAGAAGAGGTAACATATTATTCTATTGAATAATGCCAAGATTATTTGGATAGTGAGTTCAGTGATCTTACCCTGAAGCTATTTGGCCAGTGGGTGCTTCTATCTTCCATACCTCTTAACAGGGTTAGAATCTTTTAACAGGGATTCAAAATCTCCTAATCGAGATTTATATGTACTGAATGTATTTCATAAGACTCCTAACAAAGTCCACCCTTTCACAAGGAATATTCATATTAGTGCACCTTTTGTGGGCATCATTCCCACTGGGGTTTACTCTTTGATCAAGAGGTTCCCTAGTCAACATATCTTGTGTTCTTGTGTAATTGTGTATGTATATCTTTCTATGGTTGGTAATTATATTGCTTATATGGTTTAATGTTGTTGAAGATGATAAAAGTTATAATTATCTAATAACTAATTCACCCCCCCCCCTCTCAGTTATCTTGGTGGACTTTACTTTCTAACACAGTGATTTTCCTATGGCATGTTGACATTATTATTTTTCTTGGCCGACTTGGTGAGAGAAAGTTGTGAAGGATCATGACATGATTTGTGGATTTCAAGCATGTTCATAGTTGCAGATTTGGGTTTTAGCCATTTATTTGTCAACATGTCTTGGATCACGTTAATATTTGATGAAGGGTGCTCCCCTTAATACCACAAACACATAATAGAAATAGAAACACAACATCAATTTGCAAGAACATAAAATGGGCTTGTTATTATCTCCACAAGTGAGGAATTACAAATTTAAGAATTACAATATGTAGATCCAAATGGGTATTTTCCTTACAATATTTTCTAAGATAAAGCCTCAAATAAATACCCAGAACTACCTAGAAAACACTACGGGCCTTTCTTATATAATCAATTTTCCACCACCCAATAAGGTTCCATAATTTTAGACATTAAGGCTGACCACCCCTAGAATTATTTTATTTTTTCATTTTCATTACATTGGAGCCTACTCAAAATAATTATGACATATATTTTTAGGTAGTCCAACTTTTGAAGGTCATAACATTTTAGCCCTAGCTCAATTTGGCTATTATAACCACTTTTTAGAAATGGAAACTCCTAACCTACAATGCCAAACTTGTGCAAGTTCTAGCCAATTAGGGTTTGACCTTGTTCTGGAGCCTCTAAGGCCTTCAAAATTGAGCTCAAAGATTTTGTACCCAAAAAACTCTATAACTTCACCAAAGTTGATATGGAAATAAAACTCAGTTGGTAGAATGATATGACTAAGATGAACCTCCACTTGTGAAATCAAAACATTCTGAGCCTGTATGACCAACTTAATAAAAATAGTAAGTTTCCACATATAGAAGCTCTACAAAAGTTAGCTCTTATTGAAAATAAACCAAAAATATTTTTGGGTGATGCAAGATTGCCCTTACAGCCAATATGCTCATGCATCAGACACCCAGGGTAATTTGAGAAGTGACCCTATTGTTGGCAAGTTGTTTATACCAAGGTATATGACTAGATATAGTGTTTTCATTATGTCAGCAAAGTCATATAGCAGTTTGGAGTCAGTGCACTTGATGTAAAGATCAGAATTCGGTTAAGTGTTGAAGACTGGATAGTGTATAGATTTCCTGTAGCTCAAAGCATTAGTGCACATGTGTACAGATGAATTATAGTATGTGCCCTAGAGGTTAATTTGGTTATACTATATTCTTTCTTAGTCTATGAGTGCATGATCAGATATGCAAGGATGAGAAAATTACAATCAGTTGAAGATGCACAGCTAGTGTGTACCAGCAAAAAATAGAGCATGGAGCTGACAGTTAGTATTTTGGTTTGCGATTATAATGTAATATTGTAAAGGCTATGCACCCATTGTATTTAGGTTTTTGACATGTTTATATGTATAATTGTAAGCAAACTTCAGCTAATTCATTTGGAAGTGTTGTTTTTAATTAGTTATAGGGCCGACCCAATTGTGTATTTTGTATGAGCATATAAATATAAGATGTGCCCATTGCATTTGGCATGGAAGTTGAAATAGAGTTGTGATAAGAAGAGCAGAAGTGTGCAAAGAAACTAGAAGATGTATTAGAGCTTTGCAAGAGGTCAAAGCATCAGGGCATCAAAGGAACTGATCTAACAAGCAGTGTCATAGCAACAGTTCATCCTACAGATATAGTGTGTATCTAAGATCAGAAGGTTGTAGCCTTCACCACTTGAGTAGTGAGCTCTTGGATAGTGCATCCTCTCCCCTAATAGGGATGATTGTAAAAGAATCCTAACAGGGTTTGACCCTTAACAAGGTCTACTGTACTTAAAGCATTATAAAGCTACTCCTAATAGGGTAAATGATCTTCTAACAAGGATCACAAAACACTAGTGCAAAATATTAGTGTGTATCAAATCCCACCGAGGTTTTTACTATTTGGGTTTCCCCGTAATCATATTGGTACCATGTGTTGATTTCATGTTTCATGTTTATGTGAATGTTTATTTCAGTACTTAACCTTTTAAGTTCAAAATAAAGATTAAAGTGAAAAGTTAAAATACAGTAAACACTTATTCACCCCCCCCTCTCTCAGTGTTTGCATTCCTAAAAATTGGTATCAGAGCTTTGGTCCTCAGCATAGAAGTTTAACCACTTGATGAGATCATGGAAAAAGAAGAAATGAAACATCTGAAAAGAAATCTTGAAGCTTCTCTTGAAGACCTGGACAAGTCAGAAAGAGAATCTGAAGAGCTAAAGGATAAACAAAGTGATGCTCAATTAGTCATCAAAAAGCTAAGGAAAGATTTGAAAGAATGCTCTACCAGTGATATAGGGAAAATGGTCAAGAAGCTGAATGAAGAAAATAAATCCTTATAAGAAAAACTTGAAGAGTTTGATGATAAGATGACTAATAATCAGAAAGTCTTTGATAAATAGATCAAAGAAAACCTTCAGCTGAATGGAAAACTAAGGCAAGAAAACATGGAAATCTTGGAGCTAAGGAATAGCAAAGAAAGCTTGGAGTCGGAATTGAAAGTAGCAAAGAATCATATTCACAAGTTACACACTAGTTTTGATTTGGTAGAATCTTAGTTGTATGCAAGAAGAGCCAAAGGAGACACCAGTTGTATTGGGTACAATGAAGCACAAAATTAGATTGACAATTTGTGAGAAAGAAAGGATTTACAAAAGGACTCTACCGATGCTGAAAAGACTGAAGATCAAACCAAAGATAATGGTGGACCACCTAAGAATGAGTGCAAGCAAGTAGAACACACATTTTTTGCATGTAACAAGCATGGACACATTACGAGGAATTGTACAGAGGTAAGACCCTTTAATGGTTACTATTATTCATGCAACAAGTTTGGTCATAGAGCTGTGAATTACAAGACTAGTAAGAAGAAGAGGATTCAACAAGATCAAAGAAATCAAAATCAGACAAATGTAAGACATTCTCAGAATGTTACATGCCAAATATGTAACTATAATGGTCACACAACAAAAAAATGTAGAATGGTGACTCATGTCAATACACCGAGGAATATAAGACCTCCAATCATTTGTCACTCTTGTAACAAGGCTGGACATATCTCAAGGTTCTATAGATCAAGAATGAAAGGTCAGGGAAGCCCTAAAAAGGTCGAAGAACTAGTTTTGGATCTTGTAGGAGAAGTTAATTTTGTCAAAACCTCAGATGATGCGAGCATGATTTGGTTAGAGAAAAAGAAGGAAAAGACTGATGAGAATGTATTGGATGCATCCATAGTGGACACACCCGCTACATCTGGATGAATGGCCCTCAGGGTCATAGGGGGAGCTAATTTAGCTCTAGACCCTTGTGTGGTTGGTATACTCATCCTCAGAGTATGTGCCTTTGGACTTAAGATTTTGGAGTATAAAGGTACCTATGTGCAAGAGTGCACATGTTGATTATGAACAGAACTTGAGTTGCAAATTTTGAAGTGACAGCCTGGTTTATGTGACTTGCATTAATGGAAAAATTTTCACTTTTAAGTACACAAAAATTTATTTGATTGCTCATTATATTCAAATGCAGAGTGATAGAGAGTAGAAAGATCCTTGGAAGTTTTTGTGAAGACTTGGAGATTGATCTATTAGTGTTTATAATGCATTTGGTCAGTTGCAGAAATCCTAGCTCATTTCGTCAATTCAGAAGCCTTCAGATTATCTCAGAGCTCAATTGGAAAGCATTTACAAGTAAGTCATGGCCACTCCCATTGTTTATGATGTTGCTGAGAAGAAGAGATATGTTTTCAAGAAACATCCATTTAAATCAACCCTACATGATTTAGAGGGAGCTTTCTCCCGCATGCCTATGGGCATCATGCATGTGGAAGATATTAGGGCTTACATCTACTGTAAGAAGGAACCAGTTGGATTGAATAGGTTAAGAGCACACATGGATACCATATTGAAACCAAAAAAAACATTCATGGATGAATATGCTAAATGGAATGATCACCCTACTGTTGAGTATGCTATGGCATATGAATTCTATGAGACAAAATGGATAAAGATTTTATTGAGTAGAATTCATGATGATTTGTTTTGGATTGGTAATGTACCAGTAAGAATCACCAGTGACTTGATACATGAGATGACAAGCCTTTCTAGGATAGTCATCATCCTTCCTATGGGAAAGGATGTTAGAAAGATGGTTGAGCAAACATGTAAGTCAAGGAGTGATAGGCATAGTATGACTATCAAGCCTATTGAGAAAGCATACATCAAATTGATGTCAATGATACTAGGATATAGGTTTCATCACACTAGCAGGGTGAATAGTGTGTATGTGGACACTATTCTAGCATCCATCAGACTTGTGAAGGAAGATGGGGAATTCAACTTGTGTGAGATCCTATGCGCACAGTTGACTAATAACATCAAGTCCATCAAGCATGACAAGACAAAGATATTCAAGTTTGGTTCATTGATCATTTACATGTACCTTCATATTGTTGGGAGAGTATTAGATTTGGATTTGGACAAATCCATTCCTACCATGCCTTAGATATCTAACAAAGCATCCACAAAGAACACATTGAGAGATTATGTGACATTGGAACTAAAGACCTTCAGGGTTAAGATGCAAATGAGGTATAGGATTCCAGAAAGTATTGTGGAAAAATACAAGGACACAATTTGTTTTATGGTGGAAATAGACACAACTTGTATGGAAGGTGTTAAGCCAAGAACTAAGTGGATTCATCCACTTGGTTATGAGGTAGAGGAATAGGTCCTTGAAGCATATGCACATGTATTACTATCAGCCCCCATAGATCCTAATGATCCTAGGTGAGGAACATATGAAGAGAAAACCAGAGAAGTAGATGCAAAGCTAAATAGCATAGCAACAAAAAGAAAGGTTGCTAAAGTCACATCAGAGATCTTGAGAATACATGGTGTATCTCAAGAAGACCTTAACAGGGCAATGAAAAGCACAACAGTAGAAGAAGAACAAGAAGATCCTAAGATGAGGAAGATAAAAATTGAAAAAGATGACAGTCAGAAGGATATAACTAATGACACTCCTTCTGTGCCCATAAAACCAGTGATTCTAATGCTCCTCTAGAGTATAAGCCAATAGTCAAAAGGAAGAAAGAAACTAGCACTAGTCATCCATCATCGCGAGCTACAAGGAGCAAGAAAAACATTCAAGCACCTCCTAAGGTAGGATTTAGACCTAGCCTTAAAGTATTGAGCACAAGAATTGTTGATGAGGGTAGAATTGATCAAGTGGGGAAGTTTTATGAAACATAGTGAGATTGACAAATTAGAAATACATGATATGATTGTCAAACATATGATAAAGTTCAAGAAGACAGTACTTGAACTGAAAATACCAATTCTACATAAAGTATAGGAGATAATGGATACCTTGAAGAGACAAGCCACTGAAGAAGACTTCAGAATAAGGGAACAAATTCTTGATTCCACTCTTCTAGTATGTTTTATTGAAGAAAAGTCATTGTTGGTGTTCAAAATGGATGCTTATGCTCTTAGGCTGCCACTATACCCTCAGATAGATTTTAGGGATGGTTAGTTCCAAAACGTATAGGGATCTTAGGGTAATTGGACCAACTATAGGGACAAGACTGCCCTCTTCACTTATGGCTCTACAAAACCAAGGTGGGTGCACCTAAACTAGTAAAAAAATATACTTCACACACCAAAGACTGGGTCTAGACAATAGATTGATAGTAAGAAAGTACTAAAAGCTAACCCCACATTCATTGACTCTCCATTACTATACAGTTAAAAAACCACACAACCAACTACTTAAAAGCTTAAAAAGGTTATTGATTTCAATATTTTTGGGATGCAATAACTTCAACCAATGTATGTTAATAAGAGGAATACTCATTTAGGCCAGTGCCTCATCCATTGGGCAGGATTTCTTAAACACAAGAGATACACATACTAGAATATATCTAAGATTCATAGACATAAATACATCTAACACAATCCTTACTACTTAAAAAGAATCCTTATGTAGACAATAGTAAACTCATATCTCACCTAGAGCATCATTTAATCCAATCTTAGATCAAAACTCAAGAATGAAGATACATACATAAAATAATATGTAATGAACTAGAAAGCTCAAAGTCTACCTAACTTGACATAGAGGAGAGAGAAGAATCATGTATTTCTATTAAGTATGATGAATCCTTACTGTGCATACAATCAGTCATAAAAAATCAAGCTTGCAAACTACAGCTTAGACCTGCAACTTTCTTCTTTTATGAACAAACACTGAATCAAAAAACTATTATAAAACCTTGGTACCAGAAACTCAAGACTGAGTTTGAACTTTGCAACTAGAACCCCTACAAAATAAAAAAATTCAACACTATATACCACTAGTTACCTTGGAATCCTAAACAAGTTAGGATGCAACAAGCCATAGATAACCAGGGTAAGGGTTAGGGTTTCTACCCACCAAACAATTCAAACATATCAGGAATTAATACATTGGGAGGGAAAGCCAACCAACCCTAAGCAATCAGATCCAACATTCAATCTTCACTTATGGTAAATCCTCTAAAAATGTACTGAAGATCATGAAATTCCTACAAATTCATCTGATTTGACTCCTGCAACATGCCTTGAGCACCCTTATTCATTCTCCCCGTGGCATAAAACTCCCTGCAGTCAATCATCACACTGACTGGACCACACTACAACAATCGGCACCACCAAAATAATCAAATCCGATCGTGAAAGCATTAAAAACTAGTCCTTTCTATTACTGGAAACCCTCTAGAAATTTGAATTCAAACTACAATAGTTACTTTCATGGTTCAAGCAGCAAATCGGTGGTCGACATTCAAACCTGAATCAACTTTATATCATGACCATCTGATCCTTCCTTTTCATGGGCTTATGATTTTAACCTTTAATAGGAATCCTAGTCTACATTTAGCGACCACATGACAAAGCTATCTCATTCATGAAATGAAACCCCAACCCATGTTTAACTTCGGTGAATCAGCAAACAAAGGAAAACTCTTAAACTCGGTTCATAATTGGCGAATTGATGACTGAAGGAATTTCACCAGTTCGCTGAACATTTTTCCTCTCTGCCAGTTTATTTAGCTACTACGTGAATGCTTGTTTTCCAAATTGCCAGACCTTTTAACACTTCACCGTCTTATTACGCAAAAGAGTGAAACCTTTGAATTTTGTTAGCACTGCTAACCCTTTATCGGATCCACCAAAAAGACTGAGAGATTTACACTGGGCCCGCATCAAGAAGATTGATGATCATCGAAAGATCACATAGACCTCCAATATTCTATCAAATTATAAGATAATTTTCAGACGGAGAATCTCTCCCTTGCCCTGACAACCCACTAACATTAGATGAGATCAATGACTGTCATTATACCACTTGCTTAACCATCATGCATCTTACCCTAGTGGTATAATGACAATCGCAAGATCTTTCGTTGCTTTAACTCTTTGAAAAACCATGGCCCCACTGACAAGTTCTACATACTTGTAAACAAGGGCCAATCAAAATGTACCACCTCAGTAAGACATGGCAATTGGTCCCACCGTTCGCAGCAATCACTTAACCCTTTGACCATCTGGCAAATACGTGACTATAGGGAAATTTGAAGTCACAAAATAAAAAACTTAACCCACATTAAATCAAACGATTCAATGAACAAAGGTTTTTGCTAAATTGTGAAGTCTCTTCTTAACCTTAGGTTACTCTTCGCAAACTGGCAAACACATAAAAATTTTGAGGGCCCACTGATGACCTAGTGAATTAGTGACCAAAAGACTTTTCACCAATTCTCTAAAAAACTTGGAACACTGCCACATTATCTAGAGATTCAGTGAATACACCTATTCGCTGAATCACTAAAAGACCTTAGAACCCTGCCAAAAAGCCTGTGAACTAGAAAACACTTATCAAGACCACCAAAGATTTAACCACTCCACCAAAACCTTAGACTAGAAACCAAGCCCTCCTTAAATGAGATCAACAGTCATCATAAAATCTCATGCATCTGACACATTCTATCAGATCTTACGACAACCATTCGATCAACTTTTTATACTGCTCCACAGATTCTCTAACACATGACCCTCTAAAAAAAGTCCACTCAGCACCTCATGGACCAATTAGATACCACCAAAGCAACACACCTAGCAAGTTGAACCGCCCTAATCTCTGACACGAACATCTGGAGGATCGGATGGATGATGCATGATCTGAAGGGCTTTAAAGATTCTATGTGCTTATATGCCAATGGTCAATCTGGAATCTCACTACTGGGTGCTTCCACTTCATGAATGAGTGACTAAGGTAAAAAGATATCAGTGTTCACTAGGTCACCGAATAAAAAGATAAGACCGCCAGGCATTAAAAGATTATGCGAACACTGTTCACTGAACCGTCGAAAAGATTACAAGGAATGAAAAAGTATTAGCCGATTCAACAAACATCGGGAGAGAAAATAACCATGTGCACTAGGGGATACTTAAGTGGCTCAAAAAGGTAACTCAAAATTAGAACAGGGCGAGACAAAACAAGGGTTTTTTCATGGCAACGACTAGATTTTTAAATTTTTGCCTACAATTTTGCTAGAAAATAGGGGAAAAAGGATGCAGAGGGCAAAAAAAGGGGATGCATCCAAGAAAATTTTTACCAATGCTAACAGTCACTATTGTTGAATTTGGTGAAGCCACACTTAAGGTAAAAAATGAGAACTCTACACCTCATGAACAAAGACTATGAGCTGATCTCTAAGGAAATAGAGAAGGCCTTTGAGAAGGTATTCTTAGAGCAGTGCATGAAACCTATGTCTATGCCCATCTCTCAAGTACCTAGTAAGCAAGACAAAGTAGTAGAGACTATCAAGGTACATTCTACAAGTCCTTAGGATTCAATGCCTATAGTGGAAGTACAATCAAAGGTAGAAAATTCTACGCCCATGTCAGAATCACTCAAGGATAGCACCATTATCATTTATAATGTGGAGATAGCCATGGAGCCCACTGAAACATAATTGGACAAGTTTGAGGAAGCTTTTGAGGGCACACAAGAAGCTAAGATTTTATGTAGTAGCACACCTCCCACTCATCAAGAAGAGGTATTGATTGAATATATAAAAGATGATAAAGAAGAAGAGAAAATGGAAAAGGAAGAAAAGAAAGAAGAAGTTGAAGAACAAGAGAAAGATGAAACTTTTGTTGATCTAGCAAAGGTAAATCTAGAAGTGATAGATAGCACTCCCATCATTCCCTCCTCAGAATTGTTGTCAAGTTTGACACCTAACACATCTAGCTTGGACTCATGGAGAGAAGAAGACCTGATTAAGTTCAGCATCTTAGCTATGGAGAAGGAAAAGGAGAAACAAGTCATAAGAAATCCTCACCTTGTGGAATCTTTGAACATATTCAACAATCTTTTCCTAGAGGACAAGAAATTGAATAAGGTAAACTTGGTTGATGATGTGAGTATAGTTATCTCATAGTTCAAAAGTAATTTTTCAAGCCTTGAAGAATCTTCATCTAAAGTTCCAGAAGAGAACTACTTGAAGAAGAGATTGAATGAGTTGATGAGAAACTTTTCACTAGATTTGAATTCACTCAAGATAGGACAAGCATCTTTAAAAGAATTTGTTGATCAAGGAAGGAAATTCATTACAGACTGCATGGATCAGGATAAGCTTACTTATGCCCATCTTAAGAAAATACAACAAGAAAAAGCTATGATTGAGCAGGTGAAGAGTTTAGTGAAAGACACATCCACTGATGTAAACATGTGCAACAATGTCTACCAAGGTCAGTTGGACAAAATTGAGAAGGCAGAGAAAGAAATGGCAAAGCTAAGGTCTAGATAGACTCAGTTGAGGAATGCTCTTGCACCCTCACTTGATATTCTCAATTAGAACATAAAGGAGATTGATGCCACAATGGTAACCTATGATCAATGTCCGAGCACAAATTTGAAGAAGATGGAGAAGCTCCAATATGCTTTATGTGCCCATCTCTAGATAGTTAACTCTTTGATAACTTTTTGGAAGAATGAGATCTAGAACCTCAAGATAGCCTATCCAGATGTTTTCCCTAAGTAAGTATGTGCAGATATAGTTTTTTGGTACACCTTTGTCATTAATGTCAAAGGGGGAGTTTTGTATAGAATATGGATTATAATATGTATAGGGAGATATAAGATTATGTATAAGAAATGTATAGAAGACAAAAAAATTTTGTTTTAAGGGACAGTTAGCAACTTGGCCATATTCCTTTGTTGCCATCAATGAAAAAGGGGGAGATTGTGGGAAAGTTGTCTATATTGAGGTGTATGACTAGATATAATGTTGTCATTATGGAAAAAGAGTCATATAAAAGTTTGGAGTCAGCACACTTGATGTAAAGATCAGAGTCCAGTTAAGTGTTGAAGATTGGATAGTGTACAGAGTTCCTACAGCTCAGAGCATTAGTGCACATGTGTATGGATGAATTATGGTATGTGCCATAGAAGTTAAGTTGGTTAGACTATATTCTTGCTTAGTCTATGAGTGCATGATTAGATGTGCAAGGATGAGAAAGTTATAGTCAGTTGAAGTTGAATAGCCAGTGTGTGCCAGCAGAGAACAGAGCATGGAGCTGATAGTTAGTATTTTGGTTTGTGATTATAATGTAATATTGTAAAGGCTATGTGCCCATTGTATTTAGGTTGCCAACATATTTATATGTATAATTGTAAGCACACTTAGGCCGATACATTTGGAAGCATTGTTTGTAATTAGTTATAGGGCTGACCTAACTATGTATTTTGTATGAGCGTATAAATATAAGATGTGCCCATTGTATTCGGCATGGAAGTTGAAATAGAGTTGTGATAAGCAGAGCAGAAGTGTGAAAAGACACTAGAAGATGGATAGACTTTTATTCTTTTTCTTTTCCAATACTCTCTTGAGAATCTTAATTAGACTTTTATTACTGGACTCAGCCTGGCCATTTCCTTGTGGATGATATGGGGAAGAAAATGAAATCTGTATCCCATATTGCTGAAAAAAATCACTAAACTCCTATGATCTGAAACATGTTGCATTATCAACCACAATTACCTCTAGGCAACCAAACTTGGTAAGGATGCTCTGCATCGCAAAATCTATCACAACTTTGCTAGTAGCCTTTCTAGTAGGGATAGCTTCAACCCACTTGGTGAAATAGTCTATTGCCACTAGTATGTAAGAATTTCCACTACTATATTTATTTGTAATCTCCCCAATAAATTCAATACCCCACTTCTGGAATGGAGCCTGAACTGCAATAGGTCTAAGTGGCAAATTCCCATTAAATTTTAACTTTCCAGCAAATCTTTGACATGCATCACATCTTCTTACAAACTGATGTGTATCCTTAAAAATTGTAGGCCACCAAAATCTAGACCTAAGGATCTTTTGAGCTATGGTCTTTGCCATATAGTGTCCTCCACATACACCTTGGTGCATTTCCTTTAACAGAGCCTTAGACTACTCATGGTCTCTACATTTTAGCAATACTCCTTCATTGCTTCTCCACCATAACTTACCATGTATAATGACATACCTTGCAGATTGCAACTTGATAGTTCTCCATCTATTTTCATCCATCTCAGGGGGAAGAACCAATTTCTACAAGTAACCAATAACATCCTTGTACCAATCACAATAATCCATATCACAAATGTAGGGCCTTTGTTCTTCTTCTAACACATTCACATGATTTGCAATTAAATTTCTCTATGTCATTAATTTTACAAGACCTAAGCCTCTTACCAATTTTTTAATCTGAATATCAATATTAAATTCTTGGATCCTATTGATCCATCTACATCTTTTTCCTAAAACTTCTTGTTGCACCAATATATCCTTAATTGCAGCACTAGGAACATAAGAAACCACCTTAGCTCCTACAAGATAACATCTAAAAGCCCTGACTTCTTTGACTAAGGCATAAGCCTATTTCTCAGTAATATCATATTTCAATTCTACTACTTGTAAGGATTTACTAAAAAATGATATGGGTTGTTCATATCCATTTGAACTCTTTTGCAATAAAACTGCTGCAATTGTATGACAAGAAGAAAAAGAAAATATCTACATGGGCTTACCATAATCAGGTGTCCTTAAAACTAGAGCATCATTGATGGCCTCTTTGATACTTCTGAAAGATTCATCTTCTTCTTCATTCCATTCAATCTTTGCCTCTTTTTTCAACATCCTAGAGATAGGGAGACTGATTTCCGCAAAATTTGTAACAAATCTCCTTAGAAAATTTACTTGCCCAAAGAAAGATTGTATTCCATTAACATTTTTAGGTGGTGAAAGCTTATCTATAGCCACAACCCTTCCAGGGTCAATTCTCACTCCATCCTTGGACACAATATGTCCTAAGAGCTTGCCTTCCACAACACCAAAAGAACACTTCTTTGGATTCAAAGAAATCCCATACTCCAAAGCCCTAATAAAAATATTTTCAAGATGCTCACAATGTTGATCTTCCCTTTCTAAATATGTTGTGAGATCATCCTGATATACCACTAGAAATTTGTTTATGAAGTCTGCAAAGGCCACATCCATAGCTCTCTAAAAAGTAGCTCCTACATTTGTCAAACCAAAAGGCATTCTAACATAAACATATGTTCCCCAAGGGGTAGTGAATACAGTCTTAAACTATTCTAACTCCTTGACCATGACCTGATTATATCCAAAGAAACCATCCATCATGGACATTAACTTTGATCCAGTAACCCTTTGCAGCATATTGTCCATATTAGGCAAACCATAATTGTCTTTCAAAGAATTGACATTCAAATTCCTAAAATCAACACATAACCTAATGTCACCATTCTTTTTTCTAACTGGAACCAAGTTTGACACCCAAGTAGAATGTCTGACAAGCTTGATAATGCCAGCATCCATCATCTTTTTGAGTTCATCTTGCATTTTTGGTGCCAAGGTAGGGTTCATAGGTCTTAATTTTTTCCTAAAAGGTTTGGTACCTTCCTTCAATGGTATTTCATGCTGGAATAGATCTTCTCTATAGGCTTTCAAATCATCATAAGACCATGCAAAGACATGTCTAAATTTTTTGAGAAGATCAATCAGATTATTCCTAGTTCTTTGAGACAAAAATTTACCTATGTAAACATTTTTGGGTATTTGACTTGTTCCTAAATTTATTTCCTCCAAATCATTTATCTTATCAACAAATTTAGGAAAACAAGTCCTTCCTTTATCATCAAATGCTCTCTCAAGAGAAACCAATCCCCTTGGGATCCTATTTGACTTTAGTTACAAAAATTCTTTCCCAAGAACATTCTCTTTTCCATTTCTAATGTCAACATAAGTGCTAAAATCCATTTCCTGACCATCAAAATGAGATTCACACTGCAAAAACCTTAGTATATCCTGATCATCAGAAAATACCTGCCAATTCTCAACATTATCTGGGATAGAAGGCCTGGACTTACACACAATCCTAGATATCCCCACAAAAGTAATATCCTCTAGTCTTAATGCTATGTTTTCCAGTAAGTCAGCCATCCTGTTTTGGCTCCTATCCACCCAATCAATACCAAAGGTATTGAAACCTTCAATTTCATCCCAAACAACATTTCTATATTGTTTTAGCCTTTGATTCTTAGATGCATACTTTGATCTAATCTGAGAAACTATTAACTCAGAGTCACCAATCACCCTAAGATGTTTGATTCCATGTTTTGATGCTTGTCTCAAACCAATCAATAGGGCCTCATATTCAGCAAAATGATTTGTACAAGGGAACAAGAGAGTGAAAGAAAACTTAAAAGTCTTACCACTTGGGGATATCGATAGCACTCCTACTCTGGCACCTTCCTTTGAACTTTCTCCATCAAAATACAAGGTCCATAAGACATTATCTTCTTCCATGTTATTTTCACCATCAGCCAAAAGGATAGGCTTGACCTTTTCTTGTACCTCTCTCTCCTAAACTTGGAAAGAACCAATGCTAGTGTCCACAAAAAAATTCATATTGTGCTCTTCATCCTTCTCAATCATATGTGGAGTTCTAGCTTCCCTTGAAACTTTTACACTTTCACCTTCAATGTTAAAAGTAGCAAAAGACAAGTCACATTTAATACTTCCTCCCACAAAGGCACTCCATTTTCTAGATAACAACATTCCATATTGAGGGGGGATATCAACTACAAGAACACTCATAGTTAGTAGTTTGTTAGAAAATGCTACTAATTTATAAGGCAAAGCCTTAATGGTACCAATAACTGGTACCTCTCTTGAGCCCATAGCCTGGCATCTCCCATGAGGTGTATCTACCTTTATTCCTAATGACTTCATGATCTTTGTAGGTATGACAGTGTTTGATGCTCCTGAATCGATCATGCAATTCTTCAAAAAATTTCCATTTATCATAAGGGACAAGAAAAAAGGATCCACTGTCCCTGATGTAGTATTTACAACATTTGCATCCAAATACCTTTGAGGAATCTTAGAGACAATTTCCTCATTTTTACTATCAAGTGTGTCATCTAAAGAAGCCACATGCTTATCACTTCTGTTCATTTTTTGGATCTTTATAGAAGAGGCACCATTTACCCAATCCAAGGCCTTGACCTTGTGCTCTTCTATTCTCATCATTTCTAACAATGGAACCTTGACAATTATTTGTGAAAGTGATTTAGTCATATCAATGGGAACATATGTATGGTTACCCATGCCTTCCTTAATCTCAGTGATATCTTTATCTTCCTTTTGGATAGTCAAAATAGACTTACCTTTTTGCACAAATTCATCTTCCTTCTGAGGTATGGGAACAACTATCTTTGGTGTCTTTGCTTTACCTTGAGGTATTGCAGCAGGCTGTATCTTCTTTTTTACTTTAACCCTACTGACAACACTAGCATCTTTTTCCTTTTACTCATGATGTTGTGTACTTTTTTCTGATTTCTTGATAAACATGCTACCTGGTTTACCATTTGTGCTTCCAATTGTCCGATTTCTCAAATTATAATTTCTCCTGGCTTGAGTGACCATGTCTGTAGTGATTTGAGCAATTTCTTCATTAGAAGGTCTCCTTAAGGAAACATGTTCCTCACACTTAACTGTACCACATCCAACATCATCAAATTCTTCTTCCTCACCATCAGTAGAGTCAACCTCATCCCAAACATGTGAAGAAGTCATTGCACAACCACTCTGATCATATTGTTCATCCTGTTCTTGATTCTCAAATAAATTCAAAGCAATAACACAGTGTTCCAAACTATGAGGAGATTGAAAAGCAATACACCATGGGACATCATCATTCATATTAAGTAAATTTATTTTTAAAGGATCAGGGATCCTATCATGAGGCCTATGCCTTTTAACTAGAAAAATAGGCTTGCCATCCTTCCACTGAGTATTGTATGGGTAATTCTTCATTCTTGGTTGCCTGCCAAAATTGCTTGAGATAGGTCGGTCATTTGTTACAACCCTATTGTTTCTTTTTTCATCAGGCTTTAGATCCTCTAAAGCACTTAGAATCTACTTTAGATTATCCTCCTCCTTTGGCTTGAAATTAGCAGACCTTCCCGTCTCTTTCTTATTTTGCACTTGAGGCCTATAATCATCTCTTCTCCCTAATTTTCCTAATATTCTTCTATTACTCTCTATGTTGATAGCCAACTTGTAAGCCTCCCCAAGATTTCTAGGGTTCTTATCCCTTAAGAGGTAACCCATCTTTGCATCAAAAGCATTTAAGTATGTCACACGACATACTCTATCATCTAACCTGATAACTTGCAAGAGCCTATGCATAGCCTTTTGGAATCTTATATTAAATTCAAGGACCTCTTCATTTTGATTTTTCTTTATGTTATTGAATTCATTCAAAATAAAACCCTCATTTGTTTTATCTCCATAATGCTCCTTGAAACAATTCTTAAATTCATTCCAAGATCCTATACTAGCATGGGGCAATCCTCTAAACCAATCCCTAGCATCCTTGGTCAGAGATTGTACAAATAATTTCATTACAACATCATCAGGCTCAACATTATAATCATGTATTACATCCATAAATTTTTTTAGATGTTCTTCACATGTAATGACATTATTTCCAGTAAACTTAGGGAGCTTCTTCCTAATTTCATCAGGAATAACATTAGGATAACCAGGAATACCAAAAAAGATAAGTTGTTTGTACCTTTCATGAATAGGAACTTCATGTGGTGGATCCATCCCTTGAGATGTATATGTCCTTGTGTTTGAACCAGCAGGAATTTTAGCAACACCTGAAATGCCATTTTTCTAATTTGCAAGGTTACCGTGATTTCCACATCGCCCTAAAAAGGAGTCAGCAGCATTTGAAGGTCCTAAGTTGTGCTTGAGAAAATCAATCTTCTTCCTTATTTCTGTAGTAGTAGCCTCCAACTCTGCCTTCTCTAGTTCTTTAGC
Organism: Chamaecyparis obtusa; assembly: GCA_027943335.1. NCBI lineage: Eukaryota > Viridiplantae > Streptophyta > Pinopsida > Cupressales > Cupressaceae > Chamaecyparis > Chamaecyparis obtusa. The sequence goes on from BSBK01001197.1 coordinate 416,424, forward strand.
CCACATTTCTTTCTCTTTTCTAGCCTTCTCAAGGTCTGCATCTAATCTCAACCCTTTCTCTAATGGGTTTTCCACATGAACTTGTTCATTAATTTGAACTCCAATAGCTTTCTATTTGCCCTTATCTCTAGGCCTAGTTATCTCATGTGTTTTATACATAATAGGCTATTCCTCTGGTCTTTCAGGCTCTGGGAAAAAATTAATTGCCTCCAAATCTAACAACTACCTCTTTAGCTGACCAGCCCTTATCATGGCTTGTCTTACTCTGTCTTCTTTGTCCTTTTCTCTTTGTTGTCTGATAGCAACTTGTTCTTGGACTCTTCTTTCCAATTCATAGACCTCCTCAAAGATCTCTTTTGATTCAGGGAGAGTAGTCTCAAACTCATCATCTCCCACTTGAAATTCATCCTCATACTGGTTTAGTCCCAAATCAATAGCCACTTCATAGTTTCAAATATTTTCTTCTTGACTAGGCTTGGTTTGAGTTTCTTGTCTTGTGTCCTTTTTATTTCTCCAAGTATGAGAAACATTTATTTTCTTCTTTCCTCCCCTTGTCTGACTAGGCCTAGAAGTTCTTGGAATACCTTCTTCCATTATGTTTTCAGGATGCTCCTTTCTCCGGGACCTAGTACCTCTGTAACTCATTTGTAAAAATCTACTAACTAGCACTGTTGTAGAGATGTTTGAGTCACAACCCAAGTACATTGGGAATTTTACAATAAAATTTTCTCACTTAAAAAATATCCAAATGAGATGACAAGACAAGGGACAAGAATAACCCTATTTTTTCCAATGATGACCTATTGGTTATAATAGACTTGTGTAACATTTTCCCTAGCAGAGTCACCATCTTGTTGGTGTTCAAAATGGATGCTTATGCTCTTAGGCTGCCAATATACCCTCAGTGATTTTAGGGATGGTTAGTTCCAAAATGTATAGGGATCTTAGGGTAACTGGACCAACTATAGGGAAAAGACTTCCCTCTTCACTTCTGGCTCTGCAAAACCAAGTCAGGTGCACCTAAGCCAGTAAAAAAATATACTTCACACACCAAAGACTATTAGAAAGTAAAGATCCCCAAGATAATTGAGGGGGGGGGGTGAATTAGTTATCTGATAATTTATCCATTCAACAGCTTTAAACAATATAAGTAATGTACTGATCAACCATAGAAAGATAACCATACACAATTGCATAATAACACAAGATATGTTGACTAGGGAACCTCTTGAAAAGAGTAAACCCCGGTGGGAATGATGCCCTCAAAAATGATGCACTAATATGAAAGTTCCTTGTTAGAGGATGGACCCTGTTAGGAGTCTTATGAAATACATTCAGTACATATAAATCCCTATTAGGAGATTTTGAATCCCTGTTAAAAGATTCTAACCTGGTTAAGAGTTTATGGAAGACAGAAGGACCCACTGCCCAAACAGCTTCAAGGCAAGATCTCTGAACCCACTGTCCAAAAGATCTTAGAATTATTCAATAGAATAATATGAAATATATTACCTCCTTCACACTGTGCCAAAACTACACTCTCTGCTACACAAGATCACAATTCTAGATCTCTGTACTCACAAGTCTTCCTTCATCACTGAATTAGCTCTTTTCTTCACTTCATGCATATATTCGCATCCCAATCTTTTCACCAAAATGCTCATAACTCTCACAAATGAATGAATTTATTTTTGCATTGTTAATCATAGGTTAATAACACACCAAAGAACATACCATCAACTACGCAAAATCCAATCTACAATACAACATGTGTGCAAAAGAAAACTATACCTACTTTCCTGCTAATATCCAGAATATCACTGTGTTGACATCAATGACAATCCAAGTCATGAATGCAACAAAAACTGCTACAGAATGACTACCAAAACACTTTTCATTCATTCCTAACAATCTCCCCCATTGGCATTGATGGCAACATAGATGAAAAACATCCAATGTTCCAAAAATCCAATACTGCAACATCACTACAAAATATCAAATCAAATCTTGCTTCATTTTCCTATTCAGCTCTCTCACACAATCCACAATTTTTTTCATGTATATCTCTCCCCCATTGACATCAATGATAGAAATTCTATCACTAAGTCAACAAAAACTTAATGTCAAAAGACACTTTTCAAAAAAGTACAATAACAAGAGTCCTCATGACTCAACTCATAAACTCCCCCATAGAGGAAGTTCCAACATCCAATCCAGAAGAAAGATAGGGCTCATATACCACTGGACGGATGCAACCATCTACATCAATTCTCAAAAATAGGTTGGGGCATAACCCCAAGCATACCTCTTAGATACAAAAATGTATCCTTAGGTAAAGGCTTTGTAAATATATCTGCTATCTGCTCCTTTGTACTTATGTACTCTAATCTTACTTCTTTTTCTGCAACTTTCTCTCTTACAACATGATACTTGATCTCAATATTTTTAGTCTTAGAATGTAAAATAGGATTTTTTGACATACTCACTCTACTGGTGTTATCACAATGTATAACAACAGGCTCATCAAACTTTATTCCAATATCTTTTAACATCTGCTTCATCCAAATAATCTGATTACAATTATTTGTTGTTGCAACATATTCTACTTCTATTGTGCTTTGTGAAGTACAATTCTACTTCTTACTTAGCCAAGAGACCAATTTTCTTCCAAGAAAAAAGGCTCCACCAGTGGTGCTTTTCTTTTCATCAATGCTACCTCCCCAATCTACATCAGTATAGGCACATAAGGTAAAATCATCAGAATTCTCATACCATAATCCATAATCCATTGTTCCTTTCAAATATCTCAGTATCCTCTTTACTGCTGCATAATGTGATTCTCTAGGTTCTGCTTGAAATCTTGCTACAATCCCCACTAAATGTGCTATATCAGGTCTTGTATGTGTCAAGTACTACAATCCTCCAATCATAAATCTATACTTTTTCTACTCAACTGTCGGTGTCTCATCTTTGCTAGATAGCTTATGTCCAGTTACCATAGGTGTTCCAACAGGTTTAGAATCTTCCATTCCAAATATTTTCAGTAAGTCATTCAAATACTTAGTCTGACTTACAAATATACCTTCCTTGCTTTGTGTTATTTGTAATCCCAAAAAATATTTCATTTCTCCAATCATGCTCATCTCAAATTCAGTCTTCATTTCATCTGCAAATTTGTCACTAGCTTCATCTTCTCCTCCAAAGATAATATCATCAACAAATATAACTATAACCAAAAAACCATTCTCAATTTCTTTTGTGTATAAGTTACTATTTTTTGTTCCTTTTATAAATCCCAATTTCAATAAATACTTATCCAATCTTGCATACCAGGTTCTAGGTGCTTGTTTTAATCCATATAAAGCTTTCTTTAACTTACATACCATATCTCCTTCTTGTGTCAAAGGAAAACCTTCAGGCTACTCAATGTAGACTTCTTCTTCCAATTCACCATTCAAAAATGTTGACTTCACATCCATCTGATACACTCTGAATTTCTTGTAAGTTGCATATGCTAGAAACATTCTCACTGCTTCAAGTCTAGCCATAGGTGCAAAAGTTTCTTCATAGTCAATTGCTTCTTGTTGTGAATATCCTTTACATACCAATCTTGCTTTGTTTCTTATCACTTCCCCTTGTTCATTCATCTTGTTTCTGAATACCCACTTTGTTCCAATCACATTCTTGTCTTTCATAGCATTAATCCAATGTTCATCTTCACAAGCTTCATTAGTAGTCTTAGGTTCAATTGGAGAAATCAAACATAAATGTACCTTATTTTGAGTCAAAACTCCTCTATCTAAACTTCCAATAACTTGCTCAACAGGGCGATGTCTTGAAGTATACCAGTTAGGTGTCATAGTTACTGATCTGGTTCCAACTGTAGATTCTTCTCTGCTTTCTTCTTTGTTTTCTTCTTTATTTTCTTCTCTATTTTCTTTAGTATGACTTTCATTCAGCAAATCACTATTAGTTTCAAAAAAAATTTCTGCATTTTCAATGTTATGCTGAGGTTGTGCTTCTCCATTAGATTCATAATCAAGCATTCTTTCCTGAATTTTAAACTTCTCATCAACTTTTACATTTGCACTTTCAACAATAGTCTTAGTTCTTTTGTTATAACATCTATAAGCTTTTCTTTTTAAAGAATATCCAAGAAATATTCCTTCATCACTTCTAGGATCAAACTTTCCTATATCATCATCTCTCTTTATATAACATTTACTTCCAAAAATTCTAAAATACTTAACTAAGGGTGTATGTCCAAACCATAATTCATAAGGTGTCTTGTTTGTATCTACTCTAATTTGTACTCTATTCATAGTGTATACTGCTGTGTTCACTGCTTCTCTCCAAAAAATTTTAGCCAAATCATTTTCAAACAACATAGCTCTTGCTGCTTCAGTTATTGACATGTTCCTTCTTTATGCAATACCATTTGTTTCTGGTGTTCTAAGGGATAAAAGTTGTCTCTTAATTCCATTCATTTCACAAAAAGTGTTAAACTCTCTAGATGTAAATTCACCACCTCTATCAAATCTTAGACACTTAATCTTCATCCCAGATTCATTCTCAATTTTTCTTTTCATAATCTTAAATTTATAAAATGCTTCAGATTTTTCTTTTAAAAATGCAATCCACATCATTCTTGTAAAATCATCAACAAGAATCATAAAATACCTTTCACCATATAATCCTCTAGTCCTAGTAGGACCACTCAATTCTGTATGAACAATCTCCAACTTCTCTACCGATGTGAACTTCTTATTGGGAAATGAACTCCTTTTCTACTTTGCCATCATACATTCTTTGCAAATCATGTTAGTAGGTTTCATAATTCTAGGTAAATCTCTTACAGCAAGTGTAGTGCTCACCTTGACAATATTATCAAAGTTTATATGACAAAACCTTTTATGCCATAACCAACTATCATCAATCCTAGTTATCAAACATGTCATCTTAGTAGGATTCAATTGAAATACATTACCTCTAGTTCTAGATCCTTTTCCAATCAGATTTCCATCTTTATCTTTCATCACACAAGTTTTCTCAGAAAACCAAACTTGATAACCCTTATCAGCCAATTTTCCAATGCTTAGTAGATTATGTCTTAGTCCATCAACAAAGTAAACATCATTAGTATTAGTCTTTCCATCAAGAGTAATAGATCCTATACCCTTAATCAAACAAGGTGCATTTTTACCAACCCTAAAAATTCCTCCATCATAATTATCTAAATTAACAAACTTTCTTTTATCTCCAGTTATATGATGTGAACAACCATTGTCTATAATCCAATCAGATTTCTTTTCAACTTGTGAAACTAATGCTTTTTCTTCCCTTTAATCAGATTCAAAACTTTCTTCTTTAATTGATACAAATCCTATTTCCTCAAAGTTATCATTATCACTATCACTTAAATGTTTTTGAATTCCTGCTTCAAAATCTTCATCATTTGCATAATAACATTCTTTAGATCTCCTAGGTTTAAAGTTGCTTCTATACTTCTTAACTCTTTTAGGACATTTAGATGCAAAATGACCATATTCTTGACAAGTCCAACATTTAAATATTTTCTTACCGTCTGGTTCTCTTTTTACAAGTAATGCAATACCTTCTTCAATCTTATTATCTTCCTCAGATCTACTACTGCTGGCATAATCTCCATTCACACTAGTACTTCTTGTAGGTCTAATGCTAAGAGCACTGAATGTTGTTTCCATTATAAGTAGCTTTCCTGATAATCTTAAGTTCATCTCTATTGTTTCTAATCTTCCAAGAAGAGTCTCTCTTGAAAAGTTCGATGTACAAGGTATCACTTGTTCAATCATCTGTGTTGTCTACTTGAATACTGGTGTCAAAGTTCTTATAATTTTCCATATCACTTCATTCTCTATCTTATCACCTCCACAAGACTTTATTCCTATTACAATCTCAGACATCCTACCAATATAGCTTCTAATAGATTCATCTTCCATCATTCTAATATCTTCAAATGCACAAATCCAATTATGTAATCTAGCCTTCATTGCATGTTCATCACCTTCAAAAGTAGAATGTAAAGCTTTCCAAATTGCATGAGATGTTTTCAAACATCTTACCTGACTATATTCATTCTCCGGTAGTGCTGAAAAAAGTGCTTCTCTTCCAAGTATGTTACACATGAATAGATCTAGTTCATCTTTAGTTCCTGCCTCCTGATTGTCTTCCTCAATGATAGTCTTCTCATTCTTTTTAATCAACCAATAACTTGGTCCTAAACACAATAGATGTGTCTTCATCTTTTCTTTCTAGCTATCAAAATTTACACCATCAAACTTAGGGCTTTCTTTTCTAAAATTCACCATGGATCTCCTTAAGTTGTTAAACTTTTCTTTCAAGGACCTACTGCTCTGGTACCAATTGTTAGAAAGTAAAGATCCCCAAGATAACTTTGAGGGGGGGGGGGGGGGGGCGAATCAGTTATCTGATAATTTATCCATTCAATAGCTTTAAACAATATAAGTAATGTACTGATCAACCATAGAAAGATAACCATACACAATTGCACAATAACACAAGATATGTTGACTAGGGAACCTCTTGAAAAGAGTAAACCCCAGTGGGAATGATGCCCACAAAAATGATGCACTAATATGAAAGTTCCTTGTTAGAGGATGGACCCTGTTAGGAGTCTTATGAAATACATTCAGTACATATAAATCCTTGTTAGGAGATTTTGAATCCCTGTTAAAAGATTCTAACCCGGTTAAGAGTTTATGGAAGATAGAAGGACCCACTGCCCAAACAGCTTCAAGGCAAGATCTCTGAACCCACTGTTCAAAAGATCTTAGAATTATTCAATAGAATAATATGAAATATATTACCTCCTTCACACTATGCCAAAACTGGGCTCTCTGCTACACAAGATCACAATTCCAGATCTCTGTACTCACAAGTCTTCCTTCATCACTGAATTAGCTCTTTTCTTCACTTCATGCATATATTCGCATCTCAATCTTCATAGCACACATTAAAATAAGAAAAACATTCCTTCTTATATACCAAACTCAAATAATTACAAATGAGTCAGTCCTTAATTACAAAGTAATAAATTCTACACGCTACACAGAATTCTCATAAAACTGTCGGCTTCCAGTTACTGTAACTTTCTCCAAACATATCCTCAAAGTTTACACTATGAACCACATCATCATTAATGAGTCTCCAATATCCCTTTAACTATGCAAAATCAAATTCCATCCCAGCTAAGAGATATCCTCTAATTTCCAAACATCGCTACACAGAAACATTGTCTAAACATTGCTTTCACCAAAATGCTCATAACTCTCATAAATGAATGAATTTCTTTTTGCACTACTAACCATAGGTTAATAACACACCAAAGAACATACCATCAACTACACAAAAGCCAATTTGCAATACAACATGTGTGTAAAACAAAACTGTACCTACTTTCCTACTAATATCCAAAATATCACTGTGTTGACATCAATGACAATCCAAGTCATGAATGCAACAACAACTACTACAGAATGACTACCAAAACACTTTGCATTCATTCCTAAAAAAGACTAGGTCTAGACAATAGATTGATAGTAAGAAAGTACTAAATGCTAACCCCATATTCATTGACTCTCCATTACTATACGGTGACAAAACCACACAACCAACTACTTAAAATCTTAAAAAGGTTATTGATATCAATATTTTTGGGATGCAATAACTTCAACCAGTGTATGTTAATAAGAGGAATACTCATTTAGGCCAGTGCCTTGTCGATTGGGCAGAATTTCTTAGACACAAGAGATACACATACGAGAATATATCTGAGATTCATAGCCATAAATACATCTAACACAATCCTTACTACTTACAAAGAATCTTTATGTAGACAATAGTAAACTCATATCTCACCTAGAGCATCATTTAATCCAATCTTAGATCAGAACTCAAGAATGAAGATACATACATAAAACAATATGTAATGAACTAGAAAGATCAAAGTCTACCTAACTTGACACAGAGGAGAGAGAAGAATCATGTATTTCTATTAAGTATGATGAATCCTTACTATGCATACAATCAGTCATAACAAATCAAGCTTGCAAACTACAACTTAGATCTACAACTTTCTTCTTTTATTAACAAACACTGAATCAAAAAACTATTACAAAACCCTGGTACCAGAAACTCAGGACTGAGTTTGAACTTTGCAACTGGAACCCCTACAAAATAAAAAATTCAACACTATATACCACTAGTTACCTTGGAATCCTAAACAAGTTAGGATGCAACAAGCCATGGATAACTAGGGTAAGGGTTAGGGTTTCCACCCACCAAAAAATTCAAACATATCATAAATTAATACATTGGGAGGGAAAACCAAGCAACCTCAAGCAATCAGATCCAAAATTCAATCTTCACTTATGGTAAATCCTCTAAAAATGTACTAAAGATAATGAAATTCCTATAAATTCATCTAATTTGACTCCTACAACACACCTTTAGCACCATTATTCATTCTCCCCATGGCATAAAACTCCCTGCAGTCAATCATCACACTCGCTGGACCACACTGCAACAATTGGCACCACCAAACTAATCAAATTTGGCTGACATTCAAACCTGAATCAACTTTATATCATGACCGTCTGATCCTTCCTTTTCATGGGCTTATGATTTTAACCTTTAATAGGAATCCTAGTCTACATTTAGTGACCACATGACAAAGCTATCTCATTCATGAAATTAAACCCCAACTCATGTTTAACTTCGGTGAATCAGCAAACAAAGGAAAACACTTAACCTCAGTTCATAATTAGCGAACTGATGACTAAAGGAATTTTGCTAGTTCACTGAACATTTTTCCCCTCTGGTAGTTTATTTAGCTACTACGTGAATTCTTGTTCACCAAATCGCCAAACCTTTTAACACTTCACCATCTTATTACATGAAAGAGAGAAACCTTTGAATTTTGTCAATGCTACTAACCCTTTATCGGATCCACTGAAAAGACTAAGAGATTTACACTGGGCCTGCATCAAGAAGATTGACGGTTGTCTGAACATCACATAGACCTCCAAGATTCTATCAGATTATAAGATAACCATCGGATGGAGAATCTCTCCCTTTCCCTAACAACCCACTAACACTAGATCAGATCAATGACTATCATTATACCATGTGCTTAACCATCATGCATCTAACCCCAGTGGTATAGCGACAATCGCAAGATCTCTCATTGCTTTAACTCTGAAAAACCATGGCCCCACTTACAAGTTCCACATACCTATAAACCATGGCCAATCAAAACCTGACACCTTAGCAACACATGGCAATTGGTCCCACCATTCTCAACAATCACTTAACCCTTTGACCATCTGGTGAATATGCGACTGGAGGGAAATTCCAAGTCACAAAATAAAAAACTTAACCCACATTAAATCAAACGATTCAGCATACAAAGCTTTTTGCTGAATAGCGAAGTCTCTTCTTAACCTCAAGTTACTCTTCACAAAATGGTGAACACATAAAAATTTTGAGGGCCCACTGATGACCTAACAAATTAGCAACCAAAAGACTTTTCTCCAATTCGCTAAAAAACTTGGAACATTGCAATATTATCTAGAGATTCAACGAATACACCTATTCACTGAATCGCTAAAAGACCTTAGAACCCTGCCAAAACCCCTGCAAACAAGCGAACACTGCAAACACTTATCAGGACCGCCAAAGATTTAACCACTCCACCAAAACCTTAGACCAAAAACTGGGCCCGCCTTAAATGAGATCAATGGTCATCGTAAAATATTATGCATCTGACACATTCTATCAGATCTTACGACAACCATTGGATCAACTTTTTATAATATTTCATAGATTCTCTGACATAGGACCCTCTGACAAAAGTGGACTTAGCACCTCGTGGACCAATCAGATACCACCAAATTGGCACACCTCACAAGTGGACCCACCTTAATCTCTAACACAAAACATCTGGAGGATCGGATGGATGGTGCATGATCTAAAGGGCTCTAAAGATTCTATGCGCTTATATCCCAACCATCGATCTGGAATCTCACTACTGGGCACTTCCACTTTGTGAATGAGCGACTAAGGGAAAAAGATATCAGTGTTCACCAAGTTGCCAAATAAAAAGATAAGATTGCTAGGCATTAAAAGATTACACGAACACTATTCGCTAAACTGTCAAAAATATTACAAGGCATGGAAAATTATTAGCCGATTCAGTGAACATTGGGAGAGAAAATAACCACATGCACTAAGGGATACTTAAGTGGCACAAAAAGGTAACTCAAAATTAGGATAGGGTGAAACAAAACAAGGGTTTTTTCATGGCAATGGCTAGATTTTTAAATTTTTGCCTAGGGCTTTGCCAAAAAATAGGGGAAAAAGGATGCAGAGGCTAGAAAAAGGGGATGCAACCAAGAAAATTTTTACCAGTGCTAACAGTCACTATTGTTGAATTTGGTGAAGCCGCACTTAAGGTAAAAAATGAGAACACTACACCTCATGAACAAAGACTATGAGCTGATCTCTAAGGAAATAGAGAAGGCCTTTGAGAAGGTATTCATAGAATAGTGCATGAAACCTATGTATGCACCCATCCCTCAAGTACCTAGTAAGCAAGACAAAGTAGTAGAGACTATCAAGGTACATTCTACAGGTCCTCAGGATTCAATGCCTATAGTGGAAGTACAATCAGAGGCAGACAAGTCTACACCCATGTCATAATCACTCAAGGATAGCACCATTATCATTGATAATGTGGAGATAGCCATGGCGGCCACTGACACATAATTGGACAAGTTTGAGGAAGCTTTTGTGAGCACACAAGAAACTAAGATTTTATGTAGCAGCACACCTCCCACTCATTAAGAAGAGGTATTGATTGAATTTATAAAAGATGATAAAGAAGAAGAGAAAATGGAAAAGGAAGAAAAGAAGGAAGAATTTGAAGAACAAGAGAAAGATGAAACTTTTGTTGATCTAGCAAAGGTAAATCTAGAAGTGATGGATAGCACTCCCATCATTCCCTCCTCAGAATTGTTGTCAAGTTTGACACCTAACACATCTAGCTTGGACTCATGGAGAGAAGAAGACCTGATTAAGTTCAAAATATTAGCTATGGAGAATGAAAAGGAGAAACAAGTCATGAGAAATCCTCTCCTTGTGGAATCTTTGAACATATTGAACAATCTTTTGCCAGAAGACAAGAAATTGAATAAGGTAAACTTGGTTGATGATGTGAGTATAGTTATCTCACAGCTCAAAAGTAATTTTTCAAGCCTTGAAGAATATGCATCCAAAGTTGTAGAAGAGAAGTACTTGAAGAAGAGATTGAATGAGTTGATGAGAAACTTTGCACTAGATTTGAATTCACTCAAGACAGGACAAGCATCTTTAAAAGAATTTGTTGATCAAGGAAGGAAATTCATTGTAGACTGCATGGATCAGGATAAGCTTACTGATGCCTATCTTAAGAAAATACAAGAATAAAAAGCTATGATTGAGCAAGTGAAGAGTTTAGTGAAAGACACATCCACTGATGTAAACATGTGCAACAATGTCTACCAAGGTCAGTTGGACAAAATTGAGAAGGAAGAGAAAGAAATGGAAAAGCTAATGTCTAGATAGACTCAGTTGAGGAATGCTCTTGCACACTCACTTGATGTTCTCAATTAGAACATAAAGGATAGTGATGCCACAATGGTAACCTATGATCAAGGTCCGAGCATAGATTTGAAGAAGATGGAGAAGCTTCAATATGCTTTATGCACCCATCTCTAGATAGTTAACTCTTTGATAACTTTTTGGAATAATGAGATCTAGAACCTCAAGATAGCATATCCAGATGTTTTCCCTAAGTAAGTATGTGTAGATATAGTTTTTTGGTACACCTTTGTCATTAATGTCAAAGGGGGAGTTGTGTATAGAATATGGAGTATAATATGTATAGGGAGATATAAGATTATGTATAAGAAATGTATAGAAGACAAGTTTTTTGTTTTAAGGGACAGTTAGCAACTTGGCCATATTCCTTTGTTGCCATCAATGAAAAAGGGGGAGATTGTGGGAAAGTTGTCTATATTGAGGTGTATGACTAGATATAATGTTTTCATTATGGAAAAAGAGTCATATAGTAGTTTGGAGTCAGCGCACTTGATGCAAAGATCAGAGTTCAGTTAATTGTTGAAGACTGGACAGTGTACAGAGTTCCTATAGCTCAGAGCATTAGTGCACATGTGTATGGATGAATTATGGTATGCACCATAGAATTTAAGTTGGTTAGACTATATTCTTTCTTAGTCTATGAGTGCATGATTAGATGTACAAGGATGAGAAAGTTATAGTCAGTTGAAGTTGAACAGCCAGTGTGTGCCAGCAGAGAATAGAGCATGGAGCCAACAGTTGGTATTTTGGTTTGCGATCATAATGTAATATTATAAAGGCTATGTGCCCATTTTATTTAGTTTGCCAACATATTTATATGTATAGTTTTAAGCACACTTAGGCCAATACATTTGGAAGCATTGTTTGTAATTAGGTATAGGGCTGACCTAATTGTGTATCTTGTATGAGCGTATAAATATAAGATGTGCCCATTGTATTCGGCATGGAAGTTGAAATAGAGTTGTGATAAGCAGAGAATAAGTGTGAAAAGACACTAGAAGATGTATTAGAGCTTTGCAAGAGGTCAAAGCATTATCACGTCAAAGGAACTGATCTGATAAGCAGTGTCACAGTGATAGTTCATCCTGCAAATATAGTGTGTATCTGACATCAGAAGGTTGTAGCCTTCACCACTTGAGCAGTGAGCTCTTAGACAGTGCATCCTCTCCACTAATGGGGATGATTGTAAAAGAATCCTAACAAGTGCTGACCCTTAACAAGGTCTACTGTACTTAAAGCATTGTAAATCTACTCCTAACAGGGTAAATTATCTTCTAACAAGGATCACAAAACACTAGTGCAAAATATTAGTGGGTATCAATTCCCACCAGGGTTTTTACCTATTTGGGTTTCCTTGTAATCATATTGGCGTCATGTGTTGATTTCATGTTTCATGTTTATGTGAATGTTTATTTCAGTACTTAACCATTTAAGTTCAGAATAAAGATTAAAGTGAAAAGTTAAAATATAGTGAACACTGATTCATCCCCCCTCTTAGTGTTCCCATTCCTAACACCTATCATGTCTCAAGTGTGTAGAGGGAAAACAAGATGGTTAACCTCCTCCCTTGTGAGCCATGAGGAATCTTGTATAGTTCATCCTTTCTATTTGACTAGATATTATTCATATGTCATGTTCATGGTACTTCTTCCAACATGACTATCTAGTATATCCTCAATCTCCTTGGTAGCTAAAGTAGTTACTGAAATACTCCACTGTTCTTTGTGATCCTATCTTCAAAACCCCCTTCATGATTATACTATGTCAGATCCAAAATATTAAATATTGGTGAAATAGTCATCTCAATAGGTTGCTCTACTTCATAGGCATTTCCTAAATCATGCTTCTTCAGTATCTTACATGACCCAAACTTCTTCATTTTCAACTTGTTATATGTACCTACTAGAAATTTCTCTTTCCACAAATGAACCATGACTTCATCCCCAACCTAGAATTCCTTATTCCTCCTTTTCTCATCTTCCTTATCCTTATACTATGTATTCATCTTAGTAATGTTCTTCCTCACCTCCTCATGGATGTTCTTCATGTGTTCTGCAAAATTCTCAACTTCAACACTACTTATTTCTCCTTTTTCTATCTTCCTTAACTCTGAAGCATTTATGGGACTACTTCCATATACAGTCTAGAATGGTAATTTACTAGTGCTCCTATTGACAAAATTATTGTATGCAAATTCTACCTATGGTAAAATCAAATCCCATCCTATTGGCTTATCTCCAACCAAACATCTGAAAAAATTCCCCAAATTCCTATTCACCATATCTATCTATCCATCAGTCTATAGATGATGTGATGAGATGAACTTTAAATCTATCTTTAACTTCTTCCGCAATATACGCTAAAAATATCCAACAAACTTAGTCTCTCAATGTGAAACTATGCTCTTTGGTAGACCATGTATTCTCACCACTGCTTTGAAAAACTATTCTACTACATGAACAACATCATTAGTCTTCTTACAAGGAATGAAATGTGCCATATTTAAAAAAATTTCAACCACCACAAAAATTGAATCATGTGTCCTCACTGAGTCCTTGGTAAACCAAGAACAAATTCCATACTGATATCCTCCCATGGCTTCTTTGGTATAGATAATGGCTGATACAACCATGTATTCTTCTTTTCTCCTTTTTCCATTTGACATACTTTGCAACTCTATACAAACTTCTTGACATATTTCTACAATTGTGGCCAGTAATAATTCTCACTAACAAGAGAAAGGGTTTTATCTCAACCAAAATATCGAGCCAATCCTCCACTATGCTTCTCCTTGATGAGGTTCTCCCTCATAGAACTTCGTGGAATGCACAATTAAATCCCTTTGAATAACATACCTCCTTAACGATGAAATCTAACCACTTTTTTCTATCTAGAGTAACAAATTTTGTTCAAGCTTTCCAAGCTTCACCAAAATAAAGATCCTCTGGTTACAAACTCTTGAGTTCCTTGAACCCAACCACCACAATCTGCATCTCTGTCAGAAAATTTTTCCTTCTCTTAAGATCATATGCAACCCTATTAGACTTTCCACTTCTATGTTTCAAAACAAATGTGTAACTCTACAAAAAATCAACCCATTTCAAATGCCTCTGATTCAACTTTCCTTGACTGTTCAAATATTGTAAATCTTGATGATTAGTATACAATAAAAACTCCTTAGAAAGAATGTAGTGTCTCCATTTTTTTCAATGCATGAACTATAGCATAAAATTCCTAATCATAAATAGAATATTTCCTCTTGGAATAATTTAACTTCTTACTGAAACAAGCAATAGGTTTACCTTCTTGGCTCAAAATAGCTCCTATTGTAGTACCACTAGCATCATAGTCTCATTGAAACACCTTATTAAAATTTGAAAGTTTTAAAATAGGTTGTTCTGTAACTTTTTATTTCAACAGTTTAAAACTCTTATCTGCCCCTGTAGTCCACTAAAACTCTTTCCTATCCCCTCTCATTATTTCAGTCAAGGGTCCACAAATACTGCTAAAAATCCTAATAAACTTTCTGTAAAAGCTAGCCAAACCATGAAAATATCTTACCTTAGTAGTGTTCCATGAAAATATCTTACCTTAGTAGTGTTAGGATTAAGAAATACTGAGAGGGGGGATGAATCAATATTACTGCACTTTAATTTAAATTTCAACCAATTATAAATAAACCATAACAATGTTGAAATGAAAAGAACATAAATACATAACACATTACTCATGATACCATGATTTGTTTTCGAGGAAACCCTGGCCAAGGGAAAACCCCGGTGGGGATGGTACCCACAACTATGCACTAAAATATTATATCCATATTAGGAGATCTAGAACTATTAGGAACTGATTATTACATAGTACACTTCCTTGTTAGAGGAATACGAAACCCTATTAGGGGATACAAATACCTGGTTAAAGATGGTGAGCATACAACTCTTACAATCAAAATATTGTCTTAAGGAGTTCTCCAAAAATGAACAATACAAGCACTTTCTATGCTCAAATAGTTCTAGTTGTAGCTCTATCAAATACTAATCTCACATCTACTCTCTGATCTCAGATTTTCATCATCACATCCATACTTATCACTTTCATAAAGCACTCTATACTTATACAAATTCTTCCATCTGGTCGGCTCTCGAAATACTTCACAATACATAATAAAAACTTATGTAAATAATCAATATAGAGTCGATGATCATATATTACCAAAGTGTCATAAATATACAACCCATAACAACTAACTGATGCAGATGGCATCGATGTTACTTCTTTATCTTCCCTTCTTTCACAATCTTTCACAAAATTTGCATCAAAGATACCTGAAATCTGCACATCTTCCATAATATCTTTCTTCAAGAAATGAATTAGAGGCTCATATCTTACAACATTCCAATCATTACTTTGTCAAATTTATATAATAATATCAACTTTGATATCAAACTCACCAACTGACATTTCTCCTTCACCATAGTTTGGAATTGATTCCACCACAAACATGCACTTGTGAATATAAGTTCACCACCTTTTCTCCATTTTCAAATGCCAAGATCAATATGCAATACTCTTCAACTATCGAATGGAATGATCTATGATATCCTTTGTCTAAATACAAGAAATTCTATGACATCAAGTTTGTTCTTGGGTCACTCCCAAAGGTGACTATCAACATGCTACCTCACGGGTTCCTCACAGGCATAAACAATAACTTCACATCTTCGATAACCATTTCAAGATTGAAACCAGTAGATAATAGTATGATGGTTCTTGAAACCGTTAGATTTAAATCCATCCAAGAAGTCATACATGGTTCTTTTAACAAACCGACCTTCATTGATAACTGGGACTGTTGTAAACCAATTAATAAACTACAGAATATCTAACATTGTTTATTGATAACTCAAAACCCAATATGAAAAACCAAACTGAACTCTTAAATGTTGAAAGTCGATAATAAACACCCAATTCAATACATTTGATGAATAGCATTCGATTTTATTTTTATTCGATGCTCTGGTAAGTTGAATGAATTCCATTCATAATCAGGACTGTCATGATACAGAACAAATCATTTATATTTCTTTATGAATAACAATAAAGAGGAACCAAATCAAAGGAGATATAAAACTAGTCCATAAAGGGATCTATGTAATAGATCTAAAAAAGAAACATTAGCTTCAATAGATAACTAAAATGATTCAGAGAAAGGTAGCAGCCACCATTAATCAAATACTAGACATTTCATTTCGATTTATAGAATACATAATATTGGTGGCTCTCTGGCTACAAGCCAGAGAGCCTCAATTCTCTTTTCCACAATTTCACTATTCTATCTCATAACCTAATCTACTTCTCCCTTCGATTACACTTGTTGTCCTTTTAAATATAATTCATGAACCATTACAAAACTGTAGCCTACCCGATGATCGTTCATATTCAATTTCGGTCTTTTGATTTTAAATATCAAATAATTACAATGCACATTAACAAATTTACCATTCATTGACATGGTTTCATGAATCTTTAGATGATTTTAATAAATAGTCTTCAAGGATCATGGTGCCTCTGCACCATACTCCTGAGGTTGAAAATTTTCCATGTCCCATGGAAATGCTTTGGTGAGTTTGCAGAAACCTTCGCCTCTTGGTCTTCACTAGATCGATGCCTCCGTTGAACATCTCTTTCACCTATGACTCCCATCCATGGAGTTTATGAAGGTCACCTCCAATGGTGCTTCAGCCATTACATAGTCCACTCACCCATGCCACATCACAACCTTTTGTCCCTCACCTGGGAGTCCCATCATGCCTCTCTCCCCAGTCTATTGGTGACACACAAAGGACCATCCTCTCTAGCCCTGGATCATCTCTCATGATCCTCTTGGTAGACTTCCCATCCACCCACTTGCAGCTGAGTGAACCGGCACCATTTTGCAACCATAAACATCACAACAAGAACCCACCATTCTTCCTGGTGTAGCTTTCACCTACATACTTAGAATCTTCTGAGCTCTAATACCACTTGATGTAGATGGCATCAATGTTACTTCTTTATCTTCCCTTTTTTCACAATCTTTCACAAAATCTGCATTGAAGATACCTGAAATTTGTGCATCTTCCATATTATCTTTCTTCAAGAAATGAATTAGAGGCTTGTATCTTACAACATTCCAATCATTACTTTGTCAAATTCAGATAATAATATCAACTTTGATATCAAACTCACCAACTGACATTTCTCTGTCACCATGGTTTGGAATTGGTTCCACTACAAACATGCACTTGTGAATATAAGTTCACCACCTTTTCTCCATTTTCAAATTTTGAGATCAATATGCGATACTCTTCAACTATCAAATGGAATGATCTGTGATATCCTTTGTCTGAATACAAGAAATTCTGTGACATCAACTTTGTTCTTGGGTCACTCCCAAAGGTGACTATCAACATGATACCTCACAGGTTCCTCACGGGCATAAACAATTACTTCACATCTTTCATAACCATTTCAAGATTGAAACCAGTAGATAATAGTATGATGGTTCTTAAAATCGTTAGGTTTAAATCCATCCAAGCAGTCATACATGGTTCTTTTAAAAAACTGACCTTCATTGATAACTGGGACTGTTGTAAACCAATTAATAAATAACATAATATCTAACACTATTTATTGATAACTCAAAACCCAATATGAAAAACCAAATTGAACTCTTAAATGTTGATAGTCGATAATAAACACCCGATTCAATACATTCGATGAATAGCATTAAAATATATTTTTTCGATGCTCTGGTAAGTTGAATGAATTCCATTCATAATTGGGATTGTCATGATACAGAATAGATCATTTATATTTCTTTGTGAATAAAAATAAAGAGGAACTGAATCGAAGGAGATATAAAACTAGTCCATAAATGGATCTACGTAATAGATCTAAAAAAGAAAAATTAGCTTCAATAGATAACCAAAATGATTCTAAGAAAGGTAGCAGCCACCATTAATCAAATACCAAACATTTCATTTTGATTTATAGAATACATAATATTGGTGGCTCTTTGGCTGCAAGCCAGAGAGCCCTGATTCTCTTTTCCTCAATTTCACTATTCTATCTTGTAACCTAATCTACTTCTCCCTTCAATTACACTTGTTGTCCTTTTAAAGATAATTCATGAACCATTACAAAACCATAGCCTACCTGATGACCGTTCATATTCAATTTCGGTCTTTTGATTTTAAATATCAAATAATTACAATGCACATTAACAAATTTACCATTCATTGACATGGTTTCATGAATCTTTAGATGATTTTAATAAATAGTCTTCAAGGATTGTGGTGCCCCTGCACCACTAACCTTGTCCCAATCATCACAAATGCTTATGTGCCTTGTTTCATTGATTCCCTGTCTTTGCATAACTTCACAATATTGTATCTCAATGATCTGATCACCAAAATACATGCGACCTTAACTAAAGTTCATACATATCCCAAAATACCTTCTACTAACTTCACAAGCCATAATTCATCACACATTATCATCGCTAACCAAAAATGGAACAAAGTATATCCTGATTCTGTACTTAGTCATTTTCATGACTATTACTCCAGTACTAAAACTCTATGCATGCGCTCACTCCAACATAAGTGTTACCATAAATGAAAACCCTTAAGTGATCCCTAGTGCTCCAAAATATCACTTGCCAACAATCTCTCCCTTTGGCATTCATGGAAACACTTAGTGAAAAATGACTAATTGGCAAAAGCACTTCCTTCTACTAAATACATAGAACTCTTCTTTTCTTTTCTCTTTTCTTCTTTTATATATATGTTGGAAAGTTGAATATACTAGTGCATATGACTTAATATAGTTTGTTTATTATGGCAACAAAGTCATATGATATTTTGGAGTCAGCGCTTATGATAATAATATCAGAAATTGGCTAAGTGTTGAAGACTGGACAATATACAGAGTACCTAAAGGTCAAAGCATCAGCACACATGCATACAATAGAATTATGATATGTGCCCTAGAATTTATGTTGGTAAGACCATATTCATGCTAATTCAAAGAGCACATGATTAGAAGATTCAGTATGAGGAAGATACAGAGAGTTCAAGTTGCATAGACAGTGAATGCCAGAGAAGAAGAGTGCAAGCAGCCGACTATTGGTATTTTGGTTAGCGATTATATTATTGTTGTGTAAGGGCTATGCACCTATTATAATTAGGTTATAGACATGTAATTAAATTTTTTTGTAAACACACTTGATCCAATTCAATTGGAAGCATTATATGTAATCGGTTAAAGGGCCAACCTAGTTAATTGTTTTGTATGTGCATATATGTATTAGATGTTTCATTGTAATGAAGTAGGAGAGTTAATATAGAGTTAAGAGAAGCATCACAGAAGTGTGGAAATATTTTTTAAGATGTAGTCGATCTTTGCAAGAGGTCAAAGCATCAGTGAATCAAAGGAACTGATCAGACAAGCAGTGTCACAGTTCCAATTCATCCAGTAGATATAGTGTGTATTTGAGATCAGAAGGTTGTAGCCTTCACCACTTGAGCAGTGAGATATAGGATAGTGATTCCAAACCCCTAATAGGGTTATTGTAAAAGACTCCTAATAGGGTCTGACCCTTGACCTGGTCATTGTACTAAATATATTGTAAAGAAACTCCTAACAAGGTTAAGGATCTTCTAACAAGGATCATAAAACACTAGTACAGATTATTAGTGGGTGTCAATTCCCATTGGGGTTTCTACCTATTTGGGTTTTCCTGTAACCACATTAGTGTTATGTGTTGTGTTCATGTTTTCTATTTATGTTGATGTTCATTTGAATTCTTAAGCATTCAAGTTAAGTTTAAGAAGTAAAGTAAAAAGATCAAATTAAGTGAACACTAATTCACCCCCCCCTCTCAGTGTTCCCATTCCTAAAAATTGGTATCAGAGCTTTGGTCCTTAGTAAAGAAGTTTAACCACTTGAGGAGATCATGGAAAAAGTAGAAATGAAACATCTAAAAAGAAATCTTGAAGCTTCTCTTGAAGACCTGGACAGATCTGAAAAAGAAATTGGGGAACTAAAAGAAAAAGTCAGTGATGCTCAAATAGTCATCCAAAGGCTAAGAAAAGATTTGAAAGAATGCTCTACTAGTGATTTAGGGATAATGATCAAAAATCTCAATGAAGAAAATTCATCCCTAAAAGAACAGATTGAAGAATTGGATGATAAGCTGACCAATAATTAGGAAGGCTATGATGAAAAGATCAAAGAGAACCTTCAGCTGAATGAAGAATTAAGGCAAGAAAACATGGAAATCTTGGAGAAAGAAAAAACAAAGAAATCTTGGAAACTGAATTAAAAGAGGCTAAGAATCACATTGATAAATTGCACATAAGTAAGGACCTAATTGAATCATAGTTGTATGCTGAGAAACTTAAAGGAGATACTAGTGGCATTGGATTCAATGAAGCACAAAATTAGATTGACAACATGCAAGCAAGAATGAAAGCACCAGAAGACACCACAAATGCTAAGGAGGCTGGAAGTCAAGCTAAAGATCATGTTGAACCATCCAAGAATGAGTGCAAGCCAGTAGATTGAACTTGTTATGCATGTAACAAGCATGGACATATAGCAAGGAACTGTACAGAGGTAATACCTTTCAATGGTTACTGTTATTCATGCAATAAATTTATTCATAGACTATGAATTTTAAGACAAGTTAGAAGAACAAGACTCATCTTAATTAGAGAAATCAGAATCAACCAAATGTAAGAAGTTCTCAGAATGTTACATGTTAGATATGTAACTATAATGGTCACTCAGCTAGATAGTGTAAAATGGAAACCCATGTCAATGTACAAAGGAATATAACATCTCCAGTTATTTGTCACTCATGTAACAAGGATGGACACATCTCAAAGTTCTATAGATCAAGAATGCAAAATTAGGAAATCCCTAAAAAGCAAGAAGAATCAATACTGGACACCGAAAGAGAAGTCAAGTTTTTGAAAACTTCAAAAGATGCGAGCTTGATTTGGTCAGAGGTGAAGAAGGATAAGGTTGATGAGAATGTATTGGATGCATCCCTAGTGGACGCACCCTCTACATTTGAATAAATGGCCCTTAGGGTCATAAGGGGAGCTAATTTAGCTCTAGACCCCTACGTGGATGGTATACTCACCCTCAGAATATGCAACTTTGGATTTAACCTTTTGGAGAATAATAAAGGTTGTGTGCAAGAGTGCACTTCCTGAATGATAGCAAAACAAAAGTTGGAGATTTTCAATGAAATTTTGGTTTACGCAGCAAGCATTAATGGAAGAATTTTTACTTTAAAGTACACAAAAGATTCTAGATCTCTCATTGCATTTGAATTCAAAGTGTTTGGAGAGAAGAGGAGCCCTAGAATTTGAGTGTGAAGGATTGCAGATTGATTCACCAGTGTTTAGCAAGTGCATTTGATCAGTTGTGGAAGCCCTAATCTGTCATGCCGATTCAAAAGTCTTTAAGATCATTTGGAAAGAAATATACAAGTAATGGCTACTCCCATTATATTTGATGTGGCTGATAAGAAGAGATATGTGTTTAAGAGGCATCCATTCAAGTCCACACTAGACGACCTAGAAGGTGCATTCTCCCACACTCTCATGGGTTTTATGCATGTGGAAGATATTAGGGCATACATATATTGCAAGAAGGAACCAGTAGGTTTGGATAGAATAAGAGCGCACATGGAAACAATGATGAAACTTGATAAAACCTTCATGGATGAATATGTGTAGCTTGAAAACCACCTGATAATTGAATATGCAACTGCATATGAGTTCTATGATTCCAAATGGATAAAGATTCTACTAAGTAGGAATCATGATGACCTATTTTGTATAGGTGAAGTTCTAGTAAGGATCATAGGTGAGCTAATTCATGAGATGTCAGGTCTCTCTAAGATAGGCATCATTCTTCGAGTGGGAAAGGACACCAAAAAGCTTGTAGAATGGGCCTACAAATGAAGAAATAATAGGCGCAGAATGACAATAGATCCTATAGAGCAAAAAGACATCAAATTGATGTCCATGATACTGGGATACAGGTTCTAGCACACCAACAAAGTAAACAGTGTGTCAGCGGCCACCATTCTAGCAGCAATAAGGTTGGTAAGAGGGGATGGAGAATTTAATCTATGTGAAATTGTGCAAGCATAGTTGATAGACAACATAAGAGCCATCAAGCATGACAAGACCAAGATATTCAGGTTTTGGTCTCTAATAATCTATATGTACTTCCATATTCTTTGAAAAGTGTCTGATTTGTATCTAGACAAATCTATTCCCACAATGACATAGATATCTCTCAAGGCATGTACTGAAAGTACATTGAAGGATTTCGTGACATTGGAATTAAAGATGTTTAGGGTTAAAATGCAGATGATATACAGAATTCTAGAAAAGATAGTTGAAAAATACAAGGATGGTATTTTCTTTATGGTGGAGACTTATACAACATGCATGGAGGTTGTTGAACCAAGAACAAATTGGATTCATCCACTAGGATATGAAGTTGAAGAGCCTATTCTAGAGGCTTATGCTCAAGTTTTGTTGTCCATACCTAATGACCCCAATGAGCCTAGATGGGGGACTTATGAAGAGAAAACAAAGGAAGTAGATGTTGTATTGAACAACACAATAACAAAAAGAAAAGTTGCCAAGGTTACTTTGGAGATTTTGAAAATTCATGGAGTATCCCAAGCAGACCTAGATAAAGAAAGGCAAGAGAAGATTTATTTGGAAATAGAGAGCGTAGCTACAGAAAAGATAGAATATGATGATCCAAAGATGAAGAAGGTGAAAATGGAGAAGTCTGATGATCCAAAGGGTAAAATAGTTATTGCCCCTCTTGCACCCATAGAAATAATTGACCTTATTGCTCCTCTGAAGTATAAGATAATAGCAAAGAGGAAGAAAGAGATCAACACTATTCATCCATCCTCATGAGAAACAAGAAGCAAGATAAACACTCAAGCACCTCCAGAAGTAAGTTTAAAACCTAGTCCTAGTGTGCTAAGTTCAAGGATTATTGATGAAGGTGGGATAGATCAAGTAGGGAAGTTTTATGAGAAGTATAGTGAAATTGATAAGTTAGAAATTCATTGTCATGCCCATAATTTTACACTCAAATCACACCAACTTTTTTTTTGAAAAGGTTAAAAGATTAGTTATGTTTAACAGTTGTCTAATGTTCATGTGTTTAAACCCCGAGAGGGAGTTGGTAAACCTTCTGTTGAGGGGTAGCATGACAAGGGGTCATTGACAACGCTCACCCTGAGAGACTCACCTAAGACCTAGGTTGACTTAACAAGTTCAAGTTTCATTCCATTTGAATATACATGTAATAATTGGGTTAATAATCTTATGATCTAAAGTCCAAATTTATTCTTTATCTAAACATCTTACTCTAATCTAGTCGCCACTCCAAAATGAATTTTAGGCCTACTATTAGCTCATAATTTTAAGTCAAATGACTACTTACAAATATGTTACTTATATAATGAAATGTTCCTCCTTAACAAAAAAAAGTTAACCCAATTAAACCTATAGTATTGGATTCATTTAGTAAATAAACCACTAAGAAAAATTTAAATTACGATTTCCATTAATTAGAAACATGCTAACAACCCCCTTAATTAAATCAATGATAATTAAATTTTTCTAATAATAATTATATTAATTATTAGTATTTAATAATTAATACAATTATTAGATAACATCATAAAATGAATTATTAAATTCTAATTATATTAATTAACTCTATCTATTAATTAATACATTTATTAGATAACAAATTAATTAATCATTCAATAACAAAATTAATTATGATATAATATTTATATTAATTAATAATATTCAATTAATATAAATATTAAATCACAAACTAATAAAATTAATTATTAATTAATATTTAAATTAACAATTAAAATAATTTACAAATAAAATCATTAATAAACAAAATTATTAATAATTAAATTTATTAACAAATAATATTTATAAAATAAAAATTATAATTAAAAAAATTATCAATAACCGAAATTGATTTTAGAAAAAAAATAAAATAGAAAAAATAAAATCTAAAATATCAACCATAAGTTTTAGTTTATAGTCCCCAAGGGACTAGGGGCGTGAGTCCTCCCACGCTACCATGCACAGGGGAGTACCCTGCCACAAGAGGTACTCTCCTACGCATGGCAACGCAGAGGAAGGGGGTGGGGCCCTAGGGAGTGGTGCCCACGGGTCCCCCCCTATACATAAATATTATTTTTTTTACATTTTTTTTTTCGTAAAGTTTTTTTCAAAAAAAATTTCAAAGAGATCTTGGCATAAATTTTTTTGTTATATGTAATTTTTTTGATTATATATTATTTAACATATAATAAACAACTAATTTTTTTTTATAACCAATGCAAGGGTGGTTTGTTTATTTAATATTATTTATTTATTTATTTTTATTTTTTTTCAATAATAATAAACAAAAGCATATTATATTTTTTTGAATCTCAAAGCATGTGTTAAAAATTTGTTTATTTATTCTAATATTATCAACTTATCATGTCAATCACTTTATGATTGAGTTTTGTAAATCATATTTGTTTTTGCAAGTTGTTGACTTATCAACTAGGGCTTCTTGGGGTGGGATCCCAGGTGGGTCCCATCTTCTAACTAGGCTTGTAGGCCAAATAGACTTAGGTATATTTTTTATTTGTCTTAATCCACATGGGCTGGAATATATAATAATATATTGACTGTGTAGTGGAAAATGTATGGGA
The DNA here is from genome assembly GCA_027943335.1 of Chamaecyparis obtusa. Lineage (NCBI taxonomy): Eukaryota > Viridiplantae > Streptophyta > Pinopsida > Cupressales > Cupressaceae > Chamaecyparis > Chamaecyparis obtusa. The sequence goes on from BSBK01001197.1 coordinate 441,952, forward strand.
AATTTTTCCCATACATTTTCCAGAGACTTGTAGGTCTCTTTTTCTCATTTCTCTTGTATTTTTTTTTACTTGTTTTCTTCCTTCACTTTGTTGATTTATTTCTCTTCCCATCTAGTTTTTTTTGTCTTACTTAATTTAAGGTGATTGTTATTCCTACAACCACAGAATCAACTATGATTGTATTATAAAATTTTATCAAAAGCAACTACTAAACTTTGAAATTGTAAACTTCATTATTTCTATGAATTGATCCTAAACATGAATAACTATTTTCACAAAATAATGATTCAAATTACTAAGGAGATTTCCACAACAAAATTTTGTGAACTCTTCCTTACGTTATTCATCATACATTAATCAGCAACACTAACATTAATATTTCTCAATGACCATTACAAGAACTCAAGGAAAACTAATAAGCATTACTACAATATCATCAACATGTTAACATACATCTTGATACATGTATCAAATTTCATATTTTAAAAGGCTTTCAAAGTAACAACTTAATACATTGACAACTTCCTTGGAACAATATTTCATATCAACAAAAATAAAACTATCAACAAGATATTCATACATCTCCTCATAACTTAAATACAACATCACTTGTTACAATCACAAGACTTGGAGTTATTCTCCATTACAATATACATTGAACTCATGGGATTCACATGATTCCCTTACAATAACATTACACACAATACAAAAGTGATACAACTCAAATCTGTAAACATCATCATATTTTCTCAAAAGTCCTTCTTCAACATGAAGTCTCCAATGGCTTCCAACCTACAAATAAACATGGATAGACCATGGGATGCTCACCTCCCATCCTAGGCTTCTATGAAGCCACCCCTGAGCTTGGGGAACCATCACAAAGACAAGGAGACAATCAAGCAAACCACAATAACAACAACATAAAACACAATGAAATCTCCCTTCCAAGGCTAACACAAAGAGTCTTAAAGTGACTCACAAAATAGGGTGAAGGTGGAACCATACTCAAGGGGAGAAAGCACATCTCATGATAAGAGATAAGCCATCACTTGGCTTCCTCATCATGTATTTTTCACCACAAACACAATCTCATTAACTCCTTATGCCCCCCAATATACAAAACAACAAAGGAGATGGCTACATGGAGCCCATACATCCATGTTTCATCTCTCTCCTATCCAAGGAGAGACTCTACACCCTTTATTGTCCCAACATTCCCTTCACCCCCAAGGCTACTCTTGCCTCCCAAGGGTGAGTATGGCCTTGAGAACACTCCCATAATACAAAGAAAATCAAGAAATTCAAGAGCTCCATGAAAACTTCACTTTCACAACACAAGGAAATAACACTACAACAAAACTAAGATTCACATAACATTCATTACCACAAAAAGATAAAGATCTCAACCACATACACTACAAGAAATAATAACTACATTTTGCATACAAACAAATAACATACAAGATATCTCTTTCTCTCAACATGAAAACAAGAATAAGAAAAATGAAGAATACCACCAACCTTAATCCAAGCTATGGAAGAAAGTTGATGAAGAGCTTTTCCACTTTTCAAAGTCCTCTCCAAATTAGCCAATCTCTAAATCTAGAGAATGGGTGTCAAACTCTTCCAAAAGAAGAGTCCCCTCTAAAAAGGCCTCCACACACTCTCCTAGGGATAGGATCTCTCTCTAATTGGATGACCTTCCCAAGCTTCTTACATGGTTTCCAAATAAGGATTCCTAAAAAGGTTTCCCAAAAAGTGGACCAAAGACTTACCACTTTATTGGATGAAACATTACCCAAGACCTTGCTTCAAAAGTGGATTTTCGGCTATTTTGAAAATCCAACATTTGGAAGGGTCTTTTGGTCAACATGGGGTTGTCCTATGGTTAAAAATTTCCCTTACCCATAGGTATATCAAGTGGGCTTACTAAAAATAGCCCTAACACTTCCCTAGACACCTTTTAAGTCCCCCAAAAAACCCATGTGAAGCTCAAATTCAAAATTCCAAGACAAGACATAACCTTAAGCTCCCTAACCAAGGATTCTCATGGGGATCCTAAAGGGTACCTTCCTAGGTTGGTGTTCAACCAATCCCCAAGTGGATATGTCATGGCCACAAGTACACACACATGTGTCAAGTGACACAAACAAAAAAGACACATCACAAGCCATGTGGCATATCCACTTGGGCATTCTTAAATAAATAACATTTACAATTAACATATAAATCAATTACATTCATGCACCATACTTTTACAAATTAAATACATTACAATGAGGTTTTTTACTTCTCACTAGAAGAAACCTTGGCTCAAAAAAATTTTCACATTAGTCTCTACGATGGTTCCCCAAATTTACCATGGCCTATTTCCCTACACACTCAAGTCCAATATTAGTAGTCCAAGGAAATAAAACATGTAAATTCATAACATTAATAATCAAGATAATTCATCTATCATTTCATAATTCACATGACATAATCATTCATTTATAACTTACATAAATCTCATCATGAAATATACAATTCATCACTAAATTAAACTTGGACATAATCATTGCATACATAATTTCAATTACAATTAAATGTCATCATGACACTCATAAACTTCACCTAAGTAATTAAATTTCAATTCATAATAGGAATCTCATCGTATCATAATTGAATCAAATCTTCATTTCCTAGTTACTTACGTAAGCATATAAAATCTGTCACATCATCACAACATTCATAAATCAAAATAACCATAATTTAGAATTCATATTTATGTCATAAAAAGGTCATCAATAATTTATCACCTAACATTTAACTTGAAATGAAATACACATCTCAACTTTATTCATTTATTGATTTTCACTTTCCTAACAACTCATATCGACATAAATTCCCTAATTGCACATCTCAGTATTTCATCTAAATCAATCATCATAATGTCATTCATAATGTATCATAAAGTCAACATTGTGAGTAAAAAAAGCATCATAGAATGTAATGTATTCTCATCTACGATAATCAAATCTTTGTCTAAAAGAGTAAAATCAACTAAGCTAATCAAAACATTAAGCCAATTACTAGGGCTAACATAACGATAATGGAAAAACCATGGTGGGTCTAGGGTGAGGCCTCACATTCATGGAATGATTGTCGAACATATGTTGAAGTTCAAAAAGACAGTCCTAGAATTGAATAATACGATTCTAGATAATGTATGGAACATATTAGAATTCCTAAAAAGACAAGCTATTGAAGAGGATCAAAGGATTAGAGAAAAGACTCTAGATGACAGCTTACCAGTATGTTCTCTAGAGGAGAAATTTTTTTTGTTAGATCTAGTGAAGCCACATCTTAAGAACCAAGTCAAGGACTTTACATATAATGGACAAGAATTATGAATTGGTTGCTAAGGAAATAGAGAAAGCATTTGAGAAGGTCTTCATGAACAAGAACATTTACCCATCTGTTGCGCCTATAACTCAAGTGCCCACAAAGGAAGTCAAGGTGGAAGAGCCCACTAATGTACCTATGATAGGTCCCCAGGACTCAGCATCTATAGTTGAAGAACATATAGAGGAAGATAAGTCTACGCCCATGATAGAGTCACTAAATAATAGCACCATCATTATTGACAATGTTGAGATTGCAATGGCGGCTACAGATAAGGACTTAGACAAGTTTGAAGAAGCCTTTGTAAGCACACAAGAGGCTAAAACACTGTGTGGTGGTAACTCACCTAAGATAGAAAAAGAAACAGAAAAAGAAGAAGGAAAAAAAACACCACAAGTTGAAATGTTAATAAAATTAAAGCAAGAAGCAGTGGATAGCACTCCTTCTATATCATTATTGTCAAGATTGACACCTGACTTGACTAGTTTGGATTCATGGGGAGAAGAAGAACTGATCAAGATCAGCATCTTAGATATGGATAAGGCCAAGGAGAAAAAGGTAATGAGGAATCCCCTCTTTTTAGAATCAGTAAATATCTTGAACAACCTGTTACCAGTAGATAAGAAAGTGTCCAAGGTACACTCTATTGATGATGTAAGTGCAATTCTTTCACAATTCAAGAGTAATTTCTCTAGCTTGGAAAAATTAGCATCATTAGTTACAGAGGAGAAGTATATGTAGAAAATACTAAATGAGTTGGTCAATAACTTCTCACTAGACTTTAGTTCACTCAAAGTTGGACAAGCAACTTTGAAAGAGTTTGCAACAAAAGGAAGGAAAATTATGGCCGACTGTATGAATCAAGATAAGTTGACAGTCGATCACTATAAGAATATTCAAGAAGTAGAGGCCATGATTGAAAAGGTGAGGCTATCAGTAGAAGATCCCTCTACTGATGTAAACATGTGTAATAATATATATCAAGGATAGATTGACAAAATTGAGAAGGCAAAAAAAGAGATGTCAAAGATAAGGGCTACACAGACTCAGCTTAGAAATGCTCTTGCACCCTCCCTAGATGTGTTAAATTAGAATATCAAGGAGATCAATGCCACCATGGTGAAATATGATCAAGTTCATAGTTTATACTTGGAGAAGATGGAGAAACTACAATATGCCTTATGCGCCCATCTCTAAACAATCAATGCATTGATTGCATTTTAGAAGCAAGAGATCCAAAATTTATAGATTGCATACTTAGATGTATTATCAGTGTAAGTACTTGTATAGATTCAGTTTTGTAACAACTTTGTCATTAATGTCAAAGGGGGAGTATGTATAGAATATGGAGCTATAGTTATGTAAATAAAATGTATAGTAAGAAGATATAAGGGAGATATAAGATAGATTATGATTAAGTGTTTTTTGTATTAAGGGACAGTTAGTCACTTTGCCATATACCTTTGTTGCCATCAATGAAAAAGGGGGAGATTGTTGTAAAGTTGACTATACTGGTGTATATGACTTAATATAGTATTTTCATTATGGTAACAAAGTCATATGATATTTTGGAGTCAGCGCTTATGATAAGAAGATCATAAATTGGCTAAGTGTTGAAGACTGGACAATATATAGAGTACCTGAAGGTCAAAGTATCAGCGCACATGTATATGGTAGAATTATGGTATGCACCCTAGAATTTAAGTTGGTAAGACCATTTTCATGCTAAGTCTAAGAGCACATGATCAGAAGATTCAGTATGCGGAAGATACAAAGAGTTCAAGTTGCGCAGATAGTGAATGACAGAGAAGAATAGTGCAAGCAACTGACTGTTGGTATTTTGGTTAGTGGTTATACTATTGTTGTGTAAGGGCTATGCACCTATTATAATTAGGTTATAGACATGTAATTAAATTTTTTTGTAAACACGCTTGAGACAATTCAATTGGAAGCGTTATATGTAATCGGTTAAATGGCCGACCTAGTTAATTATTTTGTATGTGCATATAAGTATTAGATGCACCATTGTAATGAAGCAAGAGAGTTAATATAGAGTTAAGAGAAGTAGAGAAGAAGTGTGTGAATATTTTTTAAGATGTATTAGAGATTTTCAAGAGGTCAAAGCATCAGCACATCAAAGGAAGTGATCAAACAAAAAGTGTCACAGTGTCAGTTCATCCAATAGATATAGTGTGTATCTGAGATCAGAGGTTGTAGCCTTCACCACTTGAGCAATGAGCTCTAGGATAGTGATTCCATACCACTAACAGGGTCTAAACCTTGACCAAGTTAGTGTACTAAACATATTATAAAGAAACTCCTAACAGGGTTAAGGATCTTCTAACAAGGATCATAAAACACTAGTATAGATTATTAGTGGGTGTCAATTCCCACCAAGGTTTTTACCAATTTGGGTTTCCCCATAACCACATTGGTGTTATGTGTTGTGTTCATGTTTTCTATTTACATTGATGTTCATTTAAGTTCTTAAGCATTCAAGTTAAGTTTAAGAAGTAAAGTAAAAAGATCATATTAAGTGAACATTGATTCACCCCCCCGTCTCAGTGTTCCCATTCCTAACAATATATATATATATATATATATATATATATATATATATATATATATATATATATATATATATATATATATATATATATATATATATATATATATATATATATATATATATATATATATATACATATACATATACATATACATATACATATACATATACATATATGTATATGTATATGTATATATATATATATATATATATATATATATATATATATATATGTATATATATATATGAATATATCTCTATATATCTATATATATGTATGTATGTATATATATATATGTATGTATGTATATACATATATATCTATGTATATATATATATATATATATATATATATATATATATATATATTTATGTATGCATATATATATACATATATATGTATATATATAGATATGTATATATATATATATATATATATATATATGTATGTATGTATGTATGTATATATATATATAAATATGTATGTATATGTATGTATGTATGTATGTATGTATGTATGTATGTATGTATATATATATATATATATATATATATATATATATATATATATATATATATATATATATATATATATATATATATATATATATATATATATATATATATATATATATATATATATATATAATTTTTCCTTCTTACATTTTCTCTTCTCTTACTCTCCCTTTAACATCAATGGCAAAGGCATTTAAAACTTTAAAACTTCTAAGCACAAAAAGACTTAGTGCTTACTCACCAGATTTAGAATATCTTGGAAAGAATCTTCCAAGGTATTCACTTCCTCTACCCATGACTTAATCAAGAGTTCAATGACATGGATTAGTCCATTCAGTGCATAGGATGGTGTTTCTTCTGCCTTCAGCTATGTGGGGATAGACTTGGATCCTTCTATCTTCATCATCTCTGAGAGATGAGCTTCAATCATAGATAGCTTAGGAGTTGTTAAACTCTCTAGGAAACTGAATCTATCCACCACTCTCCCTTTCTCTACATTCAAAAAACTTATTTTATCCAAGAGCTTGGATGTCTATTTATCCATTTATACCACATTTTGTGAAGATGTTTCACAACTAGCCATCAATTTGTCAAGGGTAGACCTATCTTTAGCTATGATATCTTCAATATTTTTCACATGCCTACAAGGATTTATATAGTAACTATATATTTTTATTCCTTGTGTTACACAACTCTTAGCCTTAAGTGTATTTTCCTTAAGAATGTCCAAGTCCCATGAGATGGACTGATAAACTTCTTTCAATTTCTTCTCCAAAAAGCTCTTATTTGCCTTATGTTTTGCAGTCTTCAGCAGTGACTCAAAGTGACTTTCAAAGTTGTCCAATGCCATGCCTAGGTTCTCTTCCTCATCCTTACCTTGAAAATTAATAGGTGTAGGGAGTAATTTATTTACCTTGACTCTTTTATCTCCATTTTGTATTGATATTTCCTTAGCCTTAGCAAAAGCCATGAAAGATAGCCTCATGAGCTCATCCCCATCCATGCTCTCTACATCTTTACTCACTAGTTTGGCCATACTTCCCAAAAATAGAGTAAGGGATGTGTCAGATTCTTGTTTTTTCTCCATTATAATCTCAACTACTTTCTTTTTTCCAGTCTCTTCTACCTACCTTTCTTCTTGTTGTATTTCCTTCTCCTGTGGCTTTTCTTTTTGTTTTTCCTCTATTTTCTCCTCCTCTATCTACCCTTCTTCTTCAAATATCATCACACTATCTAAGTTATCTATAAATGGATCATTTATATCATGTGAAGTGTCAAGGGTCATAGGCACATAGGAGAAAAAGAAGTATGGTTGCATTCTAGCCTTGCTTGTTTGTTCACTTCTACTATCTTGGAACTTTCTCCCAATCCCAAAGGTGTAGGCTTGGTGACCTTGGGAGGTGAAGTCTTCTTCAGCATATCACTCATTAGGATTTGATCCAGTTCCTTTTGAGTGTCCTCTATTACTTCATCATATTTCGTTGCCATGATTTTCACCAATCTAGCCTTGGTCCTGAACAAGGGTTTCAATTCTTTTATTATCCTCTCCCTTTCTTGTATTGAGACAATAGGTAATATGTCCTCAATAGCCTTGTTCCTAATGTTTCCATCTTCATACTGAGCCAATTGTTTCCTAATATCCAACTTGCTATATAGTTCCTTAGGAATGCTTCCTTCAATTTCTAGCAAGTTTTTCTTGAAAACCAACAAATGTTCAATTATGTTGTCCTCAATGATTGCCTAATTTTTAGGGTCATATCTTTTGTAGTATCTATCCACTGTCCTCACATTTCCATTTGTTATCACTCTCTTTTGAAACTTTTCAATGTCTAGCTTCCACAGGTCTTGTGTTCTTTTCTGAACTTTTTCTTCTTCCTTCTTCTTCAATTCCACTTCTACCTCTTTTTCCTTAGGGCTACTTTGCTTTGTAGACCTTGTAGATCTTCTAGGAATGTTCACAGGTACAATTTATTATGTTTTCTTCTCTTGTGTAGGTGATAGGTCAATTATGTCTGGTGTAGGGCTTACTACCTTCTCAGCTTCAGAGGGAGTAGGTGCATCGATAGCCAAGCTAGAAGATGCTTCTAACATCTTAGTTCTTATATTTTTCAGCTTCTCCCTAGTAATTCCTACTTTTGCAGTGATATCCTCAACAATTTTACTAATATTTATTTTTGTTGTCACTTTTTCTTATTCTTCTCTGATCTTTTCTAACTTTTCCCTATATGTTCTCCATCTCTCTTCAGTAGGGTCTATTTCTTCTTCCAATACATGCTCTACCCGCATAGATAATATCTCAAAATTGACTTCATACCCCATAGGGTAACATCATTTCTTTCTAGGTTCTACCACCTCAAATAATACAAAATTAGTTTCAACCATGAAACATATTTTATCCTTATACCTCTCAACTACATCTTCAGGTATCCTATACCTTTCCTTCTTCTAGCTTTGTATAATTTTAGTCATAGAAAACAATTCTCCATCTACCCAATTCTTATCCTATCTTTGGTAGCTCTTAGAGATCTGAATTCTAGTAGGTACATTATGCTTCCATGCCCTAGGGTGCATACCAAGAACTTGCACACAATGAAGATATACATATGAACCAATAGTTATCCAAACCTAAATGCCTTAGTCTTTTCTATGTTTATAACCTTTACATTTTATAGAAAATGTTGTGCAAGAACTTCGTAAAGGTTGTACTTATTGTTCTCCTTAACCATTTTTTTAATCCATCATAATGACTCTGGCTGATATAGATTTAGGTTTGTTGCTATAGAAAAATGTATAACCCAATATAATTGCCACTAATCTTACATCTTGCTGATAGATATCATTAATTGTCATTGCTTTGTTATCCCACTCAAAATGGGTTAGGGTTTCCACCTATTTTCTTATATTCTTCTCTACAACAGGAAGGGCTCCATCATTATCTAAATCTATTATTTCATGAATCATCTATGCACATATATTTACTATTTGTTCACCAATCCATATGAATTGGTCATGGATTCTACTAAGGATTATCTTAAATCATTCAGTTTCAGTGAATTTCACTAGTAGAGTTAGCTTAATGATATATTGATCCTCTAGGTGCTTAAACTCTTCTACCATTGCTCCATCTTCTTCTATTATTGCATCCAATTCACTATAGATGTTTACATCTCCTATGATCTCACATTTTCAATGAATATATGCCCTAATGTCCTCTACATGCAACATTCCATAAGGGGTTTGTGAAAATGCTCCTTCCAGATTATCCTCACAAGATTTGAATGGGTGTTTCTTAAACTTATACCTAGGTCTATCTACAACATCAAATATTACTGGTGCATCCATAACTTCTCAGAGAATATAAAGTCTAAATACCTTCAACACGCTGAATCTAGAACTTTTCTTCACATGATCACACAATATCTCTACTAGATGATTGAAATGCTTCACAACTTAGCTCTCCTTAGTTGTTGATTAAAAAATGATGTAGAAAAGATATCCTTTCAGCTCTTTTATCCTTCACAAGTTGATTAAGTGCATTAATCATAGGTAGCTCCACTTCACATGTTGTCCAATGAATACAAATCTTGTGAACATAGAAAATGAATCTCCAAGTGTTGCACTCTCAACCACACACTCCACCATGTTTGCAAACATGAAATCTAAGCTCACATGATCTTAAGCCATATAATCAGGGGATGGATATATTTTGTTATATGCATCCATTTCTCCCCCTAAGGCCATGCATCCTTCTAGGTCAATGTCTCAAAGAATTCATCATGCGAAGACATAGTATCATCTAATGTTTCTCTCTGAACCAATGCCTTATTGAACTCTTTCACCTTCCATATCTTGTCATCCTCTTTAATTTTTGATTTCTTGAAGTGATTCTCAAACTCATTCATATACTCATTAAGACTTTTACCACTGTCACCAACATTCTTCTTTATAACCATAGGAGGTGGTCCTCTTGGTTCTCTTGGTCCTCTTATGTTGTCTTCTCCATTGTATCTACAAAACTTCGCTATGTGTCCAAGGTTGTTGCATTTGTAACATGTAGAAGGTCTCCTTCTATCCTAATTTACTTATAGCTTACAATACCTTATAGTATGGCTAAAGTAATTGCATTTGAGGCATGTGATCTTGGCTGTTGACTCTTTTCTGACATAATCTTGTTTATACCTAGACTGATATGTTTTTCTAAAATCTACCTTCTTGTGTCCATAATCATAACAATTATAGAAATTACCAGAAAAGGGTTTGAAAGGGCCTTTACCTTTGTAATCTCTTCTCATGTGTCCAACTTTGTTGCATCCAAAGCATCTACCTCTGAAAGGTCTGATCTGTTCTTTAGGTTCTTCATGATTAGGTCTTTCTTTAGTCTTCACTTCATTTGCTTCTTCATTAGTCTTAGAACATTCTTCTTCATTTAATCCAACTCTAGTCATGTCTCCTTTAGATTTTTGTCTCTCTCTCTTTGTTCATCAATTTTATCACTACTCGTGTATTTTCTCAATGTGTAATTTGGCTTGAGTGAGTTCTCCTTTAATGATCTGATTGTAGTTCTCCAATTCTTGATATTTATCCTTGTAATGGTCAAGTTTAGTCTTCATTTGTCCTATTTTCTCATTTTCTTCTTTTAGTGACTCTCCAACTTTGTTTCTTGCATCCTTTTCATGTTGAATCTCTTTAATCATTAGAAGATTGATTTGTTCTTTTTCTTGCTCTAGCTTTTTCACTAAATCTGTGTTGGAAATATAGATGCAGTAAATGAGAGGGGGGGGGGGGGGTGAGTCAGTTAACCACAAAAATATTACCACTGATCCCTTAAATATCTTAAAAAATTATTTACTGTGCCACTCGGTAAATATACAAAGAAATGCTGAAAACTTGATCCTTGAAGTGTGTAATAATTAAACTATTCTTAAGCATTCATCACTGATTAACTTACATGAATAAAGAAAATAACATGAACACAAGAGACACTAGATTTACCATGGAAACCCAATATGGGAAAAACCACCAATGTAACTAGTTACTATTTTTCACTCTTCTGAAGTGATGCCCGGTTAGAAGCCAACCTGGTAAAAGGTTACAAAACACACTCTTAGGTGTGACCTTGTTAGAGGATTTAATCACCCTACTAGGAGTGGCCTTGTAAGAGGTCTTGAAACAATTCAATAGAACTATTACCTTGTTAGAGGATTTACAAAATGGTTGTTAAACCAACTCGGTTAGGAGATTTTGATATCACTACTACAATTGCTAGAGAGTAACAATGAAATAACCTGCAACTAAATTGCTAAATATAGATCTTTGTTCTACTTCACTAGATCCTTACTGATCAATTAAATCTTTGCTGCTCCTCAAGGATATCTGACCATCCTTCAAAATTCACACACACCTTTCTTCAAAATGATTTCTGCATGCTATATATCTCTTATTCACCATTTGATCTTCTATATATATATGCCATTTCATAATCATTTAGATTGTCAAGTTGGCACTAATAATTATTATAATAGTCGGCTGGGATAAACAAATTGTAATAACAAAATTCTTTGAAAGGGTCGACCTTGCTCGGTAAACATTAATCTTGAAAAGATTTCCTTCGGTGACCGAGAGAACTCGGTAACCATAATGAATTCTACAACATCCTTTGGAGACCGAGAGAGCTCGGTAACCACTAATTTTCCTTCGATAACCGAGGAGGCTCGGTTAACACTGTTATCCTATCATGTTTCCTTTAGACACCTGAGAGAACTTGGTAGAGACTAAAAACTACCTAGCTGACTGACTGAGCTTAGTAGATATTGAGGACCACTTAGCTAACCAACTGAACTCGGTAGATATTGAGAACCGCTTAGCTGACCAACTGAACTTGGTAGATACTAAGAACCACTTAGCTGACTAACTGAACTTGGTAGATACTGAGAACCGCTTAGCTGACCGACTGAACTCGGTAGATAGTAGGAATGATAATTGATATGACATTTGTGTGACATCAAAGACAACACATAGCTAATCCAAAAATGTCCTTCAGATAATTGTATCCAACAATCTCCCTCTTTGCCATTGATGGCAACACAACATGTCATAGCACAATGAAATTTCATAGAGAAACCAAGAGTAAGAAACATATCCTTAGCTTCATTCTGATTCCCATCATCTTCAACCTTCTTTCTCTAACTGAGAGCTCTTCCTCTTAACTTCTCAAATTATTCTTCTTAGAAATTTCTTGAAATGACAGCAAACTCTCCCTCTTTGACAACACATGCCAAAGACAATTTACATAGTTTTGGTAAATATCAATGTACCTTATGTACTGATTCATATGCAATGATTCCCTGACTATGCTGCATCAACTAATTGATCTTCAGCATGTTCTGGTTGATGCATCACTAAAACTTTATTTAGTGAACCTCGGACAGGGGAGTGACCCCTAACTTTCCTCTTAGATACAAGAATGCATCCTTAGGTAGTGGTTTGGTGAAGATATCTGCAATTTGTTCTTTTGTATGAATATATTCCAATCTGATTTCCTTGTCCTGCACCAATTCTCTGACAAAGTGATATTTAATTGCAATGTACTTAGTTTTGGAATGCATTACTAGATTCTTTGAAATATTTATTGCACTTGTATTATCACAAAACATAACAACTGGTTCTTTGATCTCAACCTTCATGCCTTACAAAAGCTATTTAAACCATATAATATTAGAGTAGTTTACTGCTGTAGCAACATATTCTACTTCTGCTATGGATTGGGATGTGCAATTTTTCTTTTTACTAGTCCAAGATACTAACCTCTTGCCAAGAAAGAATGCACCACCACTTGTACTCTTTCTGTCATCAATGTTTCCTACCCAATCAGCATCAGTAAACACTTTTAAATCTAAATTGCCTCCAAATTTATACCACAAGCCATAATCTTCAGTTCCCCTTAAATACCTCAAGATTCTTTTGATTGTCATCATGTGATTTTCTCTGGGTTTAGCCGAGAATCTTGCCACTATTCCAACTGCTAAGGCAATATCAGGCCTTGTGTGTACTACATACTGTAATTTTCCAATCATTGATCTGTATAAGGTCTGATCTGCTTCTTTTGAATCATCTTTGGTAAGCTTTAGTCTAGTACACATGAGTGTACCAACTGGTTTTGAATCTTCCATACCAAATTTCTTAAGTATTTCCCTGATATATTTAGACTGAGTAATGTAGATACCATTTTTGTTCTGCTAAATCTGAAGTCCAACAAAGAATTTTATCTGACCAAACATAGACATTTCAAATTCTTTGTTCATAAGATCTGAAAATTCTTTGCACTGATCATCATTTCCTATAAACACAGTATCATCCACAAATATTTCTGCCAAAACAATTTTGTTATCTGATCCTTCTTTGATGTATAAATTGCTGTTGTCATTAGCCCTTTTGAAATCAATTTGAGTAAGATATTTATGTAATCTTTCATACCATGCTTTAGGAGCTTGTTTCAGACCATACAATGCTTTGTGTAATTTGTAGACCATATCCCTTTTGTTTGGATCAATAAAACCTTCAAGTTGCTCAATGTAGACTTCTTCCTCAAGAATACCATTGAGAAAAGCAGATTTGATATCCATCTGATATAACTTAAATCCTTTATGTGCTATATATGCAAGTAAAGTCCTCTAATCTTGCAATAGGAGCAAAATTCTCTCCATAATCTATTCCTTCTTCTTGAGAATATCCTTTACATACCAATCTTGCTTTGTTTCTTGATACTTGACCATCTTCATTCAATTTATTTCTGAATACCCATTTTGTCCCAACTACATTTTTATCTTTAGGCCTAGGTACAAGAGTCCATGTCTTATTTTTCTCTATTTTCTCTATTTCTTCATTCATAGCCTCAATCCAACTTTCATTTTCTAATGCATCTTTGACATTTTTAGGTTCAAAATCAGCAAATAAACATGTACCTTTTAGTTTACTTCTTGTCATAGTACCATCTGATTTGTTTCCAATAATCTGATCTGGTTTATGATGCTTTCTGACGTACTTGGCTAATACAGGTTCCTTGCTTCCTGAATGAGTTACATTGTCATCTTCTTCATCTTCAGGTTCAGATTGCTCAAGCTCGGTAGATACTTTCTCGGTAGCTTAAGACTGAGACTCAGTACTTTGTGACTTGGTTAGAACTTCTTCTTATGACTCGGTTACTGTACTGGGCTCGGTAGATGTAGTCTCCTTACATGTGTCTAGCAATGTATCAGGTTCAATGTAAACAAATTTTTTGTAGTCCTCTGGTTCCTTTTTGCTTTCTTCTTCAATCTTTTCTGCAAACTCATCAATTCTCACATGTGCACTTTCTATGTTTTTGTGAGTAGACAAATTTAGACATCTATATGCCTTACTTTTGCAAGAATATCCCAAAAATATTCCTTCATCACTTTTTACATAAAATTTTCCTTTTCTAGATTCTTTTAAGATGTAACATTTACTACCAAATACTTTTAGGTAACTTACATTTGGTTTGTAGCCATACCATAGCTCATATGGAGTCTTGAATGTGTCTTTTCTCAGCTGTACTTAGTTCAAGGTATGAACTACAGTGCTGATAGCTTCCTTCTAGTATTTCATAGCAATGTTCTTTTCAATCATTAGAGTCCTTGCACAGTCCATGATAGATATGTTCCTTCTTTTAGCTATTCCATTATGCTCAGGAGCTCTCAAAGCTGATACCTATCTTTTGATTCTTCTTTCAATGCAGAAATTATTGAATTCATGGGAGATGAATTCACCACCTCTGTCTGATCTCAAGCATTTTATTCTTTTTCCTATTTCCTTTTCTACTCTTGCTAAATATCATTTGAACTTCTCAAATGCTTCAGACTTTTCTCTTAAATACATATCAGTCATCATTCTAGAATAATCATCAACAAAGAGAATAAAGAATTTTTCTCTGGTATAGCTCTCAATTCCAATAGGTCCACATAAATCAATATGCACAATTTCCAAAATATCTTCAGACTGGTAGTTTTTACTTTTGAAACTAGACTTTCCCATTTTACCAATTTGACAATTCTTGCATAGACCAACATCAGGTTTCTTCAAAGTAGGAATACCTCTTACTTTCTTGAATTTGCTTATTTTCATCATGTTGTCAAAATTTACATGACATAACCTTTTGTGCCATAACCAACTTTCTTCAATTTGAGCAATAAAACATGACTAATCACCAAGATCAAGATAAAATAGGTTACCTTTGGTCTGTTTGCCTGATCCTATCAGTTTTCCTTTGTCATCCAGCAGTCTTGCTTTGCCATTCATGAATTCAACCTTGAATCCAATGTTGATTAGTTGTGCTACACTTAGAAGATTATGCTTTAGTCCTTCGACCCAATATGCATTATCACATATAAGTTCTTTGGTTAATGAAATTCATCCCTTTCCTTTTATACAATAGGGTTCATTGTTTCCAAACCTTACATTACCACCATCAAAGTTTTCAAATTGTTCAAACTTGGTCCTATGACCAGTCATATGATGTGAACATCCACTATCTATAATCCATGTATCATTCTTGCTTATATGAGAGATAACTGTCATCTCATCTTCATCATTATTAGATTCATCTTTTACAGCAATGAAAACAATTTCTTCTTCACTATCATCTAAATCTTTAGCTAAGAAACATGTTTTCTTACCTTTATCCTTGAATGATTTGAAATTTTTGTTGCCATTGTACTTGTAATTTTTCTTCTCATCTTTTCTTTGCTTGTTTGGACACCTAGCTGCATTATGACCAATTTCTTCACATGAAAAATAGATTAAATGAGTTTTACCTCTGTATTTTCCTCTGCCTCTTGAATACTTCTTTGCAAGTAATGCTTCAATAACTTCAAGATCATTATCAGAAGTTTCCTCTGATTCTTCTTCACTTTATGATTGGATTTTCTTCCCTTTCTTGAGTGAAAGTTTGGCCTCAAAAGCTGATTCAATATTTTTAGAAGTTGGAACATAGTTGTCATAGTTATCCAATTCAAAGGCTGTCAATCTTCCAACTAAGGCATCCAAAGTTATATTGTGATTT
This sequence comes from Chamaecyparis obtusa, assembly GCA_027943335.1. Lineage (NCBI taxonomy): Eukaryota > Viridiplantae > Streptophyta > Pinopsida > Cupressales > Cupressaceae > Chamaecyparis > Chamaecyparis obtusa. The sequence continues at coordinate 458,496 of BSBK01001197.1, forward strand.
TCTTCACATCTTCTTTCTTGAATAGCAGAAACTCTTATTGCATAAATAGGGAGTAATGTTCTACGAACCTTACTTATAACTATTTCATCATCAATTTTTCCTCCAGAAGCTCTGATTGCACTAACACTTGTCTTGATTCTTTCAATATATTTTGCAATTTTTTCTTCTTCTCTCATTTTCATTTGATCAAACTATCCTCTTAGGCTCTCTGCTTTGGCTCTCTTCACATTATCATCACCGCCATAGATTTTCTTTAGCTTGTTCCATATTTCATGAGCAGTTGTGCAGTCTTTGATTTCATCAAATTCTTCATAGCTAAGAGCTAATGCAATGTCTATCATCATAGTGTTATGGTTCTTTTTCTCTGTAATGTCTTCAATAGTCAATGTGCTAGTAGGAAGTGTATATTCTTGATCAATATATTTGCATCCTGAATCACTAATGGAAGCCAGATGTAATCTCATGAGACCTTGCCATGCTGAAAAGTTATTTCTGTTAAGCCTTGGAATTTCTCTTTTGTAAGACATTCTGATCTTTAGCTTAGGTCCTTGAAACCCTTCCTGCAAGCACCAAAAGCTCTGATACCAATTGTTGGAAATATAGATGTAGTAACTGAGAGGGGGGGGGGGTGAATCAGTTAACCACAAAAGTATTACCACTGATCCCTTAAATATCTTAACAAATTATTTACCATGCCACTCGGTAAATATACAAAGAAATGCTAAAAACTTGATCCTTGAAGTGTGTAATAATTAAACTGTTCTTAAGCATTCATCATTGATTAACTTACATGAATAAAGAAAATAACATGAACACAAGAGACACCAGATTTACTGTGGAAACCCAATATGGGAAAAACCACCAATGTAACTAGTTACTATTTTTCACTCTTCTGAAGTGATGCCCGGTTAGAAGCCAACCTAGTAAAAGATTACAAAACACACTGTTAGGTGTGACCTTGTTAGAGGATTTAATCACCCTGCTAGGAGTGGCCTTTTAAGAGGTCTTGAAACAATTCAATAGAACTGTTACCTTGTTAGAGGATTTACAAAATGGTTGTTAAACCAACTCGGTTAAGAGATTTTGATATCACTGCTACAATTGCTAGAGAGTAAAAATGAAATAACCTACAACTGAATTGCTGAATATAGATCTATGTTCTATTTCACTAGATCCTTACTAATCAATTAAATCTTTGCTGCTCCTCAAGGATATCTGACCATCCTTCAAAATTCGCACACACCTTTCTTCAAAATGATTTTTGCATGCTATATATCTCTTATTCACCATTTGATCTTCTATATATATATGCCATTTCATAATCATTTAGATTGTCAAGTCGACACTACTAATTATTATAAAAGTTAGCTGGGATAAACAAAATGGAATAAAAAAATTCTTTGAAAGGGCCGACCTTGCTCGGTAAACATTAATCCTAAAAAGATTTCCTTTGGTGACCAAGAGAACTCGATAACCACAACAAATTCTGCAACATCCTTTGGAGACCGATAGAGCTCGGTAACCACTAATTTTCCTTTGATAACCGAGGAGGCTTGATTAAAACTGTTATCATGTCATGTTTCCTTTAGACACTTGAGAGAACTTGGTAGACACTAAAAACTACCTAGCTGACTGACTGAGCTCAGTAGATACTGAGAACCACTTAGCTGACCGACTGAACTCGGTAGATACTGAGAACCGCTTAGCTGACTGACTGAACTTGGTAGATACTGAGAACCGCTTAGCTGACTGACTAAACTTGGTAGATACTGGGAAGGATAATTGATATGACATTTGTGTGACATCAAAGACAACACATAGCTAATCCAATAATGTCCTTCAGACAATTGTATCCAACAAATCTGATGTATCATTGTTTGAATCTTCATTGATCTTGTCCACAAGGTCTTGTTTTTTACTTCTTGAAGTTTCAAGTTGTTCCTTTAGTTTCCTGATGACACATTTTTCTCTTCTCAATTTGAATTTCAATATGCCATTGTTAGCCTTCTCTTTGTCCAGGTCATCAAGTGTTGCTTCAAAGTTCTCTTGCAAACTTTTTGAATCCATTATGATCTCCCTCAAACTATTAGGCTTTCTCTTCTAGGGTCAATAGCTCAGATACCAATTGTTAGGAGTAGGTAATGCTAAGGGGGGGGAATCGGTATTACTATAATTTAATTTAAACTTCAACCAATAATAAATAAAATCTAACAATGTTGAAATGAAAAGAACATAAATACATAACACATTACTCATGACGCCATGATTTGTTTTTGAGGAAACCCTAGCCAAGGGAAAACCCTGGTGGGGATTGTTAGAAAGAAAAGATCCCCAAGATAACTGAGAGGGGGTAGGTGAATTAGTTATCTGATAATTAAACTATTTATCTGTTAGAAATAGGAAATATTGAGAGGGGGGTGAATTAGTATTTCACAAACTTTTTCTTTTTCCCACTTATGGATATAACAGATTACTTTAGTGCATACAAAGATTATCAAGCTGATTAACAAACATAGCAATAAATAGAAAGAACTCATAACACATGATATGTTCTTGAGGAAACCCTGGCCAAGGGAAAACCCCAGTGGGGATGGTACCCACAAAGATCATTAATCAAAAGTATCCTATTAGGGATATTGGACCCTATTAGGAGTCAATTTACTATAAATAGTAAATCTATCCTGGTTAAAGGACTTTAAGCCTTGTTAGAAGCCTTAACCCTGTTAGGAGTTAGATTACAAAACCTGATCACCAGCTGAGCTCACTACCCAAACAGGTAATACAAAATGTTTCTGACTGTAATATGGTATTGCTTACAACTTTGCATCAATAGCCTTTACTTCTATCACAATATACAACTATCGCAAGTTGTCTTTTCTTTCTTGTTACATATCACATATCTCTTTTACATTACATTTCAAGTATGCCTAATATATGAGTTATTAGAGATAATAACTTTACATGGTCAGCTTCCAAAATATTTATCCAAGAGTAAACATCTAGGATGTCATCCCTTCATACTGTTAAGTTATTATTTTGACAAGCAAAAATAATCCCTTAACTCTTTCGCTAATACTGTCTCCAAAACTATTCTGTCTGCAAAAACTATCTTTGGTAAACTTCAAATAACTTTGTCTGTACTGCTCCAAAATTTATGCACACTAAGATGGGGTATCCTCATACTTTGTAGAAGCTTTAGTTAACTATGCAAACAAAAATATTTCTCCAGTGGACGTCGCCAACTAAATCTTCATCGGGTGCTCTATAAGGATCACTGTATCCATACTTAGACAATTTCTTCCTTCAACTTGCCATACTTGCATTCCATATTTTGTGCTCTCAATAGAGATCATATGTTTCCATAATGACAACATCTATGCATCCACATTAGCCAAATTTCCAACAATCTCCCCCTTTGTCATTGGTGGCAACATATGGGAAAATTGGCTAAGTGTGCAAACAAAACTTCAAAGTATTTACATAAAATTGTAGCCAAAAGTTATACAACACATATACAATATTGTACTCCATAGAATAGCTCCCCCTATGAGTATCCTTCCTCATAATATATTCAATTTTCTGCTATCTCTCCCTCTTTGACAATAATGACAAAGATAAGGTGTACAAAAATTTCAAAAAAATACTTTATACCTTGTTACTAGCTATTGCAAAGCTGGTAGGCTTGCAACACAGTCACCAAAATTTGACTTCTGTATGCTGCTATCTGACAAGCTTGCAGGCAATTGAAGCTAAACTTCTAAAAAGATGTCTTTGCTGAAAGACACTGTTCAATTTGGTCTTCAACAATTGAGGTCTTGATTGAGATGTGCTCTCTCAAGATGTTAATCCTGAGCATCTTTATGTTCTTCTCCTCTACTAACATTCTGATTTTATCATTTAACTTCCTTATGTTCTTCTCTACAAAACTTATCTTTACATTTGGGCTTGACAAGGTGTTTGTTTCAGCTGTAATTGCATCTATCTTCTCTCTGATCTTCTTATCTTCTTCACCTGTTAGGATTTGTAATTTTGTACATTGTATATACAAACTCTTTCCAGTCTCAAAATGTTTCCTCAAATTCTTTATGCATACATCCAAACTACCAATATCATTTCGAATATTTACACTTAAATTTTGTTGCATTTCTACTTCAAAGTCTTCCTGAACTTTTATTCTAGCAATATCCTTTAAGTTAGAAAATTCAGAGTCAAAAGAGTTTATTACTATTTTAACTTTCTCAAGTGGATCTGATTCAGATACCTTAGTGCTGATCACACTCTCAAGTTTCTCTATCAAAACTCTAATTTTTCCTTCAAGGTCCTTCACCTTCTTATTCTTTCCAATAATTTTATTAAGAGATGTGATGAACTCAAGCTGATCATCATCTTCAACTTCTTTTCCAAGGTCTTCAAAAATTGAACCAATTTGTCTCTTCTTACTATCAGGTGCACTAGGGGTAGTGACCTCTGTCAAAATTTGTTTACCTTTAACTATCTGTTCTACTGGAACTGATTCTGATACTGCTAGTGCTTCCACTGCCTCTGTATCCTTTTCTGATTCTGTAATCTTCTCTTGCTCTTCTAAAGCCAAATTTTTAACAATGTTTCCTAGATCATGAAATACTACATCATTTGACTCTAGGGTCACTTTGGTTCCTTCAATGTCCATTGGTTCTTTGCCAATATTGATATGTGAAGAAGATGAAACTTCTTCAATACCAACTTCCTCTACATGCGGTTCCTCTGATTGCTTCTGTTGAGGGTCTGATTCAACTTGCTTTCCTACAACTATATCTACAAGAACTTGCATTACCACTTGCTCTATCTCTTTATGTACTTCCTCCTTTTTGCCTCCCATTATAAGGATTCTTCTTCTCTTAGTTCTCAATAAAGTTCCAAGAGACTTCAAGAATCTCTCCAAATGATCTTCATCCTCAACTTCATAGAACTGTTTGATTACATGTTCTCTCATCTTTATGTCCTCTTCTTGTGCTCTCTATTTTCTATTCACAAGTCTGTTATACAAATCTTCTGGGATCTTACCATGAATAGTGCTAAGTTTCTTATCTGTCACAATCATATGTGTAATCATTGCATTTTCAAAATTCAATCTGTCAAATGATCCATATAGATCATAGAATTTGTTCAACTTAGTGAAGTCTCCATGCTTTAATATATCTTCATTAACTCTTTCAATTCTTGGTTTCCAAGTTTTCTTCTTGATTGAAACTACATCATCATCTTTAATTACTGTTACATTTCTAGGTATAGGTGGTACAATCACTTTCTGTCTCTTGTCGGGTCCTGTTGCACTCACTTTTACTCTTTTGCTAGGAATAGGAGAAAAAGATTTATCTCCTTCATCTTTTTCAGGTAGTTCAACTTTTACCTTTACTGCAATAGGATCAACGGGATCTGCACTAGGTGCCTCAGGTGAAATTACAAGATTTTCACTTTGCTTCAAGGCTTTTGCAGTCTTCTTAGCTATGTCAAACTCATGACTTGACATACCTGATTCTTTCAATATTTTCTTCATAGTAGATTCAACTCTCTTACTAGATTGCTTCTTTTCTCTCAAACTTATTGCAGAGTTGAAATTCTCTTCATAGGTTCCAAACCTATTTGCATGACCATCCAACTCACACTTTAACAATCTATTCACATATCCTACTATTTTTGCTTCAGATATTTCATAGCCAAGAGGGTCTATGAATTCCATTCTAGGCTCAACTACTTCAATGTAGGTGAAATTAATGTCTACCATAAAACAAATGTCATCTTTATGCTTTTCAACTAAGGATTGAGGAATCCTTGATTTGTTCTCAACAATATTCTGAAAAGTCTTCAATACAAGCTTCACACTGTCATTAACTTTATCTAAAAGGTGCTTCATGTAGACTGAGTTTATTCTTTCCATTGTGTTCACATTGTCACTCCAATCAACTGTGTAAGGAAATCTTCTCAAAATATGGAAAAACATATAGGTTATCAGAGATGAAAACCTAAACTGTGTGTACTTCACCTTCTTAACCTTTTCTAAGTTCTCAAATAACTAAATTTTCAAAATTTCACATAGGTCTACTTGTTTCTTCTCAATACACATAAGATAAGCTATGTGAACCATCCGTGTAGCCATGCCATCTTCCCTTGAACTACCACATAATTTAGTTGTTAGGATCTTGCAAAGGTACCTAACATCATCTTGCTTAATTTTACTTATCACAATTCCTCTACCATTATAACTAGATCCAGTGTTGTCTAAAACAATCTTTCTCATGTTCTTTTCATTCAGTGGAATCTCTCCAACTTTTGATAATCCAGTAACATCATGAATTAGGTTGGTAGTTATATCAATAACTCTATCCTCCATCTAGAATTTCCCATTGTGGATTCTACTTAAAATGATCTTGGTACATTCCTCATCATTAAATTCATACTTCATGGAATATTTGATAATTTCATTGTTCTCTAGGTGCCCATAAGCTGGTTTAACTAACATGTCTTGATTATACAATTTCCTGTAATCATCACTAAAATCTGCATCTCCCAAAGTTTCAAACTTGCAACCTAAATATCCTTTAACATTCTCAATGTGCAATACTACGTCTAGTATGGATGATAGTGCTAGACTGTTATCAATTTCAGTTGGTTCTACTAGTTCATTCTTAATCTTAGGTCTATTCTTATCCTTAACATTATGAACCATAGAAATATCCATCTTATCAACTGATTAAAGATCAAAAAATACCTCAACTTTGCAAATCTAGGGTTTCGGTATGATCATCGCTGCAAACTGCTTCCAAACTTCTTCAAATCATCCTCAACTCACTTTTTCTTCTTTCAAATCTCTTTTCAATCACTTTTTAATTGTGATAAATTTGATTTCAACCTTATAACACTTCACATTAACTCGATCTGACATCGCATTCATTCATTTTGCCGCTAAAACCTCAAAAAGCTGATTCTGCAAACCTGCAACCATAAAACTTTTTGTGACCTCGCAAAACAGAATATTTTCTTTTGCGCACTTAACCATAGCATTAGTACAACATAATAAACCTTTATCTAACTACATAAAACTTAACTCATTCAAATTCCTAATCTACACTAATCCTAAGTCCTAAACTATAGAAACTTACATAATTTAAGTACTTAAAGAAGGGTCAGGTAAAGATTCATCCTTACCATTAGTTACATTACCTTCCTGACTACTTTCAGTGCTGACTATACCTCCTTGATCTATGCCTTTATCAAATTTTACTTCATCTTTACTGCTACAGCAACCTTTCTCTTTGTTTCCTACATTTTCATTCCTTCTTGCATTGTTCCTAGGGTTAGGGTTATGATGATAACCTCCATTGTTCATTCTACAAAATCTTGCTGAGTGTCCAAACTTGTTGCATATCTGACAAATGATTCCATTGTTTCCAAATCTCTATCCTTGCTGGTTAATTTGTGACCTGCAATTTCTAGCAATATGTCCTACTTTGTTGCATCTAAAACATACTACCACTTTTCTTTGATTCATTTCTTCAATAGGTTTCTTATCTGCATTGTTAGTATTCCCAATCATTCTATCATAATTATTCAAAATGACTTTTTGTCTTCTGCATTCGTTAGCTCTGTGTCCAAAACTATGACAATTATAACAATGTCCATTAAGAGGTTTAAATTGCTTACCTGTGCAATCTCTCTGCATGTGCCCAAAAGTATTACAAGAAAACCATCTACCTTTAAATTCTCTTTGCATTCCTTTAGATGATTCTTCCTGTTTTGATTCTTCTTGCTTTGATTCTTCTTTCTCTCTAGGTGGTTCTTCTTTAGGTGGATCTTCCAATGTGTTCTCATCTAGCTTTATTTTCTCCACACTTTCAGATGTCTTCAGATCTGGCTTCTTACTTTCATGGATTGTTCTAAACATACTAAATCCAAATCCAGTCCTATCAAAGAATGGTTCTTCAAAAGAAATTTGTTTTCCAATCTTATCATTATTTGAATATAGCCTTTCAAGTTGTTGTTTAGATTGAGTTAATTCACCTTTCACAATTTTATTATACTTCTCAAGTTCCACATACTGCACTTTTACTTTTTCAGATTCGGATGTTTCCTTTTCAAGTCTTGACCTCAGACCTTCATTCTCAATTTTCAATTTTTCATTATCAGATCTCAAATTTCCATCTTTCATACTAAGCTTCAGATTTACTATCTTCAACTTATGGTTAAGGATCTCATTTTATTTTTCTAATTCATCACAATCTTCAACAAGCATATCAGATTTCTTTTTAGATTTCAGATCTTCAATCTTACCTTTTACTTTGTCAATAGCATTCTTTGCATCTTCATATTTTCTTCTTAAGGAGTTTCTTTCATCAGTAAGCATATCAATCTATTCAAGAGCTTCTTCAAGATTCTTCTGAAGTTGATCCATATCCATAGAGATCTTACTCAAGATGCTAAGCTTTCCTTGAATGTTCCTTCTCCAAGTAACTGTGCTCTGATACCAATTGTTAGAAATAGGAAATACTGAGAGGGGGGGTGAATCAGTATTTCACAAACTTTTTCTTTTGCCTACTTATGGATATAATAGATTACTTTAGTGCATACAAAGATTATCAAGCTGATTAACAAACATAGCAATAGATAGAAAGAACTCATAACACATGATATGTTCTCAAGGAAACCCTGGCCAAGGGAAAACCCCAGTGGGGATGGTACCCACAAAGATCACTAATCAAAAGTATCATATTAGCGATATTGGACCTGGTTAGGAGTCAATTTACAATATATAGTAGATCTGTCCTAGTTAAAGGACTTTAGGCCTTGTTAGAAGCCTTAACCCTGTTAGGAGTTAGATTACAAAACTTGATCACCAGCTGAGCTCATTGCCCAAATAGGTAATACAAAATGTTTTTGACTATAATATGGTACTACTTAGAACTTTTCATCAATAGCCTTTGCTGCTATCACAATATACAACTATTGCAAGTTGTCTTTTCTTTCTTTTTACATATCACATATCTCTTTTACATTACATTTCAAGTATGCCTAATATATGAGTTATTAGAGCTAATAACTTTACATGGTCGGCTTCCAAAATATTTATCCAAGAGTAAAAATCTAGGATGTCATCCCTTCATAATGTTAAGTCATTATTTTGACAAGCAAAAATAATCCCTTAACTCTTTCGCTAATACTGTCTCCAAAACTATTCTATCTGCAAAAACTATCTTCGGTAAACTTCAAATAACTTTGTCCGTACTGATCCAAACTTTATGTGCACTGAGATGGGGTATCATCATACTCTATAGAATCTTTTGTTAACTACGCAAACAAAAATATTGCTCCAGTGCACATTGCCAACTAAATCTTCATCGGGTGCTCTATCAGGATCACTGTATCCATACTTAGACAATTTCTTCCTTCAACTTGCCATACTTGCATTCTAGATTCTGCGCTCTCAATAGAGATCATATGTTGCCATAATGACAACATCTATGCATCCACAAGAGCCAAATTTCCAACATTATCAACTTCAACAACTTTAAACCATATAATCAATGCAATAACCAACCATAGAAAGATAATCATACACAATGACACAATAACACAAGATATGTTAACTAGGGAACCTCTTGATCAAAGAGTAAACCCCGGTGGGAATGATGCCCACAAAATGATGCACTAATATGAAAGTTCATTGTGAAAGGATGGACCCTATTAGGAGTCTTATGAAATACATTCAGTACATATGAATCTTTGTTAGGATATTTTGAATCCTTGTTAAAAGATTCTAACCCTGTTAGGAGTTATGGAAGATAGAAGGACCCACTGCCCAAACAACTTCAAGGAAAGATCTTTGAACTCACTGTCCAATAGATCTTAGGATTATTCAATAGAATAATATGAAATATGTTACCTCCTTCACACTATGCCAAAACTGCACTCTCTACTACACAAGATCACAAATCTAGATCTCTGTACTTCACAAGTCTTCCTTCATCACTGAATTAGCTCTTTTCTTCACTTCATGCATACATTCGCATCACAAATTTCAAAATTTCATATCACAACTTTTACAATCCCATCACAAAAAGGAAAAAATTCCTTCCTTTATACCACACTCAAATAATTACAAATGAGTCAGCATCCAAATACAAAATAATAATTTCAACACGCTACATCAAAATTACATCAAAACTGTCAGCTTCCAGATACAATAACTTTCCAGTCATGTGACCTCAAAGTTTTCACTATGAACCACATCACCACCAATGAGTCTCAAACTTCCCTTTAACTACACAAAATTAGATTCTATCCTGGTTAGGAGATATCCTCCGATTACCAAAAACCACTACTCAGGAACACTGCCAGAATACTACTTCCACCAAAATGCTTATAACTTCCATGAATAAATGAATTTCTTTTTGCACTCTTAACCATATGTTAATAACACACCAAAGAACATACCATCAACTACACATAACTCAATCTACAATATAACATGTGCGCAAAACAAAACTGTGCCTACTTCTCTGCTAAACTCCAGAATAACACTATGTTGACATCAATGACAATCATAGCCATGAATGCAACAACCACTGCTACAGAATGACTGTCAAAGGCTTCAACATTCATTCCTAACAGTCTCCCTCATTAGCATTGATGGCAACATAGATGAAAAACATCCAATGTTCCAAAAATCCAATCACTACTGCTCAACTACTCTGTTGCTCTTCATCAATCAAATCTTGATTCATTTTCCTATTCAATCTCTCCAACAAATGTAGCTCCTCAATGTTTTTCATGATTCTCTCCCCCATTGACATCAATGAAAAAAATTCTATCACTATGTCAAACAATAGCTCAATGTCAAAAGACACTGTTCAGAAAAAAATATTCACTAGAGTCCTCAATGACTCAGCTCAAATACACATACTCCCCCATAGAGGAAGTACCAACATCCAATCTAGAAAATAGATAGGGCCATATTCCACTGGATGGATGCAACCATCTGCATCTTTACTCAAGAGTAGGTTGGGGCATAACCCCAAGCATACCTCTTAGATACTCAAATGTATCCTTAGGAAAAGGCTTTGTAAATATATCTTCTATCTATTCCTTTGTGCTTATGTACTCCAATCTGACTTCTTTCTCAGCAACTTTCTCTCTTACAATATGATACTTGATCTCTATATGCTTTGTTTTAGAATGTAATAAAGGATTCTTAGACATAATAATTGTACTTGTATTGTCACAATGTAGGACAATAGGCTCATCAGACTTGATTCCAATGTCCATCAACATTTTCTTCATCCAAATTATTTGATTACAATTGTTTGCTACTGCTACATATTCTACTTCTACTGTACTCTGTGAGATACAATTCTCCTTTTTTCTCAACCAAGAAACTAATCTTCCTCCAAGAAAAAAGGCACCACCACTGGTGCTTTTCTTATCATCAATGTTGCCTCCCCAATCAGCATCAGTATATGCACATAGGTTAAAATCATCAGAAGTTTCATACCACAATCCATAGTCCATTGTGCCTCTAAGATATCTCAATATCCTCTTTACTATTGCATAATGTGACTCTCTAGGTTCAGCTTCAAATCTTGCTACCATTGTTGGCAATCTCATTGAGGTATGTACATGAATGTTGTCATTATGGAAACATATGTTCCCTATGAAGATCACATAAGCTGGAAAGTAAGTATGGAAGATCGCAGACTAAAATTGTCTAAGTATGAAAGAGTGTTATTGACAGAGCACCCGATACAATTTGTTTTGGCGATGTTCACTGGAGCATGATCAGAGTTTTCATAGTTGAACATAGACTCTATGGTGTCTAAGGATATCCCATCTCATTGTGCAAAAGAGTATAGATAGTACGGACAAAGTTATGATTGTTTTACCGATGACAGAGTATAGCCGATAGAGCAGTTTTGAAGGCAGAACTAGTAAATAAATTAAGGGATTATTTTGCTTGTCAAAATAATGAATTAATATTATAAAGAGGTGACATCCTAGATTTTTACTCTTGGATAAAGATATGCAAGCTAACAGGAGAAAGATATTATGTTTCTATCTTGTATAAATAGAGATGTACCGAACATACTTGAAATGTAACATGTAACTTGTGATAGTTGTATATTGTGATAGCAATGAAAGTTGTTGATGCGAAGTTGTAAGTAGTACCATATTGTAATCAGTAAACATTTTTATTACTTGTTTGGGTAGTGAGCTCATCTAGTAATCAATTTTTGTATCTACAACTCCTAATAGGGTTGAGGCTTCTAACAAGGCCTATAGTCCCTTAACCAGGACTGATATAGTATATGATTGTAACAGGCTCCTAACATGGTCAAAATCCTTAACATTATATCTTTTGATTAGTAGATCTTTGTGGGTACCATCCCCACTAGGGTTTTCCCTTGGCCAGGGTTTCCTCAAGAAAATATCATGTGTTATGAGTTCTTTACATTTACTATTATGTATGCTATTTAGTTTCTTATGCTTTAAAGTAATCTGTTATATCCATAAGTGGGCAAAAGTAAAAGTTTGTGAAATACTGATTCATCCCCCCCTCTCAGTATTTCCTATTTCTAACAATTGGTATCAGGGCACAGTTACTCAAAGAAGGAACATTCAAGGAAAGCCTAGCAGCTTGAGTAAGATCTCTATGGATATGGATCAATTACAAAAGAATCTTGAAGAAGCTCTTGAACAAATTGATATGCTTACTGATGAAAGAAACACTTTGAAAATAAAGCATGATGATGCAAAGAATCTTATTGACAAATTGAAAGGTAAGATAGAAGATCTGAAATCTAAGAAGGAATCTAAAATTCTTGTTGAAGATTGTGATGATTTAGAAAAATAAAATGTGATCCTTAAACATGAATTGAAGATAGCAAATTTGAAGCTTAGCTTGAAAGATGGAAATGACAATCTAAGATCTGAGAATGAAAATTTAAAGAATGAGAATGAAGATCTGAAATCTAAACTTGGCAAGGTAACATCCAAATTTGATAAAGTCAAATTACAGTATGATGAACTTGAGAAATACAACAAAATTGTGAAAGGTGAATTGACTCAATCCAAACAACAACTTGAGAGACTATATTCAAACAGTGAAAATATTAATCAGCAAGTATCTTATGGAAAACCATTCTATGACAAAACTGGTCTTGGATTTAACATATTGAAGATAGTTAGTGAAAGCAAGAAACCATATCTAAATGTATGTGAAAGCAGTGAAGAAAAGAAGTTAGATGAAGACAAATCTAAAGATGCACCTAAGCAAGAAGAATCATCGAAGCAAGAAGAATCACCAAAGAAAGAAGAATCACCAAAGCAAGAAGAATCATCAAAGCAAGAACCATCCAAAGGTATGCAAAGAGAATTCAAAGGTAGATATTTTTCTTGTAATACTATTGGTCATATGAAGAGAGATTGTACAGGTAAACAATTCAAACCTCTTAATGGTTATTGTTATAATTGTCATGGTTTTGGACATAGAGCTATTGAATGTAGAAGATCTAAAGTTATTGAGAATAATTACAATAGTAGAATGCCTAGAAATACTAACAATGCAAATCAGAGATCAACTGAAGACATGAAAGAGGAAATGGAATAGTATGTTTCAGATGCAACAAAATTGGACATATTGCTAGAAATTGCAGGACACAAATCAATCAGCAAACACCTAGATATGGAACCAATGGAATCATTTGTCAGATATGTAAAAATATTGGACACATAGCAAGATTTTGCAAAATGAACAATGGAGGTTATCATCATAACCCTAACCCTAGAAACTATGCAAGAAGGAATGAAAATGAAGGAAACAAAGAGAAAGGTTGTTGTAGCAATGAAGATGAAGTAAAATTTGTTAAAGGCACAGATCAAGAAGGTATATTTAGCACTAAAGGTAATCAAGAAGGTAATGTATCTGATGGTAAGAATGACTCTTTACCTAACCCTTCTTTAAGCACTTAAATTATGTAAATTTCTGTAGTTTAGAAACTTAGAATTAGTGTAGAATTAGATTTTGAATGAGTTAAGTTTTGCATAGTTAGATGAAGGTTTTTTATGTTATACTGATGCTATGGTTAAGTGTGCAAAAATAAATATTGTGTTTTGCGAGGTCGTAAGAAGATTTATGGTTGCAAGTTTATAGAATCAGCTTTTTGGCATTTTAGCGGCAAAAGAATTGAATGCGATATCAGATCGAGTAAATGCTAAGTATTAAAAGATTGAAATTGAAATTATTGTGATTATCAAGTGATTAGAAGTGATTTGGAAAGTGAAGAAATAAGTTTGGAAGCAATTTACAAAATTTTGAAGCGTCGATCTAGTGAAAGCCCTAATTTTGTGAATTTAAGCAAAGACACTTAAGGAAGAGAAACAATCGAAGAAGAGAGTGGAGTCTACAATAAAGAAAATTCTAAAAGAATCAGGTATTAGTGAGCAGGAATTTGATATTGCAAGAAAGACTATAGAAGTAATAAGGCAGAGTGAGATACTATCAGTCCCACCTTTGGCATCAAGTGCAGAACCCATTCAAGTTAAGATAAAGGTTGAAGAACCTGAGAAGGATCAAGAAATTAGTCAGACAGAGAAACCCTCTTTTTCAGTACCAAGAAAAAGAATGAAGGCAAGTGCTTCAGGACCGGATAAAAGACAAAAAATAATTGTTCCACCAGTACCTAGAAGAGTTGCAGAGATAAAAGATGATGAAGTAATAATAAATAAGAAATCATGGAAACCAAGGATAGAACGAGTTAATGAAGATATAATGTAGCATGGAGACTTTACCAAAATGAACAAATACTATGATTTATATGGATCCTCTAATAGATTAAATCTAGAGAATGCAATGGTTACACATATGATTTTGGCAAACAAGAAATTTGATACTATTCATGGAAAGATACCAGAAGATTTGTACAACAAACTTGTGAGAAGAAAGATGAAAGCACAAGAAGAAGATACTAAAATGAGAGAGAATGTGATAAGATAGTTCTATGACATAAGAGATGATGACCACCTTAAGAAGATCCTCAAGCCACTTGAAACCCTATTAAGAACCAAAATAAGAACTATACAAATAATGGGAGGTCAGTATGAACAAGAGAACGCTGAAACTAAATAGGTAGTTGTGCAAGTGCTAGCAAACTTGGTAGCAGGAAAAGATAGAAAAGATCAATCAGTTGCAGAACTAGCTGAGAAACAGAGTTCAGAACAGGTAGAAGTAGTAGCAGAGGCAATTGAAGTTGAAGATATTCCCTCTTCTTCTATAAAAATTGGCAAAAAATCTATGGACATTGAAGGAACAAAAGTTACTTTAGATTCAGATGATGCGGTACTCAATAGTTTGGATAACATTGTTGACAATTTGGTTTTGGGAGAGCAAGAAAAGAGTATTGAAATAGAGTCTACTCGAATAGAAGTGCAAATGGAAAAAGAAGCCCATACACCTACTGAACCACAAGAAGACATCAGTCTTACTCCTAAGACTGGAAAGGAGAAAGGAATACGAACATTGATTGAAGATTTGAGCAAGGAGGTTGATGACGATGATCAATTAGAGTTGATCACTTCTTTGAACAAAATTATTGGTCAGAACAAGAAAGTTAAGAATTTTGAAGGTAGCTTGAAAGATTTGACTGAGAAGCTAGAAAGTGTTATATCTACAAAAGTCTTTGATTTAGACCCACTTGAAAGAGAAAAAATGGTAATAAATTCTTTTGATGTTGAGTTCACTAATTTGACTAATATTGCTAATGTTAAGGCTCAGGTAGCTTATGAAGCTGAGATGTTGCAGAATATAAGTCAGAATATCAAAAATGACATTGACAGCCTTGACAGACACATTAAGAACTTAAGGTAAAATCTTGAGACTGGAAAGTGTTTGTACATTCAGTGTACAAAATCTAAAAATATTTTAATTGAGGAAGAGAAGAAGCTAAAAGAGAAGCAAGATGAAATTGCAGCAGAGACAAACTCATTGGCCAGCCTAAACATAAAGATCAGTGCAGTTGAGAAAAAGATCAAAAAATTATGTGATGAGATAAGGACTTTGAATGATGAGAAGAAGTGGAAAATTATCAGGATAAACATCTTGAGAGAGCATGTCTCAATCAAGTTGACTATAATATAAGAGTAGCTATAATAATGTCTTACTGCTAAGACAACATTTCAGAAGTTCAATTTTGAATCCCTTCAAGCTTGTCAAATTGCAGCATACGCATTGAGTACTTTACTCAATGTAGCAGAATCAGTAAAGAAGGCATGGGAGAAAGATTTTGAGACTTGGAAGACAAATTTTGTAGATTGTGTTGCAAGCCTACCGTCTTTACAATAAGATAGTAAGGAAAAAGTTTTGACGCAATTTTGTATATCCCTTTCCACCCTTTATTTTGTCATTTTTGTCAAAGGGGGAGAGATACTTCGAAAATTTTCTATATATGATAAATAAGGATACTCATAGGGGGAGTTCTATGGAGTATTATGAAGTTTTATAGATTAAGTATATATTTTGAGGAGATATAAGGATAGTATACTTATTTTATACTATGGCCACAATTTTGATACAAATTTTGAGATTTTGACTTGTACACTTAGCCAATTTTCCCATATGTTGCCACCAATAACAAAGGGGGAGATTGTTGGAAATTTGGATGAGGTATGTACATGAATGTTGTCATTATGGCAACATATGTTCCCTATGAAGATTGCATAAGCTGGAAAGTAAGTATGGAAGATCGCAGACTAAAATTGTCTAAGTATGAAACAATATTTTTGACAGAGCACCCGATATAGTTTGTTTTGGCAATGTTCACTAGAGCATGATCAGAGTTTTCATAGTTGAACAAAGACTCTATGGTGTCTAAGGATACCCCATCTCAGTGTGCAAAAGAGTACGGATAGTACAGACAAAGTTATTATTGTTTTACCGATGACAGAGTACAGTCGATAGAGCAATTTTGAAGGCAGAACTAGTAAATGAATTAAGCGATTATTTTGCTTGTCAAAATAATGACTTAATATTATAAAGAGATGACATCCTAGATGTTTACTCTTGGATAAAGATATGCAAGCCGACAGGAGAAAGATATTATGTTTTTATCTTGTATAAATATAGATGTACCAAACATACTTGAAATGTAACATGTAACTTGTGATAGTTGTATATTGTGATAGCAGTGAAAGTTGTTGATGCGAAGTTGTAAGTAGTACCATATTGTAATCTGTAAACATTTGTATTACTTGTTTGGGTAGTGAGCTCATCTGGTAATCAGTTTTTGTATCTACAACTCCTAACAGGGTTGACGCTTCTAACAAGGCCTATAGTCCCTTAACCAGGACTGATACACTATATGATTGTAACAGGCTCCTAATAGGGTCAACATCCTTAACATGATATCTTTTGATTAGTAGATCTTTGTGGGTACCATCCCCTCTAGGGTTTTCCATTGGCTAGGGTTTGCTCGAGAACATATCATGTGTTATGAGTTCTTTACATTTACTGTTATGTATGCTATTTAGTTTCTTATGCTTTAAAGTAATCTGATATATCCATAAGTGGGAAAAAGTAAAAGTTTTTGAAATACTTATTCACCCCCCCCTCTCATTATTTCCTATTTCTAGCTACCATTCCAATTGAATGTTGTATATCTAGTCTAGTGTGTGTCAAGTACTACAATCCACCAATCATGGATCTGTATTTCTTTTTCTCAACTGTTGGTGTCTCATCTTTACTAGATAGTTTATGTCCTGTAACCATAGGTGTTCCAACTAGTTTACAATTCTCCATACCAAATATTTTCAACAAATCATTCAAGTACTTTATCTGACTTATAAAGATACCATCTTTGTTCTATGTTATCTGTAATCCCAAAAAGTATTTCATTTCTCCAATCATACTGATTTCAAATTCTGTCTTCATTTCATCAGCAAATTTGTCACTAACTTGATCTTCTCCTCCAAAAGTAATGTCATCAACAAAAATAACTATAACTAACAATCCATTCTCAATTTCTTTTGTGTATAAGTTACTATCAGCTGTTCTTTTTGTAAATCCCAACTTTAACAAATACTTATCTAATCTAGCATACCAAGTTCTAGGTGCTTGCTTTAGTCCATACAATGCTTTCTTTAGTTTGCATACCATGTGTCCTTCTTGAGTCAAAGGAAAACCTTCAGGCTACTCAATGTAGACTTCTTCTTCTAATTCACCATTTGGAAATGTTGACTTCACATCCATTTGATACACTTTGAATTTATTAAATGCTGCATAACCCAAAAACATTCTTACTTCTTCAAGTCTTGCCACAAGGGAAAAATTCTCTTCATAGTCAATTCCTTCTTGCTGTGAGTATCCCTTACATACCAATCTTGCTTTGTTTCTAATTACTTCTCCTTGTTCATTCATCTTGTTCCTGAATACCCATTTAGTTCCAATCACATTTTTGTCTTTAGGTCTAGGGACCAATTCCCATGTCTTGTTCTTTTCAATATGATCCAGTTCTTCTTTCATAGCTTTAATCCAATGTTCATCTTCACAAGCTTCATTAGTAGACTTAGGTTCAATTTGAGAAATCAAACATAAATGTACCTTCTTTCTAGTCATAAATCCTCTGTCCAAACTTTCAATCACTTGTTAAACAGGATGATGTCTTGATATATACCTGTTAGGTGTCATAGTCACTAATATTTCTTCAACTATAGATTATTCTCTATTTTCTTCAACATGACTTTAATTCAACAATTCACTATCAGTCTCAAAAAATTGTTCAATAGTTTCAATGTTAGGCTGAGGGTTAGTTCCTTCATCAGATTCATAATCAAGCATTCTTTCCTAAATTTTAAACTTCTCATCAACTTTTACATTTGCACTTTCAACAATAGTTTTAGTTCTCTTATTGTAACATCTATATGCTTTTCTTTTCAAATAATATCCAATAAAAATTCCTTCATCACTTCTAGGATCAAACTTTCCTATATCATCATCTCTATTAATATAACATTTGCTTCCAAAAATTCTAAAATACTTAACTGAGGGTGCATGTCCAAACCATAATTCATAAGGTGTCTTGTCTATGTCTACTCTGATTTGTACTCTATTCATTGTATATACTATTGTATTCACTACATCTCTCCAAAATGTCTTTGCCAAATCACCTTCAAACAACATAGCTCTAGCTACTTCAGTCACTGATCTGTTCCTACTTTTTGCAATACCATTTTGTTCGGGTGTTCTAGGGGCTGAAAACTATCTCTTAATACCACTTACTTCACAAAAGATGTTAAACTCTTTAGATGTAAATTCTCCACCTCTATCAGATCTCAAACATTTAATCCTCATTCCTGATTCATTCTCAAATTTATTCTTCATGACCTTAAACTTATCAAATGTTTTAGATTTTTCTTTCAAAAATGCAATCCACATCATTCTTGTAAAATCATCAACAAGAATCATAAAATACCTTTCTCCATAGAATCCTCTAGTCCAAATAGGACCACTCAAGTCTGTATGAACAATCTCCAAATTTTCTATAGATGTGAACTTCTTGCTATGAAATGAACTCCTTTTCTGCTTGGCCATCACACATTCCTTGAAAATCATGTTAGTAGGCTTCATAATCTTAGGTAAATCTCTTATTGCAAGTGTAGAACTTACTTTCACAATATTATCAAAGTTTATATGATAGAACCTTCTATGCCATAACCAACTGTCATCAATCTTAGTCATCAAACATGTCATCTTAGTAGGGTTCAACTGAAATACATTATCTCTGGTTCTAGATCTAGTTCCAATCAGATTTCCATCTTTATCCTTTATCACACAAGTTTTCTCAGTAAACCAAACTTGATATCCCTTATCCACTAGCTATCCAACACTTAAAAGATTATGTTTCAATTTATCAACAAAGTAAACATCATCAGTATTAGTCTTTCCATCAAGAGTAATAGATCATATACCTTTAATCAAACAAGGTGCATTGTTACCAACTCTAACAACTCCTCCATCATAATTGTTAAACTTTATGAACTTTCCTTTATCACCAGTCATATGATGTGAACAACCAATGTCTATAATCCAATCAACTTTCTTTTCAACTTGGGAAACTAAGGATTTCTCTTCCTTAATTGCTACAAATCCTATGTCATCAAAGTTATCATTATCACTATCACTCAAATGTCTTTCAATTCCTGCTTCAATTTCTTCATCATTTGCATAATAACATTTTTTAGATCTTCTAGGCTTGAAATTATTTCTATACTTCTTAACTCTCTTAGGAAACTTAGATGCAAAATGACCATATTCTTGACATGTCCAACATTTAAAGATTTTCTTACCATCTGGTTCTCTTTTCACAAGAAAGGCAATACCTTCTTCAATCTTCTTATCTTCATCAGATTTGGATCTGCTACTGCTAGCATAATCTCCATTCACACTTGTACTTCTAGACAAGGTAGGCCTGATGCTAAGAGCACTGAATGATGTCTCCACTCTAGGTAGTTCTGATAATCTCAAATTCATCTTTGTTGCTTCCAATCTTCCAAGAAGAGTCTCTCTTGAAAAGTTTTGTATACAAGGTATCACTTCAATCATTTGTGTAGTCTGCCTAAATACCGGTGTCAATGTTCTCAAAATCTTCCATATTACTTCATTCTCTATCTTTTCACCTCCACAAGACTTTATTCCTACAAAAATTTCTGACATCCTACCAATATAGCTTCTAACAGATTCATCTTCCATCATTTTTATGTCTCCAAATGCACAAATCCAATTATGTAACCTAGCTTTCTTTGCATGTTCATCACCTTCAAAAGTAGAATGTAAATCTTTCCAAATATCATAAGATCTAGATAAACCTTTTACCTAACTGTATTCATTCTCTGAAAGTGCTGATAAAAGTGATTCTCTTGCAAGTATGTTACACATGAATAGATCTACCTCATCTTTAGAACTTGTTTCAAGATTGTCTTCTTCAATTATAGTCCTTTCATTCTTTGTAATCAACCAATAACCTAGTCCTAAACACAAGAGATGTGTCTTCATCTTTTCTTTCTCGCTATCAAAATTTACTCCATCAAACTTAGGGCTTTCTTTCCTGAAATTTTGCATGGATCTCCTTAAGTTGTTAAACTTCTCTTTCAAGGTCCTGCCGCTCTAATACCAATTGTTAGAAAGAAAAGATCCCCAAGATAACTGAGAGGGGGGGGGGGTGAATCAGTTATCTAATAATTAAACCATTTATCAACTTCAATATCAACTTCAACAACTTTAAACCATATAATCAATGTAGTAACCAACCATAGAAAGATAATCATACACAATGACACAATAACACAAGATATGTTAACTAGGTAACCTCTTGATCAAAGAGTAAACCCCGGTGGGAATGATGCCCACAAAATGATGCACTACTATGAAAGTTCCTTATGAAAGAATGGACCCTGTTAGGAATCTTATGAAATACATTTAGTACATATGAATCTCTGTTAGGAGATTTTGAATCCTTGTTAAAAGATTCTAACCCTATTAGGAGTTATGGAAGACAGAAGGACCCACTGCCCAAACAACTTCAAGGCAAGATCTCTAAACTCACTGTCCAATAGATCTTAGGATTATTCAATAGAATAATATGAAATATGTTACCTCCTTCACACTATGCCAAAACTACACTCTCTGCTACACAAGATCACAAATCCAAATCTCTATACTTCACAAGTCTTCATTCATCATTGAATTAGGTCTTTTCTTCACTTCATGCATACATTCGCATCACAACTTTCACAATTTCATATCACAACTTTTACAATCCCATCACAACAAGGAAAAAATTCCTTCCTTTATACCACACTCAACTAATTACAAATGAGTTGGCATCCAAATACAAAATAATAATTTCAACATGCTACATCAAAATTACATAAAAATTGTCGGCTTCCAGATACAATAACTTTCCAATCATGTGACCTCAAAGTTTGCACTATGAACCACATCACCACCAATGAGTCTCAAACTTCCCTTTAACTATATAGAATCAAATTCTATCCTAGTTAGGAGAGATCCTTTGATTACCAAAAACCACTACTCAGGAACACTACCAGAATACTACTTCCACCAAAATCCTTATAACTTCCATGAATAAATGAATTTTTTTTTGTGCTCTTAACCATATGTTAATAACACACCAAAGAACATACCACCAACTCCGCATAACTCAATCTACAATATAACATTTGTGCAAAACAAAATTGTGCCTGCTTCTCTACTAAACTCTAGAATAACACTGTGTTGACATCAATGACAATCATAGCCATGAATGCAACAACCACTGCTACAGAATGACTGCCAAAGGCTTTAGCATTCATTCCTAATAGGGATCGTAACTATGCACTAAAATATTATATCCTTGTTAGGAGATCTAGCCCTATTAGGATCTAATTATTACATAGTACACTTCCTTGTTAGAGGAATATTAAAGCTTGTTACGGGATACAAACACCTAGTTAAAGGTGGTGAGCATACAAATCTTACAATCAAAATACTATCTTAAAGAGTTCTCCAAAAATGAACAATACAGACACTTTCTATGCTCAAATAGTTCTAGGTGTAGCTCTTTCAAATATTGATCTCACATCAACTCTCTACTCTTAGATTCACATCATCGCATCCATAGTTATCGCTTTCATAAAGAGCTCTATATTTATACACATCCTACCATCCAGTCAGCTCTCAAAATACTTCACACTACATAATAAAAACTTATGAAAATAATCAATATAGAGTTGGATATTATATATTACCAAAGTGTTATAAATATAAAACATTTATCTGACTTAGCATGTTTCCATAACAACTAACCTTACCCCAATCATCACAACTTATGTGCCCTATTTCACTGATTCTCTATCTTTGCATACCTTCACAATATTGTATCTCACTGATCTAATCACCTAAACATATGAAACTTTAAATGAATGTCCTACATATCCCAAAATACCTTCTACTAACTTTTCAAGCCATAATACATCATACATTATCATCACTAACCAAAACTGTAACACAGTATACTGTTATCCTAATTTTGTACTTAGTCATTTTCATGACTATGGCTCTAGTACCAAAAATCTCTACATGCACTCACTCCAACATAAGTTTTTCCATAAATGACAACCCTTAAGTGATCCCTAGTGATCCAAAACATCACTTTCCAACAAGTAGCACTCCTATGAGTAGGCCATTTGAGGATAGCCTTCACTTTCTTTGGGTCCATTTTTAGACCTTATACTTAAACTACAAATCCTAGATACACTAACTCATTCTTTACAAAATTGCACTTCTTCAAATTAATCAGAAATTTATCTTTCCTTAACTTCTCAAAAACCCTATGGATATATATGCAGGAGCATCCTGGGTGTAAGAGCAATCTTGCATCACCCAAAAATATTTCTGTTTTCTTTTCAATAAGGGCTATCTTGTGCAGAGCTACTATTTATGGAAACTTACTATTTTTAGTAAGTTGGTCATATGATCTCGGAATGTTCTGATTTCATAGTTGGAGATTCATCTGTCATTTCAGCCTACCAATTGAGTTTCATTGCCACATCATCAATATTGGTGAAGTTATTGAAATTTTTGGGTATGAAATCTTTCAAGTCAATTTTGAAGGCCTTAGAGGTTCCAAATCATGATTGACCCCTGACTAATTGGCGCTAGCACGTATCAGGTGTTGTAGATCTTGTCATGGTGTTTCTGAAAAGTGGTTACAATAGAAAAAAGGAGTTATGGTTAAAAATTTATGGCCTCCGAAAGTTGGGTTACCTAAAATCATATTTTGTATTTCTTTTGAGCTGACCCTATTGTAATAATTGTGAAAAATAAATAATTCTATGTTTAGTTAGCCTAAAGGGCTAAATTTCTGGAACCTTCTCAGGCGGTGGAAATTGCCTATATAAGAAAGGTCTATAGTGTTGTCTTAGGGAGTTCGGGACAATTTTGGGTAGTCGATTTGGGTAATAATTTAGGGCTTTGTCCTACAGAATATTGTAAGGGAATGCTCATGTGGCTTTGCATATTGTAATTCTGAAAGTTTGTAATTCCACATTTGTAGAGATAATAAGAAGCCCATTTTTTGTTATTGCATATTGTTGTTGCTTCTCTATTTCTGTTATGTGTTTGTATTATTAAGGGGAGCACCCTTCATCATATATAAATTATATGCTCCTCCAATGTGTTACCCAAGATCAAAATATCATTTAGATAAACAATGACAAACCTACCCATAAATTCTTTAAGAACCTCATTCATGAGCTGCATCAAAGTGCTTGGTGTATTGGTTAGCCTGTTGGTGTTCTTTTTCCCCAAAGGTTAGATTGGCATTAGGATTGATAGGGCTAGTGTCACATTCACTCAACACTCCAAATATGACAAGGAAAAAGACCAACTAACAAGGATCAAAGAGAGATCCTTCTACAGTTTGAGCTCCACATCACTCAGGTGCGTATACCTCATCTGTACACACATACAACTTGAATCACACTACAGGCCTGTAGGTAATTGACTATGGAATGGATGTCAAACCCCTATAGGTATCATGTACCTCAATGAAACCAAGATCTCATGCAATAGCCCTACTTGCATAGAATGAGTATGAAAACCAGAGATCTATCCTAACAACATGAAAGGGAAAGGGTGGAACTTAATGTAAATGATTTTAAAAATGGGTTTGAAAGGTTTCTTGAGATACCCTAAGTCTCTCATAAAATAGTGCCTTATCCAAAGGGCCACGGAGTCAAATACCCTATTGCAATAGATAGCTATGAAACAAGAAAGCAATAAATTCAATGTGTTGATGCCTAACATCAATCACATACCATGATCAAACCTCACTTTAACAACCCACATGTGTATCCAAGTATGTTATTACCCATCCAAAGGCTTTTAACCCTCCTCTTAGAAGAGACCTATAAACAGATAATACATTAACCAGCATCCACTAGAAGACAAGCATGACATATCTTTGACACCTCAGCTCATACATACATGAAAACTAACCCTAAACCAGTTATCTCTATGAAGACAACTCCACATGAAAACACATAGGAAATGCAAATAGAAAAACCAAACACCCTTGATGTATGATTAATGAATTCAGAATTCAAATGGAGATAGCTTGGTAATAGTAAGAATAAATTGAGTCCTCATACATAAGAAAAATCAATTAAAATATGTATTATATTCTTTGAACCAACAAAGGAAGAAAGAACACCCTATATATAGAGAGAAGGAGAAAATCTGCAGGACCAAACCTTTCTTGAAACCAATTCTCTTGAAAAGGTAGAAATCGGAACCCCCAAAACAACTAACACAACTCCATTTATAACCCCTAGTCATCTTGGAATCCTAAAAGGATGCATCAAGCTTCGGATGACTAGGGTTAGGGTTCCAACAACTACACCAACCCTAATTAAAATAGAAAATCAAAATTCTTGGAGGGAAAACCAAGTACAGGTTTGTCAAATCCAAGGACAATCTTCATGAATGAGAAAAATCTCTAAGAAGTACAGGAAAATCATAAATTTCACCATACAAACCAATCTGATCAGAGCTGCAAAATGCCTTGAGCCACCAAAATTATCCATCCCCACATGGTACAAACCCCCATGCAATTTGATCATGGCAACCTGGACCACACTACAACCATCGACACCACCAAACAAATCAAATTTGGCCTCAAAAGCAATTAAAACCAGTCCTTTCTATTGCTGGAAATGTCTCAGGAAATTTGAAAAATTGAATTTGAAATAAAACAGTCACAATAGAAGACTTTTAAAACATGATCATTGATTTTGTATTTTTCCCAGGAGATCGGGCGGCTCATAATAACTTATAAAAATGTCCACGGGAACCCCCAACCAGTCAACCACCACCTTACCACACCAATGACCAATCAAAAGCTAGCAACTCAGCACCATGAAATACCCAGGACCCACCACAAAGCTTCCCCCTTTAGTGAATATCAACGGTGGGCACATGATCATAAGGGAGAAGAATATTCCTTGCGATCACAGGCTAGCTGTAGATCTATCGGCACATCAACCTATTTACAAACTGGTGGCCCCACTGACACAACATAGTCAGCAACATGCAAACCACTAAAAAGCCCCCACATCATCTTTGTCAGACACCAGGAACACATCACAAAATTTTCCTTGTCTTCGCATCAGATGATCATCACAAAAGTGCTGGCATAAAGCATGTGCATCTTCGATCAATGGTATCATGACAACCATTAGATCCTGCAGTGTATTAACTCCCCTAAGACCAACAGACCCACTGACAAGTCCACCTCAGCACACTTGGACCAATGAGAAATTTCCAATCAATTTTTTCTGACACTAGGACCTCCGCCATGAAGCACATAGCTAAAAGTGAATCGACAACTATTGCTAAAGCACTGACTTATCTAGCATGCATCTTGACCTTGTGGTAAGCGAGATCTGTAAGATTAAGTGGGTCTTTAACAATCTATTAGACCAAAAACCTTAGGTCCCACTGACACATCCTTGTCAGCAAACCCTTCAACCAATAAGAAGATACCAAATAACTCAAGTCTAACATAGGTCCCACTTGATAACCATCCGCATAGTCATCTAACAACATCCACATGTACACTGACACAACCAATGAGCAAGGTCCATGGTGGCCTGACCTGGCATTGGACCCAATGACAACCTTCACATTAGATTCCAAATCAATGACCATCACATGATCGCAAAGGGGAAGAATATTCCTTGCAATCATGTGATGACCACAAGACCTTCAAGCGACTGACAACTTTACCCCACCCTACTGCATAAGCCTTTGTAGCAAACCACAAGCTACCACATTGCAAAAATTGGTAGGTAGACCTCTAACTTTTTCTTCATTCTTCAATCCTCTGACACAAGCCACATCAGAACCCACGTCAACCAATTAGAAGCCACCAACTGTGCAAACCACCTCATCACCCAGAGGACCCAAAAGTCTATCGTCTACCATCGCATCAGATGGTTGTCACTACACCGCCATGCTAAACAATGAGCACTTTACCTCAGCAGTATAACGATAGCCACTAGATCTTGTAGTACTTTAACTCACCGCAGACCTTGAAAACAGGCCCACCGGGATAGGTGGCACCTTGTTGTATGTTCACAAGGGGAAGAAAGATTCGTTGCGAATATACGACAACCACAAATTTTAAAGAGTCTGCAAGCTGTTGGGCCCCACTGAGATAGATGTCAAGCAGTCACTAGTTCACATGTCAGAACCTTCTGACAACCTGTAGTCTTGTGAACAAGCAACAGCCACACAAAATAAAGGCTTAAGACTTAGGAAATATTTCAGTGGGGATCTATAGGATTTAGGAAAATATTAAAAGGGGATCCCGCTGGACATGGAAAAACCTAACCGTAAACATATGTAAAGTGGTCTTTTAATTAACACGTGCATATTAGGATTTTAAGTGGCCCAAAAAGGTAACAAGAAATTTGATCAGGGTCGGGGCAAAATTAGGGCATTTTTTAATTTTTTCACCCAACGGCTAGTTTTTTTGAATTTTCAACTAGGGTTTTAGCTAGAGACTAGAAAAGAGACTACAGAGGCCAGGGGAAGAATAGTGAGGGCATGAAAATTTTAACAGATGCTAACAGTGGCTCTAGTTGGGGATGCATGCCTCCTACAGGCATGGCAAGGATTCAGATCTCTGGGAGAAGCAGACCACCTACAGGACAAAAATAGGGACTTCAAAAAGACAGGGAACACACTAGGGAAGATAGGAAGGGAAACCCACAATAGGAAAGGAAAAACTATACAGAGTGTACATTTTTATAAAAAACCTACAGCATCCAACTTGAGTTAGTCTTTGCCTTTGTCAAAAATTTGGTTTTCATTTCTTCCTTCATGAGGTACACCAGATATTTTATTTTTAGTTGTTTCACTAGGCGTGTCAACATTTCCAACCAGCTTGTCAGGTAGAACAAAGTAACTATCTTCATAGTGCATGTAAAAAATTTTGGCACTCCCTTCATTTTGCTCACTACGAAGAAAAGACTCATCATACCTATGAACATTACCATCAAATAAAAACCTATTTTTTTTTACTGATTCATGTATGCTATCAATTGGAAACACAAAAAACTCATACTCTGCCTACTGAAAGGCTTCATTTATACCCTGACCTTGCATTTCCACGGGTGCAACCAGTTGGAACTCAAATGAATAGTCAAACTCATGCTCACAAATGTGATTATTACCAAATTCTACAACTATTCCACAACCTTCTGATGAATAGGAAGCAACATCATCACTTAAAACTTTATCATAGATGGAAAAAGAAGAACATCCTGACTCAAATGAATCTGAAATCTCCACATGTCCCTCAAACAAAGGATTGACAACTTCATGCAATACACCTTGTTGAACATCATGACAAAAAATGGGTTGATAATCATCAAACTCTTCATTATATAAAGCATTGGGGAACAATTTAAGTTCACTACCCATTTCAACCTCATGGAGACTTACAACATATGAAGAAAAGTCAGAACTATATGAAGATTCATAGTCATCATCACCTACCAAGCATGTAGTATCCATGATTATGTCCTTGTTATTCAAAAGAGACCCATCAGATAACACTTTGTTCAAATCTTCATGCTCTGCCTCACTGATATCATAATGAATTATTATTTCTTTGTCTTCATACCTTGAGGATGAATCACTCTCAACATCTTCACTGTCCAAAGAATGTTCACTTCCATCATCACTTTCTTCTTCCCATGTTGCATCTGACTCATATAGAGACACCACAACCTCATTGTCTTCATCACTCCAATTATTAGCACTTAAGGACATAACCCCAAGTGCATCATCAAGCCCAAGGCTATCATCACTAAGTATCCAATCTCTGATACATATATAATACTCTTCCCATAATGCGTTTGACCAACTAGTTGATTCATGAAAATAAAGATCCAAGAATAAACCAATGAACTCAGATTCTAAAAACTCAACATCATCAGGAAGCTCATTATATACATCCCAAAATTGATCATAGAAAAGAGATATGGATAGATCCTTTCTGCATCCTATTTTCAATCTCATCAATGACATGCAATCCCTAAGGATGCCTTGCTCAAGGAATGCAAGCTCCTCCTCAAGCTTACCCATCAAACCTAATGCAATACTTCCATACAATTTTGTAGAGATGCAATTGAAAACTTGAAGTATGCAAACCTTTACTCACACCTTATCCTTTTCTTAGTGCTTGATCACTTAATAAGGAAACATCTAGACCTTCAAAAGTACCTGAGAGTTTTGTAGTAGAAGACTTTGTTGACTGGAAGGTAGGGTAGATCTAGAACTCACCCTGAAGCTCCATCAGATTCTTTGCTGTGTAGAGTTGCCACCTCCTTAGAGAGGAAAGTAATGTACTTGTTATTGTTTCTTCTTCCAATCAACACAAAACTCCACCAAGTAAACACACACTATTTATCATCAAATGCACTGATCAAACAGAGAAATCAAAGCCCCCACTCAGCACGTAGTGAGAAGATTTTACAAATGTGTTTTTTATATCTAACTCTGTGATCATTTAACCAAACTCTGGAATGATCTAGCCAAGCAAGGAAGCTTGCTATCTTTTACCTTTTCCCTAGTAGAGTCACCATCTTGTTGGAGACTCAGATGGGCAAATCAATCTGGTCAATAGGATTTTGACTGTACAATCTAACCACAACTAGAGATTCTAATAGATTTAGTTCTTCATTATTGTTCTCCCCAGTAGAGTCACCATCTTGTTGGTGTTCTTTTTCCCCAAATGTCAGATTGGCATTAGGATTGATAGGGCTAGTGTCACATTCACTCAACACTCCAAATCTGACAAGGAAAAAGGCCAACTAACAAGGATGAAAGAGAGATCCTTCTACACTTTGAGCTCCACATCACTCAGGTGGGTATACCTCATTTGCACACACATACAACTTGAATCACACTATAGGCCTATAGGTAAGTTACTATGGAATGGTTCTCAAACCCCTATAGGTATCCTATACCTCAATGAAACCAAGATCTCATGCAATAGCCCTACTTGCATAGAATGAGTATAAAAACTAGAGACCTATCCTAACAACATGAAAGGGAAAGGGTGGAACTTAATGTAAATGATTTAAAAAATGGGTTTGAAAGGTTTCCTGAGATACCCTAAGTCTCTCATAGACCAATGACTTATCCAAAGGGCCATAGAGTCAAATACCCTATTGCAATAGATAGCTATGAAACAAGAAAACAATAAATTCAATGTGTTGATGCCTAACATCAATCACACACCATGACCAAACCTCACTTAAAAAACCCACATGTGTATCCAAGTATGTTATTACCCATCCAAAGGCTTTTAACCCTCCCCTTAGAAGAGACCTATAAATAAATAATACATTAACCAACATCCACTAGAAGACAAGCATGAAATATCTTTGACACCTCAGCTCATACATACATGAAAACTAACCCTAAACCAGTTATCTCTATGAAGACAACTCCACTTGCAAACACATAGGAAATGCAAATAGAAAAATCAAACACCCTTGATGTATGATTAATGAATTTAGAATTCAAATGGAGATAGCTTGGTAATAGTAAGAATAAATTGAGTCCTCATACATAAGACAAATCAATTACAATATGT
Organism: Chamaecyparis obtusa; assembly: GCA_027943335.1. Classification (NCBI taxonomy): domain Eukaryota; kingdom Viridiplantae; phylum Streptophyta; class Pinopsida; order Cupressales; family Cupressaceae; genus Chamaecyparis; species Chamaecyparis obtusa. Next base: position 489,242 of record BSBK01001197.1, read on the forward strand.
ATTATATTCTCTGAACCAACAAAGGAAGAAAGAACACCCTATATGTAGAGAGAAGGAGAAAATCTGTAGGACTGAACCTTTCTTGGAACCAATTCTCCTGAAAAGGTAGAAACTAGAACCCCCAAAACAACTAACATGACTCCATTTATAACCCCTAGTCATCTTGGAATCCTAAAAGGATGCATCAGGCTTTCGATGACTAGGGTTAGTGTTCCAAAAACTACACCAACCCTAATTACAATAGAAAATCAAAATTCGTGGAGGGGAAAACCAAGTACAGGTTTGTTAAATCCAAGGATGATCTTCATGAATGAGAAAAATCTCTGAGAAGTACAGGAAAATCATAAATTTCACCATACAAACCAATCTGATCAGACTTGCAAAACACCTTGAGCCACCAAAATTATCCATCCCCACATGGTACAAACCCCCATGCAATTTGATCATGGAAACCTGGACCACTCTACAACCACCAGTGCCACCAAACAAATCAGGTCTAGCCTCAAAAGAAATTAAAACCAGTCCTTTCTGTCGCTGGAAATGTCTCAGGAAATTTGAAAAATTGAATTTGAAATAAAATGGTCACGACAGAAGACTTTTAAAACATGACCATCGATTTTGTATTTTTCCTCGATAGATTAGGTGGCTCATAATAACTTTTAAAAATGTCTACGAGAACCCCTAACAAGTCAACCACCACCTTACCACACTAATGACCAATCAAAAGTGAGTAACTCAGTGCCATGAAATACCCAGGACCCACCACAAAGCTTCCCCCTTTAGTGAATATCAACGGTGGGTGCATGATTGCAAGGGAGATGAATATTCCTTGTGATCACATGCCAACTGTAGATCTGTCGGCACATCAACCTCTTTACAAATTGGCGGCCCCACTGACACAACATGGTCAGCAACATGTGGAACATTGAAAATCCCCCACATCATCTTTGTTAGACATCGGGAACATGTGACAAAATTTTCCTTGTCTTCACATCGGACGGTCATCGCAAAAGTGCTGGCATAAAGCATGTGCATCTCCAATCAATGGTATCATGACAACCATTAGATCTTGTAGCATATTAACTCCCTTGAGACTGATAGACCCACTAACAAGTCCACCTCAACACACCTAGACCAATGAGAAATTTCCAATCAATTCTATTTGACACTAGGACCACCACAATGAAGCACATAGCCAAAAGTGAATCAATGGCTATCACTAAAGCACTGACTTATCTAGCATGCATCTTGACCTTGCGGTAAGCGAGAGTCATAAGATTAAGTGGGTCTTTAACAATTTGTTAGACCAAAAACCTCAGGTCCCACTAACATGTCCCCCTCAGCAAACCCTTCAACCAATAAGAAGATGCCAAATAACTCAATTCTAACATAGGTCCCACTTGATAACCATCCATGTAGTCATTTGACAACATCCACATGTACACTAACACAACCAATGAGCAAGGTCCACAGTGGCCTGACCTAGCATTGGACCCACCGATAGCCTTCACGTCAGATTCCAAATCAATAGTCGTTGCATGATTGCCAAGGGGAAGAATATTCCTTGCAATCATGTGATGACCACAAGATCTTCAAGCGACTGACAAATTGACCCCACCCTACCACATAAGCCTTTGCAGAAAATCACAAGCTACCACATTACAAAAACTGACAAGCAAACCTCTAACTTTTTCTTCATTCTTCAGTCCTTTGACACACGCCACATTAGAACTCGCATTGATGAATCAGAAGCCACCAACTATGCAAACCACCTTATCACCCAGAGGACCCACAAGTCTGTCATCTACCATTGCATCTAACAGTTGTCACTACACCACCATGCTAAACAACAAGCACTTTACCTCAGCAATATAACGATAGCCACTAGATCTTATAGTACTTTAACTCACCGCAGACCTTGAAGATGGGCCCGCCAAGACAAGTGGTGCCTTGTTGCATGTTCACAAGGGGAAGAAAGATTCCTTGCGAACATACAATAGCCACAAATTTTAAAGAGTCTACAAGCTACCAGGCCCTGCTGAGATAGATGTCAAGCAGTCACCAGTTCACATATCAGAACCTTTTGAGAACCTAGAGTGTTGCGAACAAGTGACAGCCACACAAAACAAAGGCTTAAGACTTAGGAAATATTTTGGTGAGGAACTATAGGATTTAGGAAAATATTAAAAGGGGATCTTATCAGACATGGAAAAAACTAACCGCAAACATATGTAAAGTGGTCTTTTAATTAACACATGCATATTAGGATTTTAAGTGGACCAAAAAGGTAACAAGAAGTTAGATCAGGGCCGGGGCAAAACTTGGGCATTTTTGAATTTTTTCACCCAGCGGCTAGTTTTTTTGAATTTTCAACTAGGGTTTTAGCCAGAGACCAGAAAAGAGACTATAGAGGCCAAGGGAAGAATAGTGAGGGCATGAAAATTTTAATAGGTGCTAACATAGCCCAAAGGGTGTGAATAACCATTCATACAATCCTTCATTTTTCTTGAAGGTGGTCTTCCATTCACCTCCTTCTCTGATATGAATCTGATGATATCCATTCTTTAGATCTATCTTTGAGAAATACACAACTCCACTCAAATTGTGCATAATATCATCCATCTATGGTAATGGAAACCTATACTTTATCATGATCTTGTTGATAGCCCTTGAATCTGTACACATCCTCCATTATCCATTCTTATTTGATGCTAATATGGTTGGTACAACACATGTACTCAAACTCTATTGAAGCAACCCCTTTTGCAACAACTCATGTACCTGTCTATTCAACTCTTCAATTTTTGCTAGTGTCATATTGTGTGACTCCTTATTTGGAAAACTAGCTCCTAGAATCAAGTGTATTTGATGACTGATCTTCCTTACAGGTGCTAATCCATCAAGAATATTATCAGATACAATATCCTAAAACTCATTCAGTAAATTTTCAACTTCTACATGTACATCTTCTACTTCCTCTTTACCATCTTTTGGAATTACAAAAAAACACATATCCTCATGCCTCATACGCTCTAGGAACTTTCTTCAATAAAAAAAACTTAACCTTACATTACTAAATATCTTTTCTTATATGTCCTTCAATGGCCTTAGCCTATGTCACACTCCATCCTTTGTCAAGGAATAGTTATTCACATGACCATCATGTACAACATGCCTATCAAACTATGATGGCCTACCGAGAAACATATGACATGCATCTTTGGGTATGATATTGAATAGTACCTCATCATGGTATCCCCCAATCTTGAAATTCACTAGGAACTATTCATTGACCATGACCTTATTGTCATCTTGCACCCAGGTGATCCGGTATCGATGTGGGTGTTTTTGCCTCTTGATCTTTAACTTTGTGACTATCTCCTTTGACACCAAATTGTCAATGCTTCCACAATCAATAATTATATCGCAACATTTATCCTCACACTTACACCTAGTGTGAAACAAGCTCCTCCTTTCTCAGGTTCATTCTCACCACTCAACAAGACTCTTCTATTAATGAGGACTTCTCCTCTTTCAACATCTTCAAAATGTGATGATTTGGCATCCTCATCCATATTTGCAATTCTTTCCTAGTCTTTAGTTCTCCTATTTGTCCTTCCTTCCCATTGAGGACATTCATATGCCCTATGACCTTCTTCTTAAGAGTGAAAACATGTTCCATGGAAGCCTCCTCTTCTTGGTCCTTGTCCTCTTCCTCCTCCTCTTTGATCTATATTATTTTGATCATGGAAAATATTGAAATTGTTTCCTCTCTAATTTTGATTTCTATTGGCCTCATCCTTCTTTTTATGATCTTCATTTCGGCCTCCATAAGACCATCCACCAGATCTTCCATGATGACCTCTACCACTTTGCCTGCTCTCAAACTTCTTGTTCAAATTTTCCTCTACTCTTAGGGAAAAATGGTATACCAGTTCAATACTATTCATTCAAACCAAATTCAACTCCTCCTAAATACTTGACCTCAACCCATTAAGGTAACAAGAAAATTTATTCTTATCAGATTTCACATGGCTTATTTTGATGAGGACTTGATAGAACTCTTCTGCATACTCCTAAACTGATCTTCTTGCTTGCTTCAACCCATGGATTTTCTTTAGTAGATCAAGCTCATAATCAATAGGGATGAATTTTCACTTCAATTTATCTACCACGGGATACCATCTTGTTATTTTTTTCTTTCTTCTATTTCACTCCAAATGAAACTCTTGCTACCAAATTGTTTCATGACCCTTCAGTTTGGCCTTCATAAACTTGACCCTATTAGGATCCTCGATATCTTCATACTTAAAATATTCTTCTAATTCATTGATTGAGTTGATCAAATCCACTAGGTTAAGATTTCTTGAAAATGTAGGAACCTCAATCTTAGGTCTTTTCCCAATCTTGGAAATGGCCTAGAAAATCTTTTCTTCCTCTTGGTTCAAAATTTTTCCTTCTCCTTCCTGATCAAAATTTCCATCTTCTTCAACTTCATCCTCACCTTCATCTCTTACTACAAGATTCATACCTCGATGAATCTCTTCTTCCAATGCTCAGACTTGTCTCTAGAGGTCTCTAACTAATGCAAGGGCAAGTTCAAGAGGGGAAAAACTAAGGCACTCCCTAATGATCTATCCTACCCAACAACGCATAGAAGCAAAAACACGCAATAGTGAGAGAGAGAATGTAGGATCTTTCATTAATTTTCATCATATAGAATCATTCATGCCAGGGTTGTAAGGCCTTCCTGGTTAGGGATAGATATTACAATGAATTATAGAAGTCCTCAAACATGCGAGGATCTGCCAACAATCTCTAGTCTTACTATCTTCTATATTCTAACTGAATTGTCCCCTAAAATACAACCAAACAATTACATTTATACAAGATTATACCAAACTAAGTCAGCCTTTAGATCCATAATCAATGGAAGGAACAGTCAGATCTAAGACCACACACTTCCCAATGATGGATTCCAATATTAAATCTGTGACCCAACATAAAAGCACAAGTCAGCTCAATAGGAACTCAAAAGAAACTACTCGGTAAGCAAGGATGACTGAGCAATAGACAAGCATCACTGAGCACCAGTGAAATAATTGACCACCTAGGAGATAACCAACCAGACTCGATAACCAAAGGAAACTGACCAAGTCAGTCAAAGAAGAAACTGAGAAACATAGAGAAACTCTAAAATGTTTTTGGTGATACAGGATTGCCAAGGACCCAAGATGCTCTTGCATCAGACACCTGGGGTTATTTTGAAATGAATCTCCAAATCATTTGGAAGGTATGATCTGAGTTGTATCCAACTTAGACTGTAAAATCTATGGACTATCTTCCATCGGTCTATTCTTCCATTTTACCAGATATTCCATATACTATTTTCCTCTTGTACTTTTGCCAACTATTTGCTTCAGGATCTGCTCAACTTCTTCATTCTACTTCTTAGGATACTTTGTCAGTACTATCACTTCTTCATCAGGTTCATGATACTCATATAAATCAGTAATGTTGAAAATTAGTGATATGTCCATGTCATCAAGTAACTCAATTTCATATGCATTTCCACTATCAAATTTCCTCAAAATCTTGCAAGGTCCAAACTTCTTCATTTTCAACTTCCCATATGTTCCAATAGGAAATTGACCTTTCTTCAAATGAACCATCACTTCATCACCAACATCAAAACTCTTATGTCTCCTTGATCTATCAGCTCTATCTTTTTATTTTTGATTACTCTCTTCCAGATTCAGCTTCACATCTTCATGCAATTTCTTCATGTACTCAACCAATTTCACTCCTTCGGCACTTCTCCTATTTTCATTAGTAATGTCTCTCAAATCAGATATACCTCTCAGCTATGTGCCATTTATAATCTAAAATGGTGTCTTTCCAATACTCCTTTTCATTGAATTATTGTATGCAAACTATTATTGTACCAATATAAAATCCCAATTACTTGGTGTGTCTCCAATTAAACATCTCAAAAGATTTCCCAAACTTCTATTCACCACTTTAGTCTATCCATCGATTTGTGGGTGAAATGTAGAACTATATTTCAACTCAACACCAAATTTCTTCCAAAGGATTTTCTAAAAGTATCCAACAAATTTATTATCTCAGTCAGAGATAATAGTTGGTAATCCATGCAATCTGATAATTTCCTTAAAGAAAAGATTTTCTACATGTACTGCATCTAATGTCTTTCTACAAGGTATAAAATGTGCCATCTTTGAAAATCTATCTACCACAACAAATATAGAATCATTACCTCTTACTGTCTTCGGTAAGCCAAGAACAAAATCTATACTAATGCCAATCCAAGGTTTCTCAGGTACAACAATAGGTACATACAATCCAGTATTCTGACTTACTTCTTTTACAACTTGACAAATTCTACAACTTTTCACAAATTTCTGAACATCTTTATACAACTGTGGCCAATAGTATTTCTCCTTAAGAAAATTCCATGTTTTATCAATACAAAAATGTCTAGCCAAGCCACTACTATGTTTCTCCTTTATCAAATTAGTTCTCATTACTTGTCTTGGTATACACAACTGAATACCTTTAAACAAAATACCTTCCTAAATAAAATATTCATCCCATTTAGTATCTTGTTGATCTTGAATAGGTGCTCTGCACTTTCTCCATGGCTCAGAAAAATTATGGTCAAACTCATAAGAATCCCTCATCTCATCAAAACTAAGAACTTCAATTTTCATCTTGGTGACCAAAGATCTTCTTCTACTCAATGCATCAGCAACTTGGTTAGTGCGTCCACTCTTATGCTTCATCACAAATGTATAACTCTCCAACTACTCAACCCATTTCATATGTCTCTAATTCAACTTATTCTGACTACCCAAATATTGTAAAGCTTTATGATCAGTATACAACACAAATTCACTCAGTATCAAATAATGTCTCCATTTCTTCAGTGCTTGAACAATAGCATAGAATTCTTGATCATATACAAAATATTTCCTTCTAGCATCATTCAACTTTTCACTAAAGAAGTCAATAGGTTTACCTTCTTGACTCAACATAGCTGCAATTGCACTTCCACTTGCATCACATTCCACTTGAAGTACCATACTGAAATTAGGTAATGCCAAAAAAGGTAATTCAACAACCTTCTGCTTCAGAGTCTCAAAACTTTTATTAGCTCCATGTGTCCACTTGAATTCCCTTTTATCTCCTCTTATAGTCTCAGTCATAGAATCACATATTGAACTGAAATTCCTTATGAACTTTCAGTAAAAACTTTCCAAACCATGAAATGATCTTACCTCACTAGCATTCACAGGTGTAGGCCAATTCAAAATAGCTTCAATCCCAAATACACAATCTCCTCTTTCATGAATGAACACTTTTTTAGATTTATCAGCAACTTTTCTTCTTTCAATCTCTACAAAACTTGTATAACATGCAACAAATGTTCTTCTTTGGTCTTACTAAATATTAGAATATCATCAAGATATACAATCACAAACTTACCCAATAATTTCTTTAAAACTTCATTCATTAGCCTCATAAAAGTACTCGATGCATTAGTTAAACCAAAGGGCATAACCAACCACTCATACAAATCTTCTTTCATCTTGAAAGTAGTCTTCCATTCATCACCTTCTCTGATTCTGATCTAATGATACCCACTTTTCAAATCAATTTTGATGAAATACTTTTCTCCAATCAAACTGTCCATTATATCATCCATTCTCAGTATAGGAAACCTATACTTCACTATTATCTTATTGATTTCTCTAGAATCAATTCACATTCTCCATTCACCATTCTTCTTAGGTTCCAATACAATAGGTACTGCACAAGGACTCAAACTTTCTCTGATCAAACCTTTCTCTAGCAACTCTTGAATATGTCGGTTCAATTTTTGAGTCTTGGTAGGTGTCAACGGATGAGGTGCCTTATTCAGTAAACTAGCTCCAGGGATTAGATCCATACAATGGTCAATTCTTCTTTTCAGTGGAAAAATATTAGGTACATTATCTGAAATGATATCATTGTACTCAGTGAGTAACTAATCAATCTCCTCAGGGACATTATCCTCTATTTTCTTACTTGGTTTGTTAGGAATCACAACAAAACATACATCATTCTTCTTCAAAGAGTTAACAAACTTTCATAGATGTGAAAACATTACTAATAGGTTCTTCCATCAAAGGAAACAAGATTTGTTTCTTTCCATCAGCCACAATAGTATACTTATGCAATCTCCCATCATATATAGCATGTCTATCATATTGCCAAGGTCTACTCAACAAAATATGACAACAATCCATAGGCATGATATCACATAACACCTTATCATAGTACTTTCCAATATTTAAATTCACACAACATTGTTCACTTACTAGGATTGTATGCTCATCTTTGTTCCATGAAATCTGATAGGGCCTCAGATGTACCAACCTCTCCAACTACAACTTTGTGACCATCTCTTCAGATGCCAAATTTTCCAAGCTACCACTATCAATGATTACCTTCCAACCTTTATCAAAAACTCTACATTTGGTCTTGAACAAACTTTTCCTTACCGAATCTTCCTTTATACTTTGATTCCATAGTGCTCTCCTTACCATCAAGCTATTTTCTTTCTCAGGTTCATTTGGTGACTCTTCTTGCACCAAAACATTTCTACTACTACTTGCCTTCTTACTAGCATGTGTACATTCAAAATATCTATGTCCTTCTTCTCCACAATTGTAACAAGTTCCTCAAAAACTTCCTTTTCTATAACCACCTTGGTAGTTATTGCCTCTGCCTCTAGATGAACTTTCACCTTTCCACTCAGTTTTGCCTTTATCCAAATTTTTCTTTTCTGGTTCAGATCTACCATTTTCACCATTAGATCTACCTCTTCCTCTAGGGAATCTACCACCTCAACCTCTTTGTCTCTGCTCATGTCTTTTGTTCAATTTCTCCTCAGCCTTCAATGCAAATTGATAAGCCTCTTCAATGCTCTCCAACTTGACCAAACTAATTTCCTCTTGGATGGAAAATCTCAAACCATTTAGGTATCTACCAATTCTTTCCACATCATCTTCATCATGTCTAGATCTGATATCTAATCTATAGAATTCCTTAGTATATTCCTTTATCAAGCTATCTTTCTACCTTAAACTTTGCATTCACTGAACTAGGTTAATCTAATAATCATAAGGTAAGAACTTTCCTTTTAATTTATTCACCATTTTATTCCATACCTTGATTTTGTCTTTTCCTTTCCTCTTCCTATCTAGTTATAGATTTTCCCACCATAAGGATTCATGACTTTTCAACTTTGTACTTGCAATCTTCACCTTCTTGTCTTCAAGATTGTTTTCATACTCAAAATACTTTTCCATCTTGGTGATCCAGTCCACCAATTCAATAGAATCCAATTTTCCACCATACTTGGGAGGATTGAAATGTGGTGTAGACTTTAGACTTGCCATAGCCTTCAAAAATATTTCTTCACCTTGATCCATAACAGGTGTAGTCATTTTCATGTTCTTCCTCAACTTCATCATCACTAACATCTTCAAGATGTATGCCTATTCTCTGGGCTATTTCAAAAGCTTCTAATCTAACACCAATCTACCTTAGCATATCTATCAATCCTAGATCTACATCTTGCCTCCCACAAACCATCTTGATAACCCTCTTCAATTGCAGGTTAGATCACAATCTGCTACCCCACAACAATCAACTAGGGCTTCAAGAGGAACCTAAAAACCTATATCTACAGACCTAGATCAAGATCTCACCTCACTCTAATACAACCTGATGCAAGGGTAGGGTCAAGAGGGTCCAAACTAAGGCACACCCTAATGATCCATCCTACTCAACAACATTTTGAAGAAACAACACACAACAATGAGAGAGAGAATACAAGATCTTTCATTAATTTTCATCATATAGAATCATACACGCTAGGCTATAAGGCCTTCCTAGTTAGGGCCAGATATTACAATGAATTACAAAAGTCCTTAAAGATGCAAGGATCTACCAATAATATCTAATCTTACTATCTTTTATCTTCTAATTGAACTTCCCCCTAAACTACAACCAAAAAATTACATTTATAGAAGAGTCTACCAAACTGAGTCAACCTTCAGATCCACAATCAATAGAAGGAATGACCAGATCTAGGACCACATGCTTCCCAATGATGGATTCCAACATTAAATCTAAGACCCAACATAAATGCACAAATCAACTCAACATGAACTCAACAAAAACTACTTGGTAAGCAAGGATGACCGAGCAATAGACAAGTATCACCGAGTGCCAATGGAATAACTGACCACCTAGGAGAAAATCGACCACACTTAACCAAAGGAAACCGACCAACTACTGACCAACTTGGTCAAAGAAGAAACCAAGAAATATAGACAAAATCTAAAATGTTTTTGGTGATACAGGATTGCCAAGGACCCAAGATGCTCCTACATCACTAACCTCAAGTGAGACACCTCCTATCATTCAAACTCTAAACCATGGTCCTAGTGCAAATTGCCTCAAAATCATCAATCTATCTACACACTCAGGAACTCTTGATTTGATACCACTTAATGAAGGGTTCTCCCCTTAATACAACAAATACATTACAAAAATAGATACACAACATTAATTTGCAAGAATAGAAAATGGGCTTCTTATTATCTCCACAAGTGTGGAATTAAAAATTTTAGAGTCACAATATGAAAAGCCGCATGGGAATTTTCCTTACAATATTATGTAAGACAAAGCCTTGAATAACTACCCAGAACTAACTAGAAAATACTACGAGCCTGTTGGTTCCCCTTTTCATTTATACTTGCAGGTTTACACTATGATTGACAAACTAATGTCACTGACTCTATCACCACTCCAAAGTCTGCAAGAAAAGGGCCAATTAACAAGGATCAACAAGGATCCTCCTACACTTTGAGCTTAGATGCTCAGGTGGGTGTACCTTTGACTCACTTCTTCAAAGGAGTCATGAAAATATCATACAACTATACTATTCGTAAACTAGTTTTAAAGATTTATCATTTGAAAGTGTGTGATTGATGATGATGAGCTACTTCTAGAGAAAAGATCAATGCCTTAACCTAGGGAAAAGAGTCATCCAATAACATAAAATAACTGAGAACCCTAACTTTAACACCCTTGAACTCAGGATAAGTGCTTTCCCTATTATCCCTCTCACTCCCAAACCTGATCATCAAGATCCTTATCCAGTCGCGGACTCACTAAAATCACCCTAAAGACTTTAATCCTAACTTTGTTAGGAACTCCAAGATAATTTTACAATACTCTTTGTTTACCATATGCTAACTCACTTTGTGACTCTAACATATATGAATCCAAAATCAAGACAAGAAGACAATCATAAATTTAAGACAAGAATTCAAGTGTATTCTCATTAAAAATTTTAAAATCAATACATTACCAAGATGACAACTGCTAAGAACAAGACCCAAAATCTAGCCTCTCCTTGTTCAAGCTTTCTATTGATTTTCAACATATCATCAACAACAACCTTTGGGACCAAAAGACTTGGAACCCCTACAAAATCAAAACTACAACAATATATACCATCAGTCATCTTGGAATCCCCAAAAAAGTCAGGATGCAACAAGCTACGGATGACTGAGGCAAGGGCTAGGGTTTTCACCCACCAAACCAATTGGAATAAATCAAAATTTAATTCATTGGAGGGAATACCAAGCAACTTGGATCAAAAAAATCCTAGAGTGATCTCCCATTATGATAAAAATCTAAGGTACCAGAAATTAGGAATTCACCAAGTTAACCAATCTAATTGTCCTCCTGCGATGTTCCTCGAGAAACATTTTGTTCATTCCGTATGATACAATCCCCTACAGATAATCATCCTGCCTTGTTGGTGTTCAAAAATGCTTATGCCATCTAGGGCTGCCAATATGCCTTGAGACTGATCTTAGGAGTGGTTAGCTCCAAGTGTGAAAGCTCTGCAAGACAATTGGACCAACTATTGGGACAAGACTGCCCTCTTCACTTCTGGCTCTACAAAACCATGGTGGGTGCACCTAATCTAGTAACTTATGGCATTTTAGGACTTTGGACTGGATTAAACAAAGCAGATGATAGCAAGAGACTACTAAATGTTAACCAGACATTCATTGAATCTCAATTGCTATTGGGTATAAAATGGCCTTGTGAAGGGTATTACTACTAACAACAATACTTAAAACTTAAAAGGGTCTTTGATTAATGAGGATAGGGAATGTGGGCAAGAGCCAATCAGACATTGGACCCAACTAAATGTACTAATCCTTGATTAGTGCCATTATCCATTGGCCAGACCTCACATACAAAAAATGAAACATGAACCAACTATTGTCAAAGACTCATAGCCATAAATATAAATGTTCCAACCCATCCACTACTTATAAGATCCTTCTATAGACAACCAAGATGAATCTATGTCCCTTCTAAAGTAAATTTCACTTGATCCTAGATCAAGAACTAAAGACAAGAACACATGCAAAGGTAACCCTATGCAATGGATCAGAAAATCCAAAACTCACATGAATGACACCAAGGAGAGACTTGTAAACATGAAACAGTTATATTAAGTATGATGAGTCATGTACATGATCAAAGTAGGACAGAGATCAAACCACTTCAATAACCTACAAAAGACCTCCAAAAATTCTATTTAGCTTACATGCATTGTGATATAGCCCTGCTACAAACCCTTGGAACTAACTATAATCAGAACCTCTAGACTGATTAAAATTCGAACCCCTTACAAGTCAAAAACTTGCAATATATACCACCAGTCATCTTGGAAACCCAAAATAGGTTGCAACAAGTGACAAATGACTGGGGTCAAAGTTTCACCCACCTAACCAACTAGAAAATAGCCAAAAATTAATGCAGGGGCAAGAAACCAAGAAATCCAGAGAGAGAAAATCTCAAACAGATCTGCAATTATGAAAATCTGTGAGCCAGGATAGAAAACTAGGAATTGCCATGAAAATCAGTCAATTCACCACCTGAAAAAAGCTTCTCGAGCTCAAAAACATACTCCACCAGGTACAAAACAACCTCTGCAAATCAGCCACATAGCTTCTCTGGACCACACTACACAGTCAGCGAGATCATTCCCACCAAATTTAGCCATGCAAGCATTTAATTTTGGTACTTCCTATCACTAGAAACCCTCTCAAAAGTTTGAATTTGAAAAGAAACGGTCAATCTTATGGTGCCAGCAGTGAATCAGCGGTCACAATTTAAACCAGGATCAACTTTATATCCCCGCCGTTAGATCTTCATACTTCACAGGCTTTATGTTTTTAACCCATCTAGACACCTTAGGTTAACTCTGTAACTATGATGTACAACAATTGTTGCATGATCACATAGCCTAGAAATGGGCTATGCGAACATGTGACATGCCTCCATGTTAGCACCACATCACCATGGACCCACCCAACTCCACAACCATGATGCCAGCAGTGGTCGCATGATCACATAGCCAAAAATTGGGCTATGTGAACATGCGACAAGCCTCCATGTCAATGCCACCCTATCACTGCTCCCCACCAACGTGACACCCTTGTCGCATGATCGCATGGCCGAAAGATGGTCCTTGCAATCATGCGACAAGGCAATAAGACTTCCACCTCACCCCCTTTACCTTGCCACATGCCTTGTCACAAACCCATCAACCAATGAAAAGCTTCCATCTCCACAACATCTAACACTGGACCCACCACCGAGAAAAGCCTTACCATTTGGGAAGATCAAACGGTGGTCGCATGATCGCAAAGGGGAGGAATATTCCTCACGATCATGCAGCAACTATAGATCTCTTCTACATTATCATTTTGCCTAAGAAATACCAGGCCCACTGACAAGTCCAAATCATCACCTAGCTCATCGAATCAAGTGATGACACCTTAGCCTAAACGGCCCCACTGTAAACAAACCCATCAGCATCCAATCGAACGGTGGGTGCATGATCGCATGGGGTGAAAATATTCCATGTGATCACACACCGACTGTAGATCTTAAATCTCTGACACTAGTCCCCGCTTTATCTAGTGAGCTAGTGACTGAAGAACTTCCACTAGTTCATGAAATACTTTCCACCTTTGCTAAAAAAAAAAAATAGCAATCACATGACCACTATTCGCTAAATCGCCAAATAAATTGGGGCACCGCCAAAACATTATGCAAACCAGTGAATAGGAAGAAAATTTGTCAGGACCACCAAACTGCTTAGACCCACACATGGGCCCACCCTTTTTTCCACATGTCACACCACCATTCGCTACAACCACCAAGTCACCTGACACAAGACTGACTCACTACAAGCTCAAGATTGAATGGCAGTCGCATGATCGCATGGGCTAGAAAGATTCCATGCCATCACATGACAACCATAGGATCAAGAATCTTTCCAAAAGAATTGGGCCCATCTACCATCCTTCCACTAGGCTCAGAATAGGTGTCAACCAGTCACATGATCACATGTCAGGAAACTCTGACATGTGATCATGCGACAGCCAACAATAGGCCACCACATAACCACCAGTAGGACCACTGCCCTCCCCGCCAATGGGCCCGAGCACAAAAAGGTAACCAGTCACATGGTCGCATGTCAAAAATTTCTAACATGCGATCATGCAACAACCAATCATTTTGAAACCTTTGAAGACTCGAGCCCACCATCCAGTCAGACCTGCCCAGTTAGGGAACGCCAGTAAATAGGAAACTATGAGGTCAAAAACACACAGGGTTTTTGATGGAAAAGATTGAAAACACACAAGGTTTCTGATGCCAAAAGATAAGCGCACAAAAGCTCAAAGTCACTAGGTCAAAAATAATGAAGGTTTTCACACAGACCGAAAATATCATGGATTTTCAAAAACATTGTGGGTTTTCGACACTGTGGCAGATTTTGAAATTGTTTCCTACAGACCCTAAAAATTGAATACCTCCTTGGGTTTTGCAATTCAACATGTGCAATTTGGACTAGAGCTTGGTGACACAATGAAGAACATAGGGCTAAGAGCTCAAACCATGAAACATTATGGATTTTCATCACACATTAAAACAAATTTGCAGCAGGGTGGGACATCTTCAAGAATTGTAGGGAAAAGGCCATTTTCACAGGATTTTGCATTGACAGGAAAATGGACTACCACACCTCTGGACCACACTGCAACAGCAAAAAAAATCAAAACCCACCTGATCTAGCCACTCCAGCATTGAATTTTAGTCCTCTAGTGGTTGAAAAACCTTAAAATATTCAAATCTGGAAGAAAATGGCTACATCGGGGCACGAAACAGCACATCAACGGTCAAAATTCAAACTGAGATCAACTTTAAAACATCACCATCAGATCCTCACTTTTCTCGGGCACCTCAGATTAACCCAATAGGAATCTTGGTTTACATTTATGCCTTAGTCATGAAAATGCTAGACTTTAGTATTAACCATAGTTACAATTAGAGACCATGTGACCAAAAGAAAACTTAGGCCCACCTGGATCCATGTGTCATCAAACCATTTGCCCATAACATAATGATTCAGCAACAGAGGACCCACCAAATGGTTCCATCTCTTAAACAAAATCTATGGCTGTCTCTATACCGTCACCTTTACAAATCATGCATCTTCACCCAACGATGTAATGACAGTCACAAGATCTATCTGAGCATTAATCACACTTGAAAGCCCAAAAAAATGGCCCCATTGACAACCACCAAGTCACCCACAGGCAACCAATCAAAACTCAACAAATCTACAACACTTGGCACCCAATATGTCCTAGCAATTTGAACCCACCTATCAGCAACCACTACATTGCGGAAAATTAGATGATGGTCACTATACCGCTGACCTTAAACATTGAGCATCTTATCGCAATGGTATAACAACAACCATGGGATCACATTGCACTTTAACCACCTAAGAAAAATGGCCCTACCAACAACATCCCTATCACTAATACCTCTGTCCAATCAGAGAAGGTCACATCACAATATCCGGCAAGTGGACATACAACTTTTTCATCACACATAGGTCACTCTGACAGCCTCCACCTCATACTCAAGCTCTACCAATGAGAAATGAACATAGTGGTGTGACCTAGCACTTAGGGTCCACTGCAAAGTTTTAGTATCAAAGAGATCAGATGGTCATCGCTAAAGCACAAGCTTAACTTTCATGCATCTTTCATCAATGGTATAGTGATAACCACAAGATCTTGTTGTACTCTACCCATCTGGGAAATAGGCCCCACTAACAACATCCTCATCACCAATCCATGACCAATGAGAAACTACCATGTCAATCCAACCTGGCACCCTGAGGACCCACCTACCAACACATCCAGTATATAGCATCAGATAGTTGTCACTACACCATGATGCTTAGAAAGCTTTCAACTTGCCCCAGTGGTATAACGACCACAGTAGATGTGATCCACTATTTAACCTGCAAGCATACCCCATAAACAAGCCTACTAGGATAGATGTCCACTTGTCACTATACCGCATGTTAGAAACTCTGACAACAGGGAACTTTGCAGAATAACACCAGCCACACAAATTTAAAGGTCCCAACAACGTAACCTAACGACATAAAAATTTAAAAGGAGACTTAGGCTTTGATAGAAAAATTAAAAGGGGTCTCGACAAAGTAACCTAATGACATTACATGCAAAGTGGTCACAGCAAATTTGGCACATGGGTAATTGGGACTTTAGTGATCAAAAAAAGAAACTCTCAATTAGAACAGGGTCAATACAGTCTAGGGTTTCCTTTCACCAACAGCTAGAATTTTGAATTTATGAACTAGGGTTAGAGAGCTAGGGCACAGAAAACCATTGTAGAGACCAAGGAAAAGCTATATAGCCATGAAAATCATTTGCAGGTACTAATAGTGGCTTTGTTTGGGGATGATGGGTAACTTGTGCCCATGCAAGAATGCACAATTTCTGGGAGAGCAGACCACCTTCAAGAAAACAAAAATAGGGAGCACCAAGACAAAACCCTACAAACTAACCCCAAAGAACACACACTTATGTAGAAACCTAGCTAATATTCATGGAAAGAATGATACCTTCAATTGAAGTATTTCTTCAAGAATTTTCCATGAACTCGCAATTCCTGAACATCACCATTTAGTTCTTTCACAATGTAAGAATCATGGCCCCATTTTTCATGAATTAGATATGGCCCCAACCAGATTGGACCAAATTTCCCATGTTTTCCTTTATCCTCCAATCTATCATTCTAGATCAATACCAAGTCATTTGGCTCAAATTTCCTTTCAACAGTTCTCTTCTCATACGAATTTTTTACTTGTAACTGCAACTTTTCATTTTTTGCAACTGATTCTGATGCAGTAGTGGTCAGCGGAAGCCTTCAAATAGTGAGCAATTAGGTGAAGGTTGAAATCCTCAACACCCAAGGTGCAAGGTCTAGTGCCAATATACTTATCACAAGTATCAAAATAGGACTTGCTGAAGGTTATCACAACCCTACAAGACAAAATAACCTAATCACTAGGTTTGCCAAAGTCCCAAGACCAAAACTAATGAATTACTAAGAGGTTCCTTCAAGGAAATATGGATTCAAACCCTATGAACTGAATACTAAGGTCAAGGGTGGCTAATGTACATTTCAATGGCCTATTTAAGTCTTATTTCATTAGTTCCAATGGTTCATTCACCATTGAACAACACACAAGACTATGTTGCTGCACAATCCTAGAAACCTGCTTGTAGCCCTTCCTAGAAGGAAATTTGAGCATAAGACAAAATACTTCCAAATGAAGCTATGCATGGGTTAAGGATTTTGATAGCCTTTGGGTTTTTACTAAACATTCCTGAACACCAAGGAATGGAAATGAGTGGAGGTTTTTGCTGTTGCAACGTTGGACTAGGCTAATAGGCCTAAATAGGGCTCCAAATACACTATAGGTACTCCTTTCCCTATGAAAATTCACAAAATAGATGTGGGAACATGTGCATATGTATAAAAAAAGTGAGAATCCAAGTTTATAGGTCTTGAAGAACCCTCAACCGAAATCTAGGAGCACTGTCCTAGTTTCCCAACCGGTGCACACATAGAGATGTACACCTAGGTTATGATGGCAAGACCAACTCCCTACAAATCCACTCTCCTAGCCTACATAATATTAAAATTCATTGAAATTAATTGTGTTCCACCAAGGGGCATCAATTTCTCATGGTTGAATGTGCCTAAACAATCAAGCCCTATCTCCAATCCTGATTTTAAGCCTTAATCCTAGGCACTGTCACAAAAGTTTTGATATCTTCCAAACCAATTCTAATTAACACATGAGACCAACTACAACAGAAAGAAGATTCAAAGACTCAAACCTCTAGAATCATTCTTAGATGCCCTAATGTTAGTACCTATCCATACAACCCTCTAAAACTTGGAATTTACAGAGAATAGATGTTTTTTATTGATAAAAATGCCAATTACAAGTTGTATATCCTATCACCCATCTATGAGGGATTTTATAGGATTCTCCTAATGGTTACAAGTGAGGTTTAAACCATTTAGGCATTTGGGAGGGTCTTTTACAAGTTTTTAACAACTTTTTAAAGTTGCTCTAAAGTTTCTTGACAACTTTTGAGCAATTTTGACAATTTGCTATTCTAATGACCAAAATTGGTCTTATCCCTAATTTGATGATCCTTAATGGATCCCAACATAGAAAACATGAAAACTACCTATGCCTAGGATATGGATCATAAATGACCAATAGTTAGACCAAGGGTTCATAAAATGCCAACTTGGAACTATGGCCTTACAATGAGATCTCAATACTAATTTCTATCCTAAGCATGACTAGAGGTCTCAAGGACCTTAGTGTGAAACCTTAGGCTTCATGAGAATGCCTATTGAATCTAGAGTAGGAGTAGGTGCTCCTACACTATACTCCCCTTGAACTTTAAAACTCAAGTCCCTACTTGAGTATAGCTTCTCTATCGAGGTCCCATGCTGTTGTATTTGATCCTCGGTCAGCCATGTAGCATCAATCTTTGGTAAGCCCTTCCATTTTACCAAGTACTGCATATACTTCCTTGATCTGGTCTACTTGAGTAGTTTGGAGTCCAAAATTTCTTCAATCTCCACCGGTTTTCTTTGTGGAAGATCAATGACATAGTCTTCATCCTCCATGCTTGTGTCCTTACCCTGCTCATTGCTTGAACCTGTTGTACCTTTATATGGTGTGAGGTCTACAATGTTGAAGATTAGAGAGATCTGCAATGTTGGAGGAAGGGAGATCACATAGGCATTGTCACCTAGTTTGTTCAATATGCTCTAGAGGCCTACCTTCTTCATTTTCAACTTGGAGTATCTACCCTTAGGTAGTCTTTCCTTCCTTAGGAATTCCCAAACTCTTTCCCCTATTTTGAAATGAACCTCTCTTCTCTTCTTATCAGCATTTTCTTTGTATTTTAAACAAGACTTTTGCAGGGTTTCCTTTACTTGCTGTTGTACCTTGTTGATAAGTTCTGCCAATTCTTGGCCTTGTGCACTAATTCTAGAATCAGATGGGAGTTCCATCAAATCTAGTGGTCCCTTGGGGTGCATACCATATACTGTTTGAAATGGAGTCTTTCCAGTTGACCTATTGATTGAGTCATTGAAGGCAAACTCTTCTTGGGGAAGAATGGTATCCCAACTCTATGAATATTGCTTGGTGAGGCATCTCAGAAGATTTCCTAGGGACCTATTCACTACCTCAGTCTACCCATCTATTTGAGGGTGATAGGCAGAGCTATAGGTGAGATTTGTACCAAATTTCTTGAAGAGTGTCCTCCAAAAGTTCCCTTGAAACTTTACATCTCTATCTCATACAATTGTTTGAGGTAAGTCATGAATTCTAACTACTTCCTTGAAGTAGAGATTGGCTATATGAGATGCATCATTTGTGCTCTTGCATGGCACAAAGTGGGCCATTTTTCTGAATCTATCCACTATGACAAACACACTATCAAATCCTTGCTTGGTTTTAGGTAGTCCCATGACAAAATCCATTGAAATGGATTCCCAAGGCCTTGAAAGGATTGGTAAGGGTTGGTAGAGCCCTTGATTTGTTGTCACTCCCTTAGCTTGTTGGTAGATTGTGCAAGTTTCAACAAACTTTTTGACCTCATTGTTCAACTTGGGCCAAAAGTAACTCCTCTTTACCATGTATGCTATCTTGTCAATGTGAAAGTGACCTCCTAGGCCACCACAATGCTTCTCTCTAATTATGTTTTCTCTCATTGAGCACTTGGGTATGTATAGTTGTGCTCCCTTGAATAAAAGGCCATTCTGAATTAGATATTCAAAAAAATCAGTGTGATATCTGCCCTCCATCTTTGTAGAAATCTGATATATCTCAAAAAAATTAGAGTCATCTGGGTATAGGTGTTTAAGGGACTCAATTCCCACAATTTGGAGTTAAACTTCTTCAACTAGACCAATCCTCCTACTAAGTGCATTAGCAACTTCGTTTCCTACACCCTTTTTATGCTTAATATTGAAGGTATAGGCCTGCAATTGCTCTACCCATTTAAGATGCCTAACTAAAAGTTTTTCTTGTGAATTAAGGAAGCTTAGAGCATGATTGTCAGTGCAGACTACAAACTCCTTTGGGATCAAGTAGTGCCTCCATTTCTTGAGGGCTTAGACCATGGCATAAAGCTCTAGGTCATAGGTGGAATACTTCCTCTTGGCCTCATTCAATGTCTCAGAAAATAAAGCAACTACCTTTCCTTCTTGGCTTAGGACTGCCCCTATAGCCAATTTACTTGCATCAATCTCCAGAGTGAAGACTTTATTGAAATCAGGGAGGACCAAGATGGGGTATTGAGAGACTCTATTCTTCAAGTATTGAAATGTATCATTGGCTTCTTTTGTCCATGCAGACTTAGTCTTCTTTCCACCTTTGATTGTGTCAAGCATTGGTGCATACACATGGCTGAAATTTTTAATGAGTTTCCTATAAAAGGTTGCAAGCCCATGGAAGCTTCTTACACCGCCTTGATTCTTTGGTGGAGGCCAATTAATAATTACATCTACCATTTCAGGATCCATCTTGAGGGTACCCTGTGAGATCACAAAACCTAGGAATACAAGTTCCTTTCTCATAAACATGCATTTTTCCAAGTTGATTACCAACTTGTGTTGATGAGGTCTTCTTAGTACCTATTCCACATGATCAAGATGGTCTTCCTTGCTATGACTGAATATTAGTATGTCATCAAGGTAAACAACAACAAATTTTCCAATAAAATCTATGAATATCTCATTCATAAGCCTCATAAAAGTGCTAGGGGCATTGCTTAAACCAAATGGCATTACTAACCATTCAAAAAAACCTTCAATAGTCTTGAATACTATTTTCCATTCATCTCTAGGCTTGATTATAATTTGATGGTAACCAGACTTTAAGTCTATCTTGGTGAAGTAGCATGCACCACCTAGTTGATCCAATAAGTCTTCAATTCTTCGCATGGGAAATCTATACCTTATTGTGATTTTGTTTAGGGCCCTACTATCAGTGCATAACCTCCATTTTCCATCCATTTTAGGGGCCAAGACTGAGGGTATAGCACAAGGACTAAGACTCTTTTGAATGAGCCCTCTTTCCAACAATTCAATGACCTATTTTGCAATCTTTGCATGCTGCAATGGAGTCATTTTGTATGGTGCCTTATTAGGTAGGGAAGAGCCTGTGATCAGGTCTATTTGATGGCTAATATCCCTAATGGGAGGGAGGGTAGAGGGCAGGTCACTAATAGTGACTTCTTTATACTTTTGCAACAGATTTTTTACTTCATTTGGCATGGGCTCTTCTTGAACAGACCTGATGTTATCCTTGGGTTTATAAATTAGGATAAAAGGTTCAATATCAAATTCTTTCAAGGTTTTCAACATCTCCTTTCCCCCATGATAATCATAGTGGGTTCCTTTTCAGTTTTTCTATCCAGTAAGGGCTTCATGGTGAAGGTCTTCCCATCTTTGGTGATGGACTAGGTGTTCTTACTACAATGGTGGGTAGCATCAACATCAAATTTCCAAGGCCTGCCTAAAAGGATGTGAGCTGCATACATCTCAACAACATCACAAAATATCTTGTCCTTGAAGTTAGCAATAGAAAACTCTATCCAAGCTTTTTCTATGACTAGAGTTTGTTGGCCTTTGGTTAACCATGAAACATGATATGGGAAAGGGTTTGGTTTCTTAGGCAAGCTTAATTTTTGAACCATTTCACAAGACACAAGATTTTTAGTTGAACTAGAATCAATAAGAAGATTGCATACCTTTCCATGACACTTGATCTTTGTCCTGAAGAGATTCTTCCTTTGTGGAGGCTCTTGGGTTTGTGGTACTTAAAGGAAGACCTGCCTCATCATTAGACACACTCCTCCTTCTAGTTCCAAGTCTCTAGCATCAGTATTGTCCTCTTGTTTATCTTCTTAGACAAGTTGTACTCTCCTCTCACCTTGGTTATTATTTCTCTTCTCTAGGCATCTTGCTGCATGGTGTCCCAATTGGTTGCAATAAAAACACTTCAATGGTCCATTGCCTCTTCCTGAATTTTTCCTTCCTCTATTGAAAGGTCTTCTTCCTCTATAGTTTCCTCTTGAATTAGAGTCACTATTTTCTTTGCCTCCTTAGTCATTGGTCTTGCTGCTACTACCACTACTTTGTCCCTTATTCCAAGAGTTGTTTTTGCCTCTAAAAATCTTCCCACTATCATTGCTCTTTCCTTTGCCAAAATCTTGCTTTCTCTTCCATTTTTCCTCTACCTTAATTGCCATTTGATAACACCTATTGACTATGGTAGGGTTGTGTAGACTCAACTCTTCTTGAATGGATACTTTCAAGCCATTCATGTACCTTGCTATCTTCTCCTCTTCATCTTCAACCATATTAGTCTTCATGCATAGTTTCAAGAACTCCTCGGTGTATGAGCCTACATCTGTGTCCTTTTGTTTCAAACTTTTCTTCCTCCTATGGAGTTGTACCCCATAATCCTTAGGTACATATGTCTCTTTGATCAATGCAATCATTCTATTCCATGAATTGATCATGTTCTTCCCATTCTTCACCCTCTCTGTTTAGATGAAGCTCCACCAAGTTGGGGCTGCTCCCTTCAACTTGGGTCTTACTACTTTTACTCTCTATTTTTCAAGTATGTCTTCACATTCAAAGAATGTTGTTAATGCTTCTATCCAATCCAATGCTAGATCAACATTCATCTTACCATTAAAAATTGGCAAATCTATCTTCTCCTCCATGGTCCTTCTTCCCATGGACTTCAAAGCATCAATGAAAGGTCTTTGGTCTATAGGGATATGCTGATTAGGATCATCCTCCTCTTCTTCACTCCCTTCTTCATTTTTAGACCCATCTTTGTCCTTGTCATCAAGCTTCTTCTCAAGTTCCTGAAGCCTCTTAGTTAAGGCCTTGTTTCCAGCCTTTTGCTCTCTCACCATCTTTGCCAACTCACTATTTTTAACCCTTGCAGGGATATCCTCATTCTCAAGATCAGACATAGCTCTGATACCACTTGATGTAGCAGTGGTCAGTGGAAGCCTTCAAATAGTGAGCAATTAGGTGAAGGTTGAACTCCTCAACACCCAAGGTGCAAGGTCTAGTGCCAATATACTTATCAAAAGTATCAAAATATGACTTGTTGAATGTTATCACAACCCTACAAGAAAAAAGAACCTAATCACTAGGTTTTCCAAAGTCCCAAGCACCAAAACCAATGAATTACTAAGAGGTTCCTTCAAGGAAATGTGGATTCAAACCCTATGAACTGAATACTAAGACCAAGGGTGGCTAATGTACATTTCTTTGGCCTATTTAGGTCTTATTTCATTAGTTCCAATGGTTCATTCACCATTGAACAACACACAAGACTATGCTGCTGCACAATCCTAGAAACCTACTTGTAGCCCTTCCTAGAAGGAAATATGAGCATAAGAAAAAATAATTCCAAATGAAGCTATTCATGGGTTGAGGATTCTAATACCCTTTTGGGTTTTACTAAACATTCCTGAACACCAAGGAATGGAAATGACTGGAGGTTGTTGATATTGCAATGTTGGACCAGGCTAATAGGCCTAAATAGGGCTCCGAATACACTATAGGTACTCTTTTCCCTATGAAAATGCACAAAATAGATGTGGGAGAATGTGAATATGTATAAAATAAGTGAGAATCCAAGTTTATATTTCTTGAAGAACCCTCAACCAAAATCTAGGAGGACTGTCCTAGTTTCCCAACCAGTGCACACATAGAGATGTACACCTAGGTTATGGTGGCAAGACCAACTCCCTACAAATCCACTCTCCTAGCCTACATAATATGAAAATTAATTTAAATTAATTGTATTCCACCAAGGGGTATCAATTTCCCATGGTGTAATGTGCCTAAACAATCAGGCCCTATCTCCAATCCTAATTTTAAGCCTTAATCCTAGGCACTGTCACAAAAGTTTTGATATCTTCCAAACCAATTCGAATTAACACATGAGACCAACTAAAATAGAAAGAAGATTCAAATAATCAACCTCTATAATCACTTTCACATGCCCCAATATCTATACATGTTTGTACAACTCTCTAAAACTCAGAATTTGCAGAGAATAGATGGTTTTTATTGATAAAAATGCCAATTACAAGTTGTATATCCTATCACCCACCTGTAAGGGCTTTTATAGGATTCTCCCAATGGTTGCAGGTGATTTTTAAACCATTTATCCATTTGGGAGGGTCTTTTACAAGTTTTTAACAACTTTTTAAAGTTGCTCTAAAGTTGCTTGACAACTTTTGAGCAATTTTGACAATTTGCTATTCTAATGACCAAAATTGGTCTTATCCCTAATTTGATGATCCCTAATGGATCCAAACATAGAATAAATTAAAAATAACTATGCCTATGATATTGGATCATAAATGACCAATAGTTAAACCAAGGGCTCATGAAATGCCAACTTGGAACTATGGCCTTACAATGATATCTCAATACTAATTTCTATCCTAAGCATGAATAGAGGTCTCAAGGACTTTAGTGTGAATCCTTAGGCTTCATGAGAATGCCTATTGAATTTGGAGTAGGAGTAAGTGCTACTACACTAGATTCTCTCCTGGTTTCATCCAACCCGATGAGATCCTAAATCCTTAACTGCATTTCATCATCTACATCATCACCATATAAATGAAAAAACTTATACATTTCCAATAAGTTGTTTTGAGGCATCCTTGCATGTATCCCATATACTAAGTCAAATGGTGCACAACCAATTTCCTTCTTCATAGTTACCCTATCAGCCCATACAGCTAATGGTAACTTTGAATTCCATGCTCTTTTATTCTTATCAAGGATCCTCTTGAGGATTTTTATCAAGCTCTTAGTTGATGATTCTTCTTGTCCATTCCCTTGTGGATGATAGGGTGAGGAGTATGACATATGAATTCCTAGACCTTTGCAGAAATCCTTGTACTTAGCAGACCTGAAGCACATTGCATTATCACTGATAATCCTCTCAGGACAACCAAACCTTGTGACAATATTATTCAATAAGAAATCAGTCACCACCTTACTAGTTGCATTCCTTGTGGGGATAGCCTCAACCCACATAGTTAAATAATCAATGGCAACCAAGATCCAAGAATGTCCCCCACTGGACTTGTTTGGTATCTCTCCTATGAAATCTATTCCCCATTTTTGGAAAGGAACCTGCACTTCAACTGGCCTCAAATGTACATTTCCTAAAAACTTAAGCTTACCAGAGAATCTCTGACAAGCATCACACCTCCTTACCAGCTGTTCTACATCCTTGAAGATTGTGGGCCACCAGAATCCTACTCTCAATATTTTTTGAGTAGTAGTTTTACCCATGTAATGTCCTCCAAAAACTCCCTCATGCATCTCTTTTAACAACTCGTCAGCTTGATTCTCATCAACACATTTCAAAAGTATGCAATCCAATTTTTTCCTATATAATTTTCATTTTACAATCACATACTTGATGGCTTGTAACCTCAATGTCCTTTTCTTATTATCATCCATTCCTGCCAAACATTTCATATTTCTTAAGTAGAAGATAATATCTTGATACCAAATGCAATCATCCATATCACAAGTGTAATCAATCTCATTCTGGCTTATCTGGTTTGCATCAAGATTGGATTGAGCCATCAGTTTTTCCAATCCTTGTCCTCTGACCAACTTGGTAATCTAGATATCAATATTGAATTCTTGAATTCTATTTATCCATCTACATCTCCTTCAAGACACCTCTTGATGTGAAAAGATATCCTTAATTGTTGCACTTGGTACAAAAGCAATCACAATAGCTCCCATCAAATAACACCTAAAATCCTTGACAACCTTCACTAGTGCATATGCTTGTTTCTCATTGATATCATATTTCAGTTCAGCAGCCTACAAAGATTTACTAAAAAATGCAATAGGCTGCTCATAGCCTTCATTATTCTTCTGCAACAAAACTGCAGCAATAGTATGAAAAGATGCAAAGGAAAAGATATGCATTGGGATACTGTAATCAAGTGCTTTGAGCACAGGTGCATCTTTAATAGCTTGCTTGATATTCTTGAAAGCGTCATCAAGCTCACCTTCCCACTTGATCTTAGATCCTTTCTTCAACATCTTGGATATTGGCCTAGGAACTTTAGCAAAATTTGTAACAAATCTTCTCAAGAAATTCACCTGACCAAAGAAAGACTGAATTCCTTTAATATTCTTTGGTATTTGCAGCTTATCAATGGCTACCACCCTCTCAAGATCAATTCTAACTCCTTGCTTTCCGACCAAGTGGCCAAGCAACTTACCCTCAGTGACACCAAATGCACATTTCCTTGGGTTTAATGAAATGTCATATTCCAAAGCCCTCACAAATATTTTTTCTAGATGAGTACAATGGTCTTCTTCCTTCTTGGAATAGGCAGTTAAATCATCTTGATAAACAATAAGGAAATCATCTATGAAAGTTGAAAAGGCAACATCCATTGCCCTCTGAAAAGTTGCACTAGCATTTGTGAGACCAAAAGGCATTCTCACATAAACATATGTCCCCCAAGGTGTAGTAAAAGCTATCTTAAATTGTTCTGATTCTTTCACAATTACTTGATTATAACTAGAGAAACCATCCATCATAGACATTAATTCTGATCCAGTCACTCTCTGCAGCATAGCCTCCATATTGGGAAAATAATAGTTATCCTTCAATGAGCTGATGTTCAAATTTCTAAAATCCACACAAAGTCTGATGTCACCATTCTTCTTTCTAACAGGGACCAAATTTGACAACCAAGAAGAATGCCTAATGGGCTTGATAATTCCAGCATCTCTTAGCTTCATTAATTCTTCTTGAATTTTAGGTGCCAAAGTAGGATTTATAGGCCTTTTTTTTTGCCTAAAGGGTTTAGCATCTTCTTTCAAAGGAATAACATGCTGGAACAAGTCTTCCCTATAAACCTTTAGGTCATCATATGACCATGCAAAAACATGCCTAAATTTTCTCAATAACTCAATCAAGGACTTCCTTACCTTGTAAGACATTTCCTTACCAATGTACACCTTCTTAGGTGTCTCTTGTGTTCCAAGATTTATCTCTTCCAGATTCATATGATCTTCCTTTTTAATATTCTTCTGATGTGTTCCAAGATTTATCTCTTCCAGATTCATATGATCTTCCTTTTTAATATTCTTCTGAATATTACCAAGGACAACTTCCTTTCCTTCTGCAGTCTCAACCAAGGCTGAACAATCTAACTCCTGACCATGATAATGATCTTCACAATTCAAAAATCTCAAGATATCCTAGTCATCTTCAAAAACTTGCCAATTCTCAACATTGTCTAGTATACTAGGCCTAGTTTGAATTTCAACTTTAGAGAGGCTAGAAAAAGTAACATCACTAGGATTGATTGCAATATTGGCTAACAAATCAGCCATCTTGTTATTACTTCTATTCTTCCACTCAATATTGAAGGCATAAAAATGCTCAATCAAATCCCACACAACATTCCTATATTGCTTCAACCTTTTGTTCTTGGAAGGATATACTGATCTTATTTGGGACACCACTAATTCAGAATCCCCATTAACTTTTATACATATAATTCCATGCTTTTGTGCCAATCTCAATCCTAACAACAATGCTTCATACTCTACTATATTATTGGTACAAAAGAAATTTAATGTGAAAGAGAACTTGTAAGTGCTCCCATTAGGAGATATGAGTAGAATACCTACTCCTACTCCATCTTTGTAGCTAGCACCATTAAAGTACATCACCCACAAATCACCCTTCATAGACATAGAACCTATCTCCTCAGCAATACATGGCAATACAGGCTCCTTTTCAAGTACAGTGACCTCAGCTCTGAAAGAATTGACATCAATATCTACAAAGTAGGTAACCTCATTATCAATATTATTTTCAATCATATAAGTTACCCTTGGTTCTCTTTCAATCCTAATAAACTGATCATCAATCTTGAAGGTTGCAGAAGAAAGATCACACTGCAAACACCCACCCATGGAAGTACTCCATTTCCTAGATAATAGCATACCATGATGGGGTGGAATGCCTACAACCAAGACACTTGTAGTTAGTTCTTTCTCTGGATAGGCTACCAATCTGTATGGCATTGCATTTATAGTTCCAATGATTGGTACTTCTCTTTGATCCATTGCACAACATCTGCCTTGAGTAGTGTCAACTTTGAGGCCTAGTTTCTCCATAATTTTAAAAGGCATGACAGTGTTGGATGCACCAGAATCAATCATACAATTTCTCAACTTCATCTCATTCACAATGATTCTCAAAAAGAATGGATCAATGTTTTCAAGGCTAGCATTGATAGAATTATCCAAGTATATAGGTGGTATGTGAGATACCAATCCTTGGACCTCCACTTCTTTCAAATCTTTATCGTGAGGTTCATTGCATGCAACATCATTATTATGAACATTATCTACCCATGCAATAGCCCTATCCTTATGTTTAGGGATCCTCAAAAATTCTAACAAAGGAACCTTGACAGTTATCTAAGACAACACAACCAACATATCAACAGGAGTAGAGGGAGGAAACTCAATTTGTTCTACCTTAGTGTCCTTTTGCTTATCTGATACATTAGTTGTAGCTATGACCTTTACCTTTTTAGCTCTAGCCATTGTGCCAACTGGCTTTTTCACTTCACTCATTTGATTCTTGTCTTGAACAGTAGGAATCCTTTTAGCTCCAACTCCCTTAGGTTCCCACTTCTTACCTTTCACATTTTTGAACCTTACCAAATGATCATCCTTTGATTTATTTCCATTGAGTTCTCTGGAGTTGGTGTTCTTCATAAACATTCTTGCAGCTTTCCCATTCGTATCCCTTTCCACCATGCCTATAGTTTGTACTTGGGCTATCATTTCTGTAGTAATTCTATTCATTTCTTCCTTTGAAGGTCTTCTTAAATTCATTATTTCTAAGGAGGAATTCCTGTTACATGTCTTTTCATCAATGTCATCATTATTAGAAAAAACCTCCTGATGGCAAAGTGCCCTATTGTGTCTTTTCAAACACACATCTACTTCTTCATCAGGATCAGAATCATCCTCACATCCTAAATATGAAGTTTCCATGTTGCATCCAACATCATCATGATTTTCTTCTTGACCTAACTCCTCATTGTTATCATCTTGATATGCTGACATGGATTGTGCAACTACACAATGCTCTGCAGAATGAGGGGACTGACATGCTATACACCATGGTGTATCTTCTACAACATTTAAAGAGGATTTTTGCAAAGGATCAAGGACAACTCTATCATTATTTCCTCTTGCAACAGGGATAATAGGCTTGCCATCCTTCCATTGGGTGTTGTAGGGATAGTTCTGCAATCTATTCTACCTACTAAAATTGTTGTTGAACTGAGGCTTTTCATTGGCAGGAGCATTATTAATTCTATTAGCAGATACTTTTAAATCCTTCAATGCATTCAACACCTTATCCAATTTATCTTCCTCTTGTTTCTTATTTCCAACATTCCTTTCATTATCCCTTTTGTATTTTTTATCTCCAAACAACTTTGGATCATCTCTTTTTCCACCCAATTTTCTTGATATTTTCATATTGTTTTCAATGTTGACAGCAATCTGGAAAGCATCTCTAAGAGTTCTTGGTTCCTTATCCCTCAACAAATATCCCATTTTTCCATTAAAGGCATTGAAGTATGCGGTCAAATAGACATTGTCATCTAACCTCATGACATGAAACAGCTTATGGATACCCTTCTGAAACCTCATATTGAACTCAGCTACAGATTCATTTTGATTCTTTCTTATAGTGTTGAACTCATTCAACATGAAACTAGCATTAGGCCTATCACCATACTATTCTTTGAAACATCTTTCAAAAGAATCCCAAGTGTCAATACATCGGTCAGGGAGTCTCTTGAACCAATCTCTAGCATCCTCCACCAAAGATTGAACAAATAATTTCATGACTACATCCTCATGTTCTATCTCATAATCATTTAGCATATCAACAAATAACCTAAGATGTTCCTCACAACTAATGGCATTGTTACCAGCAAACTTAGGTACCTTATCTCTTATATTAGTTGGAAAAGCATTTGGGTAGCCAGAAATTCCATCAAAACTAATTTTCCTATAGCCTTCTAGTTGCATAGGTCTTCTTTGAAAACTTGAACTAGTGTTATCCCTCGGATCAATGTTTACATTTACATTTCCATCTACTTGTGCATTTGACTGCTACCTAGGATCAACATTTATCTTGGTAGATGAAGAAGGAAATGAACTAGTAGTAGCATTACTAAGTGGAATAGTAGTAGTTATAGATGGTATACCTAGTTCATCAGTAGTGGATGGTACAAGAGTACTTGCAGATGAGGCCTTCAAGAACTAGATCTTTCTTCTTTTTTCTGCAATGGAGGCTTCAATTTCAGCCCTCTCTAATTCTCTTGCTAAGTCCTCATCTTATTTTCTTCTTCTTTCTATCTATGTGTCCTTATTTAAATTGGGTGGTGGGACCTTGGTATTGTCAATGATTTTCTTGTTTTCTATCCCACCATCTTTTGCTTTCCTTTTTCGCCAATAGCAATAGCAAGCCTAGTGATCTCATTCCCATCCTTATCTTTAGGGAGGGAAGCATAACTTTGAACCTGTCTAACCATAGGGCCCTCTTTATCAAACTCATGGTCTTGTAGTAAGCATTCTTGCTCACTTCTCAATGCATCAAGATCACCAAAGACATCATGCTACAAAGTCTTGGGAGCAGAGGCAAGCATCTTGTTTCTCTCCTTCAACTCATTAATCTTTCTAAGAAGAGACTCTCTTTCTATCAGAGCATTCACTTTCTTGGCTTCTCTCTCCTTTTGTAACCTCTTATGTATGGCATCTTTCTCTGCCAACTGTAACCTTAGTGCACTCAAATCATTTGGGTCTATCATAATATCATCAAAACTTGATGACACATCCATATTAGTTAGATTTTGATATGGGAAATGGACTTGTCTTGGTCTCATGGGTTGCCTTCTAAACATACCCTCATCAAGATCTAAATTTGGTCCAAAACCCCTTTCTCTGGCTTGTTCATCCTGACCTGCAGGTAATGAACCCTTATCTTGCAATACTACCTTTGGGGTATCATCAAATTAGTCTTCAGAGTGGCCACCATCCGATTTAGAACCTTTGGATTGTGAATCTTCCTCATTAGAGGATGCAAGTGGTGCTCTACTTCTGATATTTCTTTGTTCTCTCATGGGAGCACTAGTAGACTCATCATTTCTTCTCATCCAACTCTTCTTTTCTTGTCTAGGTAACTGTTCTAGAGTAACCTCTAGATTTTTCTTGACAAAGGACCTAGTATTCCTTCTTTTGTCCTTGATCTCAATTTATAAACACTGGTTCAAACCTTTTGAGTCACCACCCACCAAAGTGGGAAATCTTTTAACTGAATACAATAGTAAAAACAAGAGTCCACTTAATAACTTTTATCTCTAGACTCTCCCCAGTAGAGTCACCATTTTTTTGGCTCCCCTTTTCATTTCTACTTGCAGGTTTACACTATGATTGACAATCTAATGTCACTAACTCTATCACCACTCCAAAGTCTACAAGGAAAAGGGCCAATTAACAAGGATCAACCAGGATCCTCCTACACTTTGAGCTTAGATTCTCAGGCGGGTGTACCTCTAACTCACTTCTTCAAATGAGTCACAAAAATATCATACAACTATACTATTCATAAACTAGTTTTAAAGATTTATCATTTGAAAGTGTGTGATTGATGATGATGAGCTGCTTCTAGAGAAAAGATCAGTGCCTTAACCTAGGGCAAAGAGCCACCTAATAACATAAAATAACTAAGAACCCTAACTCAAACACCCTTGAACTCAGGATAAGTGCTTTTCCTATTATCCCTCTCACTCCCAAACCTGATCATTAAGATCCTTATCTAGCCGTGGACTCACTGAAATCACCCTAAAGACTTTAATCCTAACTTTGTTAGGAACTCCAAGATAATTTCACAATACTCTTTGTTTACCATATGCTAACTCACTTTGTGACTTTAACATATATGAATCCAAAATCAAGACAAGAAGACAATCATAAATTTGAGATAGGAATTCAAGTGTATTCTCATTAAAACTTTTAGAATCAATACATTACCAAGATGACAACTGCTAGGAACAAGACCCAAAATCCAACCTCTCTTTGTTCAGGCTTTCTATTGATTTTCAACATATCATCAACAACAACCTTTGGGACCAAAAGACTTGGAACCCCTAAAAAATCAAAACTACAACAATATATACCATCAGTCATCTTGGAATCCCCAAAAAGTCAGGATGCAACAAGCTACGGATGACTGAGGCAAGGGCTAGGGTTTTCACCCACCAAACCAACTAGAATCAATTAGAATTTAATTCATTGGAGGGAAAACAAAGCAACCTAGAGAAAACAAATCCTAGAGTCATCTCTCATTATGATAAAAATCTAAGGTATCGAAAATCAAAAATTCACCAGTTAACTAGTCTAATTGTCCTCCTGTGAGGTGCCTCGAGCAACATTTTGTTCATTCCTTATGGTACAATCCCTTGTAGACAATCATCCTACCTCTAGACCACACTGCAATAGCAAAAAAAATCAAAACCCACCTGATCTAGCCACTCCAGCATTGAATTTCAGTCCTCTGGTGGTTGAAAACCCTTAAAATATTCAAATCTCAAAGAAAATGACTACATCAAGGCATGAGACAGCACATCAACAGTCAGAATTCAAATTGAGATCAACTTTAAAACATCACCGTCAAATCCTTATTTTTCTCAAGCACTTGAGATTAACCCAACAGGAATCCTGGTTTACATTTATGCCTTAGTCACAAAAATGCCAGACTTCAGTACTAACCGCAGTTACAATCAAAGACCATGCGACCAAAAGAAAACTTAGGCCCACCTAGATCCACATGTCATCAAACCATTTTCCCATAACATAATGAGTCAGCAACAGAGGACCCACCAAACGGTTCCATCTCTTAATCAAAATCCATGGCTATCGCTATACCACGACCTTTAAAAATCATGCATCTTCGCCCAGAGGTGTAATGATAGCCACAAGATCTATCTGAGCATTAATCATGCCTGAAAGCCCAAAAAACTGGCCCCACTAACAACCACCAAGTCACCCATTAGAAACCAATAAAAAATCAACAAATCTGTAACACCTGGCACCCAATATGACCTGGTAATTCGGACCCACCTGTCAGTAGCCACTACCTTGCAACAGATCAGATGACGGTCGCTATACCATTGACCTTAAACATCAAGCATCTTATCATAGTGGTATAATGACAACCATGAGATCACGTTTCACTTTAACCACCCAAGAAAAATGACCCTACCAACAACATCCCTGTCACTAATACCTATGTCCAATCAGAGAAGGTCACATCACAATATCTGGCAAGTAGACATACAACTTTTTCATCGTGCATAGGTCACTATGACAGCCTCCACCTCATACTCAAGCTTGACCAATGGGAAATGAACATGGTGACGTGACCTAGTACTTAGGGCCCACTTCAAAGTTTTTAGTATCAAAGAGATCGGATTGTCATCGCTAAACTGCAAGCTTAACTTCCATGCATCTTTCATCAACAGTATAGCGACAACCACAAGATCTTGTTGTACTCTAACCATCTGAGAAATAGGCCCCACTAACAACATCCTCGTCACCAATCCATGACCAACAAGAAACCACCATGTCAATCCAACTTGGCACCCTGAGGACCCACCTACCAACACATCCACCATATAGCATCGGATGGTCGTCGCTACACCGTGATGCTTACAAAGCTATCAACTTGCCCTAGAGGTATAACGACCATCGTAGATGCGATCCGCTATTTAATCTGCAAGCATACCCCATAAATGGGCTTGCCAGGATAGATGTCCACTCATCACTATACCGCATGTCAAAAACTCTGACAATAGGGAACTTTGCAGAATAACGCCAGCCACACAAATTTAAAGGTGAAACTTAGGAAATATTAATAGGAGACTTAGGCTTTGACAGAAAAATTAAAAGGGGTCTTGACAAAGTAACCTAATGACATAACATACGAAGTGGTCACAGCAAATTTGGCACATGGGTAATTGGGACTTTAGTGATCAAAAAAAGTAATTCTCAATTAGAACAGGGTCAATACAGTCTAGGGTTTCCTTTCACCAGCGGCTAGAATTTTGAATTTATGAACTAGGGTTAAAGGGCTAGGGTATAGAAAACCATTACAAAGACCAGGGAAAAACTATACAACCATGAAAATCATTTGCAGGTACTAACAGAGCCTTCCTTATATAGGTAATTTTCCACTACTCGAGAAGGTTATAGAATTTTAGCCATTAAGGATGACCACCCTTATAATTATTTTATTTTTTTCATTTTCATTACATTAGGGTCAGCTCAAAATAATTACAAATTATATTTTTAGGTAGCCCAACTTCTGAAAGCCATAATTTTTTAACCGTACCTCTGTTTGACTATTATAAACACTTTTTGGAAATGGAAGCTCTTGATCTACAATGCCTAACTCGGGTGAGGTCTAGTCAACCAAGGTTCGACCTTGTTCTAGAGTGTCTAAGGCCTTCAAAATTAACATCACCAATACATATGATATGGCAATGAAACTCAACCGAAAGACTAATATGACTAAGATGAACATCCATCTATGAAATCAAAACATTCCTAGCTCATATGAGAAACTTACTAAAAATAGTAAGTTTCCATAAATAGAAGCTTTGTACAAGATATCCCTTATTGAAAAGAAACTAGAAATATTTTTGGGTGATGCAAGATTGCTTTTACACCTAGGATGCTCCTACATCAATATTTTTATTGTAATTGATTAAATATTCTTAATTAATATGTTAAGGTTGAAGCTGACCTTATTCTTGTTTTCAAGGTTGATGAAATGTATATAAATATTTAATCAACTATAATTGTGAAGTGTGTGTGTGTGGATGAATGTGTGCGTATAAAATATTATATTTAGAGGTATGATTGGATTCTATATTTCAGATAAAGATTTTTCAAACTTCATCAGAGTTGTATTTGCATATCAAAGATGTGATTAGTCTATTCATAAAATAATTAATTATTGTTCATAGTGGATTGTAGTCCATTTTGGGGTTGTATTCGTTGTCATATTTTTTGGGGTTGTTTCCTTCTATTGTATTTGATTAGCAAGATCTAGGTTGTAGTTTGAATGCATGTTCATTCCCCTTTGTAGCTTTAATAGGGTTATTGTGCTAGTACATCATCTCATGGGTTTGATCCCTATCATGGTTTTTCCCTTAATCAAGTTTCTATGGAAAACATTCTAGTGTTATGTGTTCTTATGCTTCTGGCTAAATGCTTTAATATTTATCATTCAGATATAATTTTTATGGTTAACTATTGGGTGAATTTGTAAAATTATTAGACATGATTGATTCTCCCCCCTACCTTTCAGTTGTGTGTTATGCCTAGTTCTAACACTTGGTATCAGAGCCAAGTCCTCATTTTGAAGCTTGACCACTTCAGGTGATCCAATATGGTATCATTTTACAAGGAGAGCTTGAGATTAGAAGAAACAAACTATGTTATATAGAAGGATCATATGATTACACATTTGAGATGCATTGCATAGGATTATTAGATAGACACAAAGAAAGATTACAAGCCTCTTGCAGATCTATCTACTGCTACCACTAATGAGAAGAAGGAATTTTAGTATAATATGAGAGAAAAAGAAGCCTTGTTGAGCTCCTTATTAGATGTTGAATATACAAATGTTATGGAGCTAGAGACCATACATGAGATATGGATAAAATTAGAAGCCTTACATGAAGGAGACACCTTTGTGAAGAAAGCAAAGATGTAGAACCTAAAAGGAAAGTTAGAATTTTTAAGGATGAGTGAGAAATAAAATATTCAAGGCTATGTTC
Source organism: Chamaecyparis obtusa (assembly GCA_027943335.1). NCBI lineage: Eukaryota > Viridiplantae > Streptophyta > Pinopsida > Cupressales > Cupressaceae > Chamaecyparis > Chamaecyparis obtusa. Next base: position 525,814 of record BSBK01001197.1, read on the forward strand.
AGAAGGTGACCAAGCTAGTTTTTGGAATCAGAAGTGCTCGTGGAAAATTGGAGAAAGATGAGATTGTTTCCAAGATCCTAAGATCTTTGCCTCGTTATGATAAAAAAGTTGTTGCTACTGAAGAAATCAGAACCATGACTACAATGACAAGCGATACATTAGTTGGTAAGTAATTTGTTTTTTAAATGAGTAGATTTGGTGATAGTCTTCCTAAAAATAAATCTATATTTAAAGCTACTATTTATAAGGATAAGAAAAAGTATGATTCTAGTGAAATTTCTTCGTAGTATGGATCTAGATATGCTAAGGAATGAGAAACAAATGAAGAAGAGGAAAGAAATATGGAAGTGATATAAGCTCTAATTGAAAAGAGAGTGCCTAAGGGACTTGATAAGTATGAAGGGATGATACCTTTTTCATTTAATAAGATTAGTCATTTTTATTCTAGATGTCCTAAGAGAGTACCGAACCATAAGCCTAGAAATTTTTAGGATAAATATCATAAGTACTCTTTAGCTACTACCAAAGGTGTAACTACTGATGAATCTGAAAAGAGTTAAGATGAGATTGTGTTTATTTATATTAGAGAACAGAATCCTACTTTCTTGAATGAATAAAGGGCCTTAGCTATGCATGTTAAAATAAAAGATGAATGGGTAATATATAGTGGTTGTTCACATCACATGACTAGAGATCAGAATTTTTTTTTGAAATTGGAAAGGTATGATGGTGGTGTTGTCACATTTGGTGACAACAATCCTTGTATAATCTAAGGGAGAGGTTTGATTACACTTGATGGTAGGAATAATATTGATGATTTTTTATATATGAAGGATTGAAAAATAATCTTTTGAGTGTCGGACAACTTGTTGACAAAGGTTACAACTTACAATTCATGGAAACTGCATAATCTTGGGAAGTTTTGGAAATGAGATTGCATCAAGTACCAAGATTTGAGATAATGTATTTCATTTGAATAGTATAGATAATAGATGATTGATTACTAATATTGATAAAAAAAAATTGTGGTACAAAAGGTTTTTTCATGTAAACTTTGATAATGTTGTGAAGATAAGCACTACAAATTTTGTAAGAGAATTTCTTAGATTGTTGAAGCCTAGTAATGCAATGTGTAAGGAATGTTAGTTGGATAAGATAAATAAATCTAATTTTAAAATAAATAATTATCCTTCAAGAGGATTGTTAGATTTGGTGCATACAGATTTATGTGGTCCTACTAGGACTAGGAGTTATTATGGAGATAAATATTTCATACAATTCATTGATTATTAGTAAAGAATGATGTGGGTTACATTCTTGAAGGAGAAATCTGAAGCACTTGATAAAAATCAATATCTTTAGAGCTATGGTTGATACTAAGAAAATAATGAAGTTAAAATGTCTAAGATTATACAATAACGAAGTTAAAATGTCTAAAAGAAATGAACAGATTCAAAATGCGGATCCTGTAACACAAAGAATCATAAGAGTAAACCAAAGATTGTCAGATATAATTTGAGGCATGAGTGATGGAATATTAACAAGAATTAAATTAAGAGCTAGGTAAAATATATGTTTACTATTGAAGAAAGAGATTAGAATGATAAAGGATGCACTAAAAGATGATGACAGGATGCAAGCGATCAAGGAATAAATTGAGCATATTGAGAAGAACAAAACATGGTCATTAGTACCTAGGCTAAAAGACAAATTTGTTATAGGTACTAAATGGGTTTTCAGAAATAAACTAAATGAGAATGGTGAGGTGATTATAAATAAAGAAATATTGGTATGTAGAGGTAATGCACAAGAAGGACTAGACTATGGAGAGACATTTGCACCTATTGCTAGATTGGAAGGAGTCAAAATATTGTTGGCTTATGCTACCTATAAAGGATTTAAAGTTTATCAAATGGATGTAAAATTTTCTTTCCTAAATGGAATAATAGAAGAGGAAGTCTACATTAAATAACTTGAAGAATTTGTTGTAGAAAAAGGTAAATATTTGGTTTTCAAGCTACACAAAGCATTGTATGGTCTAAAGCAAGCACCAAGAGCATGGTATGAAAGACTACACAAATGAAAATAGTAATGTCCATTTGAAAGTTGAAAGTAAGGATAAAGTATTGATTGCTAAAATGTTTTTTGATGATATAATCTTTGGAGAAAATGACTTATTGAGTAAATCTTATGCTGAAGAAATGAGGAAAGAATTTGAAATGTCTATGATAGGAGAAATAAAATTCTTTATTGGATTACAAGTATAGAAAATGAAGAAAGGAATATACATAACTTAGTATAAATATATTAAGGAGATATTGAAAACATTTGGGATGGAAGATTCAAGACCTATCGGTACACCTATGGTTATCGATTGTAAATTGTCAAAATAAGATGATTCTAAGGAAGTCAATGAAACATTAAATAGATCAATGATAGGAAAATTACAATATTTTGTTGGTGTAGTTGCTAGATTCTCATCAAATTATAAAGATTAACACATGACTGCAGTTAAAATGATATTCAAATATTTAAAAGGAACTGAAGACTATGGATTATGGTATGGAAATAAAGGAGAGATTGATCTTAAAGTTTATATAGACACAGATTGGGAAAGAAACATTGATGACAAAAGAAGTACAAGTGGAGGAGCTTTTTATCTTGGAAACATATTAGTGTCATGGACAAGAAAGAAGAAAAATTATATTTCACAATCTACTGCTAAAGTAGAATATGTGGCTTCTTCCAATAATTTTCAACAAGGTTTATAGATTAAGAAAATACTAGAAGGAATACAAGAAAATTTAAATGAACCTATTGTTATACACTATGATAATACTATTTCCATTAATATATCAAAGAATCTAGTAATTCACACAAAGACCAAGCACATAACTATCAAGTATCATTTTCTAAGAGATCAGGTACATGATAAAGAAGTGAGATTGGAATATGTACTTACAAAAGAGAAATTTGCAGGCATATTCAACAAACCACCACCTAAAGAAATATTTGAATATCTAAGAGGTAGATTAGGGATCCTACTCGTATTGTCTATAAATTAAGGAGAGATGCAATATGCATCAGTTTATAGCACTTAATAATGATATCTTGAACATGAATTAATGTATTGGAGGACTACTTTATGGGGGGGTAGTCCAGGTTAGGTAAAACCAAAAAAAGCACATAACACATACACAATCAGAAGACAAGATTTGAAAGGTTAATCACATTTGGCATTGTTGTCAAAGTGGGTGAGATTAGTGTTAAAAGGGAGAGATAAGATATGGAAGAAATTAGTATGTTCGAAGAAATATGTAATCATAAATTATAATTAGAAGAAGTATTTAGATGAAGTGTTTTCCATCAATGCCCAAGCGGGCGATTGTTGGGATAATTATTGGCACAACTAGTTGGAGATTGTTTATTTATGTTGTTGTTGGTAAAGACATGATTTTTATACATGATAATTAGTTATATGATTTTTATTGATGTCACACTATTTAGCATGATGTTTGGCATGATGTTTTGACTTGTTACTATATCTATCAGAAGGAAAATATTGTTTTTCTAATGATAAGTTAAGTAAGGTAAAGGATATGTCAATAGAAACCTTATCGGGTAATAGTTAAGACAAACAATGGTGGAAAGATTAATGATTTGATTTTTTGTGAGAATATGCTAAGGAGATAGCTGAAGGAATCTATTCATAAATATGTTAATTAGATATGAGTAAAGGAGAAGGTAATTTGATTAAGATACTTACCGATAAACTATTGTCTTATTGGTACACTAAATAAAGTCTTATCACTACAAAAGAAGATAGTAAGGACCTAAAGGAAAGAGAAGAATAGATGATGAAATAAGAAAGAAAGACAACCCAAGAATAATATAAGGATAAATGTGATGACACAAAGATCAAGGTAAAATGTATTAAGGAAGTTTCTACAAGAGTAAAATGGTTTATCTATTAGCAAGTTGAAAAGGATATAACAAAAATAAATATGGATGGTTAGATTTTATATGAAAGATATAGATTCTTGGACTTCGGTTTAGGGTTTATGATTGAGGAAATTATACTTAAGAAAGAAAATATAAGAAGTTTGGTATCGTGATGAAGAAAAGAAGAAGATTGTGGTGAAAGACTAGATATCAGTCAAATAGAGAAGTTAATCAAAGAAGAATTGTTGTGATCACAAAGAAGGATATTGATGCAAGGCAGGTAGGGATGAGGGGCCAAAGGCATACCCTAATCCAAATCTAACTTTAGAGATCACACACAGAAGAAAAAAGACACAAAATGAGAGAGAGAGAATGCATATCAGATCCTTATATTTCATAAAATAGGTTCATACATATCAGGTTGTAAGGCCTTTCTGGTTAGGGCTAGATATTACAATTCAATTAAAATAGACCTCCAACATGTGAGGATTTAGAACTACCTTCAAACTTCTAATTTGATACCCTTAATCTCTTATCTCTAAGCTGATCTCTAAAAATACAACCAATGACTATATTATATACAAGAGGCTACCAAACAAGTCAGCCTTCAGATCTACCATTAACAAAAGGAATGACAAGATCTAGGTCCACACGCTTCCCAATGATTGATACCAATATTAAATTTGTGACCACAATTAAGTGCACAAGTCAGCCTCAATAGAAAACCAAAAAAAACAACTTATTAATAAAGGATAATCGAGTGCTAGGAAGGATAACCGAGCACCAGGGAATTAACCGACCAACTCGGTTAAAGAAGGAACTCGAGAAACTACTTAGCCAACTTAGTCAAAGAAGGAACCAAGGAACATAGAAAAATCAAAGTTGTTTTTGGTGACATAGGATTGCCAAGGACCTAAGATGCTCCTGCATCAAATGCCTATGGTTATTTGAAATGATTCTCCAAATCATGCAGTAGGTACAACCCAAGCTGAATCCAACTTAGATTGTGAAATTTGTGAACTTTCTTCAATCGGTCTATTCTTCCACTTTACTAGATATTCCATATACTATTTTCCTCTTGTGCTTTTACTAACTCTTTGTTCCAATATCTTCTCAACTTCTTCTATCTGTCTCTTTGGGTAATCATTCGGTATTGTCATTTCCTCATCCAATTCATGGTACTCATGAAAATCAAAAATGTTGAATATAGGTGATATATCTTTTTCATCAGGTAATTCAATCTCATAAGCATTTCCACTATCAAATCTCCTCAATATCTTGCAAGGACAAAACTTCTTCATTTTCATCTTCCCATATGTTTCAATAGGAAATCTTCCTTCCTTCAAGTGTACCATTACTTCATCCCCAATTGTAAAAGTCCTATGTCTTCTTGATCTATCATCTCTATCTTTATATTTCTAATTACTTTTATCCAACTTATGTTTAACTTCTTCATGCAATGTCTTCATGAACTCAGAAAAATTTACTCCTTCAACACTTCTCTTGTCTTCACCAACAATATCCTTCAAATTTGATATACCTCTCAGTTGTATTCCATTTATAATTTCAAAAGGTGTTTTTCCAGTACTCCTATTCACTAAATTATTGTATGAAAACTCTACTTGTGCCAACATAGAATCCCAATTACTCAGTGTATCTCCAACTAAACATCTCGAAATATTACCAAAGATTCTATTTACAACCTATGTTTGTCCATCAGTTTGTGGGTGAAATGTAGAACTATATCTCAACTCAGTGCCCAACTTTCTCCAAAGAGTCTTCCAAAAGTATCCAACAAACTTACTGTCTGAGTCAGAGACGATACTCCTCAATAATCCATGTAACCTAACAATTTCCTTAAAGGAAAGATCTTCTATATGCACTGCATCTGATGTCTTTCTATAGGGTATAAAATGTTCCATCTTAAAAAATCTATGCACAACAACAAATATAGAATCATTACCTCTTGCTATCTTCAGTAAGCCAAGAACAAAATCCATACTGATATCAATCCAAGGTTTCTCAGGAACAGAAATCAGTATATACAATCCTTAAGCAAATTCAATATCTTGTCAATGCCAAAATGTCCAGCCAAACCACTACTATGTTTCTCCTTTATCAAATTAGTTCTCATTGATCCTCTCAGTATACACAAGGGAATACCTTTAAATAACATACCTTCTTGAATGAAATAGTCTTCCCATTTAGTACTCGGTTGATCTTGAATAGGTGCTCTGCACTTTCTTCATGGCTCAGGAAAATTAGGATCTGTTCCATACAACACTTTCATATCATCAAAACCAAGAACTTCAATTCTCATCTCGGTCATCAAAGATCTTATTCTACTCAATACATCAACATCTCCGTTAGTGACTCCACTCTTATGTTTTATCACAAATGTATAACTCTACAAATACCCAACCCATTTCATATGTCTCTGATTCAACTTATTCTGACTACCCAAACACTGTAAATCCTTATGATCAGTATACAACAAAAATTCACTCGGTATCAAATAATGTCTCCATTTCTTTAAGGATTGAACAATATCATAGAATTCTTGATCATATACATAATATTTCCTTTTTGCATCATTCAACTTTTCACTAAAGAAAGAAACAGGTTTACCTTCTTGACTCAACATAGCTCCTATTTTACTACCACTTGCATCACATTCAACTTGAAAAACCTTATTGAAATCAGGAAATGCTAACACATGTAATTCAACAACCTTTTCATTCAAAGTCTCAAAAATTTTATCAGCTCCATGTGTCCACTTGAATTCTCTTTTATCTCCTCTCATAGTCTTAGTCATAGCATTACAAATTGAACTGAAATTCCTAATGAACTTTTTGTAAAAACTTTCCAAAATATCAAATGATCTTACCTCACTAGCATTCCCAAGTGTAGGCCAATTCAAAATAACTTCATGCTTTTCAGGATCCATTTTCAAACCATCAGCTAAAACCACAAATCCCAAATACATGATCTCCTCTTTCATGAAAGAACACCTTTTAGGTTAATTAACAACTTTTCTTCTTTAAATCTCTACAATACTTGTTTAACATGAAACAAATTCTCTTCTTTGGTCTTACTAAATATCAAAATATCATCTAGGTATACAATCACAAATTTACCTAACAATTTCTTTAAAACTTCATTCATCAATCTCATAAAAGTACTCGATGCATTAGTTAAACCAAAAGGCATAAGCAACCAATCATACACACCTTCTCTTGTTTCAAAATAAGTCTTCCACTCATCACCTTCTATGATTTTGATCTAATGATATCCACTTTTCAAATCAATTTTGGTAAAATACTTTTGTCCAATCAAAATATCCATTATGTCATCCATTCTCGGTATAGGAAACCTATATTTCACTATTATCTTGTTGATTTCTCTAGAATCCGTACACATTCACCATTCTCCATTCTTCTTAGTTTCCAATACAACTGGTACTAGACAAGGACTCAAACTTTCTCTGATCAAATATTTCTACAAAAATCTTCAATCTGTCGATTCAATTCCTGATTCTTGGTAGGTGTCAACCAATGTGGTGCCTTATTTGGTAAACTAGCTCTAGGGATTAAATCCATGCAATGATCAATGCTTCTCTTCAGAAGAAAACCATCAGGTATATTATCATAAATGATCTCTCTATACTCGGTGAGTATCTTATCAATCTCCTCAAGGATGCTACCCTATATTTTCTTACTCGATTTGTTAGGAATCACAACAAAACATACATCATTATTTTTTAGATCCTTAACAAAGTTTCACTGATGTAAAAACACTACTAATAGGTTTTTCAGTCAAAGGTAACAAGATTTTTATTCTCCCATCAGCCCAAATAGTATATTTATGCAATCTCCCATCATATATAGCATGTCTATCATATTGCCAAGGTCTACCCAACAAAATTATGACAACAATCCATAGGCATGATATCACATAACACCTTATCATATTACTTTCCAATTTTCAAATTCACATAACATTGTTCACTTACCAAGAGTGTATTCTCATCCTTGATCCATGAAATTTGATAGGGCTTCGGGTGTTTCAACCTTTCCAACTACAACTTTGTAGACATTTCCTCAGATGCCAAGTTCTCCAAGCTTCCACTATCAATGATTACCTTACACACTTCATCAGAAACTCCACATCTAGTCTTGAACAAACTTTTCCTCACTAGATCTTCTTTATTACTTTCACTCCAAAGTGCTCTCCTTATCATCAAGTTCTTTTCCTTCTCAGGTTCATTTGGTGAACCAAATCATTTCTATTGCTACTGACCTTCTTACTTGCATGTGTACATTCAAATGACCTATGTCATTCTTCTCCACAATTGTAACAAGTTCCTTGGCAACCACCTCTGTTATAACCACCTCAGTAGTTATTTCCTCTTCCTCTAGCCGAACTTTCACCTTTCCACTCAGTCTTTCCTTTATCCAAATTTATCTTTTCCAGATCAGATCTATTTTTTTCACCATAAGATCTACCTCTTCCTCTAGGGAATCTACTACCTCTACCTCTTTTTCTTTTCTCATGTCTTTTGTTTAATTTCTTGTCATCTTTCAAGGAAAAAAGATAAGCTTCCTCAATGTTTTCCAACTTAACCAAATTGATTTCTTCTTGGATGGAAAATCTCAATCCATTCAGGTACCTAGTAATTCTTTCCACTTAATCTTCATCATGTCTAGATTTAATATCTAATCTATAGAATTCCTTAGTATAATATTTTACTGAGATATCTTTCTACCTCAAACTTTGCATTCGCCTAACTAGGCTAATCTGATAATCACAAGGTAAAAACTTTCCTTTCAACTTATTTACCATCTTATTCCATACCTTAATTTTGTCTTTGCCTTTCCTCTTTCTATCCAATTTCAGATTCTCCCACCACAAGGATGCGTGACTCTTCAACTTTGTACTTGCAATTTTCATCTTCTTTTCCTTAGGAACATTTTCATACTCAAAATAGTTTTCCATCTTGATGATCCAATTCACCAATTCATCTAAATCCAACTTTCTACTATACTTAGGAGGTTTAAAATGTGTTATAGACTTTAGATTTTCAAAGCCTTCAACAATCTTTCCTCGCCATGATCCATCACCGGTGCAGGTTCTACATCACCTTGTTCTTCCTCAATTTCTTCATCACTAACATCTTCAAGATGTCTTCCTCTATGTTGGGCTATCTCAATAGCTTCTAACCTAGCACAAATTTGTCTCAACATATCTACCAATTCTAGATCTATATCTCACCTCCCATGAACCATCTTGAAACCCTCTACAATTAAAGGCCAGATTACAATCTTCTAACCCACAAAAAATTAGCTAGGGTTTGACAAGAAGGAACCCTCAAACCTAGATTCACAAATCTAGATCTAGATCTCACCTTCACTCTTATAGCACCTAACACAAGGTAGGTAGGGATGAGGTGCCAAAGGCACACCCTAATCCAAATCTACCTTGTAGAGATCACGCATGGAAGCAACAACACACAAAGTGAGAGAGAATTTAAATCAGATCCTTATATTTCATCAAATAGATTCATACATGTCAGGTTGTAAGGCCTTCTCAATTAGGGCCAGATATTAAAATTCAATTACCATAGTCCTCCAACATGTGAGGATCAAGAACTACCTTCAAACTTCTAATCTGATACCCTTAATCTTCTCTCTAAGATTATCTCTAAAAATACAACCAATGACTACATTATACACAAGAGGCTACCGAACAAGTCAGCCTTCAGATCCACCATTAATGGAAGGAATGAAGAGATCTAGGTCTACATGCTTCCCAATGACCGATACCAACATTAAATCCATGACCATAATTAAGTGCACAAGTTAGCCTCAATAGAAAACCAAAAGAAACAACTAGGTAAGCAATGATAACCGAGTGCCAAGAAGGATAACTGAGCACTAGGGAATTAACTAACCAACTTGGTTAAAGATGGAACCTGAGCAACTACCGAGCCAACTCGATCAAAGATGGAACTGAGAAACACAAAAAACTCAAACTTGTTTTTGGTGATAGAGGATTGCCAAGGACTCGAGATGCTCTTGCATCAAATATAAAGAAGAAAAAAGAATTGAATTGGTATTTTATTGTGCTAAGGAACTTCATTGGATCTAAATTAGCAAGGTAGTGTGAACTATAGATAATTTGTTAGATGTTACTCTCTAAAAATTGTGATAATAAAATCCCTTATTAGGTGACCCTAACAGATCTATCGTAAAGTCCTCTAGCTAGTTGGCATTCACAAAAGAGTTTCTAAAATCCTCTAACTAGGTTACTCCTAAAAGATTAAAATAATTTAACAAGTATCCATTAAAATCCCTTAACTGGGTAGCATTTAACAATTCTTTTATAACCCTAATCAGGTGGACTTTTAACAGGGCAGGATCTTAACTAGGCGTATTCCAGAAGAGTACAATTATTTGTGGGCATTGTTCTCACACCGTAGTTTTCACCCTAATTGGGTTTCCATGATATAAATATCAGTGTTATTGTTGTGTGGATTATTTTATATGTTGCATGGATGTTTAATGTTTAGTTAACTGATAATGGTATTATAGGTTAAAATATATCTTAATCGGTAAATCTATTTAAAGAAGTATTGGGATTATGAAATTTAGTTTGGGTTGTTGATTATTGATTCAAATTAATTGATTAGGAAGATATGGTATGCAAAATAAGAAATATGCTAGATTGGATAGGTATTTATTACATCTTGGTTTCAAAAAAGGTAATGTTGATAGTAATCTATATTTAAGATGGTATCTTAATTATTGAGGTACTTTTTATGATATCATATTTGGTGGGAATGATGCTATGATTAATAAATTTTTTGAAGAGTTGAAAGGTGAATTTGTGATGTCTATGATAGGGGAAATTAAATTTTTTCTTGGTTTGTGTTGGTGCTCAAAAACACTGGACCATTTTGAGGCCAACTGACAGGCACAACAAGTGCCTCTGTAATTCTGGCTTGATTTAGCCAAGGCTAGTAGGCCTGAATCAAATATTTTTTCTAACTGCACAAACATGTGCATAAACAATAGAAATTCCTTCCAAAGGGGTTAATAATCCTTGGAGGAAAAACAACCTAAAATCCTAATTGTCAGATAGCTTGAAATCTAAACTAAGGCTAGAAAGTAATGCTAAACCTAATTGAATGCTTTGTAAAGAAGATAAGAGATAGGATATGTAAACCACAGAAAGAATAAAATGACAATTTCAAATGAATGAATAGATCAGTGCCTGATGCCAAATTGGGAATAGAGTCAGATATATTCAATCCTACATATAAACGGAGATGATTTTAAGATAACTCGCTCCTGTAAAGTGAGACCATCACCCCACAAGCTTCTATTGAAACAAAATTTAAAACAACTTATACAATAGGTCCTATGGTTTTTAACCCAACTTAAGAGCCCAAAAGGAAATAGTAATAGGTTCTTAGACCATGCTACCATTATTCAAATTGTACAATTTAATCATAATTGAATGCATCAAATAGAAAACACTGTAGGATACCTTGGTTCACAGGGTAATCTGAGAAACTAATTGAACATAAAAAAACTATATTAACATTAAAGTACAAACACTTATTTGATATTCATACTTGAGATTTTGAGCATTAAATTCAAATTCATGAGTTGAGAGACTTTCCAAATTTTTGTCATGATTCCTTGTATCTCTTTTGCTTACATTTGAATGAATATAAGTATAAATCCCAATGGTTCCCTATGAAAGGACATGCCCTTTCACAAGACCTAATTATACAACTACCCCCAAAGTACACAAAAAAAACCATAATAATGGTTTTTTAGGGAAATGTTTCCCATAAATTCAACTTGATTATTGCATTGTGTGCATAATAATCCAACATTTAAGTTCCTGCACAAAACACCTAATATCAGCTAATATTAAAAATTTAAAATTGAAATCATTTCATACATAATATATTAGACCTATACAAAAATTATTTATTTGTTTATTAATTAATAATTAATTGAAAATGAATATGTGTCATACTTTATACATGTACTTGATAAATAAAGTGAAAAATGAAAATTAAAAATTAATTAATTATCATCCACATTAATAATCTAAAATATAAGCAATCATATTATTTATTTTTATTTTTTTGGCAAAATATAATATTTTATTTATATTAATAATCTGGTTCAAAAGGGCTCTCGGAGAAAGCAATCATATTATTTATTAAATCATAAAGGATTTCAATAAATGAGATAATTCCTAAAATTAATAAGATGACATTTGGTTTTAGCATTTTATTTTTATTTTCAAAATAAAATAAATTCATTCACAAACATAATATAATAATGCTACATAGAAATATTAAAAAGCATTTAGGGTAAAAAGGTTTTACATTCAACCCTAATGAAAGGAGAAATGCATTTATTAAAAATCAAAACAATCCTAATGCAAAATAATATTATAATTACATGAAGTACATATATTAATAAATTAATCAATTCATGAAAAATTAAATAAAGTGGGGTAAAACTATTGACATCCACTTTGCCCTAAAATTAAGATAAAAGAATAAAGTGAAAAAATTCTTTTAGGGATTTGAAACTAAAGAATAAAATCAGTTAATTACTATTCAAACCCTAAAAGATAAAAAACCAACTTACATGCCTTTTCACCCTAAACATAATAATGTTAAAAAATAATCAAGGTGAAAATATCTAATTAAATGTAGGGATGCATAAAAACTAATATAAAAAACCCTAACATACTTATATTCATCAAATGATATCTTTTTTTTTTATCATATTTTAACTTTTAGGGTTTTGGGGGTAAATCACAAAATAAAATGAAACCATTATTAATGATCATAAAATTTAAAATTTCTATCTCATAAACAATATTAATTTTAATAATTTATTTAAAAGGAGATAAGATTATCTTTAATTTATACATTTATTTACACACATACTCTCAAGGAATAATATAGAGTTACTGGTAGGGCGTAGAGTCAGGTAGTTAGGTAGGAAAAGGAATGGGTCGAGAGGTCGAGTGTTCAACTCCCTCTCCCCATTCCTTTTCCTAAAATCAGAAAAATAAATAAATACATAGAGAAATTCCTAATCTGGAAGTTAATTTGGGAAGAAATTACTCCTTGTGTAAGAGGTTGCACTTTATTTCTCACCTACACATAAAAACAAAGATAAATAAGTATATTCTCCTAATCCTCTCGAAGAAAAAAAATAGACTAATTGGTTAGGGGGTAGGAGGGTAGATAGGTAGGAAAAAGGTCGGCTTGAGAGGTCGAGTGTTCAACTCCCTCTCGCTGCCTTTTTTGCTCAACTTATCTTATTTTTTATTTTTAGAATTATTATTTATTCAAAACAAATATGCATTAGAATAAATCAATTTACAACCTAATACATGAAAATAGAAACTAACAAATGTGCATGCCTTTTTATGCATTTTAGTTTTTCACATAGGAAAGTTATAAAATATGAAAAATATATATTATACTTCCCTGACGTTTTGTTCCTTTAGGACCTGAAATTTTTATTGTCAATAGTTTGTAAATCACTCAAAGTAAGGATGGAATTTTTATATCTCAAACTAAGTATCTTAAATAATTATTGAAAATCTTGGAATGGAGGATTGTAAGTCAGTAGGAAAACCTATGGTTACAGGTTACAAACTAACTACTATTGATGATTCACCAAATATTTTTCAAACAAATTATAGGTCAATGATTAGAGGATTGTAGTACTTGACTCATACAAGGCCAGATATATCCAGTGAAATTGGAATTATTGCTAGATTCCAAGATGAACCTAAGGAAACTCATTTTGATACTACGAAAAGAATACTGAGATATCTGAAGGGAACCTTGGACTATGGTTTGTGGTATGATAGATCTGATGACTTTACTTTATATTCATTTATTGATGTAGACTAGGCAGCTAGTGTAGATGACATAAAAAGCACAAGTGGAGGATCTTTCTTGCTTGCAAAGAGACTGGTTTATCAGTTGAGAAAGAAGAAATATTGTATATCATAATCTACTGCTAAATCAAAATATGTTGATGCTACTATTAATTGTACTTAGAGTATTTGGATGAAACACATGTTGAAGGATATTGGAGTAAGCATTGAAGATCCTATTATTATTCAATGTGATAACACAAGTATAGTCAATATGTCAAAGAATCTACTATTATGCTCTAAGAGAAATAATATTTCAATTAAATATCCCTTTTTGAGAGATAAAGCTATAGAAAACAAAGTTAGATTGGAATACATTAGCACAAAGGAACATATTGCAAACATTTTTATAAAACCATTATCGAAAGAGACCTTTAAGTATCTCATAGGTATGCTTGGGATGATGGCCCCACCTTGTGATAAATAAATGATGCAAGAATGAATCAGTCCAGTGATTAACAAAGCTTTATTATTCTTCTGGACTTGATGGTTGGTCCTACTCCTTAGGGGGAATAGTTGCAAAGGTTGAAGTGATGAAGTGTTTCTACACAAAGCACTTGGTATGTTGTAGGCATGAAGATTTGAAAAAGATACATCATATGGGGATACATTTTTTTTATCATAGTTGGCACCATTGGCACTATTTTTCATTAATGTCAAAGGTAGAGAGAGTTATGTAAAAACCTCCTACTATCTTAGGGGGAGAATTGTTGAAGATATTGAGAAGGTTTTCTTGAATTGAATGCTTTTGGGTTGATGGTTTTTCACTCGTATGTTTCCATCAATACCAAAGGGGGAGATTATTATATTTTTTTGGAATTATTGTTGTTGTTGTTCAAGTTTTTTCATTGATGTCAACATATGACATACACTTCACTTTTGAGTTGGTCATATCAGACACATGATGTTTCTAGTTTCTATAGGCAGATGGATAGAAATGTAAGAATATTATATAGTAGTTTAGATTGTGTGAGCTTTGTTTTATCATTATGAAGATGTATAGACCTTATGTCTAAGGTTTCATATCTTAATATAATTATTTGAGTGAGTTATAGTTGTTTTGGTCAAGATCAGTTACAAGATAGAGACATGGAATTTGACAAAGTTAGTTGTTGAGTTTTGAGCATAATTTGGTTCAAAGTTGGAATCATCTTATGTGAGCTATAGGTATGGAAGAAAACACAGGATGGATTACACTTTAGGATTTGTGGCTTGATTGGGTAATTATGATGACAATGCTAGCATATGAACTCAGATAGTTTTTTTGGGAGCTGTTTAGGTGGTGTAACGTGTTCCATGGATTGAGGAAAATTAATTATGGATCTTAGCGCATAAATTAATTTTTGTAATTGTTTTATATTTGTATCAGGTACATGTATGCATTAGCATTATGTAATGTAATTATTTGTGCATTAGGTAAGTCCTAACAAGACGACCTAATTGAGACTTGTAACTTGTATAAAGGAGAGTAAATTCTCTAATGTAATGTGAGGAATTTATATGGAAGGTATGTGTGATTGTGCATGAGATCATTTTAACAAGAGGAGAGATGAAGATAAGAAGTATGAGTGGATTCTATGATCATTACTTGTGCACTTTACTAGAAGTGTAAAGGCAAGTAAGTTTCTATCAATCAATTTAGTCATTTGAATAGTAATTTCACTTCATTATATTTGGAAAGTGAGTCCTGGAGGTGGGTATAACCTTCTCCTTGGAGCAGTGTGTCCAAATAGTGTGCCTTTTTTTTCTCATTAACTAATAATGGGGTTGAAGGACCTTTTAATAGGGATTCTATCCTTTAACAAGGACTATTGTACTAGATGTATTATATCAGCTCCTAAAAGGGCTAGGTCTCCTAATAGTGACATTTTTATACTAGTGCACTATCTAGTGGGTTCCATCTTGAGTGGGTTTTTCTATTAACAAGTTCTTCCTAAAGAACAAAACTCTATATGTTATGGTGTTGTTTTCTATCTTGTTCATCTTATTTAGCACTATTATATTCTTAATTAATGATCTGGTTCAAAAGTTTAATGTTTACAATTATTATATATAATTGATTCAACCCCCCTCTCACTTATGTGGTGTGTCTTTTTATTTCTAACAAAATATATATTAAGTACACTTTGGAGAGAGAGAGAGAGAGAGAGAGAGAGAGAGTGAGAGGAACCTCCAGCAACGCTATAATGAACATGTACGAAATAACAGAAATATAGAACAAAGTAGAACTCAGAGTGAGTCTATTGATCACGGGCCACTTCGAGGGGGTAACCTCCTTTGAGCAAGCTCAATACAATAAACTCTTCAGTACCAACAAAGGACTCAACACCCACTTATATACTAAGTGCGATCTAGAAAGTAATACTACCTATGCATGTGGGATAATAAAATAAACTAACGGGATGACTTACAAAGCATATGCATCCAACAACACTACACTAATAGAATAAATAGAAGGAACACATAGGTTCCTAACATCCCCTCCCCCTCAGAAAAAGCTTTGTCCTCAAAGCTTAAGGTGTGGAAATTGTTGCTGAATCTGAAGAAGGGGTTCCCATGTAGCATCCTCTGGTTGCATGCCATGCCACTGAATCAATACCTCAGAGATAGAGCGAGAGCGAAGCTGATGAGTGCACCGGTCAAGGATTTCCTCGGGCTCCAAAATAATGGATCCTTCCTTATCCAATTCAGGTAGAGTAGTCTGTGCTTTGATGTTAGTGCCAAGAACTTGCTTGAGACAAGAAACATGAAATACTGGATGAATGTGAGAAGAAGGAGGAAATTCTAGTTTGTAAGCAACTGAACCAATCTTCTGCAGAACTTTATATGGCCCATAAAATTTGGGGGCCAACTTATGATGCCCTTTAAGCTTCAGGGAGGATTGCTTGTATGGTTGAAGATGAAGAAAAACCATATCCCCAACTTGAAAAGAGCACTCAGAACAATGTTGATCTACTTGCTATTTCATGTGATTGCGGGCTATGTGAAGATTATCCTGTAAAGTGCAAAGAATCTGATCCCTGGTGCGGAGAACTGTGTCAACTGCCTGAACTGGTGAACTGCTGGGAGTGTAGGGAAGGAGTACTAGGGGTACCTACCCATAAACTGCTTCATAGGGAGTCATTTTAGATGTCATATGGTAAGAGGTATTGTACCACCATTCTACAAGAGGAAGCTACTTGGCCCACCGATGTTGCTGTTCAGAAGTGAAGCAGTGAAGATAAGTTTCCAAACATTTGTTGACAATTTCAGTCTAACCATCAGTTTGTGGGTGATAACCCGAACTCATCTTCAGTTTGGTACCAACTTGCTGAAACAATACTGTCCAAAAATTACTGGTAAAAGCTGCATCACGGTCAGAGACAATGGAAGAAGGGAGGCCATGTAGATGAAAGATCTGGTCCATGAAGATCTATGCAATTAAGGAGGCAGTATAGGGGTGGCTGAGGGCACAAAAATGACTATATTTGGAGAGACGATCAACCACAACCAAAATCATTGTTTTTCCACCAGATTTAGGAAGCCCTTCGATGAAATCCATAGAAATATCAGTCCAAATCTATGTAGGGATGGGCAAGGGTTCCAATAAACTAGGACGGAGGGTCATTTCACCCTTGTGGCATTGGCAGGTATCACATTCAGCCACCATCTGTTGAATCATCTGTTTCATTCCTTTCCAAAAAAAATTTCGCCTTGCCCGCTCATAAGTCTTGAGAAACCTAGAATGTCCTGCCGAAGGAGAAGCATGGAGTTCATAAAAGACAGCCTGTTGCAAATTTGGATTTTGAGGAAGCACTAGACGCCCCTTATAGTGGAGAGAAGCACCATCCCATGAATAATGTGGTACCATAGAAGGATTATTGGCCAACTGGTGAATGATCTGAGATAAAGAGGGGTCACTGACATAGCCATGTTGAACAGATTCTAACCAATTTGGGATTGGCATAGAAATAGTTGAAAGTGAAGCTTGATCATCAAATGTGCAGGAAAGAGCATCAGCCATAATATTGTCCTTACCCTTCTTGTAGGTGATCTCATAATCATACCCCATGAGTTTGCTGACCCATTTCTATTGTGCAGGGAAGGATACTCATTGTTCCAGGAAGTATTTCAAACTTTGGTGATCAGTCTTGATGCAAAAATGACTCCCAAGGAGGTATGGTCACCACTTCTGTACAGCATGCAAAATAGCCATCATTTCTTTTTCATATGTAGATAAGGCTAGATTCTTACCAGAAAGAGCTTTGCTAGTGAATGCAATAGGATGGTCATCTTGAAGGAGAACAACACCCAGTCCATTGCTGCAAGCATCACTCTCAATAGTAAAGGGCTTAAAAAAATTTGGCATAGCAAGAACAGGTGTACTACACATAGCTTGTTTCAGTTGTGCAAATGCATTCTCAGCAACCTAGGTCCAGGTAAAAGCATCCTTTTTTAACATAGCTGTCAATGGTGCTGTAATCTTCCCATAATTCTTGACAAACTTCCGGTAATAGATAGTTAAACCCAAAAAACCTCGAAGGCTCTTGAGAGTTTGAGGATGTGGCCAATATTTCATGGCATCTATTTTGGTAGGATCCACCCGAACCCCATGGCGTGCAACAATATGCCCGAGATACTCCACTTCCTTCTGGCCAAACACACATTTTGACATTTTTGCACAAAGTTGATGATCAGAGAGAAGTTGCAGGATGAGTTCCAGATGATGGAGATGCTCAGCCCAAGTTTTGCTATAGATGAGAATATCATCAAAGAAGACCAGAATGAATTTTTTGAGGTAGGGCCGAAATATTTTATTCATCACTGCCTAAAATGTTGAAGGAGCATTAGTGAGGCCAAAGGGCATGACTAAAAATTCATAGTGACCATCATGTGTGCGGAAGGCTGTTTTAGGAATATCCTCCTCATTGACCCTAATTTGATGATACCCAGAATGAAGATCCAACTTTGAGAAAAAATGAGTGCCATGAAGCTCATCAAGAAGTTCATCAACAACTAGAATGGGAAACTTATCCTTTATGGTGATATTATTAAGGGCTCTAAAATCAATGCAGAGTCACCAAGACCCATCTTTTTTGTGGACCAGTAGAACTGGAGATGAAAAAAAACTAGTACTAGGGCGAATAATACCTTGCTTCAGTAAATCATGAACAAGCATCTCAATTTCAGTCTTTTAATGAAAGGGGTAGTGGTAGGGCCTAATATTGGGTGGGAAACTACCAGGAAAGAGCTGAATATGGTGGTCCTCTGGGCGAGACGGTGGCAAGCCCGTAGGTTCAGCAAATATAGTGGAATACTTATCTAAAATTTGTTGTAGATCTGCAGGAGTACTAGAGACTGCTGATGGCTGCATTTGGATGGAATGGAGCTGAGCGATGACACCATGTGAATTCTTCTTAAGAAGCTTTTCCATACGATGTGAACTGATGATGCTGAGAGACCCAGGCTGCAAGCCTGTCAAAGTGTGTTGTTGCCCACTGACTGAAAACTTCATCCAAAGTTTAGAAAAATCCCAGAGAATGGGACCAAGAGTGCGTAACCATTGGGCACCCAAAACCACATCACAACCCCCTAAGGGAAAGGCAAACATGTCAGAGCGTAGGGTATAATCTCCAATAGAGAGACGCACATTGTGACATTTCCCTTTGCAAGGTAAAGTGCCCCCATTAGCAATCATGACTTCAAAGTTAGAGCAGGGATGAACAAAGCAATCAGCCCATTTGGCTATGTTGGGGTCAATGAAGTTGTGAGTGCTACCAGAATCAATGAGAATAGTAAGAGGGACCTTCTTGAAGTAACCCTGAACCTGCATGGTTTGTGGGGTAGTGACTCCGGCCAAAGCATGGACAGATATCTCTGGTTGGGCTTCTGGTTCAACCTCTTCATCTACTATTTCTTGAGCATCTTCATACTCTTCCTGTTCAGGTGGGGAATCCACATCCAAGAGATAGAGCTTTTGCTGCACACATCTATGGCCTCGGGACCATTTCTCATCACAATTATAGCAAAGCCCTTTTTCCCAACGGGCTCGCATCTTTGTTTCAGACAAGTGCTTGATAGGAGTAGTTTTGGGAGTTGGTGTGACCGGAGGGTGTTGAGAGCTTGCATTTTGGAATGGAATAAAATTAGATCTAGATCATTGTAAAGCATTGATCTTGTCCTCCGCTAATTTAGCCAACCCAAGGGCTTCCATCATAGTAGTGGGCCAAAACATTTTGACTTCAGATCGGAGTGCATCCTTCAAACCACTGATAAAATAACTACGAAAGAATTCATCAGACAATCCCTCTGTGTGATTAGCTAATTTTTCAAACTCTGTTTGGTATTCTCTCATTGTGCCTGTTTGTCGAAGTTTAGTGAGTGCGCCTGTGAAGTCATCAAAATCACTAGGGCCAAAACGCTTCAAAAGAAGTGTACACAATTCTGTCCAGGTGGGATCATTGTTAGCCTTGATGTACCAATGGAACCATTGAAGAGCGTCATGCTCCAAATGAAAAGATGCAAGTGAAACTTTGTTGAAATCTGTAGTATTATGCAAACTAAAATACTGCTCTGCCCGGTAAATCCATCCAGTTGGATCAGCACCATCGAAGCGAGGAAAATCAAGCTTCGGTCCACGAAAAGGGTTAGAACTAGTGTCGGCAAAATGGCCTCGGTTCAGGCTTGACTGTTGAAGAGTGAGACCGAGAAATTTTTCATCCAGATCTTGAAGTCTGGTCTTGAGGGAGGCAAGTTCCTCCTCCATGATTTTTGCTCCTGTATGCGTGACAACCATATGGCAGGGTTTTTTTTTTTTTGGATAACTCAGATACTAACAACGGAATTGAAATATCGCAAGAATAAGAATTTTTGTAATTTGAAATAACCCAATTGTAACACAGATGAGATTTGAGAAGAACCTGAAGAACCTGAAATGGAAAAAAGAATTTCCACCAGCGAGCCCAAGAAAGTGCTCTGATACCAGATGAGAGGAACCTCCAGCAACGCTATAATGAACATGTACGAAATAACAGAAATATAGAGCAAAGTAGAACTCAGAGTGAGTCTATTGATCACGGGCCACTTCGAGGGGGTAACCTCCTTTGAGCAAGCTCAATACAATAAACTCTTTGGTACCAACAAAGGACTCAACACCCACTTATATACTAAGTGCGATCTAGAAAAGTAATACTACCTATGCATGTGGGATAGTAAAATAAACTAACAGGATGACTTACAAAGCATATGCGTCCAACAACACTACACTAATAGAATAAACAAAAGGAACACATAGGTTCCTAACAGAGAGAGAGAGAGAGAGAGCTCAATATTCAAAAGTTCAATACATAGGGGAGAGAGTTGGTTACAAATAAGTGTGCTAGATGTTAGGGATAGCAGGAAAGGTAGACTTGTAGCTAGAGGGAAAGGGTGCCTAAATGGGAGATTATACGAGGGGTCTAAGAAAACATCATTGATTTAATAATATGAAATATTATATTGTGATATATATAAGTTTCTAATATATATAACCCACACACACATATATTAATATTATTAGTTTTATCATTTATATGTATTAGTAATATATATAAATATTAATATATAATAAATAAATAAAATAATAATTAAAATATTATCCATAGTAGTAATATAATAATATTATATATTATATATTAAAATATATTATATAGCATAATATATTATATTTTATATTTTTCAATTTTATGTATAATTGAAATAAACTAACTATATATAAAACCATGTTATATATCTAAACTATCAAAAACCAAATATCCATTAACTACAAATATAAGATATTATCCAATTTTCTTTACCTCTAACAAAATTTTGTAGCCTTTGGATTTTCTTCAGGATTGCTTTTGGATTTGGCCACGATATGCGAGACCTACAGAGTAAACACAATAAATATGTTTAGAAGTTTTTCTCTCTTCTAGACTTTGTCAAGGTGATCATCGAAGAGCTTCTAGATTTGATTGTGTTGTAAATTTTTTTCATCAAAGTTTTGGATCACACTCCATGATCCCTCATCTTGAACCTCTTAGATGATTATAATGGATTGTGAAAATCTCTTCTCTTTGTTTTTCAATGTGGCTAACAAATTTTTTTTACATGAAATTGATGAAACAAAAAGGGTTTCTTAAAGAGATTCTCATCTTTCCACCAATATAGATTATGACTTATTTTGAAAAATAAATAATTATTATTCATCTTCAATTTTAATTACAAGTCCTAATTGATAGGTTGATTGAAAAACATTTATAACTTTCAAATGGTATCACATTTTTTGAATCTAAAACATGCATCACATTCTATGATTTGTATACTATAGGATTATAAAATAATAATTTCATAAAGTTTTGAGCAAGTTATAGTGGTCAAACATACAATTTTTTTATTTAAAAAAAAATTGTAGAATAAAATTCATAATTAAATATTTACTTGAAAAAATACAAAAAATATGTGTCACATCGGGACATGAGTCTTCTACATCATCTAAAATCTTATAAAAAATATTACATTTTGATTGTTGCTAGGGTGGTCAAACAAACACCTGCTTCTTATCATTTTCCTAAAATTTTAGTCCTACTACAGTGAAATATTTAATTTTCATTAAATAGATTTTTCAATAAACAACTAGTGACTCAAAAACTACTATTACATATTTTTAAAATAATGTTAACATCTTATTTAATTTTTATGTTAAGCTGCCTAACTCTTTTTTTAAAAAAATTTGTCACTGCTTAAGAGCCTAGGTTGGTTGACTATGATCTTATACATACCCATCAATATGAAATTCAACATAAACAAGATTAAGTGAATAGTCAATATATTGAATTCATGAGCTTTGTCCAAGCCCATAATGAGGATGAATAGCTCTATTGTTGTTCCTCCTATGTATCTCAATCAACAAGATGGTGGTTTGCATCTTTGCTAAAAAGAATAGGCTTAGCACCATAAATAATCTCTAAAAATATATGCATATATCTTGGAATATCATTTTTATATTATAGGAATCTATTGAAACACATAGATTGAGGATTGCGGCTTCTATATCAATTGTTGTTTTGGAAGTTATTGTCAAAATCTTCCTAGAGGGAACTATTTCTATGATTGAGTGGCTTTGATTGCTTTTTTCAATACATATAGAGCTCTAAATATATCATATCTATTTTTTACTTTTTAAACTGATACAAGTGGGATCTAGCCAGAAATTTATTTACAAGCAACTATAATATACTAGATTCATCTGTAAAAATCAATAGCATAAATCTAAATAATTCTTTAATACCTTTTTCATGGTAGCATTATAAAAAACATGTTTCTACATCAAATAAATCTAAGACACATTCACAACAAAGGTACTTGTCTTCAATTTTATTTCAAGAAAGTGAAGATGTTCTAATCAAGGAGATAAATCAAGTAGAACATTATCTATGTGATATGGTGATTTTTATAATATATTTATCAATACAATATTTTCTACATTTTATTATAAATTAGACATAGTTTCCCACATTCTACAACTAGCTAATTTAATCCAATAAGTTTAGGCAATTTACATGTGCTAGGTCAATACCACTTAGAGTAAGAGAAATATAAAACAAATTCAACCTACAAATTTTTTAACTATTTATTCTAATAATTTATAGCTTACAAGTATTGAATCAACACTTTCAAACAATAAAACTTGCATTACATCTCAATAATAATTTCTAATAATAAATTCTTAAACTTATTCATTTAAAATTTATTAAAATATTAACTATGTATTTACCAATTGCAACTATTATATATTAATCTTCATTAATTTATAATTTTATCACATCACTTTAAACCACATTTTAAATCTTAATCTTTTATGTAAATATAATAAAATAAAATTTCATCAAGATTGTTTGCATTAACTATTCAAATTTTACACCCCTACATTTTAATCTACTTATGAATCTCCCCATTCTCAAATGCAATACTCTACTTTTAATATAAAAACATTATGTGTTGCGTAAAATATAATTAAAATGACAAATGTAATATTATACATCAACAATTTATTTTAAAGACCAAGGAATTCATAAAGAATTTAAAAGTCTAAAGGTCACATTTTTATATTTAGACAATAGCATTTATTATATTTTAAAAATATTTAGGTATGAGAGTGATATTAAAGAAAACAATTTGTTAGTCTCTACAACTACCAATCAGCATTATACTTTGATATTTGTCTCTTGTAAGAGATAATAGTTTAAAAGGAATTTGGTGTTCATTTGTTTGGGAGAAATGAAAGGGAAGATTGTAGAAAGAGTTTCAACAAAATAATCGTGATAAATGAGCGTCTTAATCAAACCTCTTGAAGATCAGAAGAGGTGTTTGGTTGTCCAATTAAAGTCCAACTCAAATGGGAACAAATTATAATGGAAAATATATATTTTTCAAGTCAATGAACGTGCCCATACCTTGACACTCCATAATGCCCGGATTAATGCTTTTGAAAAGGATGACACTAGCCTGCATTTATGCCTTCTACCGAGTACATTCATTGAACCATTTGCCTCTTCAAAGGTGTAGGTAAACCAAACACTAAGGCATACAACGTTATCATAAATTGATAAGTAATAATTATAAAATGTATCAAATATATATTAGATTTTTTATTGATGGCTTTTTAAAAAAACAATATATTATTTCAAATTAAAATGTGAATATTACATAAAGGACATAATTTATTGGGAAAAAATAAAATTTTAAACATAAATTAATGTAAGAATTATAGTTAGATATTGTTTGAGTAATTTTGTTAAGGGAAGGGATATTAAAATTAATATAATTTGAAATAGGTAGGAGATGATACATATGTTAATATATCAAAAGTTGGATTATTTTAAAAAATAAAAAGTTTGTGAATAGCTTGTTATAAATGATACTAAAATGAATATGATAGTTCAAAACCTAAACATAAATTGATATAGGCATTAGAGCATGTATTGTTTATATCTACTATAAATATGTTTTGAATAAAATGATAAGAGATGTTATAGGTGTTGATATATATATAATCTCTTAGTACCATTGAAACATTATGGATGCCATATTAGAGGTCACATTAAATGAAAATATTCTAGATAATAAAGTAGTAAGAAAAAAGCACGCATTGATATAGTGATTTAAGTATATAATGTTTATATTAAATATCACACTTACTATACCTTTAGGGGGGAAATGTTGTGTTGTATTAGGACTTCTGTAAGTCAAATCTAGGGTAGGAATTTCCATTGCACCTATGATTTATTAGAAAAAGGAGCCTACCCTTAGTAGGGAAGAGGCTAGATATGGAGTGAAATGTTAAATTGAAATGATATTACCTTAGGTTTGATGTTGGTGATGGTACAATGATCTTTCAATTATACTCTCAAGGTTTGATGCAAGACCACGACATGACAAGACACAACAAGATCAATCATGAAAGCATACTTGCATGTAGGATTTTGTATCTCATTGCTCCATAATACCCAAATATAAAGATACTTTCTCAGTGATGCTTTCTCAAATGAAATGTTAAGGTTTTGATAAAATTCTTGAGTACAAAAATGAGTTATGAATAATGGCTTCATATAGGAATCTCAAGGTATTTCCTATTTTAGATCGACTTCCAATTATAGGAAACATTATTTTTTATATTAATAGAAAAAAAAATGACGGTGTTTACCCTTAGATACATTGCACAAAGAGCGTCCAAAGAAGATTTACGATTGTTAGCACACTGACAACACTAAGCAAAAACTAAATAGAGAATCTAGCTATTTAATATTGTATACACTTAAAAATGGCTTCATTAATTAATTAAATATTTATTATTTAATTGATATTAACTTGATAAATTAATTACATATTTATTATTTAATTAATAATTATTTCCTCTATTTATTAAATAGATTATTCAATTTATTTAGTAAATTCACTATAGTCTATTCCTTTATCCTAAATTTTCTAATTAGTCTTATTAAAGTGATTTAATTAAATATACAATCACCTAAATATGACTAAGTCCCCTAGTCCACCTCACCTACCTAGTCACCTGACACATCCCTTTGGCTAAAATAAATAATTATTATTAATTATTTATTGGTAATTATCCTCACCCACACATGTCCTATTCTTAAGGGCTATGTGGCCTCATAGGACTTGGTCTCATGACCACATGTCTTCTCTTAAACCAAGTCAAGAGACATGCCCTATTCCTAAGGGGCTTCTCAAGCCACCTCTAAGGGTCAAAGGTGACTCATAGGACAGTTGTACCAAGAGTCCTCATGAGGAAAAAGTCCTTCCCTCTTCCTCTCTTTGGTCTTTGTGAGACACTTGACATGTGTCTTTCCCTTCCACCTTGTTCTCCTCCATGTCAATGTGAGAGGAACATCATCCCTATTCTTCCTCTCACATTCCAACTACATCCCCCTTTCTCTCAACTCCTTCAACCAAGTCAATCCTAGCCCTAGGATCTTCCACCTTTCATTCTCCACCATAGGATTGTGCCACCTAGGCCTAGATCCTCCAAAAATCTATAAAAGGAGCCTCATTTCCCCTTTGTGAGCTAATAGGTAATTTACAATCAAGCATTCAAGCAGTCAGGCAATCAAGCATTCAAGCATTCTAAGAGCATTCAAGCATCCATATTATCATCATTCCAGTTTGCATTCCATCCATTAGTTGCATAATTAAGCTTTGAGCTATTTTGCATTCATCATCAAATCTCCACACTTTGGTGGCATCTTGGGAAAAGGCTTCATTTGGAAATCTGAGAGCTCAACATCCTCAAGAAATCAAGGCTAGGAGAGCAATGGAGACAAGCTACATGGTAGATGAAGGTAAAATGTTATTTTAGCTTCATTTTGATTATATTCTTCATTGTAGTTTGCTTATTAGTTTGATTTATTAATCTTAAAGTAGTTAATTTATCATTTATAATAGTATTCACCTAATTTTGCATACATTTTTGGCACCCACCATAGGGCAACCCACATTTTTAACATTCTATTTTTAGTTTTTCATGTGTAGGTTTTTCTATAGGTCGCTTCTGCGCATTTGTACCTGATTCCTACGCATTCATCCATTTCTGTTGCGCATCCATTCTGGCATTTTCTGCACACTATTTTTTAGATTTTCTTGCACATTTTCATTAAGTTTCTACGCTTATAACATTTTTTGTTGCACATTAGTTATTTCTACACATTTACGCCATCGCACTGCGCATACATTTCATTTTGTTGTGCATACATATATTCTGCGCATATATCCAAACTCGCTGTATATTCATTTCACTGTTCTGTGCATTTGTGAATTTCTGTAGTAAAATTTAGTTCTCTGTTAGATTTGATTTTAGCTAACATTTTGACAAGTCTCTGTTCATTTTGGTAGTCTTTAGGCTATTTTTGCAGGACGTTAGTTTGAAGACCCCATTGCTAAATTTCTAACAAGTTTGTTTGTAGGATTCTTAAGGGGTATTGCAAAATAAACTATAACCTTGTTTGGGCTTAAAATACATGTTTTTTCTTTGTGTGTCTTCTTTAGCATAGATTAAGTGTTTGTTGTGTCTTTCTTAATAGCTATTTGTAATCCCAAAGTTATAACAATGTATCCTCTCCGCTCACCATTCATGGATCTTGGGTGTAAGAGAAATTGTTATAATTTTTAGACGACGGTCTTTGGTGGGAAAAGAGGTACTCACTCCAAGGAACGACCCAACTGGTAACAAGCTATTAAAGCCAAGCCCTTCCAAACCAGTATATAAAAAATGCTAGTGTGATTAGTCTCACATTAGACAGGTGTGAATTCGTTGTGGCAACCAAAATCTCCTCCAATACCCCAATGGTGCGTTAAAGTCCTACTTAGTAGAGGTGAAAGCCTTACTTTGAAAAGATTGGGAGAGCCCCCTTAATTGGGAAAATGACTTGATCACAACCACCTAAATAGATTTCCTTATTAAATACTTTTGTCTAGTGGCCAAAAATCTTCTATTTGCTAGCTCAAGGGGTCATCCAAGCCCATGAAGACACCCCACATTGCACACGCTTCATAGTAGAGATAGCAGTTCTTTGGAAAGTAATGACCCATTGAATTTAGAACTTGGTGTGCCTGAGAAGTGAGTGCACTATAAGGAGGAGCCCGTGCCTCCAAATTCCTAGGCTATCCACTGTTGATTTTATTATCCTAGTGGGGATTCAGTAGATACTATCCTTGCCAACCTTAGGATTTGTAAGTGTGTTTGTGCATTCATACTAGAAAAATTAGAGTAAAATCATTTATGTCTTGTGTGTGTGTGTTTATGCATTTTACATTTTCCAAAAAACCAAAAACATTAGAAAATCAAAAACAAAAAAAATAAATTCAAAATCTTGCAGCTCCAATCCATCAAAAACAAAATCCTGCACATTCATCCAATTTTCCTACGCATACACTACATTGTTCTGCACATTTGTTAAATTTCCCATGCATTAGTTCAAAATTGCTATGCATTTGATTCATTTGGTTGTGCATTCATCAAACTGTCCTACGCATTTGTCGCTATGCATATATAATAGCGAGCATTTCCACAAGCTTTGAAAATTTCACAATCACTTTTTCAGATACCCATTTTCATCCTTAGTAAGATTCTAGAAAAAAATTCGAGGTACATAGACCTCTGATCTTTAGTTTGACCATTTTCATCAATTTTCATCATCCTTCCTTCACCAAAAGTCATCAAATCATTTCTTCTAATCCTCTAAAATTCCAAATTTAGTGTTGAAACATTACCTTATCTATCAAATTTTGATCTTTGTGAGTTTATCCTATTAGGATCTATTATCCTCAATCAAACTTACTTAGGTTACTATCTCTTGATTTTTCTTTGTCATATCATAGTGAAATCTATACTTCCTATTGATTGAGATTTTAATCAAGTTGGCTCATCAATTTTCAACACTTTTCACTATCTTTTCTATCAACCACTCTTTCTATATCTTTTCATAAAAAATCTTTCATCCCACAAATCAATTTTCACATTTTTATGGTTCAAACTTGATCTCAGAAACTTAAGCAAACCATTGATTCAGAATCTCTAGACAAGATGGAAGGAAACAAAAGCAATGAAGAAAATCCTTGGTCTAGAATTCCTAAGAAAACTTCACTTTTTACATCCAAAGAGGAACCCACAGATCAAGAACTTAGGGATGCTACACAAGATCCTAGATTTTATCATGTCATGGAAAGACTCCTAGACCTAGATAGAGAGATGTATTTCCTCATGCTTGTTCAACAAGGAGTCAAACTACCAAGTGATTTTGATATTTCTCATCTTGGAGAACCAACTATTGTAAACAATCAAGAAATTCCTAGTAGTTCTCAAGATACTCATGGAGCAAAGGACATCAACCAGCAATCCAATGCTTCTCAAAATGATCAACAAAACAATACTTCCCAAAACACTCAAGGAAACATGTTGTCTTCGGATGCCGTTCTACAAAAAATCCATGACATCCAAACTGGATCATCAACTAAGAATTATTCCTTGGATGATATATGTCCTTCTCCTTTTGATAAGAATTTAGCAATGATTCCATTCCCTCCTCATTTTGAGGTACCAAAATTTGACAAATACAAAGGGAATTCAGATCCACAAGACCACATTCATTAGTTTTGTGCTACTTGTATTGAAGTCGCTCACAATGATACTTATCTTATGCGACTATTTCCATGAAGTTGAGGAGGACAAACCATGGAATGGTTCTCCAAACTACCCCTAGGCATTAAATATTTCAATGAGCTTCTTGACAAATTTGTGACTCATTATTCATATAACATCAAACATGAAGTCGCGATGCTTGATCTTTGCAATGCACATCAAAAGAATGGAGAACCCTTCCTTACTTTTTGGCAAAGATGGCATCAATTATTTGCCAAATATCCATGAATGATTCCTAAACAAGAAAAGATGGATATCTTTGTGCATAACCTTACACCAGAAATGAGTTATAGGTTACAATTGCAATGTCCACCAAACTTCAATAAGCTCATAGAAAATGGTATCAAGATTGAGAAAGCCATGGTCAGAAAAGGTGAGATAAAACTTTATTCCAAGGACAATGCTGGGTCCTCAAGTTCCAATCCCAACAACTACAACAATGACAAATCGAAACTCTAGAATAAAAACAAAAACATTGTTAATGATGGGATTGTTGATAATCGTAATGTCAAACCAATGCAACCCCTTCTAAATCTCACAAGTCAGGCCAATGCTACTCAAGCTACCTACAACAATCAATCAGAAAATCCAAACACCAACAAAGATTCATCTAAACCAAGATTTCCTTTTATGTCACCTCGAAGAAATTTTACTCCTTTAGGGGAATCTCTCGAATCAGCATTATGGAATTTAATCACAAAGAAACTCATTACGCTTCCTGAAATGAAAGATTTTGAACCTAGAGTGAAACCTTCTTGGTGGAATGGGAATGATTATTGTGAATTTCATAGAGGAAAAGGACATACAACCAATGACTGTCAAAGGCTCAAAAATGTAATTCAAGACTTAATTGAAAGCAGTGAAATTGGTGTTGACAGACATACCTCGAATGAATCACATATGGCTTTCAAAGATCCACTTCTTGAGCATGAAAAAGGAAGTTCTTCCAACACTAAGGGTGACAATCAAGCCAATTATAATACTACACCCTTTAGATATGTTGGTAACATTTCTGAATGTCATCCTTCTAAGTATTATGCCAATGTCATTACCATAAAGCAAAAATCAGAGAGTCAACCAGTCCATGTTACTACTCGTGCTCAGTCCAAGATTACTCTCCAAGGAGTCCCATCTAAACCAAATGCTTCTCAAAACAAGTCTATTTATGTCCCAAAGTCTACACCAAATATCTCCAACTAGTACAATCTTTTGGAACAACTCAGGAAAACACCTGCCCATATATCCTTCTTAGAGCTTTTGTGCCTATCCCCATCTCAGAAAGATATCCTTGAAAAAGCTCTCTTAGAGACCTAGGTCCCCACAAATCTAGATCATGATCAATTTCAAGCTATGGTGGGACATTTAACAACCCCAGATCACCTATCCTTCACTGAAAATGATGATTTAGCAATTACCCAACCTCATAATGCTCCCCTACATATCGAAGTCCTTGTATAGAGTCACAAAATCAAGAGAGTACTAATAGATGGAGGAGATGGCTTGAATATATGCACATTGAAACTAGTCCTTGCATTGGGATTTTCTGAAAATGTTGTAGATCCAAAGAAGAAAATCATAATAAAAGCTTATGATGAAGAAGAGAGGTCATCCAAGGGATCTATTATTCTTCCTATCAGAGTCGGTCCTATAATCAAAGATGTACCTTGCCATGTTCTTGACATGGATCTTACTTATAACATTCTATTGGGAAGACCATGGATTCATTTGATGCAAGTTGTGCCATCAACTTATCATCAGTGCTTGAAATTCTCTCATAATGGTCAGGAGATCACTATTAAAGGAGATACTAATCCATTCTATTATTGTAACACTGTGAAGACATCTGATTCTTTGGTACCTTATAATCATACTGGATCTTCTACAACTACACCCAGTGATCCTAGTAATATAGCATCAACTTCTAAATCAAATGGGATCAAGATAGACATAAAAGAAAGAAGTATGGGAGAGTACACTTTAGGTCAAGCTCTTTGCATCATAGAGTTACCTCTATCTCCTAGATCATATGGTAGATCTTTGATCACTAAACAACAATCAAAATCCCCTTCAACACTTGTTTATGACACATTTATAAGTGGGGGCACAATATCCAAAGAGGTAGTTGAGCGTAATGCTAATCATTTGTTTAAGTCATAAAAGAATGAAGAGGATATCAAACATGAATATATATCACCTAATGTCTATGGTAAAGGGTATACTTTGTTATAAAAGATGCGATATCAAGGTGTTGGACCTATAGGGTTACAAAGAGAAGGTGTTATCAAACCAATTTTGCAAAATCCAAACTATCAAAGAGACACTACAAGATTAGGATACAATGGAGAAGGACCAAAAGAACCAAAAGGAAAAGAAAAGATCACACCTTTTCATAAGATATCTAAAGCTCCTGCCTTACAATTTAGAAAGCACGGTATGTATGTAGATCCAGAGAAACAAAAGATAGCACAAAGAATCATTGATAGACTTGGGGATAATGATGATTCTCACTCAAATGATTATGAATGGGATTCATTATCTGATTATACTGAAGAGATAGGAGTTGATGTTGTCCATCACTATAGTAACGATTACCATGAGGGAGAGAGTTCAAGCAATGACTCACTCAGATTAGTCCCACGTGATACTACTTTTGTCGATTGTGAGGAAAGTGAGCTTTATCTTGTGATAGATGAATCAAATGAGAGTATGGAGATAGACCTCACTGATACCATTATAAACCTTGACAACTTTTCCATCAATACTATCTCTACCTTTGAAAATGACTCGAATGATCCAATGCCCCTTTTACATCCTGAGCTTATCGATTGGGATTCTCCTAATCATCCAGAACTTGATGTCTTCCATAATGATGATGCCATCATTGACTATCTCAGTATCAGGGATCATTTACCACTAGGAGATCACAAGTTAGGATTTCCAATAGAACTCAATGACATGGCCTACTTTGGAGAGAGTGTCAATCCTTTCAGTCATAAAAATATAAAAATAATCAAGAGATCTAATGGTGAAAACCACTCAGTGGTAGTATTAGATCCAAAAATAGTAAAAAGAAAAGATGCATCTGATGGTGAAAACCTCTCTGAGGCACTTGACAATGGAAGCATTGACACTCTTCCCAATTATTTGTATTGAGAGCAATCTGTCATTCTTATAGAACCAACAATACCTCTTAAAATTGGCACAGAAGAGTCTCCGCACATCCTCAAAGTAGCAGCATCCTTGACAGAATCAGAGAAAGAAGCTTTTGCAAAAAATTTCAAAGAGAGACAAATCAACTTTGCTTGGTCCTATGCTGATATGCTTGGGCTGGACCCTAATCTCATTATGCATCATTTATCTATCAAACTAGGTGTAAAACCAGTTAAGAAGAAGCTCCGAAAGATGCACCCGCACATTGCACTAATGGTTAAAGCAGAATTGAAGAAGCTCCTAGATGTTGGATTCATTCATGCTATTGATTATGCTGAGTGGATTTCAAATATCGTCCCCGTCTCAAAACTAGAAAAGTCTATCTGGATTTGTATTGATTTTTGAGATCTTAATAAAGCTTGTCCAAAAGATGACTTTCCTCTACCAAATATTGACATTATTGTTGACCTGACAGCTAGGCATGAGATGTTATCATTAATGGATGGTTTTTTTGGCTATAATTAGATCAAGATTCTAAAATCTTACAAGATACTCTTTCCTTGCACCAATAATGTAGCAAAATATGAAGCTTTGCTGATTGGACTAAAGGTGGCTTTACAATGGAAATTAACTAAAATGAATGTCTATGGAAATTCTTAGTTGATTATAAACTAGGTTAATGATGATTATCAGACTAAAGATGATAAGTTATTACCATATAAACGTATGGTTGAAGACTTCAAACAATATTTCTCAGTCATCACTTTTGAGCAAATTACTTGGCATGATAACAAGGCTACTGATGCAATGGCACTGATTTCTTCTTTGTTTTATACAGAGGATACCAAGGTCCATTTTGAGTTCATGGTGGAATCCCTGACTTGTCCCACATATGACGATCTTGATATGAGAATTATATGTCATCTTATTGGACACAACTCCCCAATCTATGGAAAAATCTATTCTTATCTAAAAAATGACATCCAAACCCCTGACCTATCCTGAAATAAAAAATGAACTTTTCTCCACCAAGCCTCCTGCTATGTCCTAATATCCGAAACCCTTTATCAGCGAGGTCTTGATGGTACTCTCCTATGATGTCTCGAGCATGATGAAGCTCAAACTACCTAGTGAGACGTACATGAGGGTATTTGTGGGACACATTTGAGTGCTCCCTCTTTGGCTAAGAAAATCATGTGTATGGGTTATTATTGGCCTACCATGGAAATAGATTCCTTTCATTTTGCTAGGGCATGCAAGAAATGTCAGATACATGGAAACCTTATTCATGCTCCAGCACAAGAGTTACATCCTTTTACAACTACCTTTCCATTCAGTCAATGGGGACTCGACCTTGTGGGTGCTATCAACCCTCCATCTTCCAATGACCACAAATGGATTATCACTGCAACTGAGTATTTTACTAAATGGATTGAGGCCATTCCATTGATTACCGCCACAAGGAAACAAGTATCGATGTTTATCCTAAATTATATCATTTGCAAATATGGTATACCTATGTATCTCATTACTGATAATGGGAAACAATTTCAAAATTAGGACATGGATGAACTATGCACAAAATTCCATATCACCTATAACTATTCCACCATATACTATCCCCAAGGAAATGGCCAAGCTGAGGCGTCAAACAAAACAATTGTTAAAATCCTACAAAAGACTGTCAATGACACTGGCTGTGACTGGCATATCCAACTGAATCTAGCCTTATGGGCTTATCGCACCTCCATCCGTACTCCCACTAGAGCCACCCCATATTCCCTTGTCTATGGATTCGAAGCAGTCCTGCCCCTTGAGGTCGAGTTGCCTTCACTTCGTATCACTCTCAAAGATTTGATCCCTAATGAAGAGTATAGAGTTGCATAGCTGACTGAACTAGAACTATTGGATGAATGCTGTTAGAGAGCTTATGATCATTTGAAAGTCTATTAGCAGCATGTGTCTTGTCAGTATAATAGCAAGGTAAAAATTAGAGACTTTTAGCTGGGTGACTTAGTCCTTCGAGAAAATCCAAAGAATCAATAACATCATGAGAAGGGAAAGTTCAAACCCAATTGGTTAGGTCCTTTTGTAGTTACAATAGTTTATGGTTCTGGGACTTATCAATTCTCCACACCTAAGGGAGATCCTTTGGATGAACCTCTTAACAACATACACCTCAAGAAGTTCTATCCTTGAAATCCCAATGCAAGGGCTATGTATATGTTCTGTAAATTAAAAAAACATAAAAATACAAAAAAATCAAAAGAAAATTGCAATAAAAGCATGTGGTGAAAACCTGGAAACAGGTGCCATGTGTATCAAGTTAGCTCCTTTATCTATTAGGATTCTTCTAGTGTGTCCGTTCATTTTATATATCCATAATAAAATGGCTAGTCAGTCACCATTCTCACCATGTATATATCATAATAAAATGGCCAGTTCATACACCATCCATTGTCTTTATCCATAATAAAATCCCATCATAGCTTGATCATTTTTCATGGTCTTCATCCTCATCTTGTTGCGTCCTTCTTCATCCATAATACATCAGTCCATCACCTAGCTGGGGGCATGTCCTCGACCTAGTTTGGGAAGTGGATCTATGATAGTCATGACTCTTAGAGGATAAAATGGAGTACTTTCACTAGACAAACAAACACAATTAAACGTTCTTCCCCAATGGTATCTTCATGATGAATCACAATCTGTAATCTATCCTTCGAAACTTATCTATCATTCTTGACTATGCATCATCAATTGAACTGATCACTTTACCTTACACTATCTTTTGGCAAAAGAAAATGTATATTCATGATAGGCATGTTAGAAAGGTTTGTTGTAGGTTATGCATTTATATCTAGATTTCATTGTTATCATGTTCCCTATACTATTCTAGGATATCTTTGACATGAGTTTGAAACTCCCATATGTCATTGATTAGAATAGTTGAGATGGGACATGGTATTTTCTTTTTGATTGTTGTTTGTGGGATATTTTCCAATGAAATCGAAGGAAAAAATAATTGGGGTGTCTGTGCATAAGTGCCTTCATCAATTTAATAGTATTGACAACATACAAATCATGTTGCTCTACAAATGCTATTAATGGTGATACGCCAACACATACCTTGACTCAAAATTTTTGTTCCCCGATGGAGGGGGGGATATTCCTTGTCTATTATGCAAATGAAACTCAGGTCATCTCAGTTCAATTATACCTAGATGCTTGTCAAGTTTGCAATATTAAACTCCATGCACGAAGTGCTTAGGTCATCCTGGTTTAATTATACCATGATGCTTGCATTTTCTTGCAACATAATGAGCTCAATGATGAAAATCAAATTCTAGTTATTATGAAGTTCTAAGATGTTACATGAAGTTGTGGAGATATACTCATTTCATATTTCATATTTCATTTCATTTAAATAGTTCATGACTTGCATATCAATGCTCCTTTTATAGGGATTTGTAGGTTATCTTTCTTATTAGGTTATCTGTTCCCCTGGTCCATTCTTCTTGTGTCAGATACATTGTTATTTAAGTTGAGGACATTTGGACAACAAAAACATTAAGTTTTCACCTCACTTCTTACAAACATTTAATCAATTCATTTAGGTCATGTATTATTTTCATTAGGTATGTTCATTTGTATATTATCCATCTATATTACATGCATATTTCACGTGCGCAAATTCCATAACATTTCATTGTCTTTTTATTATGATGAAAATTGTTATATTTTAGTCATCTTAAGAACATTTTTCATTCATTACATATTATATGCATCTTACACCATCATTTATTATCATTCATTTATTATCCATTCATTATGCATTATCTATATTTTTTTACATCATTGCATTAGTAATCACATAGCATTTTTATAGAGTAAAGTCATCTAGGACATGCATTTATATCAACATCATATGTTCGATCATTAATCATTAAGTATCAAATAGAATATAAATCATTTTGCATTTTATGACATACATTCTATGCATATTAAAGTAAATCATCACATCCTACATATGTCAGTACACACATGTATATAAAATCGTCAAAGAAAATCATGATAGAACTGCATCATTATATATATAGAGTCAGTCATATATAGAGAGTCCATCATATGAAGTCCATAAAACAGAACAAAACTGTCCAAATGTCCAATGATATAAAGACAACATAACAATGTCTAATAGTGTCCATCAAGTCAATAATATAATGATACAATGATACAAATAGTGTATACAATGATCTCCAAAATCTATGATCCACTGCCTCCAGACTCTGTCTGTCACTATCTACGAGATGCAATGAGGCCCTGTGCTACTGAACCACCTGACCCTGAGGCTCTGCCTTGATATCCTAAACCTGTGGGTGCTTTTGGAGGGTGCGATGATACACCTCCACTACCAGCCGATCCCTATCTATCATATACCACTATCCTGATAGCCACTAAGCTCTCTCTGTAGCTCCCAATCCACTGATCCCTCAAAACCACCTGTCTATAGGCCTCTCACTAGTAGGATATCTCCTTCCTAGCAAGTATCATGGCTCTCAGACTATCTCCATGAGGACCCAAATCCTCTGTCTACTGTAGCTCATCTAATAACATCTCTGACTCCCCAAGTCTCTCTATGGCTGCATCCCACTCATGTCTTAGCACTCCCATCTAGCTCTTCAGTCTCTCTATCCATCTCTCTAGTTTAGGGACACAATTTTCCTACACCTATGTCATTGCTAGTCAGACTAGCAATGAGTCAACATCTGGATCCTCCTCCTCTACAACATCTCTCTATAAATAGGGATCATGTCCCCCGATGTCCATCCCTTCTGGCTCCTCCTAACCATCCACATCTGACATCTATACATCCTTCTCATCCTGTACATCATCATGGATCTATCCACCCTGTACCACTCTACCCTGGGCTAATAAAATATTTGACTTTTCTTGTCCCTGCCCTGCCTATATCGGCACCTGTACCTATACAGCTGGTCCCTGTACTGGGGTAGATGGTATCTGTACTTGAACTACTGGTACCTATAGTGGAGCTCCTACTACTAGATGTGCTGGAGGCCATCTCCATCCCTGTCTATCTGGGGGTGGCATCAAACCCCTTTGTCTCACACCACTGCCTCTCATTCGAGGTCCAACTCTATCACCTCTCCCTTCATTTCCTCCATCTCCTCCATCACTGTCTCCACCGTCACCTCCACCTCCTCTCCCTCATCCTCTCCTATCTCACCCTTAGTGTCTACCATGATGTCTCTCTACTAGATCTCTCTCTGGTGGCCTAGTTGCTAGATCAGTCAGGTGTGGTACAGGAAAATCTCTGAGGTACTGCTCAAGATCAATAGTCATCCCTAGGTCAATGACCCCTTGTCTCATCGTCCATGCCTGGAATGGCATGTCCAAAAAATCTTGTCTAGCTATATGAAAAGAAACCATGGGCCCCCAGTCATGCCTCTCTTGATTTGTTTGAGAAAACTTTGTGACTCCCTATGGCATGCCCTGGATCCTACCAAACTGATGTAGAACCCTCCTAACTAGCTGTCTCTCAATAATGTAGGGCATCTGCCCTATCAACCATCATGACTCAAAATAAAAACCCAGCTATCACTCATCATCCCAGGGCTCACACCTTAGGTAAGGTCTCCATGTGACTGTGTCTAGTGTATCAAAAGTGTATCGCTAGAACTCTAAGTGTCCCAGTTTTGCCTGAGACAAAATTGATGAGTATAAATGAATATACGACTATCCTATGCTATGGAATCTAATCACTACTAGCCTTGTCACTGCAATATGCTCCCATGCTCATACATGGAGCAATGTGACATCTGTTGATAATGATGCACCCCTATGGTACACCACTTGATGAAGATCATGGTACAAATGGGCTAAAAGGAAGACACCCCAAGAAAATTGGGTCCCATCATCCACCATCCACTACAATGTGCAGCCCCAACCAACTAAAAATCCGTGTGACCTACAATCAGGGCATACGAATCCCCTAATCACTCCAGCTAGAACCACTAGTAGAGGCTCATATAAATCAACCATATCCTCCCACCTAATCTCTCCCTCCTCAATATCATCATCACCGAACACTTCTCTACACTCTGTCACTCCATCGTGCCGATCATAGTGTACTAGCTCACCTGTGATAGGAAGCTGGAGGATGCAATATACATCCTCTAGGGTCACTATCATCTCTCCTATCAAGAGATGAAAGGTACTCATCTTCGAGTGCCATCTCTCTTCTAACACAGTCATCATACTTAGATTCACCCAAATCTCAGCCATGTAGATCACATGGTACAAACTAGACGCTCTGATCAAGAGTCTGTCAGTCTCTGATAGCACTGGTCTTAGGTTCTATGTGATGGGATATCTCTCCTATGACATCAAAATATCAGTAATATCCTCCTATCCAAGTAAAAAAAAATCAAGCTATTAGATTTCGATAAACTGATCTAAACATCTATCTATCCTATTATATCAACTATAAACATGTTTTATCACATGTTTCAACATATGATTTTATCAATTATGTAACATCAAGACTAGTTAACTAGCGACCATGCTACGATGTTGCCTATCTTGACCAAATCAATCAAATTCAACCGCCAATAGATCAAATTGGCTTATCAACATCAAGTTTGACCTAATGGACTATCTAATTTGACCAAATTCTACCATTCAAACAAATATGCAGCATAGAAACATGCATGCGCAACATCCCCTAACATTTGTGCAGATTTAAATATTTGTGCAATTTTATTCTACATTTGCACAACTTTTCTTGACAAATGCATAGAATCTACGTATGGGCGGATTTGATGCCTATCTACATAGCCTAATTCTTATTTCTACACAAATGCACAATTCTACAATACATATGTTCATAATTACTAGTTTACTGTGCAAACATGGCAAATTGTTGCACATATGTGCATCGCAACTGCGCATTTATTTTCCGCACCTGAAAAAGAAAATTTTCAACATTTTCCTAACATTAAATCTAACCTAAACATGCTATCAATTCTACTCTAACATGCCAAAAATTATGAATTCACAAAGAAGATCGAATCACCTATAGGCTCTCTTGAATCGGGTGGTTGCTAGAAGCATCTGGCCCTCTTGAAGTGGTGATCTGATAGCGGGAACTATATCCTGGTAGCTATGTTCTTCTCTCTCTCATGCTCTGATCTCCAAATGACAAGTGTGCACAATGAGCCTATTGTGGACCCCTTTGCTCTATTTATAGCCTATGGACCCGATGTGCTTGGTGTGTGGACTCTATCTCCCAGTTTTCTTCCGTTTCACCCTGATTTCACTCCTCTTTTCTTGCATTTCCTTCGTGAGATTGATTATTCAATTTGAAAGAAAAAAAGAAGAAAAAAAACACAAATAAAATTCAAATAATCTTTTTTGTCAATCAATCTCTCAAGGGGGCATGCATAGGTCATCTGAGGCATTGTCTGGGGTAGGGGCAAAATGCTTGAAATTTTCTTTAAAACAATATGACATGCACATTATTTCAAAGAGGGGCAAAATGTATAGACTTAAAAATGACTTCATTAATTAATTAAATATTTATTATTTAATTGATATTGACTTGATAAATTAATTAAATATTTATTATTTAATTAATAATTATTTACTCTATTTATTAAATAGAGTATTCAATTTATTTAGTAAATTCACTATAGTCTATTCCTCTATCCTAAGTTTTCTAATTAGTCTTATTAAAGTGATTTAATTAAATATAAAATCACCTAAATATGACTAAGTCCCCTAGTCCACCTCACCTACCTAGTCACCTGACACATCCCTTTGGCTAAAATAAATAATTATTATTAATTAATTATTGGTAATTAT
This sequence comes from Chamaecyparis obtusa, assembly GCA_027943335.1. Classification (NCBI taxonomy): domain Eukaryota; kingdom Viridiplantae; phylum Streptophyta; class Pinopsida; order Cupressales; family Cupressaceae; genus Chamaecyparis; species Chamaecyparis obtusa. The sequence continues at coordinate 566,492 of BSBK01001197.1, forward strand.
CGTCACCCACACATGTCCTATTCTTAAGGGCTATATGGCCTCATAGGACTTGGTCTCATGACCACATGTCCTCTCTTAAACCAAGTTAAGAGACATGCCCTATTCCTAAGGGGCTTCTCAAGCCACCTCTAAGGGTCAAAGGTGACTCATAGGACACTTGTACCAAGAGTCTTCATGAGGAAAAATTCCTTCCCTCTTCCTCTCTTTGGTCTTTGTGAGACACTTGACATGTGTCTTTCCCTTCCACCTTATTCTCCTCCATGTCAATGTGAGAGGAACATCATCCCTATTCTTCCTCTCACATTCCAACTACATCCCCCTTTCTCTCAAATCCTTCAATCAAGTCAATCCTAGCCCTAGGATCTTCCACCTTTCATCATCCACCATAGGATTGTGCCACCTAGCCCTAGATCCTCCAAAACTCTATAAAAGGAGCTTCATTTCCCCTTTGTGAGCTAATAGGTAATTTGCAATCAAGCATTCAAGCATTCAGGCAATCAAGCATTCAACATTCAAGAAATCAAGAATTCAAGTATTCTAAGAGCATTTAAGCATCCATATTATCATCATTCCATTTTGCATTCCATCCATTAGTTGCATAATCAAGCTTTGAGCTATTTTGCATTCATCATCAAATCTTCACACTTTGGTGGCATCTTGGGAAAAGGCTTCATTTGGAAATATGAGAGCTCAACATCCTCAAGAAATCATGATGCAGGAGCATCCAGGGTGTAAGAGCAATCTTCTATCACGCAAAAATATTTCTATTTTTGTATTCAATAAGGGCTATGTTGTGCAGAGCTGTTATTTATGGAAACTTGCTATTTTTAGTAAGTTCATCATACGATCTTTGAATATTCTAATTTTACATGTGGAGGTTCATCTCAGTCATATCAACCTGCTAGTAAAGTTTCATGGCTAGATCAGGTCTAGTTTTGAAGATATTGAAGATTTTCGGTATTGGCAGCAGGAAACAGAAACTTTGAGCTCAGTTTTGAAGGCTTTAGAGGCCCCAGATGAGGTCAAAAATTTGGGTGATAGGCACTTGCACAAGTCAAGCTTATAGAGAACTTCATGGCCTTTTTGAAATGGTCTTATAATAGTCAATCGGGTCAACTGGTGATGACTTATGGTCTCCGGAAGTCGGTTCACCTGAATTGGCGAAAAATAATTTTCCTTCAAAATTTTTGTTCGGGTTTCAAAAAAAAATTTGAGCCGACTTTGATGTAATAAATTGAAAAATAAAATACTTCTAAGTTTGGTTGGCCCTAAGGGCTAAATTTCTAGAACCTTCTCAGGCGGTGGAAAATCCCTATATAAAGAATGCCCATAGTGTTGTCTAGGACAGTTTTGGGTAGAGATCTGGGTATTGATTCAAGGCTTTGTCCTATAGAATATTGTAAGAGAATGCCCATGTGGCTTTGCATATTGTAATTCTAAAAGTTTGTAATTCTACATTTGTGGAGATAATAAGAAGCCAATTTTATGTTCTTGCATATTGTTGTTGTTTCTGTTATGTGTTTGTGGTATTAAGGGGAGCACCCTTCATCAAGTGGTATCAGAGCAGGAGTTCTTGAGTGTGTAAATAGATTGTTGACTATGAGGAATTTTGCACCAGGACCATGGTTAGGGTTTCAGTGCACATCATGAAAATGCCTCCATGAAGGGAACATGGCAGAAGAGCTGGTGTTGTAACACCTGAGGTTAGGGCGCTCCAGAGACAAGTGCGAGCATTGCAAGAGGAGATTTGCATAGGAATAAATCTTAATGTCAAAGATGAAAGCGAGGATGAAGTCAAAGAAGATCAAGAAGGAGAATTCAAAGTTGTGAACCAGGAGGAAGAAAGACTTTTTCGAGCCATTTCCAAGATCGAAAAAAGACCTAAGCTTGAGGTTCCTACATTTTTCAGGAAATCTTAACCCAAAGGAGTTGATCGACTGGATCAATGAATGTGAAAAATATTTTGAGTATGAAGATATTGAGGATCTTGATAGGGTCAAATTTGTGAAGGCCAAACTAAAAGGTAATATGAAGATCTGGTGGCAAGAGATTCAATTGGAATGAAATAGAAGAGGGAAAGATAAAATCACAAGATGGGATCGAATGGTGGATAAATTGAAGCAGAAATTCATTCCTGTTGATTATGAGCTTGACCTACTGAAGAAGATGCAAAGTTTGAAGTAGGCATGAAGATTTGTTCAGGAGTATATAGAGGAGTTCTATCGAATCCTCATTAGAACAGGCCATGCAGAAGCTGACAAGGAGAAAGTTGCCCGTTACCTTAATGGGTTAAGGTCGAGCATTTAGGAGGAGCTGAATCTAGTTCGAATGAACAGTATTGAAGATGCATACCAATTTGCCCTAAAAGTAGAGGAAAAGTTGAACAAGAAGTTCGAGAGTAGACAAAATGGAAGGGGTCACGGTGGATGATCTAGTGGATGGTGATATGGAGGCTGAAATGAAGATTAGAAAAAGAAGGATGAGGCCAGTAGTAGTCACAATCAGAGAGGAAACAATTCCAATCATTTCCAAGATCAGAACAATAGAGATTAGAGAGGAAGAGGAAGAGGACAAGGTTCAAGAAGAGGAGGCTTCCGTGGAACATGCTTTCACTATGGAGAAGAAGGTCATAGGGCATTTGAATTTCCTCAACACCAAGGAAGGACAGAAAGGAGGAATGAAGGCTAGGCTAGAGTGGCACATGTAGATGAAGATACCAGATCCTCAAATTCTAAAGATGTTGAAAGAGGAGAAATGCTGATTAATAGAAGAGTCATGTTGAGTGGTGAGAATGAACCTGAGCAAAGGAGGAGCCTATTTCGCACTAGATGCAAGTGTGAGGATAAATGCTATGATGTGATTATTGATAGTAGAAGCATTGACAATTTGGTGTCAGAAGAGATGGTGACAAAGTTGAAGCTCAAGAGACAGAAACACCCACATCCATATCAGATTGCCTAGGTTTAGGATGACCATAAGGTCATGGTTAGTGAATAGTGCCTAGTAAAGTTCAAGATTGGTAGGTACCATGATGAGGTAATATGTGATATCATACCTATGGATGCATTCACATGTTATTGGGTAGGCCATGGAAATTTGACAGATGTGTTGTACATGATTTTCATGTGAATACCTATTCCCTGACAAAGGATGGAGTGTGACATAAGATAAAGCCATTAAAGGAGACCAAAGAAAAGGTATGTGGTAATGCAAGAATAACTTTTGTTGATGGAAGGAAATTCCAAGATGGTATGAGGCATGAGCATGTGTGTTTTTCTTTAATTCCAAAAGTTGGTAAAGAGGAAGTAAAGGATGTACCTATAGAGGTTGCAAATTTGTTAAATGAGTTTTAGGATATTGTATCTGATAATGTACCTGATGGATTACCACTGATAAAGAAGATCAGTTATCATATGGATTTGATTTCAGGAACTAGTTTTCCAAACAAGGTAGCACATAGGATGACACCAGCAGAAAGTGAAGAGTTGAACAGACAAGTACATGAGTTATTGCAGAAGGGGTTGATTCGGAAGAGCTTGAGTCCATGTGTTGTACTAGCAATATTAGCACCAAAGAAGAATGGAGAATGGAGGATGTGTACATATTCTAGAGCAATAAAAAATATCACAATCAAGTATACATTTCCATTGCCATGAATGGATGATGTTATGGATTGTTTGAGTGGAGCTATGTATTTCTCAAAGATAGATCTAAAGAGTGGATATCACCATATTCAGATCAAAGAAGGAGATGAATGGAATACTACCTTCAAGATAAAGGAAGGACTGTATGAGTGGTTAGTCATGCATTTTGGGCTAACTAATGCATCGAGCACTTTCATGCAGTTCATGAACGAGGTTCTGAAAGAATTTCTAGGTAAGTTTATCATTGTTTACCTAGATGATATTTTGATCTTTAGCAAGACATTGGAGGAACATATGGTGCATATTCGTATGGTGTTTGAGAAGCTGAGAGATGAGAAATTGTTGATTAATTTGAAGAGGTGCAATTTTGTGAAGAAGGAATTAGTGTATTTGGGATTTGTAGTTTTAGCAGAAGGTCTGAAAATGGATCCAAAGAAAGTACAGGCTATCATTGAATGGCCTACTCCAAGGAGTGCTACTGAGGTAAGATCTTTTCATGGTTTGGCTAGTTTTTACAAAAATTTTATCAAAAATTTTAGAAGTATTTGTCGACCCTTGACTGAAACAATGAGGTGGGATAGAAAAGAGTTCAAGTGGACTAATGGGGTAGATAAGAGTTTTAAACTGTTGAAACAGAAACTTATAGAACAACTTGTTTTAGCACTTCTAGATTTTAATAAGGTGTTTCAAGTAGACTATGATGCTAGTGGTACTGCAATAGGAGCTGTTATGAGTCAAGAAGGTAAACCTATTGCTTATTTCTGTGAGAAGTTGAATGATGCCAAGAGTAAATATTCTAGTTATGACTAGGAATTTTATGCTATAGTTCAAGCATTGAAGAAGTGGAGACACTATCTACTTCCTAAGGAGTTTGTTTTTTATGCTGATCATCAAGCTTTGCAATATTTGAATAGTCAAGGAAAGTTGAATCAAAGGCATTTGAAATGGGTTGAGTTTTTGTAGAGTTATACATTTGTTTTGAAACACAGGAGTGGAAAGTCTAACAGGGTTGGAGATGCTCTTAGCAGAAGGCAACTGTTGCTGATAGAGATGTAGATTGAGGTGGTTGGGTTCAAGGAACTCAAGAATTTGCATCCAGAGGATCCTAATTTTGGTGAAGCTTGAAAATCTTGTAAAGAACTTGTTACTCTAGATAGGATGGAGTGGCTGGATTTCATCATTCAGGATGATATGCTATTCAGAGGGTGTCAGTTGTGCATTCCAAGAAGTTCTATGAGGGAGAATCTCATCAAGGAGAAGCATAGCAGAGGATTGGCTAGACATTTTGGTCATGACAAAACCCTTTCTTTGGTTAGTGAGAATTACTATTGGCCACAGTTGTAGCAAGATGTCAAGAAGTTTGTATAGAGTTGCAGAGTATGTCAGATGACAAAATGAGCGATGTAGAATATAGGGCTATATCAGCCATTACCTATACCAGAGAAGCCTTGGGAGGATATCAGTATGGACTTTGTTCTTGTTTTACCAAGGACACAGCAGGGACATGATTCAATTTTTGTGGTAGTTGATAGATTTTCAAAGATGGCACATTTTATTCCCTGCAAGAAGACTAATGATGTTGTTCATGTGGTGGAATTATTTTTTAGAGAAGTGGTGAGATTGCATAGTTTTCCAAAGAGTATAGTTTTAGATAGGGACACTAAGTTCGTTGGATATTTTTGGTGTACATTGTGGAAGAAGTTGAAGATAGATTTGAAGTTCAGTTCATCACATCATCCACAGACTGATGGACAGACATAGGTGGTGAATAGGAGTTTGGGAAATTTTCTGAGATGTTTGGTTGGAGATAAGCCAACAGGATGGGGTTTGATTTTACCATAGGAAAAATTTGCATATAATAATTTTGTCAATAGGAGCACTAGTAAATCACCATTCTAGATTGTATATGGGAGTAGTCCTAGAAATGCATCTAAGTTGAGAAAGATAGATAAAAGAGAAATAAGTAGTGCTGAAGCTGAGGATTTTGTAGAACACTTGAAGAACATCCATGAGGAGGTGAGGAAGCATATTACCAAGATGAATGTGTAGTATAAGGCTAAGGTAGATGTGAAAAGGAGGCATAAGGAATTTCAAGTTGGAGATGAAGTCATGGTTCATTTGTGGAAGGAGCGATTTCCAGTTGGTACATATAACAAATTGAAAATGAAGAAGTTTGGACCATGTAAAATACTGAAGAAGCATGATTCAAGAAATGCATATGAAGTAGAATTGCCTACTGAGCTGAATATTTCACCAATGTTTAACATTTTAGATTTGACAGAGTATCATGAGGGAAGTGTTGAAGATGAGATCACAATAGCACAATGGAGTATTTTGGAAACTAGTTCAGATACCAAAGAGATTGAGGATATACTGGATAGTTGTGTTGGCAGAAGCACAAGGAACATGACATATGAAGAATATGTGGTCAAGTGGAAAGGATGACCTATTGAAGATTCATCATGGCTAACAAAGGAGGAGGTTAACCATCTTGGGTTTCCTCTACACACCTGAGATGTGATGGGGTCACTTCTCAAATTACCCTGGGTGTCTGATGCAGCAGCATCTTGGGTGTAAGAGAAATCTTGCATCACCCAAAAATATTTCTATTTTTGTATTAAAAAAAGGGCTATCTTGTGCAGATCTACTATTTATGGAAACTTTCTATTTTTAGTAAGTTGGTCATACAATCTCAGAATGTTCTAATTTTACATGTGGAGGTTCATCTCAGTCATATTAGCCTGCCAATAAAGTTTCATGGCTAGATCAGGTCTAGTTTTGAAGATATTGAAGACTTTTAGTATTGGTAGCAGGGCACAGAAACTTTGAACTCAATTTTGAAGGCTTTAGAGACCCTGAATGACGTTGAAAATTTGGGTGATAGGCACTTGCATGAGTCAAGCTTGTAGAGCACTTTGTGGCCTTTCCAAAATGGGGTTATAATTGTCAATCGGGTCAATTGGTGATGACTTATGGTCTCTAGAAGTCGGGTCACCTGAATTGGTGGAAAATAATTTTCCTTCAAAAATTTTGTTCAGGTTTCAAAAGTTATTTTGAGCTGACTTTGATGTAATAAATCAAAAAATAAAATACTTCTAAGTTTGGTCGGCCCTAAGGGCTAAATTTCTGGAACCTTCTCGGGCGGTGGAAAATGCCTATATAAAGAAGGCCTGTAGTGTTGTCTAGGACAGTTCTGGGTAGAGATCTGGGTATTGATTCGAGGCTTTGTCCTATAGAATATTGTAAGGGAATGCCCATGTGGCTTTGCATATTGTAATTCTGAAAATTTGTAATTCCACATTTGTGGACATAATAAGAAGCCAATTTGTTGTTCTTGCATATTGTTGTTGTTTCTCTATTTCTATTATGTGTTTGTGGTATTAAGGGGAGCACCCTTCATCAAATCAAGGCTAGGAGAGCAATGGAGACAAGCTACATGGTAGGTGAAGGTAAAATGCTATTTTAGCTTCATGTTGATTGTATTCTTCATTGTAGTTTTCTAATTAGTTTGATTTATTAATCTTAAAGTAGTTAATTTATCATTTAGAATAGTATTCACCTAATTTTGCATACAAATATCAATAACCCAAACTAGTTGCTAACTATAAGAATACATTCCATAACTAACACCCCTATATTAACTAAACACACCATATATAAACTAAGGGTACTAACCCAAAGCATAAGGTTCATACTCAACATAATATAGTTATAAAGAAATTGTTTTTACCACGTGGGGCTAAGCCAATAGAGATTAAACAAGATCATAAATCATATAGAAGGAACACCAAAAAAGACCATAGTAGAATAAACCATCTAGTAACAAAATGATTGGGAATAGAGGCCCAATATAGGCCTTCTTCTTTAGTACACTAGACTTTGATAGCATCATCTGAGCCCAGTCCTCCATTAGGAACTTAAAGAGATCCTACAAATCACCATCTTGAGAATCCTTCACTCTAGAATTTTCCTCCTGTAATAGACATAGGGTGGTGGTCAAAGAGTACATCACCTTGAGGGTGAACTGAGACAACTCCAAGAACTTGTTCTCCAAATTTTTTATATAACCAATTTCCCTCCACACAGTCTCATAGTTACTACATTCACCACTCACAACAATCTTGTCTCTACTAGATATTCCCTTAGTACTAGTAGGGGAGGTTGCATTAATTGGAGAGTTGTCTTTACTACCTTCCTCATCTTTCAGTGTGAGGTCCAAGGACTTACTTTTAAGGCTCTCAGAAAAATGGGAAGATCTTCTTTCAGTCGAATACGTCTCCTTACCATGGGTATTCTCTTCATGGATCTTAGACTCACTAGTATATTTCTCTAGAACAAAATCCTCCTTAAGTTTCTTACCCTTCCCCTAGGGTTGGGTAGCAATCCTTGTTCAGTATCAAGAGGTACTTGTTTCTTTAGTAATTTACACATTAGAGTCAATGTATTGAATGTTAAATTTTTTATTTTTAGTGGTCTTAACTTGCAATTGGGAAGGTGGGTCACTTCTTTTTATTATTGTTAGGCTTCACAACATATGCAAAATTGGAGGAATTGTCAGGGGATTTTTGAGGGGTTTTGTGTGTCTTGACACATTTTTTGCTGGAAATTGGGATGTCCATAATACTTGTAGAGTGAAGGGTTAGGAAAGGTGGGGCCTCTTGAATAGTAATTTAATGGGGTACACACAGAGTGAAGTGAAAGTGATAAATTCTAAACATAATCCCTTTATGGAGAATATAAATTTTTTTACCCCGCTTCTTAGATTGAATAACATCTTTAACCGTAAACTCCAATGAATGCATAAGAAAGAAAGGAATGAAAATCAAATCATGATTTTGGGTGTGATTCATAAAATTCATATGGTAATAGTAATAAACCCCAAACCTGACCTCCAACATGAAATATTTCATGATAATGGTACATTGGTCTTATGGGGGTGGTAACTCTTCTTTGCTAAAGCCTCTATGAAGCTTCATTTGATTTTTATTGGCATAGAAGAAATGATTTAATTTGGCCACATCCATGGTGTGGCTCATTTTATTTTAGTCATGACCCTCCATGGAAAAACCCATATTTTGAGCGATGACGTCCTCATTAATTTAAAACAAAATTCCACCCATAGTGACTCTTTGCTCGATGAAGGAAGAAACAAACTATTGAGAGATATTTTCATCAAAAGAAGTCATATACTCAAAGTAAGGAGTAATTCCCCCCTCCTTATAGATGTGCCAAAAAATAGGATTGTTCTTATAATCATTATATTTATTTGGCTCCACATGAATCATAGATAGATATGCAAGATTTCTTTGTCATGGTTTGATAGTCTTCTCCAATGCATCTTAAATGAGTGATCATTTGTCCTTTCCATATGGGGTATTTTGTGCCTTCAAACCTATGAATATCCTTCTTGTAAGCTACCATATTGAATATCCCTCAATTTTTAGGCTTCCTTCAAGGGACCAAAGCTCTAATACCAATTGTTGATAATATGATAGTGAACAATTAAAGGGAGGGAATTAGTTTTCCCCAAAACTTCAAACTTCAATTCCTTAGTTCTCAAAACCCCTTAAAATTGAAAAACCTAATTCTGATTTGATTAAATGAAATATGAAACATAGATGCATCCACAAATAAAAATCACATCCACATAATTTAACACAATAATTTTATCATGGAAACCCTATTAGAGGAAAAACCACGGTGGGGTTGATTACCCACAATAAGTAAATACCTTGTTAAAAGTATAAACCTATTACAATGCATATGGAATGCACATGCATTCAATCTCACTTCCTATAGCTCATTTCTCAAATTAAAATCCTTTGGCTACAATCATGAGGAAGGCTCACTTCCTTGCAATTTGATCACTACAATAATCTAAAGTGTTTTTGAACTAGATAACAACATCTACCTTATGCAAAAGTCAATTCCATTGAAGTTTAACAAGGATATCTAATCTAACTCTCTTTGACTCCTTAAGACAAGAAAATTATCCTTCATGATATCTCAACCACTTCTCTATAAGAAATCTCTAGCATTCACAACCAATCTTCCACTTTCACGCCCACTAATGTTTCCCTAATTCATCATCTTATGTTAGGAACTAGGTCGGCCAAATATAATTCACCATCTCTTCAAATCATCATGCGAAGTCTCATGTTTCAAATCCATCTCTAAATTTAAATCATATCACCAACCTATACCAACCACCTCAATATCATAAATTACTCTAATTTCATGATTTACCAATCCAAGCAACCAAGAAAATAAATAATAATAAAAATATTATTATTGACCAAAAATTCCACCAATCTGATCCTTCTAATCCATGTGCAATGCAAACTCATCAAGTAAATACTTCAAGATCATCTTATAGCATCATGATAAATTCTCAAATACCAAAATCCACCACAACCATTAGATTTTTCAACCCTTTTTCCATTGAACCTTAAGAACATTGTCAACAAGGCTCTAAGACAATAAAAATATGCTATGTAAACCTCTTAAGTACAAACCCTCTAAATTGAAGACACCCGAGTATGTCCCAAAAACACTCCTAGGAATTCTAACTTGATTGTGCACATTGAACCTCTTTCTATCTTCTTGTCAACACTATTTGTCACAATGTCTGTTAGTCACCGATTCTGACCTTGAATCATGCCCAAATCTTCATGGCATCCTTGGATACTTGGATTGAAATAATTTCTAACCTTCTTCAACAATATCCGAATGTGTGATACCTAAAATATATGATCCTCACCATACCTTTGAACATCCTAGTCCACTGGCTAATTTGCAACAGTTAAGTTAGAAACAAATAAATAGCCGTTCTAACCAATTCCTCTTATTCCTCAAATATGTTGACATCAGTGAAAACACATCCAACATGCTAATATGCCAATAGATACAAACTCTAATTTTGATAAAATTGAAAATAATTAATTAGCATTTGTTAGTAAACTTAGGAGAGGACCTGGTAATTATAAAAGATGAATTTCATTTCAAAATTTTTGTCTATGTTCGAATTGGACATTATGCTTCTTAATGTCCAAATAAGGATATATAGTGAGTGATGATCATTAAAGTAGTAAGTCGTCAAGAAAGATAAAAGAAATTTAACTTCAAAAAGAAGAACACTTTTAAATAGTATGAGGCCCTAAATGCTAATGTGACAAATAGTGGTGTAGATGAACCACTTAAGGGAGAAGAAGAAAATATTTGTATATTCTATTGTATCTCCAAATATGCAATAGGAAAATACTGCCTCAAAAAAATTAGAATCTAAAATTGATTTCAAAGGAGAGCTAAAAGAAAGCCTAAAACTATCGATTAAAGAACAAAAGGGGATTTTTTTAGTTTTCTCAAGAAAAGCTACATTATAAAGAACATGAATGTGTGTTGTTAGAAGTAGAATTTGTTGGCCTACAAAAACAACTTTCTTCTTGTAGCAAGCTATGTAATGTTTCTAACAAGAAATAAGGAGAATCATCTAAGAAGGATGATAAAGGTAACAATATTTCTTCTAAATCACATTTTTTTGGTTACTGTTTTAACTACAAATAAAGGGACATAAAGAAAACGAGTGCAAATTGACATCTAGAAGAAATGCTAATATTGTGAAAGGTAATTTTTACCAATTCTTGAACAAGCTTGAATTTTTTTAATTTGGTAAACAAGGCCAAAAAGAATATTTTTGTAAGGATAGTTTTTCAAATGATTCTAAAAAATATGATAAAAGTTTTAAAACTAAGATGGTCTAGAAAGAAAAGAATATTTCTATGAATGATCAATAAGTCATATTTTCTCATATTTAGGAGGTTTGGATTCTAGATAGTGGATTCTCTCACCACATGATAAGTGATAAGAGAATTTTTCTTTACTATAACCTGAGTTTAATTGTGTTTCAGTCGGATTTAGTAATGATAGTTGTTTTCAAATAGAAGGGTCACAAACTATCACATTGGATAGGCTTACTCCTATAATAAATGTTTATTATTTTATTTAGTTATGGTTCATAATATTTTAAGTGTGAGACAAATATATAAAAATAATCTCATGGCTACTTTAAGTACCTTATATTGTCAAATTATTAAAATTTTTGAAAGAATAATTACAGCACGTGTCAAGACATATGGAAATGTATATACCTTAGATAGTGTGATTAACGAGTATAATGAAACTTTCCTTGAAAATATAATTGAATGAAGTGCAAAACCTAAAATAGAAAATGAATCAAGGAAAGATTCTAAGGGTTATAGAGATCTTAAATGAGGAACTAATTCATGCACTTGTTGAAGTTAAAGTTATTAGAAAACAGATTCATGATTTTGAAAATTCTTTGGATGGTAAAGTTTGTGAACAAGAGGAAAATTATCAAATAGATTATGAAGGAGAATTGGTGTTTACTCTAAAAGAACTAAAAACTCTTAGAAAGAACATTTATAAAGTGGAAGAACAAATCAATGTAGGAATTGCAAAAAAATCCTATCAAGTGAAAAATATAGTTAATTCTATTATTGAGATAAGTTAAGATAAGGTGGCATGTGCAAGATCATGGTATGCGAAACTATGGCCTTAAGTGGAAATGAAATTTTACAAAAATAGGGTTAGGAAAATTGACGTAAAAATTTGAACAAGCTATCAACCTTATATCAAAAAGATGTAATCCTTGAAGAGAATCTATAGGAAATAGAATGTATTCAAAAACAAATTATTTAGTGAAATTTTGAAATTTCAATGGACTAGTATGTAAATTTCAGGAAATAGTTAAGAAGTAGATGGATGTCTGACCAATCTAACCACAATCAAATGATAATATTTTTTTATAAGATTCTAGATATAAGTAGATAAATCTTGTTTGGATGGGACATATATTTTGTTTTAATTGTTTTCCAAATAAATAGTTAATTATGAATTTTTCACTACAACTATTTTTGGAATAAAAAAATATTGTGTGGACCACCTTAACTTGGTCAAAACTTCAAATATTTTAATTTTTTTCCCTCATAGTATGTGAGGCATAGAATGTGACACCTATTTCAAATTTGAAAAATATTATGTTGTTTGAAAGTTATAGACTTTTTTCAATCAGCCTATCAATTAGGACTTTAGACGTAATCCAATTAGAAAATAAATAATAATTATTTATTAAACTCAAAACTTGACAAAATTTATATTGGTGGAAAGATGAGAGTATTATTAAGATATCTTCTTTGTTTCATCATTTTTTTATAATAAAAAAGGTGTCACTATAAGGTTGAAGCCTCAAAATGTAGGGAGATTTCTAAAACACATCTTCTGGACTAACTTTCCAAGTTTGGCATTCCCAAGCCAAAACCCATAGCAATCCTGAGGAAAATCTTTGGGTTGGTGATTTTTGTTACACATATCTGATATTACATATGAAATTTGACAATGGTGGAAACAAAAAATGGTGGTGCCATTGTAGAGTGTTTGAAATTTTTATACATATAAAACTCGATATCGAATTTAAATCTGATATAGGATTCAAATTAGATATCCGATATTAATGTTTATATATTTCTTTATTATATATGTTATATATAATATATAATGCATGTAATATATAATATACTACTATATGTCATAATAGTCTAATATTATATATTATATATTATAATATATTAAATTATAATATATTTATATTATATTATATATATTAAATAATACTCTCTCTCTCTCTCCACTCCTCTCTCTATCTTGCTCTTCCTCTCCCCTTTGCATCCTTTCTCTCTCCCTCCATCCCTCTCCCCTTCTCATCCTCTGTATCTCTCTCCCTTCTCACCCCCTCTCTCTCCCCTTATTCTATTCTCTACTTCTCTCTCTCCCTCCCCCTTATCTCCCTCTCTCTCCCCTATTCTCACCCTCTCTTTCTCCCTCTCCACTTATCATCCCATTCCAATGATAATCAAAGAGGGATAGAGAGGGTATCTAACAAGTAGATAGAGAGGGTGAGAAGTGGAGAGAGAGAGAGAGGGGGGAGAATGAGAGAATGAGAGAATGAGAGAGAGAAAGAAGGGAGGCCATAATAGGTCTGAAGGGGTCCTAAAGGGTCTCAAGAGGTTTTAAGGGTTCCTAAGGAGTCAAGGGGTCTTTAGGGGTCCTAAGATACATTAATCTATCTAAGGACATCGTAGAACCCCTTATGACCTCTTGAGACCCCTTGAGACCCCTTATCATATGTTAATGTATCCTAGGACTCTTAGAATACATTAATATATGGTAAGGGGTCTCAAGGGGTATTAGGGCACCCTAAGGGGTCCTAGGATACCTATGTTTGTGTGTGTGTGTGTTTTTGTGTGTGTGTGTGTGTGTGTGTGTGTGTGTGTGTGTGTGTGTGTGTGTGTGTGTGTGTGTGTGTGTGTGTGTGTGTGTGTGTGTGTGTGTGTTTGTATGTATGTGTGTGTGTGTGTGTGTGTGTGTGTGTGTGAGAGAGAGAGAGAGAGAAAATGTGATATATAGTATTATATCATATATATTATTTAATATATATAATATACAATATTATAACATATAGTATTATATTATATATTATATATATATATATATATATATATATATATATATATATATATATATATATATATATATATATATATATATATATATATATATATATATATATATATATATATATATATATATATATATATATATATATATATATATATTATAATATCTATAATTATAAATATATACATTAATATCTGATATCAAATTTCAAATCCGATATCAAATATAAAAATCTCAAACAATTTACAATGGCACCGACATTTTATCATTGGCACCATTGTGAAGGTATCCGATATCAGACATTTTTTTCTTTTTTGTTTGCTTTGGCATGGTGTACTAACACCTAGGCCTACCAAAAAGTCAACATAGATTTTTTGCATTTTGAGGTGGCTGAAAAATGTTTTTTTCTATTAGAATAGTTAATCTTTCCTTGGTTGTATTTATTTATTTATTTATTTGAGGGTAAACCAAGGTATTCTTTTTTATTTTATTAGGAGATTATATGGAATCCCTACATGTATTTTGTCCTATAGTCCAAGTGGGAGGACATGTCATATTTTTTTAATTCCTTTAATAAGGAAATAGTTTATCCTCCTTAAGAGGATCTTGACACTTTGCAAACACCTATTATGGATGATGAAATTCATAGATTGGTGAGTTACTTAGTAACTCCTCTCCTCATCTCTATAAAAGAGATGCTCTCCTCTCTCATTTTCTCTACATGAAGTTATTGTAAATGATCTCTCTCTCTCTCTCTCTGTCTCTCTCTCTTTGGATTTTTCATATTCATAATATCACAAGAGTTTTTTCTTTTCTTTTCCCTTTCAAAAATCTTATTGTCTCCTTGTGTTTTCTTTTGGATGCTTGCTCCTAGTTCATGGTTTTCTCATGGTAACATATTAATCTTTAACTATCTCTCTTGGATTACTTTCATTTCCTTTCTCTCATTATTTTCTTCACATGGTATCAAAGCTTGAGTTGCTAACCCTTGTCTGAGTGTAATTTTAAAGGATACCATTCTTGGGAGCACATCTCATTGGAGACTCTTGTTTGAGAGAGAAGCTTGAGCTTCATTTACTACATTTGTGTTGCATATTTGTTTTAGTATTTTCTCAAACCTTCTTTGGTGGGCTTGCTGCCAGAGAGTAGTATTTGAAAAAAAAAATGGTTTGGCTAGTTTACCACCAAACCCATTTCAATCTATAGTTTGTTTTGATAACCCGTGTCGAGAAACCGTAGGGTTTATTCTTTTTTCACTCACATTTCTTGTAGTCTATATACTAATAATTTTTAGTAATGTTTAACCATACTTTCTTGCAGGATTGAAATATCTAATATCTCATATTTCTTCTTGTAATCACTTGAAAATGGACAAGACTAAATCAAGTGAGAAACTAAGGCAAAATCAAAGCAATAAATTGAAATCAAGCTAAAATATAAAAAAATTGCAATCAAGCGAAAATCCAATTTTAATTGAAAATCAAAAGCCAATAAATCAAGTTAAATCAATAAATTGTGCAATTAATCTAATTGATTACATAGTTCAATTTAAATCAAATTAACCCATTCAAGGGGTACACATGGCTAAATAAATCATTTTAATTCAATTAATAAATCCCTATTTTCCCTCAACACCACATGGGAGGAAAATGCCTCAACCAATAGGATTTAAGGATCAAGCTCACATTAAATATGAATCACACATAAGGTGAGAGCATCTTGATCGCCCTTTTTGTCTCTTTGTCCCAAGCTTTGAGGAAAATCCATTTAAATTGTCTCCAAAGGTGGAACCATGGACTTAACCTCAACTCAACCATGATCAACTCAACTCCACCCCCTAAACTTGCCAAAATCTATAAAAGCAAGGCATAAATCAATGAGAAATCATCCACAAATCTAAGAATTGCATCAAACCTCTTGCATTTTTGAGCTAGAAAGGAAAATTTAGAGTTAATTAAGCATAATTTCAATTTGGAATTGATTTACTTAGTTTCTTATCATATCATTCTCATTTTAGAGCTTTCACTAATGGAGGCTTGCTGAGGTCTTTGCATTATCATATCTAAATAGAGAGCCATATAGTGCTCATTTATCTTTATTTGCATAATTAGCTCTTAAATTGTGGCCTTGTCTTTTCAAAATCTAGTAATTAAAGAAGCCTATTATTGTTTGAGGGATTTGATACTAGGCCTATGCTCTTCACTTTTTAAGTGAATCAAAATGCCAAAAATATCAAATTCCTTGATTAAAAGAAAGGCTATGGAATAAATCAAGCATTTAAATAAAAAAAATCCCTTGTTTGTGGAGGAGAGTAGAAATACTCAATTCCCATTAGTTAGTCGGTTTTGTAAATTGAACCTTGTTAATTGTACTTGGGAGGCAAGAATAGTAGGGCTATGCTCTTCACCTTCTAGTGAATCAAGCTCCTCAACCTATCTCTTAATTCCATTTATTCACTTTCAAAATGAACATGCTAGATCTTTAGTGGGCTCGCCTCCTGAGATTTTCCTTAACGAGGCCAGTGAGAGGGACATCCCAAAGTGGGATACAATTAACTTTTCCACAATAATCCAACCCACTATAAAAGGAAATGCATTCATCCTTAATGGGGTGGATGACAAAAGGATATTAAGCTTCTAACTTCCTCGAGTAGTCCTTCAGGATTGCACAAAACTCCAATATATTGGTGGTGGGAAGCCCCTTATTTTTTAGGGATGACACTTAATATCCATTTTAAATGGAATCTTGAATAAATACCTTGTTAATTTAGAAATCATACCTTTTTAAGCCATGCTTACGAACCAAATTGACAACTAGGTAGATTGCTTGAAGTTTCTTATCGTGAAAAACCCGTGATAATGTTCTACATATTCAAACACTTTGTGTGTAGAGGGTTTAAAAAGAACAAGTTTATTTATGGTTTCTTTTTTTGAAGGTATATAGAACAAGTGAGAAACATCCATTTTGCAAAATTATCTTATACTTTTAATATCTTCATAAAAGGAACAATCACCAAATTTGGGGGGAAATAGTTTCAAATCAAACCTTTGTTAATGTCGGTTTCTACACGATCTCACAAAATTAAACTATGTTTACAAGAAGATGACACTTTCATAGCAAGAGAGGTCCCCCAATTTGATTTTCAAACTCATTTTCATGAAAATTTAGAACAAGAGGATAGTCTACCAAACCTATTTGAAGAAAGAGTCAATCCAATAGCTGGGAATGCCAATTTTTATGACTATCTTCATAGGGGAGATGATGAAAATCAAGGAGACACTAACCGAGAAAACCAAGGGCCTAAAGAGACAACCGAAGATAAAGCCAATAGGGGGGCCCAAGATCCCAAGTTCCTTGAAATCATGGAGAAACTTTTAGAATGAAATAAGGAATGATATTTCCTTAACTTAGCCCAATCAGGGGTAAAACTCCCTTACGACTATGACATTTCCACACTTAAGAAATACGAGGAAGAGGATAATCATATAGGTTCTATGAATAAACAATTGAAAATGTTTCAAGCACAAATCGATACAATGAAGAAGGTGGTCGAACCTAAGCGATTTTTCATTGAGGCTTTATGCCCATTTCACTTTGATAAGAGCTTGGCTATGGCATCTTTCCCTCTTAATGTGGTCTTCCCTAAATACGATAAATACATGGGTAAATAAGACCCACAAGACCATCTTAGAGAATTTTGTGCTCTAAGTATAGAATTCATGCATGACGCAACTTATTTAATGAAGCTATTTATGAGGAGTTTAGGAGGCCAAGCCATGGAGTGGTTCTCCAAACTTCCACAAGGAATTAAAACATTTGAGGAACTAGCCTCAAAATTTGTGACTCATTATTCCTATAACATAGAGCACGAAATCACCATGCTCAACCTATGTGATACTAAATAAAGAGATGGTGAGTCTTTTCTAGGGTTTCTCCAAAGATGGAAAATAGTCTTCGTACGATATCTATGAAGCATACCCAAGAAAGAAAAGATGGAAATATTTATGAACAAATTAAATATGGAGATGAGCTATAGGCTCCAAATTCAATGTCCCCCTACATTTGAGAAAATCATCAAAAATGGGATCAAAATTAAAGAAGTGTTGGTTAAAAGAGGTGAAATCAAATTATTCAAAGATAATAAAACCTATACCAACACTAAAAATACCAATAATTATAATAATTATAATAATAATAAAGGAGCCAACAATAAAAATGATAAACCAAGATTATGATTGAAAAACACCAATAAAATTATTGTCAATGATGGAGTTGTGGAAGCACACAACTTGAAGGCTACTCCCATTAATTTATCAAGTGGGTCAAACCCAACATATAATGTTAAGCATTCTTTCCTGAATTTTAAACTTCTCATCAACTTTTACATTTGCACTTTCAACAATAGTCTTAGTTCTTTTGTTATAACATCTATATGCTTTTCTTTTTAAAGAATATCCAAGAAATATTCCTTCATCACTTCTTGGATCAAACTTTCCTATATCATCATCTCTCTTTATATAACATTTATTTCCAAAAATTCTAAAATACTTAACTGAGGGTGTATGTCCAAACCATAATTCATAAGGTGTCTTGTTTGTATCTACTCTGATTTGTACTCTATTCGTAGTGTATACTATTGTGTTCACTGCTTCTCTCCAAAAAGTCTTAGCCAAATCATTTTCAAACAACATAGCTCTTGCTGCTTCAGTTATTGACATGTTCCTTCTTTCTGTAATACCATTTTTTTTTGGTGTTCTAGGGGCTGAAAGTTGTCTCTTAATACCATTCATTTCACAAAAGGTGTTAAACTCTCTGGATGTAAATTCAACACCTCTATCAGATCTTAGACACTTAATCTTCATTCCAGATTCATTCTCAATTTTGCTTTTCATGATCTTAAATTTATCAAATGCTTTAGATTTTTCTTTAAAAAATGCAATCCACATCATTCTTGTAAAATCATCAACAAGAATCATAAAATACCTTTCTCCATAGAATCCTCTAGTCCTAGTAGGACCACTCAAGTCTATATGAACAATCTCCACCTTCTTTGTCGATGTGAACTTCTTGTTGGGAAATGAACTCCTTTTCTACTTTGCCATCATACATTCTTTGCAAATCATGTTAGTAGGTTTCATAATTCTAGGTAAATCTCTTACCGCAAGTGTAGTGCTCACCTTGACAATATTATCAAAGTTTATATGACAAAACCTTTTATACCATAACCAACTGCCATCAATCCTAGTTATCAAACATGACATCTCAGTGGGATTCAACTAAAATACATTACCTCTGGTTCTGGATCCTTTTCCAATCAGATTTCCATCTTTATCTTTTATCACACAAGTTTTCTCAGAAAACCAAACTTGATAACCCTTATCAGCCAATTGTCCAATGCTTAGTAGATTATGTCTCAATCCATCAACAAAGTAAACATCATCAGTGTTAGTCTTTCCATCAAGAGTAATAGATCCTATACCCTTAATCAAACAAGGTGCATTGTTACCAACCCTAACAATTCCTCCATCATAATTATCTAACTTAAAAAACTTTCTTTTATCTCCAGTCATATGATGTGAACAACCACTGTCTATAATCCAATCAGATTTCTTTTCAACTTGTGAAACTAATGCTTTTTCTTCCCTTTTATTAGATTCAGAACTTTCTTCTTTAATTGCTACAAATCCTATTTCCTCAAAGTTATCATTATCACTGTCACTTAAATGTTTTTCAATTCCCGCTTCAAGATCTTCATCATTTGCATAATAACATTCTTTAGATCTCCTAGGTTTAAAGTTGGTTCTATACTTCTTAACTCTTTTAGGATATTTAGATGCAAAATGACCATATTCTTGACAAGTCCAACATTTAAAGATTTTCTTACCATCTGGTTCTCTATTTACAAGTAATGCAATACCTTCTTCAATCTTCTTATCTTCCTCAGATTTGCTACTGCTGGCATAATCTCCATTCACACTAGTACTTCTTGTAGGTCTAATGTTAAGAGCACTAAATGTTGTTTCCACTCTAGGTAACTCTCCTGATAATCTCAAGTTCATCTCTGATGTTTCTAATCTTCCAAGCAGAGTCTCTCTTAAAAAGTTCGATGTACAAGGTATCACTTGTTCAATCATCTACGTTGTTTGCTTGAATACTGGTGTCAAAGTTCTCAAAATTTTCCATATCACTTCATTCTCTATCTTATCACCTCCACAAGACTTTATTCCTATTACAATCTCAGGCATCCTACCAATATAGCTTCTAATAGATTCATCTTCCATCATTCTAATATCTTCAAATGCACAAATCCAATTATGTAATCTAGCCTTCTTTGCATGTTCATCACCTTCAAAAGTAGAATGTAAAGCTTTCCAAATTGCATGAGATTCTTTCAAACATCTTACCTAACTATATTCATTCTCTGGTAGTGCTGACAAAAGTGCTTCTCTTGCAAGTATGTTACACATGAATAGATCTAGTTCATCTTTAGTTCCTACCTCTAGATTGTCTTCCTCAATGATAGTCTTCTCATTCTTTGTAATCAACCAATAACTTGGTCCTAAACACAATAGATGTGTCTTCATATTTTCTTTCCATCTGTCAAAATTTACTCCATCAAACTTAGGGCTTTCTTTTCTAAAATTCACCATGGATCTCCTTAAGCTGTTAAACTTTTCTTTCAAGGACTTGTTGCTTTGATACCAATTGTTAGAAAGTAAAGATCCCCAAGATAACTGAGAGGGGGGGGGGGGTGAATCAGTTATCAGATAATTTATCCATTCAACTAATTTAAACAATGTAATCAATGTACTGATCAACCATAGAAAGATAATCATACACAATTGCACAATAACACAAGATATGTTGACTAGGGAACCTCTTGAAAAGAGTAAACCCCAATGGGAATGATGCCCACAAAATGATGCACTAATATGAAAGTTCCTTGTTAGAGGATGGACCCTATTAGGAGTCTTATGAAATACATTTAGTACATATAAATTCCTGTTAGGAGATTTTTAATCCTTGTTAAAAGATTCTAACCCGGTTAAGAGTTTATGGAAGATAGAAGGACCCACTGCCCAAACAGCTTCAACGCAAGATCTATGAACCCACTATCCAAAAGATCTTAGAATTATTCAATAGAATAATATGAAATATATTACCTCCTTCACACTATGCCAAAACCACACTCTCTGCTACACAAGATCACAATTCCAGATCTTTGTACTCACAAGTCTTCCTTCATCACTGAATTAGCTCTTTTTCTTTACTTCATGCATAGATTCACATCTCAATCTTCATAGTACACATTAAAACAAGGAAAAAATTCCTTCTTATATACCAAACTCAAATAATTACAAATGATTCAGTCCTCAATTACAAAATAATAAATTCTACACGCTACACACAGAATTCACATAAAACTGTCGGCTTCCAGATACTGTAACTTTCTCCAAACATATCCTAAAAGTTTTCACTATGAACCACATCATCATTAATGAGTCTCCAACATCCCTTTAATTGCACAAAATTATATTCCATCCCAGCGAAGAGATATCCTCCGATTTCTGAACATCACTTCACAGAAACACTGTCTAAACACTGCTTTCACCAAAATGCTCATAACTCTCACAAATGAATGAATTTCTTTTTGCACTATTAACCATAGGTTAATAACACACCAAAGAACATACCATCAACTGCACAAAATCTAATCTACAATACAACATGTGTGTAAAACAAAACTGTACCTACTTTCCTGCTAATATCCAGAATATCACTGTGTTGACATCAATGACAATCCAAGTCCTGAATGTAACAAAAAATACTACAGAATCACTACCAAAATACTTTTCATTCATTCCTAACACTTAGGGCCATAGGTAATGCAATGATGTGACTAAAAGGCTTTATTATGACTATGCACAAATGACAGATGCAATGAAGGTTTACAAGTGAGATGATGGAAATGCAATATGTACACATGTGACTAGGAAATGACTTAAGGGAATAAAAGGTGCTTGATTGCCAAGTTTTCCCCTTTTGGGTCTTTTTCTCTTTTTTTTTCTACCAAGGCACCTATTGCTAGGTTTTCACCAAGGCACTTTTCCTTTTTTCAATTTTTTTGTCTTTTTTTCTTTTTCAATATTTTGTATTTTTTATTTTTCAATTGTTTTTGGTGTTTTCAAGATCTCTTTGACTATGTACAATAAATATGATGCTCCTCATCTAATACTCTTTATACTCTTTCATCTACCTCATGTATAGAACCTCTTTAGATGTATGCTATTGATAGGCTCTTGTAATTCATCTCCTTCACAATTTGCTAACTTATAGGTTCCTATTCCAAATGAAGACACAATGATGAATGGACCAAGCCAATTAGCCTCCCATTTGCCTTTCTTTTCTCTTTCAAATTGATTCTTTGGGTTGTCTCTTAACACTATGTCTCCTACCTGAAAGAATCTTGGTTTGATATGCTTATTGTAGTTCCTTGATATTTTGTTCTGATATACTTTTAGGTGTTCATAGGCTTGTGTTTGGTGTTCTTCCAGCAACTCTAATTGTTGAAGTCTAGCAACTCTATAGTCTTCATCTATTATCAACCCTTGCAATGACACTCGTAAAGATGAGATTTTAACCTCTAATGGTAGAACAACTTCAGCTCCATAGACTAATGAAAATGGTGTGGCTCCCGTAGGTGTCCGAATGCTAGTTCTATCAGCCCATAATGGTAGATTATTTTGCACATGCCAATCTCTTCCTGATTTATTTACCAATCTCTTCAAAATTTTCAAAATGTTCTTATTTGTAGCTTCAGCTTGTCAATTTCCTTGAGGATAATAAATGGATGAAGAGTGATGGGTGATATGAAATGTATCACAAAGTTCATCCACATCTTTATTTTTGAATTGCTTTCCATTGTCTATGATTATGGCATGAGGGATACCATATTTGCAAATGATGTGGTTCAAGATGAACATAGAAATCTATTTACCCATGGCCATGATTAAAGGAACCACTTCTACCCACTTAGTGAAATACTCCATTGCGGTGATGATGTACTTGTGCCCATTGGAAGATGGTGGATATATGATGCCAATCAAGTCAAATCCCCATTGATAGAATGGCCATGGTGTAACAAATGGGTGCAATTCTTGTGGTGGTGCATGTATCATGTTGCCATGATA
Source organism: Chamaecyparis obtusa (assembly GCA_027943335.1). Lineage (NCBI taxonomy): Eukaryota > Viridiplantae > Streptophyta > Pinopsida > Cupressales > Cupressaceae > Chamaecyparis > Chamaecyparis obtusa. Next base: position 589,860 of record BSBK01001197.1, read on the forward strand.
TTGACATTTGCTACATATTTTGATGAAGTGACAAGCATATTTCTCTAAGGTTTTTTTAAAGTACCCTAAGAGAAGGGTCTTCTTAGCTAGGTTTAAACTGCTTGAGTGAGACTTGAAAATGCCCTTTTGAACCTAACATAAAGCTAACTTAGACTCCTCTTCCTCTAGACATCTAAGTAACATCCTGTCAAGACCCTTGTGATACAATGTTTCAGAAAGGATTATGTAACAGGCTGATTGGCTTATGAAATTTCATTTTTGGGCTTGAGATTGGTCTAAAGGTAGCACTTGTTCTGTGAGATAGGTATATATAGGGCTGTACCAAGGTGAGTCATGTCCATAAAGTAGGGCATCAATTTGGGTTTTGGGAAGGTCAAATGTCATTTTTTCTAACTCTTCCACGAAAAATTTGTACTTCTCATTTTGATCTAGTTTTTGAAGTAAGGAAGCCAAGGTTGCCATTGCATCAACTTCTCTATTCTTCTCTCTTGAAATTTTCTCAAAAGTTATCAGAGAAAAGTACTTTTTCCAAGCATCAATCATAGCCTTGTATGGCATTAATTTTTCATCTTTGGTATTGTATTCATCATTGACTTGATTGATTATTAGTTGAGAATCTCCATATACTTGTAGCTCGACGATGTTCCATTCTAAAGCCATCTTGATACCAATGACTAAAGCCTCATATTCTGCTATATTTTTTGTGCATGGGAACAAGAGTTTGTAGGACTTTGGAATAGTGTACCCTTGAGGGGTAATCAATAATATGCTGGCCCAAGAACCTCCTTGTGTATATGAGTCATCGAAGAACAACTTCCATGTCTTTGCTTCTATATTTACAATTGTGGAATCTAGAAATTCCACTTGAATGGTTTGTGTAGAAGTCAATGGATTTTTAGCTAAGTGATTTGCTATCACTTGTCCTTTTATTGCCTTCCTATCTACATACTCAATGTCAAACTCACTTAATATCATGACCCATTTTGCTATCCTACCTATTAAGGTAGTTTTCCTTAGCAAATACTTTAGAGGATCAATTTTGGTAATTAGCTTCACCTTGTGCATCAACATATAATGTCTCAATTTTTGGGATGTAAAGACAACTGCTAGACAAGGCCTTTCCATAAATGTATAGTTAAGTTTGTATTTGATCAATGTCCTACTCAAATAGTAGATTGCTCTTTCTTTTCCTTGTTCATCTTCTTGTGCCAAAAGCACTCCTAGAGACCTTTCGGTAGTGGATATGTACAACAGAAATGGTTTTCCCTTGATTGGTGGCATTAGGATAGGTGGAGTTATTAGATAAGTCTTCAATAAAGTGAAGGCTTGGTCACATTATTCATCCCACATGAAAATAGTATCTTTGTGTAGCAACCTTGTGAATGAATGACATTTTTCAGCCAATTAAGAAATGAACCTTCTTATGGATTGTATTTTTCCTTGGAGAGACCTCATTTGACTTATGTTCTTTGGAATTTCCATATCCATTATTTCTTGTACTTTTTTTGGATCCACCTCAATCCCTTTTGCTGAAACTATATAGCCTAACAATTTGCCGGATTGGACACCAAAGACACATTTTTTCGGATTAAGCCTCACTTTAAATTGTTCCAACCAAGTGAATATCTTTTTCAAAATTTGTAGGTGATCTTCTCTTTTGTGTGATTTTTCCAATATGTCATCCATGTAATCTTGTAGAAATGTGTGCATCATATCATGGAAGATAGTTGTCATTACCCTTTGATATGTGGCTTCGACATTTTTAAGGCTAAAAGGTATGACCTTCCAACAAAAGGTACCCCAAGGACATGTAAAGGTTGTCTTCTCTTGGTCTTTAGGTGTAATTTTTACCTGATTATATCCACTGAAACCATCCATTAATGAGTACATGGAGTGACCCACTATCAAGTCAACTATTGCATCAATGCTTAGAAGTGGAAAGTCATCCTTAGGACTATTGGAGATTTGCGACTAGGCCAGTACTGACTGTATGTTTGTCATTGATGACAACATATGGAAAGTAGCATGCGTGGAAGTCTTATACAATAAGCTTTTAGTATATGTAGCATGGACATGATATCAACAAGATATTATGGGTGTAGAGGTTAACTATTAGCACAGACAATTATAGAGTAGTTGGTGTCAGCATTGTTCTTGACAGAGTAACAAACAATGTTCTATCTATGGTTGTCCATATAGTTATCCTATGGGCATGCACCCTTGGATTTATGTTGAAGACATGTTAGTGATGTTAAGTTCATGGATGCATAGTCTGAAGATGAACACAAGTGACATTATGTAGTCACTATTCACCAGTTGTAGTTTCCTATGTTTGTTTAGAAGAGCCGACATAGATTTTATGGGTTCTTGAGTTGCACCTATCTTTAGGATATGCACCCTTGGAGTTAAGCTTGGAGAAGTGTTAGTGATGTTCGGTTAAGAGCGCATGAGTTAATTTAGCTTACAAAGAAAGTTCCAGTTGTTTTGGTAGAGCCGATAGTGTATAGCATGCATCTACATTTATTTTATTGGACAAGTCCCAGAATATGTTGCGTGCATAATAGAGCTAATAGAATATTTGTTGGAGTTTATTATGGTTCCTCTAATATGATTTCAAGGTGGTTCTAATAGGCCAACTTGATTATATCATTTCAAGGAAAGATATTTATAGACAGTCATCTATGATTGCTGAAGTGTGGTTCATGTTGATGAAGTAAAGTAGACTAGAGTGTGCGAGTTGTTGAACCATCAAAAGAAGGTATATGTGACCAAGTAGAGTACTTGTTCTATTCATTGGAACTAATCTAGACAGCAGGTCAAAGCATAGTTCACCAAAATCTAGATATAGTGTATATCTGTTATTCAAAAGGTTGTAGCCTTCACCCATTTGAGTAGTGAGCTCTCAGACAGTGCTCCTCTCCCCTAATAGGGACAATTGTAAAAGACTCCTAATGGGGTCCGACCCTTAACCAAGTCTACTATACTTAATATATTGTAAATCTACTCCTAACAGGGTAAAGGATCTTCTAGCAAGGATCATTATATACTAGTACAAAATCTTAGTGGGTATCAAGTCCCACCATGGTTTTTACCTATTTGGGTTTCCCGATAACCAAAATATTGGTGTTTTGTTCAAGTTTTCTTTCATTGTGTTTATGCTTTATGTTTAAGTATACTTAATTGGATAAAGATTTGAAACTTGTAGATAACTGATTCACCCCCCCCCCCTCTCAGTTATCTCTTGGGACTATTCCTAAAAATTGGTATTAGAGCCAAGTGCCTTGGAGAGAAAGCTTAATAGCTTGAGGTTGATTAGATGGCATACTTTAGGAAAGAAAGTCCTAAGTTTGATGGAGAGAATTATCTTGATTGGAAGAACAAGATGGTAACCCATTTGGAATGCATTACTTTTGAAGTTTGTAATGTAACCATCAAAGAAGCCAAGATTCCTACCTTAGAAGACCTTGGAAAATAGGATGCTACTGATGCACAAAAGGAATTGTTTCATTATAATGCTATTTCCAAAGAAGCCCTTATCAGCACCCTATCTGATGGTGAGTTTTCAAAAATAAAGAAGGTAGATACAACCCACAAAATATGGAAGCACCTAGAAGACACATTTGAAGGAGACACACAAGAAAATGATGCACATAGAAAGACATGGATGAAAAGATACAATGCATTAGAGATTCTTCCTGAAGAAAACACCAGAGCTTACAATCAGAGGATTAATGAAGTGGTTGTGGGAATCAAGAACAATGGTGGAGAGACATCAGAAGAGGACATTATGGATAAAGTAATGACTACTCTTACTCTAGAATATGAAAGCAAGATCAAAATCCTTGATGAGACCATGCAGCTTACATAAAATTTCAAGAGAGAAACCTTGATTAGCAAGATCTCATCTTTTGAGATTTCCAGATTGAAGACAGAACCAAAGGGTGAAACAACTTTCAAAGCAATAGTTCATGGTAAGAAATCTGCAAACACCTCTAGTAATTTTGATGATGATGATGAAGATAAAACACTAGATGATTTTATTGCTATGGTTTCCAAAAGAGAAAAGAAAGGAAAAGGAAAATATGAAGGTCAATTACCATTTAAGTGCTTTTCATGTAATAAGATTGGTCACTTTGTATCTAAGTGTCCCACTAGAGCTAAAAAGTTTAAAAATGATTACAAGCCTAAGTATTCTAAAGAATTCTACTATGTTGGATATGGAGTTTCAAATGAAGAATTAGGTGAAGAAGAAATTGGATTCATTTCTATTGTAGAAAAGATGAATAGTAAGTCAGTTCCTAAAGATGAGAAAGTAAATCAAGAGCTAGCATTGATTTCAAAAGCTAACATAAGGAAAGACTCGATTATAGACAATGGTTGTTCACATCACATGATAGGTGATAAAGGCAGGTTTCTTCATTTGGACAAATACAATGGAGGTATGGTCAGATTTGGAGACAACACTCCTAAACCTATAGTTGGTAGAGGAGCCATCACTTTGGATGGAAAGAATAGTACCGATGATGTTCTTTATGTTGAGGGTCTGAAACACAACCTTCTCAGTGTTGGACAGTTACTTGGTAAAGGCTATCAATTGGAGCTCAAAGATGACAAATGCATAATTAACAACAAAGATGGTGTTATGATTGCATCAGGAACAAAGAAAAGAGGTAATGTTTTTCAGCTCAATTCAGAAGCAAGTTGTTTTTTTGCTAAAGTTGATGATAGTTGGTTGTGGCATAAAAGACTATGTCATATCAATTTTGATAACATGGTAAAGATAAGCAATGTAAAGGTAGTAAGAGATCTACCTAGCATAGAAAAACCAATTGATATTGTATGCATGGAATGTGTAATGGGGAAGCATGTGAGAAATTCATTTAGGAGAAAGCAAAATTCAGCAGAGAACTAGTTGGATCTGATTCATACAGATCTATGTGGTCCTACTCAAACAAGATCACAAGCAAAGAACTCAGTTAACAATGAAGTGGTATGTTTATTATCTCAGATTGGACCATTAAGTGTTGATGGTGCATGTAATAATTTAGATTGGAATGATGCTATGAAAGAAGAAATTGATCATATTGTTAAGATTGACACTTCGGAATTGGTCCCTAGACCTAGTGATAAAAATGTGATTGGAACGAAGTGGATATTTAGAAATAAGATGAATGAAGATGGTACAGTAGTAAGAAACAAAGCAAGATTAGTATATAAAGGTTATGTGCAAAGAGAAGGCATTGATTATTCAGACACATTTGCACCTATGAGTAGATTAGAAGCTATTAAGTTGTTTTTAGCTTATGCTACAATTAAAAAATTTAAAGTTTATCAGATGGATGTCAAATCAGCATTCTTGAATGGAGACTTGAAAGAAGAAGTATACATTGAGAAGCCTAAAGGATTCACCCTATCAGATAGACTTGATATGGTATGCAAATTGAAGAAGGCCCTCCATGGACTTAAGTAAGCCCCTAGAGCATGGTATGAGAGACTAGATGGATACTTAACAAAGATTGGATTCAAGAAAGGAGCAATAGATTGTAATCTATTCATTAGAGAGACATCTGAAGGTTTTCTTCTTGTAGCTGTATTTGTTGATGACATTATCTTTCGAGGTAATGACAAACTCAGTGCTGAATTTACCAAATAAATGAAGAATGAGTTTGAGATGAGTATGATTGGTCCTATCAAATACTTTTTGGGACTAAATGTGTAGTAGACAGAGAAAGGAATTTTCATTAATCAATAAAAGTATGTAAAAGAGATACTAAAGAAATTCAAGATGGATGATTTCAAGCTAGTAGGAACTCCTATGATCACTTAATGCAAGCTTACAAAAGAAGATGACTCACCAATAGTAGATATAACATTTTATAAGTCTATGATTGGTAAACTCATATATCTTACTTAGACTAGGCCTGATATTTCCAATGCAGTTGTCATATTTGGAAGATTTGTAGCAGAGCCTAAACAAAGTCACCTCATGGTAGTAAAGAGAATATTTAGATATTTTCAAGGAACTATAGATTATGGTCTATGGTATCCCAATTTAGAAAATATTAAGCTTCATGTACATACATTGATGCAGATTGGGCAGGACGTGTTGATGATAGAAAGAGTACTTTAGGTGGAGTAGTGTTTCTTGGTGATAGACTTGTCACTTGGGCAAGAAATAAACAAAATTATATTTCTCAGTCAATAGTAGAAGTGGAGTATGTTGCAGAAGCCTTGAATTATTCTAAAATATTTTGGATCAAGCAGATGATAAAGGATTTTGGAATTCAGATTGATTATCCTATTGTTATTCACTGTGATAACACTAGCACTATCAATATGTCAAAGAGCCCTATGATGTATGCAAAGACAAAGCACATTGAGCTCAAGTATCACTTCGTAAGAGAGAAAGTGGTAGAAAAAGAAGTCAAGTTGGACTATGTGAGTACTAAATAATAGTTAGTAGATACATTCACAAAGCCCTTGCCTAAGGATACTTTTGCGTACCTCAGGGAGTTGGGAGTCATTCCCTTCCCTATCTCTACCTAGAGAAAGAAGGAGAGGCATCAGTCCTTTGGGACTGGTGGAAGGTTGACTACTCTACCTTAGGAGTAGTACCAATGCTTACAATGAATGGTACCCTTTTCCATTTATGTCAAAGAGGGAGTATATATAGAGTCATGAAAAACATAAGTAAAAAGAGGAGTAATATACTAAGGGGGAGCAACATTCAGTTATGGCAGCAGTACAGTTGAGGAAATGGAGAATATTAGAAAATATTGTAGTAGATGGAGGATTCATCTTTGGGAGAGTTTTGAAGAGGAAATGGAGAATATTATAAAATAAATACTCATTTGTGTTGGTGGTGGTTTTTCATTCCACATGTTGCCATCAATGCCAAAGGGGGATATTGTTGGAGATTTGTCAGCAGGCCAGTACTGACTATATGTTTGTCATTGATGACAACATATGGAAAGTAGCATGTGTGGAAGTCTTATATAGTAAGCTTTTAGTATATGTAGCATGGAAATGATATCAATAGTATATCATGGGCGCAGAGGTTAACTGTTAACACAAATAGTTATATAGTAGTTGGTGTCAGCATTGTTCCTGACAGAGTAACAGACAGTGTTCTGTGTATGGTTGTCTATATAGTTGTCCTATGGGCATGCACCCTTGGATTTTTTTTGAAGACATGTTAGTGATGTTAAGTTCATGGATGCATAGTCTGATGATGAACGCAAGTGAAGTTATGCAGTCACTATTCACTAGTTGCAGTTTCCTGTGTTTATTCAGAAGAGCCAACAAAGATTTTATTGGTTCTTGAGTTGCACTTATCTTTAGGATATGCACCCTTGGATTTAAGCTTGGAGAAGTATTAGTGATGTTTAGTTAAGAGCACATGAATTAATTCATCTTACAAAGAAAGTTCCAGTTGTTTTGGTAGAGCCAATAGTGTGTAGCATGCATCTACATTTATTTTATTAGACAAGTCCTAGAATATGTTGTGTGCATAATAGAGCTGACAAAATGTTTGTTGGATTTTATTATGGTTTCTCTAATATGATTTCAAGGTGGTTCTAATAGGCTGACTTGATTATATCATTTGAAGGAAAGATATTTATAGGCAGTCATTTGTGATTGTTGAAGTGTGGTTCATGTTGATGAAGTAAAGTAGAGTAGAGTGTGTGAGTTGTGGAACCATCAAAAGAAGGTCTATGTGACCAAGTAGAGTACTTTTTCTATTCATTGGAACTGATCCAGACAATAGGTAAAAGCACAATTCACCAAAATCTAGATATAGTGTATATCTGTTATTCAGAAGGTTGTAGCCTTCACCCATTTGAGCAGTGAGCTCTTAGACAGTGCGTCCTCTCCCCTAACAAAGATAATTGTAAAAGACTCCTAATAGGGTCTGACCCTTAACCAGGTCTATTGTACTTAATATATTGTAAAGCTACTTCTAATAGGGTAAAGGATGTTCTAGCAAGGATCATTATACACTAGTACAGAATATTAGTGGGTATCAAGTCCCACTGGGGTTTTTACCTATTTGGGTTTCCCCATAACCAAAATATTGGTGTTGTGTTCAAGTGTTCTTTCATTGTGATAATGCTTTATGTTTAAGTATACTTAATTGGATAAAGAATTGAAACTTGTAGATAACTGATTCACCCCCGCCCCCCCCCCCCCCCCCCCCGCTCTCACTCTTAGTTATCTCTTGGGACTATTCCTAACAAGGACATGCAAGATTCAAGTCTCAAAAATCCATGGATACACGATTAGATTTGTCATGCTTGGTGACCAGTACAATATTATATATCCATTCAGCATAGGCTATTACTCTTATAAATCCCACTTTCAATAATTTTTCTAATTCCACCTTGACTAAGAGAGCTATATGTGGGTGCATTTTTCTCAACTTTTGCTTGATGGGCTTGACCCTTGGTTTGACATTCAAATGGTGCATAATGAAGTTGGGATCCAATCTAGGCATGTCAGCATAGGACCATGCAAAGTTAAATTTTTTTTCTTGGAAGAACTTGATGAAATCCTTTCTTTCTAAAGGTGTAAGTGATGCAGCCAAGTGTATAAATTTTGGATCCAATTTTGTCCCAATGTTGACCTTTTCTGTCGGCTCTATGAGAATAGGTGACCTTTCTTCCTTATGCTTGGGTAGGGTATCCAATCTCTCTTCCTTTGGTGCCACAGTTGGGTTTTCACCATAGGAAACATCCTTTATCTTTACTTTTTTTGGTTCTAGTGCTACCACATAGTGGTTTTCATCACTAGAAATTTTCATTTTTTTTAGTTTTCCATTTTTTTCTTTGGATTAAGAGATTGGACCCCCATTGCTTCTATCATGTTGGGTTCAAATTCATTGGTGAAAGAGGGCTCAATCACATTAAGGTATTGGTTCATTTCTTGGTCATTCAGGAAATAGAGTAAGCCACTTGGTTTGTTTAGGTCCCAATAAATAATGTCAGGGTTTATCAAGGATAAGGTTTCATTTGGAAAAGTATTATAAATTGGGTTTATGGACATGACTCCATTGGAGGGTTTGTACATTGAATCATTTAGATCTATAACATGAGCTTCCTTGAGATGGTCCATGGAAGAAGGATCAAAGTCCTCTTCACTTGAGTCCTCAATGACTTCTACAGGAAATTGCATGGGAAATACAACCCATGGATTAATCCTAATGTTTGAATCATCTTCCTCTAAGGGGTCCCAAAATTTATCTATCCATGGTCAATTAAAAAATGCTTGTCCTACATTGAGTTCTTGTATGATGGGCTCTTCACGCCTTGGCACTTGTTGCTTTGGAACCTTAGCATAAGTATGTATGGTGACTACTTCTTTATCCTAACATGATTCATTAGATAAATTATCCCATTCATAATCCTGGGAGTCATCACTATCTACATCAGATTCCAACGTGTTCACTTGAGGGTATGAATCATGCATTGGGCTGGAGCTTTCTCCTTTGTATTGGTAGCCTACTCCTGATATTTCTTCTTTCACCCTCCAAGAAGGTTCAATGGGTTCTAGTAAACCTCTATTTCTTTGGTCTAAGGGTCCTCTTCCCTTGTATCCCATTTTATGCATTATCTCAAATCCTTTCCCATATTGATCGGTTTGAATGTTAATATGCTGGATTCTTTCTACGGGAGTACTTGAGGTATCATCTTCATCATGATAAAGCCATTGAAGGACTTCATCTTCCTCCTTGTTGAATGCTACTTTGTCACTTTCTCTCATGAAGTAAGAGTTATACTTATGAGGTAGGTGTTCTTTCGATGGTTTCCCATGTGTTCTTGGAGATGTGGGTAAGTCAAATAAGGAAATAGAGTATTCCCCTACTCCTTTGGAACTGATTTTACATTGTTTTTCAAATGTATCCATCATCTCACTCATTTTTTTATAGTTTTCTTTTTTATCTTTATCCTTTTCTTCTTTGGTGGGTTTGTAAAGTACTATCTCTAATTTAGGTCCTTGATTTGAATCTTTATTTGGAATTGGACCCTCATAGCTCACTTTTTCCTTTCCTTTAGTTGATGTCATTGAGCTAGCTTGAAGAGGGTTTGAAGTAGCACTTAATGTTAACATGGGATCTTCCATTTTGATATCTTCAATTGTGGCTCTTTGGATAATTCCTTTTTGATTATGGGGAATAAATAGCTCATGAAGGAGTTTAAGTGTATTCCAATATTGGAATGGATTTGAGTCCCCTCCAATCGTGATTTCCTCACCCATGTATGGAAATTTGATGCATTGGTGGTATGTAGTTGGAACCGCTTGCATATCATGGATCTATGGTCTCCCCAATAAAATATTATAAGTTAGTTTCATGTCCAATACTTGGCAATTTGTATCCTTTCTGATAGGTCCCACTTGAATGGGCAATATGATCATTCCTTTAGAGGCTCTTTTAGGTTCATCATAGGCCTTTATGGTGATTCTTTTCATAGGATCAATGTAAGACTTAGATAATCCTATGGATTTGACAAGACTCAATGTGCAGATGTTAAGACCAGCTCCCCCATCTATGAGAGCTCTTTTGACCCTATGTCTTTCAATCAAGACCTCTATATGCAATGATATATTTTGGGGATGGGTAAGAGACATGTCATCCTAGTCTGAAAAATGAAAGGCAATGAGGTGCAATGAGATGACCTACCATGTTTTAAAACTTCCCCTCTTCTAAGTTAGTAGGAACATTCATCTCTACTAGAGCTTTCTCTAAAATTTCCTTATGGTTGGGAGATAGCTTTAATAGCTCCAAGATGGAGATTTGTGCCGGAGTCCTTTATAGCTGATCTACCAAGCTATACAGTTTTACTATTGTAGAAGATTGCTTGATCACAATGTTGGATTGCAGAGGGCTAATAGGTTTAGGATCAACCCCTTGTAGGGTAATCCTTTAAGTCTACCCCCTAGTGATAACATTAGATGTCTCTTTTTGGGGCTGTTCTTTGACCACTATAGCATTCACAACATTATCATAGGGTGCCAAAAAATTAATGTTATTGCTTCTTTGTTTCTTTCCATTGGATGATTCCCCTTTGTCATGTTTAGAGAAGGGTTGTTTGAAAGCCATGTGATCTTCATTTCTTTGAGGTCTGTCAATGGTGATCATGCCACTATCAATCAAGTCTTGCACCACATTCTTTAGCTGCAAGCAATCATTTTTCGTGTGCCCTCAAATTCTATGGTATTCACAATGGCTATTTGCACTCCACTAGCTAGGCTTATTGTGTGGCTCATAAGGCTGAATGCTAGGTAGATTAATGATGTTGTTAGCCATGAGGGTCTTTGATGCTTTTTTGAGGGATTCACCTAAAGGTGTGAAGTTCCTCTGAGGAGTTGTTACCAAGAATTTATCAGATTTGTTACTCCTTTGATTATTTCCTTGGTTGCCACTATTAGCATTGTTGTTGAAAGGTTCCTTGGAGGCTTGGTTTGCATTTTTCACCTGATTAGGTGTTCTTGTAAGAGAAAAAGGAGTCACCATCAAATTACTAGAATCCACAACCCCATCATTGACTACTCCCTTATTGTTATTCTTCAATCCATACCGATTATAGCTATTGGACCAATTCTTATTTTGATTGTTGTTATTATTGGAGTTATTGTTGTTGGATTTATTCTTGTTGTCTTTATACAATTTCAACTCTCCACACTTAACCAACACTTCTTATGTCATTACTCCATTCTCTATGAGGTCTTGGAAGGTCTTGGGCCATTGAATTCTCCATTGATGGTTAATCTCGTTGCTCAAGCTATTGATGAATATATCGATCTTCTCCTTTTCGGGCACACTCTTAGGATACCTAGCAAATACTGTCCTCCATATTTGTAAGAAAGTGAGGAATGATTCTCCATCCTTTTGTTTAGTATTACATAATGTTATCATTGTGACCTCATGCTTGATGTTGTATGATTAATGGGCCACAAATTTTGAAGCTATTTCTTCAAAGGTTTTTATGTCGGATGGTAATTTAGAAAACCACTCCATGGCCATACCTCCTAAGCTTCTTGGGAATAGTCTCATTAAATAGGTGGTATCATGCATGAAATCTAAGGTTAGTTCACAAAACTCCCATAGGTGATCTTGTGGATCCGACGTTCCTTTGTACTTGTCATACTTGGGAAATGCTACATTGATCGGGAAGGGTGCCATTACTAGACTTTTATCAAACAAGAATGGACATAATGCTTTGATAGAAAAGGGTTTAGGAGCCCTGCTTTTCTTGATTGTATCTAGTTGCATTTGAAATGTCTTAAATTTCTTGTTCATGATGTCAATGGTACTCTCTTCAACTTCTGGTGGTCTAAGTTGATTCACATCATAATCTTAGGGAAGCTTAAGACCTGCTCGGGCTAGGTCCATGAAATACTTCTCTTTATCTCTTGCCATTGCTTTTTCCATGAGTCTTATGAAATAGGGGCACTGAATGGCTTCATCAACCTTGTCATCAGTTGCATCATCAATAGTTGGTTTGGTATTAGTTCTTTGGTTAGTGGTATCAATCCGTTAAGTGTTTTGATCCATCCCTCCACTATTGGTATTACCTTGATTATGTGTCAATACCTCCATTATTTGCATCACCTTGGTTGTTTGGGTCAATGCCACTATTTTTGTTATTACCCAAGCCACCGTAGTACATCATGTTGTCTTCAACTTCTTGTTCAGGTGATTTTTGGGGTACTCTTGGGGTGGTAGAAGCGTCATCTAGGTAAGGGAATTCTTGTCTCAAATAAGTCTCATCTTCTTGCAAGGTTTGCTTGATGTAATAGGATCTATTAAAAGCGAGCATGAACAAACTACTTAGAGAATAAGAGTCGATATTTCCCATGGCCAAATCCTTGTGAAATTTACAAAAATTGTGTGGAACCAAGATTTATGACTAGGCTAGAAATTGGAAAAGTAAGAACATGAAAAACAGTATCTGAATATGTGATCAAATTTTTTTGAACTGCTTGGTAAGTACTCACTATTTTTCCTTTTGTGTTTCTAGGTGTCACATGCCTGAGTGTAGGCATGACTTAAAATATCATACACATGAACTAGAATTGAGTTAGGTGGCACACTGCAGGTATGCAGGTGACACTTCACTATTGATAGGCATTTTTCCAGTGTTTTTAGGCATCACTTGATATATCTGAGGCATGACTTTATGGTTGATACATGGTTTTTGAACAGTCACAGGCATGACTTTACTTCTGACAGGCGTTAATTTTTTGTGCACAAGCGGCAGTTTGCTGACCAAGGTGTAAATTTTGGATTTTAAAAATTGCAAGATCAGTTTTATGGAATTTTCTCATTTGAAAATGGAACACAATCGCAACACACACATCAATTTTTAACCGTGTCCCTAAAACACACTAGAGTGTATATTCTCAATCATTTTCCACAAGTATAGCACAATAAAGAATTCCAAGCAGCCTACCTCTAGTTAATTTTGGCTTTTAACATTTTGGCTCTATGAGGTAGCTTGCTATTTATCAAGGATTTAATGTAGATTCCCTTCAAATAGATCTTAAACTTTCATCCCCCAAGTATGTTAAGGGGCTTCCCACACACCTAAAAATATGATTTGGAGCAATCTGTGAGGACTACTAGAAGAAGTTTGAAAAATTTAAAATCCATTTGTCACACACCCCATTAAGGATGCATGCGTTTCATTTTATAGTGGGTTGGATTCTTGCAGAAAAAGTGAGCATATCCCACTTTGGATTGTCCCTCTCACTGGCCTTGTTAAGGAAAACTTAGGAGGTGAGCCCACTAATTCTCTAGCATGTTCATTCAAAGCAAGGAAAATGGAGTTTGTTAGGAATAGTCCCAAGAGATAACTGAGAGGGGGGGGAGGGGGGTGAATCAGTTATCTACAAGTTTCAATTCTTTATCCAATTAAGTATACTTAAACATAAAGCATAAACACAATGAAAAAACATTTGAACACAACACCAATATTTTGGTTACAGGGAAACCCAAATAGGTAAAAACCCCGGTGGGACTTGATACCCACTAATATTCTATACTAGTGTATAATGATCCTTGCTAGAAGATCCTTTACCCTCTTAGGAGTATCTTTACAATATATTAAGTAAAATAGACCTGGTTAAGGGTCGGACCCTGTTAGGAGTCTTTTAAAATTGTCCCTATTAGGGGAGAGGATGCATTGTCCGAGAGCTCATTGCTCAAATGGGTGAAGGATACAACCTTCTGACTAATAGATATACACTATATTTGGACCTTGGTGAATTATACTTTGACCTAATGTATGGATCAATTCCAATGAATAGCACAAGTACTTTACTTGGTCAAATAGACCTTCTTCTGATGGTTCAACACTTCGGACACTCTGCTCTGCTCTGCTTAATCAACCATGAACCACACTCCAGGAATCACAAATGACTACTTATAAATATCTTTCCTCCAAATGACATAAAGTCAACCTTTTAGAACCACCTTGAAATCATATTATAGAAACCATAATAAACTCCAAAAAACATTATGTCAACTCTATTATGCACACAACTCATTCTGGGATATATCTAATAAAATAATTGTAGACGCACGCTACACACTATCGACTCTACCAAAACAACTAAAACTTTCCCTGTAAGCTGAATTAACTCATGCTCTCTTAACTAAACATCAATAACACTTTTCCAAGCTTAAATCCAAGGGTGCATACCCTCAAGATAGGCACAACTCAAGAACCAATAAAATCTTTGTCAGCTCTTCTGAACAAATACAAGAAACTGCTACTATTAAATATCGACTGCATAACTTCACTTGTGTTCATCATTAGACTATGCATTCATAACTAAGACATCACTAACATGTCTTCAACATAAATCCAAGTGTGCATGCACATAGGACAACTGTACAGACAACCATAGATAGAACACTGTCTGTTACTCTGTCCGGAACACTGCTGACACTAGCTGTAATATAATTGTCTGTACTAATAGTTAACCTCTGCGCCCATGATATCATGATGATATCATGTCCATACTACATATATTGAAAACTTACTACATAAGACTTCCATGCATGCTACTTTCCATATGTTGTCATCAATGAAAAACATACAGTCAGTACTGGCTTGTTGGAAAATCTCCAACAATCTCCCCATTTGGCATTGATGGAAACATGTGGAATGAAAAACCACCACCAACCCAAACAAACATTTCTTTTATAACATTCTCCATTTCCTCTTCAAAACTCCCCCAAAGATGAATCCTCCATCTACTACAATATTTTCTAATATTCTCCATTTCCTCAACTGAACTAATGTCATAATTAAATGCTACTCCCCTTAGTATATTACTCCTCTTTTTACTTCTATTTTTCATGACTCTACATATACTCCCCCTTTGACATCAATGGAAAAGGGGGCCATTCATTGTAAGCACTGGTACTACTCCCAAGGAAGAGTAGTCAACCTTCCACCAGTCCCAAAGGACTGATGTCTTTCCTTCTTTCTTCTAAGTAGAAACAGGGAAGGGAATGACTCCCAAATTCTCCTTGAGATACTCAAAAATATCTTTAGGCAAGGGCTTTGTGAATATATCTGCCAACTATTCTTTAGTACTCACATAGTCCAACTTGACTTTTTTCTCTGCCACTTTCTCTCTTAGGAAGTGATACTTGATCTCAATGTTCTTTGTCTTTGCATGCATCATAGGGTTCTTTGACATATTGATAGTGCTAGTGTTATCACTATGAATAACAATAGGATAATTAATATGAATTCCAAAATCCTTTATCATCTACTTGATCCAAACAATTATAGAATAATTCAAGGCTACTACAACATACTCCACTTCTGTTGTTGACTGAGAAATACAATTTTGTTTCTTACTTGTCCAAGTGACAAGTCTATCACTGAGAAACACTGCTCCACTTGAAGTACTCTTTCTGTCATCAACACATCCTACCCAATCTACATTAGTGTATACATGAAGCTCAATATTTTCTGAATTAGGATACCATAGACAATAATCTATAGTGCCCTACAAGTATTTGAATATTCTCTTTACTTCCATGAGGTGACTTTTTTTAGGCTCTACTGCAAATCTTCCAACTATGCCAACTACATTGGAAATATCAGGTCTAGTCTGAGTAAGATATATGAGTTTACCAATCATAGACTTATATAATGTTATATGTACTGGTGGTGAGTCATCTTCTTTTTTAAGCTTGCATCCACTAATCATAGGAGCTCCTACTGGCTTGCAATCATCCATCTTGAATTTCTTCAGTATCTCTTTCACATACTTTGATTGATTAATGAAAATTCCTTTTTCTATCTGCTACACATTTAGTCCTAAAAAGTATTTTATTGAACCAATCATACTCATCTCAAACTCATTCTGCATTTCTTTGGCAAATTCATCACTAAGTGTGTCATTACCTCCAAAGATAATGTCATCAACAAATATAGCTATGAGTAGTACACCTTCAGATGTCTCTCTAATGAATAGATTACTATCTGCTGCTCCTTTCTTGAATCCAATCTTTGTTAAGTATCCATCTAGTCTCTCATACCATGCTCTAGGGGCTTGCTTAAGTCCATAGAGGGCTTTCTTCAATTTGCATACCATATCAAGTATTTTTGATAAGGAAAATCCTTCAGGCTGCTCAATGTATACTTCTTCTTTCAAGTCTCCATTCAAGAATGCTGATTTAATAGCCATTTGATAAAATTTGAAGTTTATAACTGTAGAAAAAGCTAAAAGCAACTTAATACCTTCTAATCTACTCATAGGTGCAAATGTGTCTGAATAATCAATGCTTTCTCTTTGCACATATCCTTTACATACTAATCTTTCTTTGTTTCTTACTACTATGCCATCTTCATTCATCTTGTTTCTAAATATCCACTCCGTTCCAATCACATTTTTATCACTAGGTCTCGGGACTAGTTCCCAAGTGTCATTCTTACCAATTTGATTAATTTCTTCTTTCATAGCATCATGCCAATCTAAATTATTACATGCATATTCAACACTTAAAGGTTCAATCTGAGATAGTAAACATACCACTTCATTTCTAGCTAAGTTCTTTTCTTGTGATCTTGTTAAGACTTTGCCACTCTGCTCTTCAATGATGTCTTCCTTGGAATGATTTCTTGATGTAAACTTTGGAACTTTAGGTGATGCTGACTCATCAGCCTTAGGAGTATTTTCTTCACTTGTCTCAGGGTCATTGAATAACACATCTATACTGTCAAACATTTCTTCAATAACTTTCTCACTATTAGAGGGTCTAGGTTCTTCTTCAATCATGGGTGAGTAATCATGATATCTTTCTTGAATCATAAAATTTTCATCAATCTTTACATGAACACTTTTAATGATCTTTTTCAATCTTAAATTGAAACATCTATAAGCTTTACTTTTAGTAGAGTAACCAAGAAAAATACCTTCATCACTTCTTGCATCAAACTTTCCTACTGCTTCATCCCTCTTGATGTAGCACTTGCTTCCAAAGATTCTGAAGTATTTTACTATGGGAACATTACCAAACCATAGCTCATAAGGTGTTTTGTTAGTGCCAGGCCTTAATTGAATTCTATTGATTGTATAGATTGTTGTATTGACCACATCTCTCCAATAGGTTTGTGCAACTTTTCCTTCTATCATAATGGTGCGAGATGTATCAAGAATGATCCTATTCCTTCTTTCTACAATTCCATTCTACTAAGGGGTTCTAGGTGCACTTAAACTGTCTCTTTATGCCATGTTCTTCACAGTACTCATAAAATCTATCAGAGGTGAATTCTCCTCCTCTATCCGATCTCAAACATTTTATCTTTAATCCAGATTCATTCTTAACCTTAGCTTTGAATATTTTGAACTTATCAAATGCCTCTAACTTATCTTTTAAGAATGCAACCCACATCATCCTAGTATAATCATTAACAAAAAAAATGAAATAACTTTCACTATAGTATGATCCTGTTTGAGTTGGACCACATAGGTCTGTATGAATCAGATTCATTCTCTATTGAATTCTGCTTGCTCCTGAATGAATTTCTCACATGCTTCCCCATTACACATTCCCTGCATATAGTGTCAACTATCTTTTCTATGCTAGGTAGATCTCTTACTACCTTTACATTGCTTATCTTTACTATGTTATCAAAATTGATGACATATTCTTTTATGCCACAACCAACTATCATCAAATTTAGAAACAAAACAACTTGCTTTTGAATTGAGCTAAAAAAAATTACCTCTTGTCTTTGTTCCTAATGCAATCATAACACCATCTTTGTTGTTAATGATACATTTGTCATCTTTGAACTCCAATTGATAGCCTTTTCCAAGTAACTGTCCAACACTAAGAAGGTTATGTTCCAAAACATCAACATAAAGAACATCATTAGTACTATTCTTTCCATCCAAAGTGATGGCTCCTCTTCCAACTATAGGTTTAGGAGTGTTGTCTCCAAATCTGACCATAACTCCATTGTATTTTTTCAAATGAACAAACCTGCCTTTATCACCTGTCATGTGATGTGAACAACCACTGTCTATAATCTAGTCTATCCTTATGTCAGCTTGTGAAATTAATGCTAGCTCTTGATTTACTTTCTCATCTTTAGGAATTGACTTACTATTCATCTTGTCTACAATAGAAATGAATCCAATTTCTTCTTCACCTAATTCTTCATCTGAAACTTCATCTCCAGCATAGTAGCATTCCTTAGAATACTTAGGCTTGTAATCCTTTTTGAACTTTTTAGCTCTAGTGGGACACTTAGATGCAAAGTGACCAATCTTATTACATGAAAAGAATTTAAATGGTAATTGACCTTCATATTTTCCTTTTCCTTTATTTTCTCTTTTGGAAACCCTAGTAATAAAATCATCTAGTTTTTTATCTTCATCATCATCATCAAAATTACCAAAAGTGTTTGCAGATTTCTTAACATGAACTGTTGCTTTGAAAGTTGTTTCACTCTTTGGTTCTATCTTCAATCTAGAAATCTCAAAAGTTGAGATCTTGTTGATCAAGGTCTCTCTCTTGAAATTTGATGTAAGCTGCATGGTCTCATCAAGGATGTTGATCTTGCTTTCATATTCTGAAGTAAGTGTAGTCATTACTTTATCCATAATGTCCTCTTCTGATATCTCTCCATCATTGTTCCTAATTCCAACAATTACTCCATTAATCCTCTGATTGTAAGCTCTGATGTTTTCTTTAGGCAACATTTCTAATGTGTTGTATCTTTTCTTCCATGTCTTTCTGCATGCATCCTTTTCTTGTTTGTCTTCTTCAAATGTGTCTTCTAGGTGCTTCCATATTTTGTGGGTTGTATATAACTTCTTTATTTTTGAAAAATCACCATCAGATAGGGCACTAATAAGGGATTCTTTAGCAATATCATTATAATGAAACAATTCCTTTTGTGCGTTAGTAGCATCATCATTTCCAAGGTCTTCTAAGGTAGGAATCTTGGCTACTTTTATGGTTACATTAAAAACTTCAAAAGCAATGCACTGCAAATGGGTTACCATCTTGTTCTTCCAATCAAGATAATTGTCTCCATCAAACTTAGGACTTTCTTTCCTGAAGTAAACCATCTGATCAACCTCAAGCTATTAAACTTTCTCTCTGAGGCACTTGGCTCTGATACCAATTGTCAAAAATAGTCCCAAGAGATAATTGAGAGGGGGGGTGGTGAATTAGTTATCTACAAGTTTCAATTCTTTATCCAATTAAGTATACTTAAACATAAAGCATAAACACAAGGAAAGAAAACTTGAACACAACACCAATATTTTGGTTACAAGAAACCCAAATAGGTAAAAACCCTAGTGGGACTTGATACCCACTAATATTTTGTACTAGTGTATAATGATCCTTACTAGAAGATCCTTTACCCTGTTAGGAGTAGCTTTACAATATATTAAGTATAGTAGACCCAGTTAAGTGTCGGACCCTATTAGGAGTCTTTTACAATTGTCCCTATTAGTTGAGAGGATGTATTTTCCAAGAGCTCACTGCTCAAATGGGTGAAGGCTACAACTTTCTGAATAACAGATATACACAATATCTAGATCTTGGTGAGCTACACTTTGACCTACTATCTAGATTAGTTTCAATGAATAGCACAAGTACTTTACTTGGTCACATAGACCTTCTGATGGTTCAAGACTTCACACACTCTGCTCTGCTCTACTTAATCAACCATGAACCGCACTCCAGCAATCACAAATGACTGTCTATTAATATCTTTCCTCCAAATGATATAATCAAGTTGGTCTATTAGAACCACCTTGAAATCATATTAGAGAAACCATAATAAACTCCAAAAAACATTTTGTCAGCTCTATTATGCATGCAACTCATTCTGGGACCTGTCTAATAAAATAATTATAGACATACGCTACACACTATTGGCTCTACCAAAACAACTGGAACGTTCTTTGTAAGCTGAATTAACTCATGCACTCTTAACTGAACATCAATAATAGTTCTCCAAGCTTAACTCCAAGGGCTCATACCCTCAAGATAGGTGCAACTTAAGAACCAATAAAATCTTTGTCGTCTCTTCTGAACAAACATAGGAAACTGCTACTGGTGAATAGCGACTGCATAACTTCACTTGCGTTCATCATTAGACTATGCGTTCATAACTAAAAAATCACTAACATATCTTCAACATAAATCCAAGGGGGCATGTCTATAGGAAAACCATATGGACAACTATACACAGAACACTGTATGTTACTCTGTTAGGAACACTGCTGACACTAGCTGCAATATAACTATCTGTACTAACAGTTAAGCTCTGCACCCATGCTATCATGTTGATATCATTTCCATGCTACATATACTGAAAGCTTACTGCATAAGACTTCCATGCATGGTACTTTCCATATGTTGTCATCAATGACAAACATACAGTCAGTACTGGCCTGCTAGCAAATCTCCAACAGAGTTAAGGTCAAGCTTTTGGGAATTTGGTTCACCAAAAGGTGAAGAGCATATCCTTAACTTTTCCTTTAGTTCCCAAACACAATTAGCAATGTTCAATTGATTTCACCCACTAACTATAGGTATTTGAGTATTTCTACTCTCTTCCACAAACAAGGGGCTTTGATCTTATTTGCTCAATTCCTTAATCCTTCTTAATTACTAGATTCTTGAAATGCATTAATGCCACAATTTAAGGGAAAATATTGACTTGTTGAGGCTTACCTTTTCCTTGTAGTTAACCGAAGTTAGGGGCATTTTTGAGTGATTTCATTATTTTTATCCTTACCTTGGCAATAGCTCCTTCTAAATGTGCTTTTCCACTAGAAAGTTAGTCAACACCAACAATCACAATGAGGGGAAACCAAATCAAAATTGATGAAGCAAAGAATTATGTATTGAACCTTAAGCACCTTATTTGCAAATTTTTAAGGAAAAAATTGAACTAAGGAGCAAAAATCCAATTAAGAGAAATAAATTCCATTTTGTAAGCTTTAATAGTTGCAATATAGTTTTGATATACTTGGTTTTCTTCCTCTTGTGATGTCTCAAGAACAACCTTGATGTGTGCAATGTTTTCCTTCTTGATCCTCTTAGCCAATGCCTTTTCTTCTTGATTAAACCTGCTCTCTAGCTTTTAGACCTTTTTGTGCCTGCTCATTTACAGTCAAAACATACAAACATAGAGTTAGATAATTGAATTCATCAATCTGACAGCAAATTAAGACAATAGATAGCAGGCGTCATTGTCCAGCTAATATGTGTAATTAAATTGTTAGCAGGCATAACTTTAACAATAGCGAGCATCACTTTCCAGTGGCTTAAGCATTATTTAAAGTTACTCAGGCATGACAATTTATTTACTAGGTGTAACAATTTATGTAATCCATGTAAGATAAGCTATTAAAAGCGGCAATTCACAAAAATTAAGCATCGGTTAGAAGATACTAGGCATGACTTTCTATGCAAATTATGTCGTAAAGGCTATGATAGGTAGTAGAAGTCAGCTAACACGCGAAACTTCTCTAGTAGTAGGCGTTGCTTTGTGTAATACCCAAAAAATGGGCTATAAGTTCATTAATCTCCTACATCTTCAATTCGAACGAAATCAACATCAAAGTCCTAATCTAAGGCACATCTAAACATCATCGAATCATAATTGATTATCTTAAATTCTGCATCAGAGAATATTCCTAGCAATATTCCTAATCATCATAATTATCTTTAATTTTATAATTATTTGGCAATAAATCACATTTATCCTAAAGTTTGATTAATTGAATATTTTCATATTTAATTAATTAGATTTAATTTTGCCACTTAATTATTTAATTAAATTTAATTCTATCTATTATTAATTGTATTATTTAATTTTGACAATAAATCCAATATCCTATGAATAATTGATTAAATTCTTATTTAATTAATTAAAGCAAATTGTCATTATTTAATAATATAGTTTTTAATAAAAGTTTGATTAAATAATTGATTAACCCATAAATCAATTGTTTTATTTTTTAAAAGCAGTTAAGTTGGAAATAAATCACTTTATTATTAAATTAATTCATAAATAAAACATGTACAATCATAAAAGCAGACAACTATCAATTATCAATTAAAGCTAAACTCTATTTTGAGTTAAAGCTTAGCTTTTGCATGTTTTTGTGAGTTAATTATCTTTTATTTAAAAATAACTCAAAAATCAACCTGAGTTATTTGAGTGATTTATGGTTTTTTTTTATGCACCTCTAAAGCCTTGGATTTCTATAAAAATAAGGCTTTAGCTCATCTCTCAATCATCTCGCAAATTGCAAACTTACTCTAAAGGAATCATAGCATATCAGATTTGGAGAATTTGCACAATTGGAGCTTGAAAGAATCAACTTGCGAATTCAAAGCTTTGTGAGATCAATTTCAATTGCATAGTTTACATATCTTAGCATAGAATTTCATAGTTTTCATATCATTGTTAAAATCTTCATTGTTAGATCATTTAGCATCCATAGCATATCAGTTTATCATTCTTATTGCATAGAAAATATAAAAAATATAGATTAATTGCATTCAATTTCATATCCATCTTTTGCATTCAAATCCTTCATTTAGGTGTCGTCTAGGTCACTGATCTCGATTACAATCTAAGAACATTAATCTCGCACCTACTAGAAGGCAGTAAATCGCTTGGTTAGATTAGATTTCAATTTTGCACGATTTTGATTATCACTAACCTCTAATATTTTACTGAGTGTTGTGTCTACATATCAGGTACAATTTTCACACACACATTTTTGGTGCCCACCATGGGGCAACCCACCTTTGCATGCTGATTTTGATTCTTGGAGCTAAAACCCTAAAGTTCCAAAGATTTAATTTTATCTCCCAAACAGCTTGGATTTTTGGTCTGAATTTTTTTTTTCAAGTTGGAGACATATCACGGAAGCTTTGGAAAAAAATTCAGAATTTTCTAAATTATTTTGAAGTTTTAATAATTTTTGTTTGATTTTTCATAAAAAATTAATATCTAACGCAAATCAGCATTATTTTCTTAAATTTTTACATTTTTGGAAATTTCTTCAAATTCTACAGGGGGTCTATTATTTGTGTTTTACAGTTGGATGCAATTTAATAGCTCAAATAGTCAATTTACAAAAACTAGTTTGTTTTGATAAAATGGGTTTCTAGGTCACAAATGAAGAGATTTTTCTAAAATTTGTGCATTTTTGGAAAGCTCTCTATTTTTTAGTAGGGGTCTCTATTTTGAATTTCTATTTTTGTGGCCAAAATCATATCAAAAAAATTAGATCTTGTTGACTAGGTCAAATGTAGTGCAAAAAAAAATTAAAATTTTATGATGGTTATGCACTTATTTTTCATATGATTCAATGCATGATATGAGTTGTCATTTGGATTAATTTCTGGTTATTATTGCTCCTAAAAATTGATTTTTAGAGCTAACCCTATGGTTTTCATAAGTTGAATATATTTTGCATATCTTGTTTGCTTGTTTGCTTGTTGGGGAGTTTGTCACTTGCTTGCATGGAAAAGCTCAACAAAAATTGCTAAAAATCAGGTAAAATCTACTAAGATCATTGCGAGGATCATGAGGTATTCTCCTTGTTTTGAAAACATTTCAATTTGGACTTAAAATAAATCTCTCACGTGTCAAGCTTGTGTGCATCTTTTCATGCTTTTGATCCATTTCTACACACTTGCATAATTTGATACTAGGTTGTGATCCCTTAACGATTCATTAAGTAGTCTTAGAATACTTGTGATTGATCTTGATTTCTATCTTGGGTTATTGGACTTGCTAATCCGCCGGCCCCTCATTTCTGCCCCGTGGTTGCAATCTCAGCACCATAAAGGGGAGGGGTCAACAGGACAAAAGTGTTAAGTGTTCCACTTGGCAACCCTTTTGTGCTTTTGGGAACTCACTTGTTTTCTAAGTTGTGGACTCATTTTCAGCTTGTGTGAGGTGTTAAGTGTTCCACCTTGTGGACTCATCTCATGTTTTATTTAAGTGTTAAGTGTTCCTCTTTCTACTTTTTGGATGCTTTTGGTAGATTTGCTTTCGGGAATATATCTGTACTCACATAGTAATTAGGCCCTATGAACACTATTCATGATTCTTGAGAGATTGAATTCCTAGCGAAATCCTTCCTTGATGATGGAATCCTTGTAGGTAGGGAGTATACTTAGTGTGTTTCACATTCAACTTGGTTAGTGCATCTTCTCTTATTGATCGACACATTCTCTCTCCGGAGAGGTTGATAGATCACGTAGGGTTGATATCATGAGCTTTGGTGAATCAAAATTGATTAGTGCATCTTCTCTTATTGATTGATACATTCTCTCCCCAGAGAGGTTGATAGATCATGTGGAGTTGATATCACAGACCTTGGTGGAACAAAACTTTGTCTTAGTGTGTCGGATTAATTTGCTTGCTTTGTTTGGGTTAAAAGTGAAGAGGTGTCAAAACCTTGAATCTGGAGCCAAGTCCCCTTGTGGTATAAATCTGTGAGTCACCTTTATAGAGGGTTAACCATAGCAGACAATCCCTTCATAGGGCAAACTGCATTGACAGAACCTCAAGCGGTAATAGCCATTTTCGCCATGGTAGTGACAGCCACTATATAAATGTCCTTGTGGAAGAAATCTCCACGGGTATGGTTCATTGTTGGGTTGTCAGATCTCCCTAGCAGCTCTTGAAGATTAAGTTCTTGGACTGTGTCAAAACCATGGTGCACCGAGATTGGAGTTCACCCCTTTGAATTATAAAAGTTGCAGAGTCAAACCATTACTAAAAACCCTAGAGAGGCCAATTTTTCACTTTCAGGTATATGTGTGTTATTGCAAAACTTTTCAGAACATACACAATTAGTACTCTCAGGGATTAGCACAATTTAATCACTTGATTGTTCATGCACAAGGTTGCTTTTGCCCTTGTTCATTATTTTCAGACGTGCTTGGAATCACTTTCTTGCTATTTTGTGTGCTTGTTTATCTACTTGGCTATTAAAAATGATCAAATCTGGTATAACCTTCAAAATCTGGACAGTACAATTTGTAAACAATCCAAAACTGAAGACCTTAAATGTTGCAAAAATTGACGTAAAATCTTTCTAGAGTCAAAAGTCATTTCAAGAAGTCAAAAGTCATACGAGTTTTGTCAAGTGTCATTTCAGTATTGCCCATCTGTCATATGATTGAGAACCCAGTGTCGTATGAATTTTCAAACTAGCAAATTCAAGAAAGTCAAAACCCTATTAGCAACTATCGTACGAGTTTTCTCAACTATCATTTCATTGCTACCCAACTCTCGTACAAGTTTAGCAACTATCATTTCATAGACTACCCAGTGTCGTACGAGTCTGTAGAGTGTCATTTGGAAAAATTTGAGAGAGTTGTCAGAAATTGTCAAATTGCAAGATATCCAATGTTTCCAGCCTAGTTCTAGAATCTGTCAAAAATATCATTGTGTCAGGAACAGAGCAGTAGCTATTGAGCATTCTACCATTTTCTAAGTTTGATCTTTTGAATCCGATCTAGTCTTCTGTTTGATCAATTTGAGTCTTTTTTATCTCGTGTCAAAACCTTGTCATAACTATCAATCTTCAATCAATCTTCAAAAATAGACTAAGTGTTGAGAACTCGTGTCCGCTATCTTTTAGGCAATCTATCCCATACATCCAGGGCACAGTTTCCTTCACCCACATCTCATTAGATCTTCAAAACTATCATAATCTTGACAAGGTTGCATCATCCAATTTTCTCGAATCAAATTGTTCTTCAGTTGTCTTCATCCTTTTCTTCTATTTCATTCAAAGTTAATGGTGGAGACCAGAGCTTCTTCACACAAGAAATCAAAAGAAACATCTCAGAACTTACTTTTGACCAATACTCTCGGTCCAACTCTTGAACAAGTCATCAAGTTAGGTATCTATGAAGATGACAGTCTTGGTAACTTTCAATTGAAAACTGGTTACATACCTCCTTTGTCAACTCACAGAGGTAATCAGCAAACTCCTCCTCAATCTGTTCCAGGGAGCCCAAAAACTCCTATCATGTCTCAAGCAGGGACAAACCACGGTTCTCTAGGAGGAGGGTCCCAAGGACACCATTCTAAACATAATGCCGACCAAGAACCTACCCCCTCTGAAATCCATCGATGTCAGAATGATGATGAATTCCAGAGAATGATGAGGCATTTCTTGAAAGTGGATAGAGAGGCATACTTTTTACAATTAGCCCAGGAAGGGGCTAAGCTTCCTCCCAACTTTAACGTTGATGATATAATCACACATGAGGAAGAAACTCCACTAACAACTATGACAAAATAGATGCATGCTATACAAGTCGAATTTAACAATCTTAAGAAGGAGAAGGAACCCAAGGAGTTCTCCATGGAGGCCCTATGTCCTTTCCCATTTGACAAAAACTTGTATATGACACCATTCCCAAAAAGAGTGGAGATTCCAAAGTATGACAAATATGACAGACACTTTGATCCTCAAGATCATGTCAGAGAGTTCTGTATGCAATCCATGGAATTCATGCATGAACTGACTTATCTAATGCGTCTTTTTCCTAGATCCTTGGGAGGAGCATCCATTCAGTGGTTTTTAAGATTACCTTCTATGATCAACACTTTTGAGGAATTGATTAAATTGTTTTATCAAAAATATTCCTACAATATTCAACATCCGATTACCATGATCGATATCTGTAACCTCAAGCAATATCCAGGGGAATCATTCCTAACTTTTCTCAAGAGGTGGCGAAAGAAGTTTTCTCTATATGCTAGACCAATTCCTGAAATGGAGAAACTTGAAATCTTTATCAATAACCTTGTTCTAGAGCTCAATTATCCACTACAAATGCAAGATCATGTATCTTTTGATAAAATGGTGGATAATGCAATCAAGATTGAGAAAGTACTTGTCAAGAAAGGAGAAATCACACTTCAAAAGGACAAGTCTGAATCTGGATCTAGCTCAAAAGATAAAAACAAGAGCTGGAATAGAAACAAAGGTATCATCTCTGATGGTGTTGTTGACACTATCCGCACCCCATCAAAGGCACTGGCCTACAATCTCACCCTTGCCACCAAAGCCATTGAAGCTTCAAAGAAAAAATCTATTGAAACATCTCCAAAGAAGCCATTCAAATGATGGGATAATAAATGAAAGTTTACTCCCCTGGGAGAATCTTTGGAAGCTACCTTGAGAACCCTAATAGCTGATAACATGATCTCTTTACCACCAATCTGAAACCCTGATCTGGATCCAAAACCATATTGGTGGAAATATAATGCATTCTGTGCTTTCCATCGGACTAAAGGCCACGGAACTAATGGATGCTTCCACTTGAAGCATACCATTCAAGACTTGATAGATCAAGGGGACATCACGATCGATAATCCTACCAGCAATAATGATCACACAGCATTTACAGAACCATTTCCACAACATGGCAAGGGAGTTTCCACTTCTCAGCCTAACATGGGGGCAAAAGTCAACTATGCCTACCCTGGAAACAATGCTGTCATCAATATGGTTGAACCATATCTCTCTGAGAACTGCAATGTCATCACGATTGTACGAAGAGATAGAAATCATTCCTTAGCTAATGTGGTTACTAGATCACAAGCTCAGGCTCATCTGAAAGGACAAACACCAAGTTCATCTAATGTCCCTAAGATACCTTTCAATCTCACATCTGCTTCTAAACAGAAGGTTGCCTCAAAATCTTCCAATCCAAAGGATACCAGACCTACATCTTACAGCATTGTCCAACAACTCTAGCATACCAATGCCAAAATCTCTATGTTTGAGTTACTTCGAATATCTCCAGCTCACAGAGATATCCTAGACAAAGCTTTGTTCGGCTCTAATGTTCCTGATGATCTAGAGCTAGACAGGTTCTAGACTATGGTTGGTCATCTAACATCTCTGCAATATATCTCCTTTTTAGAGGAAGATGACAACTCCCTAAGTCACCCACATAATCAGCCCTTGCACATAGAAGTCTTGATCTAGAACTGTCAAGTCAAATGTGTGTTGATAGATGGGGGTGCAAGCCTCAACATTTGTTCTTACAGCTTAATCACACAGTTGGGATTCTCAGAGATGGCTATTGATCCTCGAAAGAAGATGACCATAAAAGCCTATGACGAACAAGAAAGATTCTAAAGGCACCATTGTCTTACCCATCCGAGTGGGTCCGGTCATCAAAGATACCACATGTCAGGTGCTTGATCTACCATTGGCTTACAGTATCCTTCTAGGGAGACCCTGGATCCATGAAATGCAAGCCATCCCTTCTACGTACCATCAATGCTTGAAATTTCCCTATGAAGGAGTGGAGGTTACTATCCCAGCATATCTGAGTACAATATGCAATACATTGAAGGAAAGTGTCGATAAGCTTGTACCTAATAACAGAGAATCTTCCATCAAGCAACAAAATGTGGCTTCCACATCCAAGATGGAAGACATTGCTAAAGAGATCAATATCAAAGAAAATGGGATGGGAGAATACACTATAGAGCCAGTCTTGTCTCTGACATCTCTCCCTATCTCGCCCAAGTCATATGGACAATCTTTGAAGCAATCTAAATCAGAACCTAAGGAACCTATGGAAGCATACAAAAGAAATTTTGTGGCGGAGCAAGTATCCAAACAAGAATTTGAAGAAGATGAAGCTGTTCTTGCATGGCTATACAAAGATGATTCTGAATCCAAAATTGTTCAACCTAGTGAATCTATAGCACCTACAATCCCTTCTACTTCATATGGTCTAGGAAACAAATTGATAGCCAAGATGGGATATTCTGGTCAAGGACCTCTAGGAATCAACGGAAAGGGTCTTGTGACACCCATTTCACATATTGGTAGAGCCAACAAAGATACTGGTGGCTTAGGCTTTAAGAAGAGACCTTATCATCTCAAGGTGGTTGTTCTCATGTCATAGAACAAATTGCACCAGGAGAACCCCTTCTCAAGAAAGGAGAGACAAAACCCTCAGATGATGATTCAGATAGTTCAGAACTCATCCCCTATGAAAAATTTCCTAAAGAGATCAAAGATCTTCTTGATGATACAGATGATCCTATCAAAAGAATTAATGTAGTAGACACACAAGAACCTACTGTAGCGCAAGAGATGGTTGTACCACAAGAACCAGCCAATCTTGAAGGTAATCAAACTGATTAAGAAGAAGGGGGTAGTTATTCTGACACTGATTCCTGTGAATATGAATTCAAGTCAAAGACTGAGGGTAATCCTTCTTGGGGTATTCATCCTGATTTCACACATTTTCTAAGATTTCCTAGAGATCCTGAATCAGAAGCTGAGTCAAATGACTATGAATGGGGTGCCATTCTAGAAGAAGATGAGCTTATCACAGAGAAATATATTGATGTTATTCGCCAATATGTATCTCAACCCAACGTAGGTCTAGAGCGAAATAATGAACTTAATGTGTCTGATCCACCTATTCCTGAAGAGGACTCCCATGATGATGTTGAGCCTATTCACGAATTGAACATTTTGAGCTGTAATATCACCTTTGAACTTGAGTGTCGGGTTAGGACCAATGATGACATATCCCCATCCGTGAACACCATATCCCAAGCCTTTCCTGCTTTAACTATCCAATGCCTTGATCTTATCAACCAAACTTCCACAAACCCAAGCCATGGTGTTTACACCTTTTTCAATGACTATGCCCTTGCTTGTTACCTCAATGTAGTTGAGCCTATGAGGACTTCCATCAGTGAACCGAGCATCAGCATGACCAAGTCAGACATCAAATATCTTAGTCAAAAAAATAAAAATAAAAAGAAAAAGAGTTCTGAGGGTGAAAACCACTTTGTGGTAGTCTCAGAACCTACAAAAGTAAAAAGAAAAGACGTATCTGAAGGTGAAAACCTCTCTAAGGCACCTAAGGATGAGATATTTGATGTCCTTCCGAGTCATTTACAGGATAGATCTCCAGTTTTGATTGAGCCAACTCAATCCATCAATTTGGGTACAACAGAGGAACCACAATTGGTACATGTAGCACAATCTCTATAAGAAGAAGAGAAATAGAAATTCACTACATTCTTATCAGACAAAAAGATCAACTTTGCATGGAAATATTAAGATATGCTAGGCTTGGGTCCCAATCTCATTATGCACCATCTATCCATTGCTCCTGGAGTAAAACCAATCAAACAAAAATTGAGAAAGATGCATCCTCATGTTGCACTCTTAGTCAAAGCAGAACTAGAAAAAATCCTAAAAGTTGGATTCATCTGTGTCATAGACTATGCTGAGTGGATCTCTAACATTTTACCTATTTCAAAACCAGATGGTTCAATCAGAGTGTGCACAAACTTTAGAGATGTGAACAGAGCATGCCCTAAGGATGACTTTCCACTACCCAACATTGATATGATAGTGGACATGACTGCGAGCTATGAAATGTATTCCTTAATGGATGGCTTTTCTGGGTACAACCAAATCAAAATTGCTCCAGAAGATCAAGAGAAAATAGCTTTCACATGTGCGTGGGGAACCTTCTATTGGAATGTTATGCCATTCGGACTCAAAAATGCGGGAGCTACATACCAAAGAGCAATGACATCTATTTTTCATGATATGATGCATAGAACAATGGAGGATTATGTTGATGATATTTAGCAAAATCAATGATCAGAACTGAACATCTAACTGACTTGAGCATGATCCTTGATAGAATGGAAAAATTTAGTCTCCGACTAAATCCTAAGAAGTGTGCTTTTGGTGTCGCTTCTAGAAAGCTCTTAGGATACATAGTTTCAAAGAAAGGCATTGAAGTTGATCCAGCTAAAGTCAAGGCTATAATAGAGATGCAACCTCCCACAAATATTAGTCAAATGAGGACGTTGCAAGGTAGAGTTCAATCTATCAGAAGATTCATATCATAGTTAGCGGACATATCATAGCCTTTTACAAAAACATTACATAAAGGTGTGACCTTTGCATGGAATGAAGAATGCGAGAACAAATTTAACCATATCAAGAAGTATCTATCAAATCCACCTATCTTGATGCCTCCTATTCATGGGAAGCCATTGATCTTGTATGTCTCTACAACAGCCACATCACTAGGGGCATTGCTAGCGCAACATGATGAAGACAAAAAGGAAAGAGCCATCTACTATATAAGTAGAACATTGGTGGCCTATGAGAAGAACTACTCAATGATAGAGAAGGCATGTCTAGCTATGATCTTTGCATCGCAAAAACTGAGACACTACATGTTAGCTCATACTACTCATTTGGTAGCTAAGATTGATCCACTAAAATACCTACTAAGCAAGGCGGCCCTCACCGGTAGATTAGCTAAATGGGTCATGCTCTTGAGCGAATTTGACATTGAATATATTGAAAGAAAAGCTATCAAAGGATAAGTCATTGCTGATCAATTAGCTGAAGCACCACTGTTTGATGATACACCCATGCAAATGGAATTTCCTGATTCCTCTATCATGCACCTCTCTTCTAGAGCATGGCGGTTATTCTTTGATGGCTCCTACACATAGAATGGATCTGGAGTAGGCATATTGTTCATCACTCCTCAAGGATACTCGATACCCAAAGCATTCAGATTAAAGTTTCCTTGCACAAACAATATTGCTGAATATGAGGCACTTCTCAATGGTATGAAAATGGCAATACAGTGGAGAGTTATAGAGATGCACATCCATGGAGACTCACAATTGGTTATCCACCAAGTCAATGATGTGTACCAAACCAAAGATGAAAAGCTCATTCCTTACAAGAGAATGGAAGATGATTTAAAGAAATACTTCATCTTTATCACATTTGAGCAAATACCCAGAACAGAGAATGAGGCTGCTGATGCAATGGTGACATTATCTACTCTCTTACAGTAGCCCAAACATGAACTATGCTATGAGTTCCTGGTGGAAGCCCTATCCTATCCTGCATATGACTCCCCTGAAACCCGCATGATCTGCACTGTTGTAGGTTATGACTCATCCTGCTACAAAAATCTGTTCTCCTATCTCCATGACCAAATCATCCCTAAGTCCTTTAACCATTTTGACAAACAAAACCTTATCCGATCTGCATCCCGATATGTCATCATTGGTAATTATCTATACAAACGAGGTCTAGATGGTACACTGCTTAGATGTTTAGAATGGGAAGAGTCTCAACGTGCATTAGAGGAAGTCCACAAGGGTATATGTGGGTCACACTCGAATGGTTTAACATTAGCTTGAAAACTTATTAGGGCTGGGTACTATTGGCCTAAAATGGAGAAAGTGGCTATTAAATTTGCTAAAAACTGTCAACAGTGTCAAGTACATGGCAACTTGATTCATGCTCCAGGAAGAGATCTGATTCCCTTTACTACACAATGGCATTTTCAACAATGGGCATTTGATCTCATAGGTGCTATCGATCCGCACTCTTCTAATGGACATACCCATATAATCACAGCTACAGATTATTTTACAAAATGGGTAGAAGCAGTTCCTCTAACACAAGCAACGGGGAAGCAGATCTCTATGTTCATCCTGAACTACATCATTTGCAGATATGGGATCCCTCACTCTATAATCACAGATAACGGGGGATAATTCAAAAACAAAGATCTAGATGACTTATGTGCTAAATTCAAGATTACACAACATTGGTCTTCTATTTACTATCCTCAAGGGAATGGACAAGCTAAAGCTTCAAACAAAAATCTCCTGAAGATCTTGCATAGAACAATGAATAAAATAAGAAGAGACTACCATCTAATGATCAATCCAGCTCTCTGGGCCTATAGAACTAGTATCAGAACGCATACTGGGGCTACACCATTCACTTTAGTTTATGGGTCTGAAGTGGTACTGCCTATTGAGGTTGAAATCCCATCACTTAGAATCAGAATGCATGGACTTGTCACTGATGAAGACTACAGAGTGTCTAGGTTACAAGAATTGGAATTACTGGATGAGCGCAGGCAAGCAGCGTATGATCATCTTAGAGTGTATCAGAAATGAATGTCTAGAGGCTACAACAAGAAAGTCTAACATAGAGAATTTCAGGTTGGTGATCTAGTCTTGAGAGAAAATCCTAAAAATCAATCCCATCGAGAACGCAAGGGGAAGTTTGAACCCAACTAGCTGGGTCCCTTTGTTATCACTGCTACTTTTGGCTCTGGTGCCTATCAACTCTCAATGACTGAAGGAGAACAGCTCTGAGAACCAATCAATGTTCTCCATCTGAAGAAATTCTATGCCTAAGGCATTCAGTGCTTGGTAAATGTCCTGAAAAAATCTTAAAAATCAGAAAAAGTCCTGAAAAAATGAACATCTTGCTGAAAACCTAGCAATAGGCGCCTTGATGATTCACAAAAAAATAAAAAAATATCAAAAGTACAAAAAAATTGAAAAAATGAAAAATACAAAAAAAAAATGAAAAAGAAGAAAAAGTGCCTTGGTGAAAACCTAGAAACAAGTGCCTTGGTAGCAAAAATAGAATCTTTGCCAAGATGGTGAAAACCTAGCAAATGGGTGCCACTTGTTCCAAATGCTCCATCTATCAGTGCAATCTTGGTCTTTCCCAGCTTTCGGTCTTGCTTTAGTTTGTACATATCTCCCGATTTGTTTCTGCATTTCTAGTTTTCAATAAGTCGGTCTATACACCAATCAGCTCAAGCGTCTGTATCCTATCAATGTTTAACACTTGGGGGCAATCAATGTCATATCCTATGGTCTCCCATTTATCTTAGACATTTCCTATCCACTCAGAGTCCTTTGAAGCTTCCAGTTGAGTCAATCAGTCTGTCTTGTCTCCAGAAAGGATTTTGCATCTATACCAACGCAATCAAACATCAAACTCAAACTGAAAACAATCTATGCTTTTTACGTGCTTTTATCTCCTTGTATGCTTACTGATTCGCATTGAGATTTTTGCATATTGTGTCCCTTCGAGCTCTTCAATGATGTCCTTTATAGGATTTAGAGAGTGATGACTAGGGGCATAATCTTTTCTTTATCTTCTGCTTGTATGTGAAAATCTAACGTCTTTGGAAATTTTGGATTGAAATGGTGTCCGACTATAAGAGCCTCTATCTCAAATTGGATGGCCATGCATACCTCGACCATTGATACCCAGAAAATTCAAGGACATTTGATCTAACTATTATCTTTTTGAAGTAAATTCTTTCTCCTACTGTGAAATGCGATCTTGCCTAAGGAGGTGAACGATAAAGGGTCACTACGGGTAATTCAAACTAGATTTAGAATGATCTTTTGATTGTTTGATGTGTATGTTAAATGAAAGGCATACTCAAGTCATCGCGATGTTTATGTTTTGATGCTTCTACAAATTGCTATATCAAAATGGACATGATAGTCAGGTCATCCTGGTGTTTGTGCCTTGATGCTTATATCTAATCTGACATTCTAAAAATAAAGTCAATATTCATATATCCATGGTTGTTGTCCACTGGGTGTTGTATTGATTCTTGTGCATACAAATTGATATTCATATGTTTATGGTTTCATGGCTAGTGGGCATTGTATTGATTTATCTGGTTACCTAAAAGTTCAATGATGATAACAAATCGACATATGATCAGTGACTAGGTCCTAGGTCTTAGGTTGCATTTCATTTTGCATGTCTCATTTCATTTTGCATGTTTGCATGATCTCACAATGACTAAATGAACTTCAATGCTTAAACAATTCTCCACTTGTCTCTTCAAATGTAACAAGAGTTGAATCTCACATGAAGATTCCTCCAATGAAACAGCAAGTAGAATCCTTTTTCGGGATCAAAATTCAAATTTGAGATCATTGATATTATTAACTATTTGTATATTCGACCTTCAATCATCATAGAAATCCATAATTCATCTTAATTGATTATCTAACATCAAACTATCAAAATTTCAACTTGGTCAACCATGGTCAACTCATGGTCAAACCTAGTCAAATTTGGTCTCTAGGACATCCAAATGATGCAGAATGCATTCTCGGACGTGTTTAACCACTTCTCAAATCAATTAACATGCTTCTAAACTATAACGCTGACTTTTCTTGTTAGATTTCAATTTTAATCCTGAAGGGGGCATGGTATTGCACATTTCTTGATCAAAGTCTGTAAATCAAAATCTATCGATCAAATCTATCAGTATCTTTCATCAGTGATCAAGACAATAATCACGTCTAGTTGCTGATTCATCAAAAGTCCTCATCACTCGGGGCAAATCTATCATCACTTGGGGCAAATCAGATTCATCGATCCATATCAATTTGGTATTCTCTTAATCTTGTAATCTGTATCAATTTTTGCAACCATCAGATCATAGTGTTATTTCCTTGGTTCTTCGGCAACTAAAGGATTCAGATGGGATACCTGCTAGTTTTGCTAAGACAATTGAGTCTAGAACAGGTCACTCACTTCTTTGCAATCCTAAGGTTTGGAATCAAGCGTTTTGACACTTTTTCACAATCATAGGCTCATTTGCTGTTATAGTGAACATTATCTTTGGTCATTCAGGACCTCCTATCTCAATATCTTTCAATCAGTTTCTATCTTGAGATCGGTTTATCTTTTGAATCAGTTTTATATCTCTATCAAACATAGACTATCTTTGAACCACTGCGCTTTGCATAGTAATTCAAAGAGGGGCAAAATGCAATACCCCAAAAATGGGCTATAAGTTCATTAATCTCCTACATCTTCAATTCGAACAAAATCAACATCAAAGTCCTAATCTAAGGCACATCTAAACATCATCGAATCATAATTGATTATCTTAAATTCTGCATCAGGGAATATTCCTAGCAATATTCTTAATCATCATAATTATCTTTAATTTTATAATTATTTGACAATAAATCACATTTATCCTAAAGTTTGATTAATTGAATATTTTCATATTTAATTAATTAGATTTAATTTTGCCACTTAATTATTTAATTAAATTTAATTCTATCTATTATTAATTGTATTATTTAATTTTGACAATAAATCCAATATCTTATGAATAATTGATTAAATTCTTATTTAATTAATTAAAGCAAATTGTCATTATTTAATAATATAGTTTTTAATAAAAGTTTGATTAAATAATTGATTAACCCATAAATCAATTGTTTTATTTTTTAAAAGCAATTAAGTTGGAAATAAATCACTTTATTATTAAATTAATTCATAAATAAAACATGTACAATCATAAAAGCAGACAACTATCAATTATCAATTAAAGCTAAACTCTATTTTGATTTAAAACTTAGCTTTTGCATATTTTTGTGAGTTAATTATCTTTTATTTAAAAATAACTCAAAAATCAACCTGAGTTATTTGAGTGATTTATGGCTTTTTTTTATGCACCTCCAAAGCTTTGGATTTCTATAAAAACAAGGCTTTAGCTCATCTCTCAATCATCTCGCAAATTGCAAACTTACTCTACAGGAATCATAGCATATCAGATTTGGAGAATTTGCACAATTGGAGCTTGAAAGAATCAACTTGCGAATTCAAAGCTTTGTGAGATCAATTTCAATTGCATAGTTTTCATATCTTAGCATAGAATTTCATAGTTTTCATATCATTGTTAGAATCTTCATTGTTAGATCATTTAGCATCCATAGCATATCAGTTTATCATTCTTATTGCATAGAAAATATCAAAAATATAGATTAATTGCATTCAATTTCATATCCATCTTTTGCATTCAAATCCTTCATTTAGGTGTCGTCTAGGTCACTGATCTCGATTATAATCTAAGAACATTAATCTCGCACCTACTAGAAGGTAGTAAATCGCTTGGTTAGATTAGATTTCAATTTTGCACGATTTTGATTATCACTAATCTCTAATGTTTTACTGAGTGTTGTGTCTACAGATCAGGTACAATTTTCACACACACACTTTGCAGCCCCGAGTGTGACACTTTATCTTCTAGTTGTAACAATTTATCTAGCAAGTGTCCGATGACTGCTACGAAGTGGTAGACTAGTAGGTAGATGCCTCAGTTAATGCTTTGTAGGTGTCATTTTACCTATTTTGTGCAAAAATTTCATGTAAAAGTGAAGATAAAACACACAAAAAAATGATAAAAATGTTAGAAATGAGGCTTAGAGCCCTACGATGGGCGCCATTTGTGTGTGAATGCTTTGCACCTTCATGAAATTAGGATTAATATCTAACAATCTTAGCAAATACAATGAAAATTTAAACTAAGAATTGCATATGAATTCATGACATCTCATGGCTCTCTAATTCAATGTGGTAAGTAGAGCTCTCAGCTTAATCTCCACTAGTGACACTTCTAAAATGAGAAATATGATACTACAAATGCTTATTCTAGCTCACTAACTCTCAAATTGATACAAAGATAGTTGAAATTCTCTCAAATTGATACAAAGATAATTCAAATGCTCTCAAATGCTCTTGATTTCTAGGAAAATGACTATAATAAGGATGCTTTGCAAATGAATTTCTAAGATGATTATTACTCTCAAAATGCCTCATACTTATAGTAAATTCCCAAGGGTAGGGGGTAGAGTGAATTAACCATGATTTACCTTTGGTTGAGTAAAAAACTTTGCAATGTTCATAAATGGGGGGACAATTTAAATGTTTGTCTCAAAGCTTTGGACAAAGGGACAAAATTGAGTGGTTGAGATTGAAACTTTAAAATGAGTTATTGAGATTCATCCTTTTTGAGTGATTTGTTTTTTTTTGTCCTCAATTCTCATTAGTTGCTCAACTTTGTTGAAATATATTAGGATTAATTAAATTCAATTAATTAATTAAATTTAGCCATGTAAGGGAATAGGTTCATTTTGATTTTTGATTAAAACAACTATACAATTAATTGATTAAAATCAATTATGTAGTGCTTTTGACCCCTTTAAGCTTTGATTTAATTATTTAATGTCATTATTTGATTTTTCCTTTGATTTAATTGATTTTGTCCAATTTGATTTAATAATGTCCATTTTAATTTGATTTGATCCTTTTTTTGATCAAGAATTAGTGCATTTTGATGATTTTGAGCCATTTTATTGATTTTAAAGCACTTGTCCATTTTTGAGTGTCTACGCATACTTACTCATCTCATTTGCATCATTTCTACCAACAAACTACCCATTTGGCATTGATGGAAACACATAAAGAAATACCAAACATCCAAACATGTTCTTGAACTACAAAACTTTGTCTTCATCTTCGTCAGATGGAAACACACCAAGCTTCTCATCATCTTCTCTCCCCTTGTTTATCTACACTTGATAGTTCATCTCCCCTTTTTATATTATTCTATGCTCCTCCTTACTTGTTAATCATAATATTAGTTCTTCTCCCCCTTTGAAGACAATGCCGAAGGCACCATAATGCTCAAGGCTTCATCTGCTCGATTGCTCCCCCTAAGGAGTAGTCCCCTTTACATCAAACCACTAAAAAATAAAACACTAATAACCATTGGATTGATGTAAAAATTTCATCTTAATTGTTCTTATGTAGGGGCATGACCCCTAAATTACCTCTAAGTTACTCAAAAATATCCTTAGGAAGTCATTTCATAAAGATATCTACAATTTTATCTTTAGTTGGAATGTACTCTTAGCTCACCACTTTCTCCTACACCTATTCTCTCAAGAAATGATACTTAATAATAATGTGCTTAGTCTTTGAGTGCATATCCAAGTTCTTGGAAATGTTTATAGCACTAGTATTGTCACAATAAATTGTCATATGTTTAGTTCCCTCCTCCTTGATCCCTTCTAGGATTTTTTTTCATCCAAGATGCCTATGTGCAATTGATGGCTTCCGCCACATATTCTGGTTTAGATATAGATTAAGATATGAAATTTTGTTTCTTTCTTGTCCAAGATACAAGCCTTCCACCTGGAAAGAATGCACAACCACTTGTGATCTTTCAGTTATCTACATTACCAGCCCAATCGACATTAGTTTAAAAACTTATAAAAAAATCACCTTCATGAGCATACCATAATCCATAATCCATAGTGCCTTTTAGATATCTAAATATTTTGTTCACTGCAACCATGTGAGACTCCTTCAAGTTTGACTAAACCTTTCAACTATGCAAAATTATTGTGTAATATTTGGTCTATTATGTACAACATAGTGTACCTTTCTGATCATAGGGTTACCAATAGGTTTAGAATATTTCATGCCAAAAGTATTCAACACCTGATGCAGGAGCATTTTGGGTTCCTAAAGATATTTATTAGTCTTAGAGGAATTTCCTAAAGGATTTTATTCCTTTATGTACATGGAAGATATGTCTATGGTCACAGCTCTTGAGGTGGCTTGGTTTGGGAGATCTTAGATGAACTGTTTCAAAGTTAGAGTTGTTTTCCTTGCTGTTAGAGCAATATTTTCCTACAGTTTTGGAGCTGATTGCGGGATGTGGCGCCATTGATCCTTAATGAATCAGCCTTTGAACTCTTAGGTCCTTAAAGAGGACCTAAATTAATATCTTTTCCCAAGGGAAAAAGTCCTAGTTAATTATGTGTAAAAAGTTATGCTCGTTTATCTTGGGGACCTATTTTCTAGCAATTTTCATGCGAAACGTGGAGTGTTTCTTCTTGCATGGTTCCATGTGATGAGATGGGGCCTTGCAAAGTTAAGGAAATTTTTTTGGGTCATGTGTGGACCTAAATACAAAGGTACATTAATTTTTTATCATTCTTGCATTATTTTTGGTTTATTTCCTTAGATTGGTCCTATATTGTAATTAAATGCCTCACTGGCCGACTTGTGGCTTAACTGGCTATATATTGAGAGCTTGGGTAGATGTTTAGTAGTCAAGGGATTAGTAGATGATCAAAAGATCATAGGAGAAAAGATGTAGATCATCATGATATGATGGAAGAATAGAGTAGAAGAAGATTTGCAAAT
Organism: Chamaecyparis obtusa; assembly: GCA_027943335.1. NCBI lineage: Eukaryota > Viridiplantae > Streptophyta > Pinopsida > Cupressales > Cupressaceae > Chamaecyparis > Chamaecyparis obtusa. The sequence goes on from BSBK01001197.1 coordinate 630,291, forward strand.
CTGGGAGTTTGTAGCAGAACTAGTGGCCTGTGGCCTTAGGACAACAATAGGTTTCTTGGGTGGCTTGCGAGCACAAGTTTAGACTTTGTCTTGGTTGTTCCTATTAGAGGCTGATTGTTGTAGATCTAAAATATTTTTTGGTTCCTTGGATCTTGTGAGATCTTCTTGATACTTTGTTATTTCATTGTAATAGGCCGAAACTCAGAAGGCCTTACAGTTGGGCATGTTGAATGAAATTCTATTTTGAAACATTATCTTGTTGTATTCTACTGCAATTGTTGTTGTTATAACTAGCAGTGTAGGGTTGGACCATCCATTATTGGATCCTTCATCCCTACCCTGCATCAAGTGGTATCAAAGCTTGAAGATCTTGAGTGTGTAAACTAGTTGAAGTTGTTTGCACCAGGACCTTGATTTGAAGATGCCTCCGAGGAGAGCATATTTGATGTGAGAGATGAAGATTTCCTTGAGTGAACAGATCGCTGAATTGAGGTAGGTTGTGAAGATCAATAGTAGATCACCAAGTGTGTGGAGGCAACTGGTATCTTGCAATTAGATCGCTGAGAAGAGGTAGTTGCACTTTGAAGGAAACTTTATGGAGAGCTTGGGTCAGCTTTGGCCTAAATTTTGAGAGAGAAGACATCTTGACAAGGTTGCTTGTGATAGTATAGAGGTTGAAGAGGTATGTGATATTGGTTTTTGTGATTAGTCGATGGACTCTGACATGAAATCTATAAAGAAACTTGTGACTATTGCTCAAATACCTGTGTTTACTGATACTGTGGTTGATCTTGTTGAGGCTAGTGCAAAGAATTATTTTCATGTTCAGTTGGTTGTGTCTGACATGGAGATTGTAGAGCATCTGGTTGGGTGTGATCAGACTATTGTTGGTGATGAGTTATCTATTGCTAAACACCTTTGTGATGGTGGTGTTGGTGACTTGATTTTGTTCAATGTTATGGTGGAGATCTTATTTTTTGGTTGTGGACTTGAATTTTTGGTTGGCAGTAATGAGTCTTGTGATGATTTGTAGAGATGGGATGTTGATGATGAGGGATTTAATATTGATGTGGATCTAACTGTTGGGGAGTTGGATACTCTCATTTCTAAGACGGGATGTGGTGATCAGTGGTATGATGATTGGATTGTTGGGATTCATATGATCCTGATGTTTGAATGGATGAAGCATAGATGGTTGGTTTTCCGATTTGTTCTCTTGTGTTGATGAATTGGAAGCCTTTGGTGAAGATGAAGTTGATTGAAAGTAATTCTCTAGAGATTAAAGTATGGGACATACTTTCTATTTACCTTGGTAGTCTGATGTAGGAGCATTTTGTGTTCCTGAAGATCTTTCTTAGTCTTGGAGGAATTCCCTAGCAGACGGATGCAATACTTTATTTTTGGCAATTTTATGAGTTTCTATGTTGTGATGATCTATGGAGATCATTGGAATGTGTTCTAAAAGGAGTTTTTTCCTTTATGTATGTGGAAGATATTTCTAAGGTAACAACTCTTGAGGTGACTTGGTTTGGGAGATCTTGTATGAACTGTTTTGGAGCTTATTGCAGGATGTGGTGCCATTGATCCTTAATGAATAAATCTTTGCACTCTTAAAGCCTTAAAGAGGACCTAGATTATTATCTTTTCCCAAGGGAATGACTCCTAATTCATTATGAGTAAAAATTAATGCCCATTTTTCTTGGGGAATTATTTTCTGGCAGTTTTCACATGAAACGTGGAGTGTTTCTTTTTGCGCGGTTCCATGTGATGAGATGGGGCCTTTAAAAGTTAAGGGAATTTTTTTGGGTCATGTGTGGACCTAAATCAAAAGGCACATTAAGTTTTGATCATTCTTTCATTAGTTTTGGTTTCTGTCCTTAGACTGGACCTATATTGTAATTAAATGCCTGACTGGCTGACTTGTGGCTTAGCTGGCTATATATTGAGAGCTTGGGTAGATGTTTAGTTGTCAGGGGAGTAGTATATGATTAGTAGATCATAGGAGAAAATATGGAGATCATCATGATATGATGGAAGAATAGAGTAGAAGTAGATTTGCGAATCTAGGAGTTTGTAGAAGAACTAGTGGCCTACAAGCTTAGGACAACAACAGGTTTCTTGGGTGGCTTGCGACCATAAGTTTAGACTCTATCTTGGTTGTTCCTATCAAAGGCTACTTGTTTCAGATTTGAACTAGTTGGTGGTCCTTGGATCTTGTGAGGTCTTTCTGATACTTTGTTATTTCATTATAATAGGCCGAAACTTGGAAGGCCTTACAGCCGGGCATGTTGAATGAAATTCTATTTTGAAGCATTATCTTGTTGAATTTTTTTGTGCTTGTTGTTGTCATAACTAGTAGTGTAGGCTTGGCCTATCCATTATTGGATCCTCCATCCCTGCCTTGCGTCAACACCTCGTTCACATATTTACATTGACATATGTATATTCTATTATCCAATTGTGATATGTGTGATCCTATGAAGAACTTAATTTCCCCTATCATTGACATTTAAAATTATTTCTTCATCTCATCAATAAAATACATACTCAACTCATCATTACCACCAAAAATTATGTCATCAGCAAAGACTTCACCAATTAATATCTTTTCACCTTGAATATTTAAGTAAACATTACTATCATCAGAAGTCCTATTAAAATCAATATGAATGAGATAAGAGTGTAATATTTCATACCATTCTCTAGGGACTTGCTTCAGATCATGCAAATTTTTTTGAAGCTTTCATACCATGTTTGTGTAGATATCTTCCTCTAGAATTCCATTCAAGAATGTTGATTTCACATCCATTTGGTATACTTTGAATTTATTGAATGCAACATAAGAAAGTAATATCCTGACATCTTCCAATATTTCTATAGGATAAAATGTCTAACCATAATCTAGACTTTCTTGTTGTGCATAACCATTACACACAAGTCTTTCTTTATTTCTGATCACTTTACCATCCTAATTTAATTTACTTCTAAAAAACCATTTTGTACCTATCACTTTTTTGTCTTCAGGCCTTGGCACAAGAGTTCAAGTTTTATTCTTCTCAATCTGATCCAATTATTCATGCATTTATTTCACCCAATCATCATTTTTAATTGTTTCATTTGTTTTTTGGGCTTAAATTATGATCTCGGACATGTGGTTTCTCTAATCTTACTTCTTGTCAACACACCTACATTATTATCACCAATTATTTGATTAGAAGAGTGATTCATTTTCATATACCTTAGGATTACTGGTTTAGGCCTAAGGGCTTCTTCTTCTTCTTCTATTTTCACTACTTCTTCCTCATTGTTCTTCTCTATTGGTCTAGGCTCTTCTGATTCAATAAACTCTATTCGCTGACCATCTCCAGTCTTGTTTTTTTTCTTGTTTCCTCAGATTTCTTTGGAAATTCATCAATATTCACATTATAATTTTCAATTATTTTATTACTCCTTTTTTAAAAATATTTGTAAGCCTTTATCTTAGTTGAATAACCCAAAAATATGCCTTCATCACTTTTGAGATCAAATTTTCTATAAAAATCACCTCTTTTTATATAACATTTACTCCCAAAAATTTTGAAATACTTTACAATAGGAGAATGACCACACCATAACTCATAGGGTGTTTTTCTTGTTCCCTTCTTCATTTGCACTTAGTTTAGAGTATAAAAAGTAGTACTCATTACTTCTCTCTAGTAGATCTTTGGTACATGTCCCTGTATCAACATAGCCTTGCAATATTAACAATTGTTCTATTCTTCCTTTCTGTAACAACATTTTATTGATGGGTTCTCAGAGAAGACATCTATCTTTTTATACCATTTTCTTCATAATAATTCATGAAATCATCCGATGTGAACTCACCTAATCTATATGATCTTAAAAACTTTAGAATTTTTCATGTTTCCTTCTCCACCGTTGCTCTAAAAGCCTTGAACTTACTGAATACATCTGGTTTCTCCTTAAGAAATGTAACCCACTTCATTCTTGAATAATCATTAGTTAATAGGATAAAATATCTATCACCATTATAACTCTTTTGTCTCATAGGACCACACAAATTAGTATGTACTAGATCAAGTACATTCTTTGATGAATAATATTTTATTTTGAAAGATTTACTAGTTAACTTACCTAGATAACACTCTTTACACATGAAGTTATCTAGTTTCACAAGTTGTAGAAATCACCTTACCACACTAGTCTTTCTTACCTTCTCCAAGCTATCAAAGTTTACATGGAAAAATATTCTATGCCATAACTAGCTATCCTCAACCATTATAACCAAACAATTGTTAACTGTATTTCTCAACTGAAATAAGTTATCTCTATCTTGTCTCCCAATAGAAATCTCATCACCAAAACTTCCAATGATCATGCACATTCCTCCTTTAAACTCAAGTTGGTGTCCTTTGTCATTTAGTTGACCCACACTCAACAAGTTATTTGTTAGACCTTTAACATAATAGAGATCATATACATTACTTTTTTAATTGAAGGAAATAGTACCTTTACCTTTCACTAAGAAGGGTGGATTATTTTCAAATCTTTGATGAAGGGTATACCCCTTAATACCACAAACACATAATAGAAACAAAGAAACAATAACAATTTGCAAGAACAAAAAATGGGCTTCTTATTATCTCCACAAGTGTGGAATTAAAAATTTCAAAATTACAATATGAAAAGCCACATGGGCATTTTCCTTACAATATTTTGTAGGACAAAGCCTCAAATTCTTACCTAGAACTACCTAGACAACACTACGAGCCTTCGTTATATAGGCAGGTTTTCACCACCTGAGAAGGTTCCATTAATTTAGCCATTAAGGCTGACGACCCTTAGATTATTTTATTTTCATTTTTTTTACAATAGGGTCGGCTCAAAATAATTACAAATTTTATTTTTAGGTAGCCCAACTTCTAGGGGCCATAACCTTTTAATCGTAGCTCTATTATTCTATTATAACCACTTTTCAAAAATGGTAGGACCTGATCTACAATGCTCGACTCGTGCAAGCTCTAGTCAGTTGGGGGTTGATCACCATCTGGAGCCTCTAAGGCCTTCAAAATTGAACTCAAAGATTTCATACCCAAAAACCTCAATAACTTCACCAATACAATGATACAGAAATGAAATTCAACTAGTAGGCTGATATGACTAAGATGAACCTCCAACTATGAAATCAGAACATTCCAAGCTCATATGACCAACTTACTAAAAATAGTAAGTTTCCATAATTAAAAGCTATGCACAAGATAGCCCTTATTGAAAAGAAACCAGAATTATTTTTGGGTGATGAAAGATTGCTCTTAAAACAAGGATGCTCCTACATCAGACACCCGGGGTAATTTGAGAAGCGACCCTGTCAAGTCTCAGGTGTGTAGAGGAAAACCAAAATGGATAGTCTCCTCTCATGTCAGCCATGATGAATCTTCAATAGGTCATCCTTTCCATTTGACCATATATCCTTTATATGTACTTTTCCATGTGCTTCTTCCAACACAACTATCGAGTATATCCTCAATCTCCTTGATAGTTGAAGTAGTTGGTGGAATAATACACTGTGCTTCTGTGATCTTATTTTCAACACCCCCTTCATGATACTATGTCAGATTTGAAATATTAAATACTGGTGAAATATTTAACTCAGTAGGCAATTCTACTTCATAGGCATTTCCTGAATCATGCTTGTTTAGTATCATACATGGCCCAAACTTCTTCATTTTCAGATTGTTATATGTACCAACTAGAAATCACTCCTTCTGCAAATGAACCATGACTTCATCCCAAACCTAAAATTCCTTATGGCTTCCTTTTCTCATTTGGCTTAGCCTTATACCATGCATTCATCTTGGTAATGTGTTTCCTCACCTCCTCATGGATGTTATTCAAATGTTCTATAAAATCCTCAGCTCCAACACTACTTATTTCTCCTTTGTCTATCTTTATAAAATCAGATGCTTTTCTGGGACTACTTCTATATACAATCTAGAATGGTGATTTACCAGTGCTCCTATTGACAAAATTATTGTATGTAAATTCCACCTGTGGTAAAATCAAATCCCATCATGTTGGCTTATCTCCAACCAAACTTCTCAGCAAATTGCCCAAACTCCTATTCACCACCTCCATATGTCCATCAATTTGTGGATGATGCATTGAACTAAACTTCAAATGTATCTTTAAATTCTTCCACAATGCATATCAAAAATTTCCAACAAACTTAGAGTCTTGATTTTAAACTATGCTCTTTGGCAAACCATGTAGTCTCACCACTTCCTTGAAAAAGAATTCTACTACATGAACAAAATCATTAGTCTTCTTGTAGGGAATGAAATGTTCCATCTTTGAAAACCTATCAAGTACCACAAAAATTAAATCATGTCCCCATTGAGTCCTTGGTAAACCAAGAACAAAGTCCATATTGATATCCTCCCATGGCTTCTTTGGTACCGATAATGGCTGATACAACCCTCTATTCTTCTTTTCTCCTTTTTTCATTTGACATACTCTACAAATCTATACAAATTTTGGGACATCTTGCAACAACTGTGGCTACTAATAATTCTCACTAACCAAAGCAAAATTTTTATCTTGACTAAAATGTCCAACCAATCCTCCACTATGCTTCTCCTTGATGAGATTCTCTCTCATATAACTTCATGGAATGCAAAAATGACTCCCTCTAAATAGTATACCATCCTGGATGATAAAATCCATGTTAGGAATAGTCCCAAGATATAACAGATAGGGGGGGGTGAATTAGTTATCTACTAGTTTCAATTCTTTATCCAATTAAGTATACTTAAGCATTAAGCATAAACACAATGAAAGAAAACTTGAACACAACACCAATATTTTGGGTATGGGGAAACCCAAATAGGTAAAAACCCTGATGGGAATTGACACCCACTAATAATCCACACTAGTAGTTTATGATCCTTGTTAGAAGATCCTTAACCTCGTTAGGAGTTTCTTTACAATATATTTAGTACAGTGACCTAGTCAAGGGTCAGACCCTATTATGAGTCTTTTACAATTAACCCTATTAGGGGTGAGGATGCACTATCCAAGAGCACACTGCTCAAAGGGGTGAAGGCTACAACCTTATAAATAATAGATACACACTATATCTGGATGTTGGTGAACTGCACTTTGACCTACTATCTGGATCAGTTCCAATCTATAGCACAAACACTTTACTTGGTCACATAGACCTTCTGTTCATGGCTCAACACTTCACACACTCTACTATGTTCTTCACAATCAACTCTAAACCATACTTAGAAATCACAAATGAGTGCCTATAAATATCTTTCCTCTGAATGATAAAATCAAGTTGGCCTATTAGAACTAGCTTGAAATAATATTAGAGAAACCATAAGATACTCCAATAATAATTCTGTCAGCTCTCCTAAGCACGCAACACATTCTAGGACCTATCCAATATTAACAATTGTAGACACACGCTACACATTGTCGGCTCTACCAAAGTAACTGGAACTTTCTCCTCAAGTTGAATTACATCATGCACTCTTAACCAAACATTACTAAATATTCTCCAAGCACTAATCCAAGGGTGCATACCGAAATGATAGGCACAACTCCTGAGCCAATATAATCTGTGTCGGCTCTCTTGAATAAACAAAGGAAACTGCTACTGCTGAATAGCAACTACTTAACTATACTTCTACTGATGATCAGACTTTTCATCCATGAATGTAACATCACTAACATGTCTCCATCACATATCCAAACATGTAAGGCTCTATGATAACTGTACGGACAATCATTCACTGAACACTTCTTGTAACTCTGTCAGGAACATTGCTAAAACACACTGCTATATAGCTATCTGTACTAATAGTTAACCTTTGCGTCCATGATATAATGCTGATCACATGTCCATGCTATATATACCATAATCTTACTACATAAGTCTTCGACACATGCTACTTACCATATTTTTTCATCAACAACAAACATATAGTTAGCATTGGCTTGTTGGAAAATCTCCAACAATCTGCCACTTTGGCATTAATGGCTACATATGGAATGAAAAACACCATCAACCCAAATAAACATTTATTTTATTACATTCTCCATTTCCTCTTCAAAACTCCCCCAAGGATGAATCCTCTTTCTGCTACAATATTCTTCAACATTCTCCATTTCCTCAACTGAACTGCTTCCATAAATGAATACTACTCCCCAGTAGTATATTACTCCTTCTTTTACTTCTATTTTTTATGACTATATATTACTCCCCCTTTGACATTAATGGAAAAGGGTTCCAAATAGTTTAAGCATTGTTACTACTCCTAAGGTAGAGTAGTTAACCATTCATCAGTCCCTGAGGACTGATGCTCTTTATTCTTTCTTCTAAGAAGAATCCGGGAAGGGAATTACTCCCAACTTCTCCCTGAGATACTCAAAAGTATCCTTTGGCAAGGGCATTGTGAATATGTCTGCTAGCTGATCTTTAGTACTCACATAGTCCAACTTAACTTCTTTCTCTGTTACTTTCTCTCTTAAAAAGTGATACTTTATCTCATTGTGTTTTGTCTTTGCATGCATCACAAGGTTCTTTGACATATTGATAGTGCTAGTGTTATCACAATTTATAACAATAGGATAGTCAATCTGAATTCCAAAATCCATTATCATTTTCTTGATCCAAACAATTGTAGAATAATTCAGGGCTTCTACAACATACTTTGCTTCTGCTATTGATTGAGAGATACAATTCTTCTTCTTTCTTGTCCAAGTGATAATTCTGTAGTGCCTTGCAAGTATTAGAATATTCTTTTTAGTACCATGAGGTGACTTTGTTTAGGCTCTACTACAAATATTCCAACTATGCCAACTGCATTGGAAATATTAGGTCTATTTTGAGTAAGATAACTTAGTTTTCCAATCATAGACTTGTACAATGTTATATCTACTGCTGGTGAGTCATCTTCTTTTTTAATCTTGCATCTAGTTACCATAGGTGTACCTACTGGTTTGCAATCATCCATCTTGAATTTCTTTAATATCTCTTTCACATAATTGGACCAATTAATGAAAATATCTTTCTCTATCTGTTGCACATTCAATCCCCAAAATTATGTGATAGGTCCAATCATGCTCATCTCAAATTCACTCTGCATCTCTTTAGAAAATTCAGCACTAAGTTTTTCATTACCTCCAAAGATAATGTCATTAACAAGTATAGCTACAAGTAGTAAACCTTCAGATGTCTCTTCTATGAATAGATTACAATCTGCTACTCCTTTCTTGAATCCAATCTTTGTTAGATATTGATCCAGTCTCTCATACCAAGCTCTAGGGGATTTCTTAAGTTCATAGAGGGTCTTCTTCAATCTACATACCATGTCAGGTCTGTCTGATAGGGTGAATCCTTCTGGCTACTCAATGTATACTTCTTCTTTTAAATCTCCATTCAAGAATGCTGACTTGACATCCATCTAATAGACTTTGAAGTTTTTGACTATTTCATAAGCTAGAAAGAACTTAAAAGCTTCTAATCTACTCAAAGGTCCAAATGTGTCTGAATAATCAATGCCTTCTCTCTTTGCATATCGCTTACATACTAACCTTGCTTTATTTCTTACTATTGTACCATCTTCATTCATCTTGTTTTTGAATATCCATTCTGTTCCAATCACATTCTTATTACTTGGTCTTGGGACTAGTTCCCAAGTATCATTCTTGATAATTTGATCTAGTTCCTCTTTCATAGCAACATACCAATCTGAATCATTACATGCATCTTAACCACTTAAAGGTTTGATCTGAGATAGTAAACATACCACTTCATTTCTTGTTGAATTGTTTTTTTTTTATCTGGGTATGACTTTGTTTCTCTGATCTCCAATGATGTCATCCTTAGAATGATATCTAGATGTATATTTTGGAGCTTTAGGTGAAACTGACTCATCTTCCTTCTGATTTTCTTCTCCACTTGTTTCAAGGTCATCAAACAATACATTGATATTGTCAAACATCTCTTCAACAATTGTCTCACCAGTGGAAGGTCTAGGTTCTTCTTCAATCATAGGTGAGTAATCATGATATCTTTCTTGAACCATAAAATTTTCAGGAATCTTAACATGAGCACTTTCAATGATCTTCTTCAATCTTAAATTGAAACATCTATAAGCTTTGTTTTTACTAGAGTAACCAAGAAAAATACCTTCATCACTTCTTGTATCAAACTTGCCTACTGCTTCATCCATCTTAATGTAGCACTTGCTTCTAAAGATTCTAAAGTATTTCACTATGGGAACATTACCAAACCATAGCTCATAAGGTGTCTTATCTGCACCAGGCATTAATTGTATTATATTAATTGTATAGACTTTTGTATTGACCACATCTCTCCAATAGGTCTGTGAAACTTTTACTTCAATCATGATGGTGTGCGCTATATCAAAGATAATCATGTTCCTTCTCTCCGTAATCCCATTTTGCTAAGGGGTTCTAGCTGCACTTAACTATCTTTTTATGCCATGTTCTTCGCAATACTCATAGAATCTGTCAGAGGTGAATTCTCCTCCTCTATCTGATCTTAAACACTTTATCTTTAGTCTAGATTCATTCTCAACCTTAGCTTTGAATATTTTGAACTTCTCAAATGCTTATGACTTATCTTTCAAGAATGCAACCCACATCATTCTAGAATATTCATCTACAAACAAAATGAAATACCTTTCACCATAGTAAGATCTTGTTTCAGTTGGTCCACATAGGTCTGTATGAATCAGATCAAATTTTTTCTCTACAAAATTATGCTTTCTCCTAAATGAATTCCTTACACACTCTCCCATTACACATTCTATTAGGAATGGGAACATTGAGAGGGGGGGGAGGTGAATTAGTGTTCACTATATTTTAACTTTTCACTTTAATCTTTATGCTGAACTTAAATAATTAAGTATTGAAATAAACATTCACATAAACATGAAACATGAAATCAACACATAACACCAATATGATTATGGGGAAACCCAAATAGGTAAAAATCCTGGTGGGAATTGACACCCACTAATATTCTCCACTAGTGTTTTGTGATCCTGTTAGAAGATCCTTTACCCTGTTAGGAGTAGCTTTACAATGCTTTAAGTACAATAGACCTTGTTAAGGGTCGGACCCTGTTAGGATTCTTTTACAATCAGCCCTGTTAGGGGAGAGGATGCACTGTCCAAGAGCTCACTGCTCAAGTGGTGAATGCTACAACCTTCTAATCTCAGATACACACTATATCTATAGGATGAACTATCACTGTGACATTGCTTGTCAGATCAGTTCCTTTGATGCGCTGATGCTTTGACCTCTAGAAAAGCTCTAATACATTTTCTAGTGTCTTCACACACTTTTTCTATGCTTATTATAGCTCTATCTCAACTTCCATACTGAATACAATGGGCGCACCTTATTTTTATACACTCATACAAAATACACAATTAGGTCAACCCTATAACTAATTAAAAACAATGCTTCCAAATGAATTGGCTTAAGTGTGCTTACAATTATACATATGAACATGTTGGAAACCTAAATACAATGGGTGCATAGCCTTTACAATATTACATTATAACCACAAACCAAAATACTAACTGTCGGCTCCATGCTTTGTTCTTTGCTAGCATACACTGGCAGTGCAACTTCATCTGACTATAACTTTTTGATCCTTGTACATCTGATCATGCGCTCATAGACTAAGAAAGAATATAGTCTAACCAGCTTAACTTCTAGGTCACATACTATAATTTGTCTCTACACACGTGCGCTAATGCTTTGAGCTACATGAACTCTGTACACTGTCTAGTCTTCAACACTTAACCGAATTCTAATCTTTACATCATGTGCGTTGACTCCAAACTACTATATGACTTTGTTTCCATAATGAAAACACTATATCTAGTCATATACTTTAGTATAGACAACTTACCAATAATCTCCCCCTTTTTCATTGATGGCAACAAAGGAATATGGCCAAGTTGCTAACTGTCCTTTAACACAAGAAATTTTGTCTTGTATATATTTCTTATACATAATCTTATATCTCCCTATACATATTATACTCCATATTCTATATACAAGTCCTCCTTTGACATTAATGACAAAGTTGTACCAAAAAACTATATCTGCACATACTTACTTAGGGAAAACATTTGGATATGCTATCTTGAGGTTCTGGATCTCCTTCTTCCAAAAAGTTATCAAAGAGTTAACTATTTGGAGATGGGTGCATAAAGCATATTGAAGCTTCTCCATCTTCTTCAAATCTATTCTCTGACCTTGATCATAGGTTATCATGGTGGCATCAATCTCCTTTATGTTCTGATTGAGAATGTCTAGTGAGGGTGCAAGATCATTCCTTAACCGAGTCTATCTAGATGTTATCTTTTCCATTTCTTTCTTTGCCTTCTCAATTTTGTCCAATTGACCTTGGTAGACATTATTGCATATGTTCACATCAGTGGATGTGTCTTTCACTGAATTCTTTACCTACTCAATCATAGCTTTTGCCTGTTGTATTTTCTTAAGATGGGCATTAGTAAGCTTATCCTAATCCATGTAATCTGCAATGAATTTCCTTCCTTGATCAGAAAATTCTTTTAAGGATGCTTGTCTTGTCTTGAGTGAATTTAGATCTAGTGCAAAGTTTCTCATCAATTCATTCAATCTTTTCCTCAGGTACTTATCTTCTACAACTTTGGACACATATTCTTCAAGGCTTGAAAAATTACTTTTGAATTGTGAGATAACTATACTCACATAATCAATTGAGTGTACCTTATTCACTTTTATGTTCGTAGGAAACAAACTGTTCAGTATGTTCACTAATTCCACAAGGAGAGGATTTATCATTACTTGTTTCTCCTTTCCCTTCTCCAAAGGTAGGATGCTGAAATTAATCAGGTCTTCTTCTTTCCATGAGTCCAAACTGGATGTGTCAGGTGTCAAACTTGACAAAAATGCTGAGGAGGGAATGATGGGAGTGCTATCCATCACTTCTAGTTTTACCTTGGCTAGTTCAATAGAAGTTTCATCTTTCTCTTGTTCTTTTTCTTCTTCTTCTTCTTTCTTTTCTTCCTCTTGTATTTTCTCTTCTTCTTTCTCATCTGATATATTTTCAATCAATACCTCTTCTTGATGAGTGGGAGGTGTGCTACTACATAAAATATTTGCTTCTTGTGTGCTCACAAAAGCTTCTTCAAACTTGTCTAATTCTATGTCAGTGGCCACCATGGCTATTTCCAAATTATCAATAATAATGGTGTTGTCCTTGAGTGATTTTGACATGGGCATAGATTTATCTAACTCTGTTTGTACTTCCACTGCAGGCGCTGAATCCTGAGGACCTGTAGACTGTACCTTGATAGTCTATGTTGCTTTGTCTTTCTTACTAGGTACTTGAGAGATGGGCATAGATATAGGTTTGATGCACTATTCTAAGAATACCTTCTCAAAGGCCTTCTCTATTTCCTTAGAGATCAGCTCATAGTCTTTTTTCATGAGGTGTAGTTTTCTCATCTTTGACCTTAAGTGCGGCTTCACCAAATTGAACAATAGTGACTTTTCTTCAATAGAACATACTGGAAGAGTGGGATCAAGAATTTGTTCCCTTATTCTAAAGTCTTCTTTAGTGGCTTGTCTCTTCAAGGTATCCATTATCTCCCACACTTTATCTGGAATTATTGTTTTCAATTCATGAACTGTCTTCTTGAACTTTATCATATGTTTAACATTCATATCATGTATTTCTGATTTGTCAATCTCACTATATATTTCATAAAACTTCCCTACTTGATCTATTTTTCCTTCATCAACAATTCCTGTGCTCAATACTTTAAGGCTAGGTCTGAATCCTACCTTAGGAGGTTCTTGATTGTTTTTCTTGCTCCTTGTAGCTCGTGAGGAAAGATGACTATTGCTAGTTTCTTTCTTCCTTTTGACTATTGGCTTATACTCTGGAAGAGCATTAGAATCACTGGTTTCTTTGGGTGTAGAAGGAGTATCATTAGTTATATCCTTCCGAATGTCATCTTTTCAATTTCTATCTTCTTCATCTTAGGGTCATGTGATTCTACCTTAGCTGCATCTGCGCTCTTTAGTTCCAAAGCAATATTTTCATCTCTAGCTTTATCAAGGTATTCTTTAGATACACCATGAATCCTTAAGATATCTGATGTGACTTTAGCAACCTTTCTTTTTATTGTCGCACTATTTCTTTTTGGATCTACTTCTCTAGTTTTCTCCTCATATGTTCCCCTTTTAGGTTCATTAGGATCTTTGGAGGCTGAAAGTAGTACCAACACATATGCTTCAAGGACTTTTTATTCTACCTCATAACCAAGCGGATGAATCCACTTAGTTCTTGGCTCAATAGCTTCCATACAAGTTGTATTAGTTTCAACCATAAAGCATATTGTATCCTTATACTTTTCCACAATGCTCTCTAGAATCCTGTACCTCATTTGAATCTTAGCTCTAAAAGTCTTCAATTCCAATGTTATATAATCCCTTAATGTTCTTTCAATGGATGCTTTGTTGGATATATGAGGCATGGTTGGAATGGACTTGTCCAAATACAAATATGATATCTTCTCAAAAATATGAAGGTACATGTAGATGATTAGTGACCCAAACCTGAATATCTTTGTCTTGTCATGTTTGATAGCCTTGATGTTATCAATCAATTGTGCACTCAAGATCTCACACAATTTGAACTCACCATCTTCCTTTACTAATCTGATGGCTGCTAGAATAGTGCCCGTAGACACACTATTCACCTTGCTAGTGTGATGAAACCTGTATCCTAGTATCATTGACATCAATTTGATGTCTTCTTGCTCAATAGGCTCAATTGTCATGCTGCGCCTATCACTCCTTGACTTACATGTTTTCTCAACCATCTTTCTGACATCCTTGCCCCCATGAAGGATGACACCTGGCCTAGAAAGGCATGTCATCTCATGTATCAAGTCATTAGTGATTCTAACTATTACATCACCAATCCAAACCAAATCATCATGAATTCTACTCAATAAAATCTTTATCTATTCTATCTCATAGAATTCATATGCCATAGCATACTCAATAGTTGGGTGATCATTCCATTTAGTATATTCATCCATGAATTTTTTTTCTGGTTTCAACATGGTATCCATGTGCACTCTTAGCCTATCCAATCCAAATGGTTCCTTCTTATAGTAGATATATACCCTAATGTCTTCCACATAAATGATGCCCATAGGCGTGCAGGAGAAAGCTCCCTCTAAATCATCTAGGGTTGATTTAAATGGATGTTTCTTGAAAACATATCTCTTCTTCTCAACAACATCAAAAACAATTAGAGTGGCCATGACTTACTTGTAAACGCTTTCCAACTGAACTCCAAGATAATCTAAAGGCTTGTGAATCGGTGCAAAGAGCTAGGGTTTCTGTAACTGACCAAATGCACTGCAAACACTGATAGATCAATCTCTAAGTCTTCACAACAACTTCTAAGGCTCTTTCTGCTCTCTATCACTCTAAATTTTAATGCAATGAGAAATCAAATAAATTATGTGTACTTTAAAGTGGAAATTCCACCATTAATGCAAGTCGTGTAAACCAGGCTATCACTTCAATATTTCCAACTCAAGTTCTATTCACAATCAGTATGTGTGCTCTTTCACATAGGTACCTTTATAGTACAAAAGCTTAATTCCAAAGGTGCATAATCTGAGGATGAGTATACCAGCCACACAGGGGTCTAGAGCTAAATTAGCTCCCCCTATGACACTGAGGGGCATTCATCCAGATGTAGAGGGTGCATCCACTGGGGATGCATCCAATACATTCTCATCAATCTTGTCATTCTTTTTCTCTAACCAAATAATGCTCACATCCTTTGAGGGTTTGACAAAATTAACTTCTCTTATGGGATCCAAAACTGGTTCTTCAGCCTTTTTAGGGCTTTCCTGACCTTGCGTCCTTGATCTACATAACCTTGAGATATGTCTAGCCTTGTCACAAGAGTGAAAAATGATTGGAGGTCTTATATTCCTTGGCACATTGACATGAGTCATCATTCTATATTTCTTTGCTGTGTGACCATTATAGTTACATATCTGGCATGTAACATTCTGAGAACTTCTTACATTTGTCTAATTTTGATTTCTATGATCTTGATGATTCCTATTCTTCTTACTAGTCTTGCAATTCATAGCTCTATGACCAAATTTATTGCATGAATAATAGTAACCATTAAATGGTCTTACCTCTATATAGTTCCTGAATAGTTGTGATTTGGAATCACCACTATTTGTGTATGTGTGTGGGGAAAATGTAAGATTCACTACTAAATCCAAATTCCCAAAGGAGAGATCCAATGTGAACAACCAAGAGGTTAATACACAATTGAATCAATCTATGAAGAATATTAAAAAGAGAGAGAAAGCCTATACTTCCCTATAGTTGGATTAAGCTTGAAATCTAAAATAATTGAAGTGAAAATACTAACCTTGAATTAGGGCAGATCTGGAAAATGCTGAATTTTGGCTTTTGTATGAACTTTCTGAAGATTCTGTCACCTAATCTGAAATGGAAATGTTGAGGCAGACAAAGCCCGTAAATATTTTCTCCAAATTCACACAGGTTGACTTTGACCTTTTAAAAGGTCAAAGACCACATTATTTATTTGAAGTCTGATTCTGATTATGTTCCCAAATCCTAAAAGATTGCCAAAAAGGGTATCCAAATTCACTCTAAGATATGAGATTTCACACTTGTACCTACAAGAAAATGGGCATTTTTGGTTGTATGGGGGGTTTGCTTTAGTCAAACCCCAATTTAGGAATTAACCTTGAAATTGAATTGAAATATATGGTGCATAAACAAAGTAATTGAAAAAAATCACCTCGCTTATGTTGAAGTCCTTGTAGAGGATTTGAATCCTCAAATCCACAAGTAAAAATGCTTCAATGAATGGAGGATGTCTCCAATCAATGGTATTTTGATCTTCAACACCAATCTTGATTTGATCTTTGCATATGAGAAGGTTTGAATGAATGGAGAAGGATGGATCTTTAAGGGGGCTCCAAGGAGATTGAATCCTTCAATAGCTAACAATGGAACTCCTTGATGGATGAATGTTTGAACACTTGAATGCTTGAAGACTTTCTTGCACTTGAGAACTTGAGAGCTTGATTGCTTGAGATGAGATGTAAACTTGATGTTTGAGTGATGTGAAAATGAGAGAGGTAGGCCTCCTTTTATAGTGATCTAGGGCACACTCCTCTAGATGGGCCACCTTGAAGAATTAAAACCCAATTAGGTCCTCATCTTTAGAAAATATACCTTGATTAAATACCATTAAAGGATTTACCATTTCGGAGCCTAAAATAGCCAACCCAGAAGTCGGAAATAATTATCCTGAAAGATAAATTATTGAAAAATGAAACTTTTAAATTATGGTAGGAAGAGGTCAAGGTCGAGGTTGACTTTGACCTCAAACCCTAACTTTTCCATATTCTGCAACAGGAGTTCTAGGGGTGCCAGAAACTTAGAAATTGATGTCTGAATAGGACCCAGTGTCTGGAACAGATAGAAAATCCTCAGAATGATGTGATGAAGGACTAGAAGGTCTCATTTTTTAATCCTACCTAGAAAATGAAGTCATGGAAGAGGGAAAATTAGGAAAGTCCTTAAGACCTTAACCCTAATTTCACCTAGAATGAAGAAATCAAGTGCAGAGAAGAAGTGGAAAGTGGGGAGAAATCCAAATACATGCAAAGACCCAATCAAGGCACTTAACATGACCTCAAATCACTTACTCAGAGGGATAAATTCTCTTAACATAGAAGTGCTTCCTTTTTAAGATGATACATTAAGCCCCCACTTTAGCAAGAGTATGGACTCGATGCAAACTCTTGGTAAAGGAGATAAAAATAACAAGATAATCTTATCATAATCTAAGGGACAAAGAGAAATACCAAGCCCCCATGGACTCAAGTCTTCATCGACTCTTAAATCATAGATAAGAGAGACATCTCTAAAGAGAGAAAGAAAAAGTGTGATTACCTCGCCAAATGAGAACTTATGTCCCATTGTGAACCACATAGGAAAAAGGTACAACTGGAAAGATGGAATTGAACTTCCTAGTGAATGTGGCTATTCACTAGTCAACCCATCAAGGATTTATCCTTAAGAATATTATATTCCATAAGAATAATAAAAAAAAAAAGAGATCCAGTCTTAACGACACTTCTAACCTTAAGGGATCACAATATATGTGTATTTGAAATTGGAGGGATCAAGAGATCCTAATATAAATCCATACTTTAAGGATTAGTTATTAATCCATAAAGAAAGATTGAAAATTAAATTTAAAGTGTGTGTCTTCCTCGGGATTTAGCAACTTATGTGCATTACCTTTAGAAGATTTAGCATGTTTTGAATTTTTTCATAAGTTCATGTGTGTAATAAGTGAGCAGAGCATATGCCCCCACGTTAGAGGCATTGCTGACACTTTAACAAGAGAAATGGCTTTAACGGAAACATAAACAACTCCACTGATTATGTTTCTACATTGAGATGCCCCCAGACAAAGACAAATCAAGGGAAATATAATAGAAACATATAGAGAACATGTAAGGGATCTACCTACCATGGGGTCAGTATGATCATAAGATAATATATATATGATATTATTGCAAATGAATTGACATCATTCTCCAAAGGAAGTAGAACTACAATCACAAAAGAGGAAAGATTACGTAAGATATACAAAGAAGAATCTTTTCAGACCATGACATGGAGACCAAAAATATTTAGTGCTACCATATCTCAAATCCAAGTAGATTACTCAAGGAAACATTTACGAACAATAGCATAGTTACAACATAACATTGAAAAACACATAGAAGAATAGAGATACATATAGAGGAATTTGAACAATAGTTTTGATTCCTTCATCACCTTGTACCAACTAAGTAACAAGGATCATATAAAAGAATCTAACAACATTTAGTAATCACATTACAGGAGAAGCATATCACAACAAGAAAACACACAACAAAGCTACCATGAAGGACAAGTTGATCAAGCATGTTGCCTACTTTCCCCATCTCATTGTATATCATTTAGGGTAGGTGGGTAACTCGCAAGAGGGACTATATCTAATATAGTAGGAATGATAGCCAGTTCCAAAGAAGCATCCTCTTGAGAATCACTATGTTCGATACTAGGTGTAAGAGTTAATTGATATGAAAGCATATTCGGCAAATCAATGTCAATGTCAATAGTCTCATATTCATCAGTAACATTATCAGTATCATCAAGAGTATCTTTGTCATCCAAATTAATCAAAATAGGATCTAAGATATGAATAGAATCATCATAATCATGCATGTGAACATCATTATTAGCAACAACATTATGCATAGGTGTATCAGCATAAAGTACAGATCTTTTAGCTTTAGCATGAGCATGATGCTTTTTACGATGTTCATTAGCAGATCAATTACATTTTGATTTATTTGAAATAGGTTGAGAACTAGGAGGAACAATTGTAGGATCCTTCACAAGTTTTGTAGGAAGATCAATAGGATTGTCAACCATAGGAGGAGCAATCATAGGATCTTTGATAGATTTAGTAGGAGGAATTTGATTAATAGAACAAGAATCCATAGTTGAAGGAGGTATCGAAGGTGTAGGTAAAAGACCATGATTAAGATCTATAGGAGGTATGCTTAATTGAATAATCTTACGATGCTTATAGGCTTGATATGATTGAAACAAATTATCAAGGTGAGGAGGACATGAATTAGGTAATGAAGGCCAAAAGAAATCCAAAGCAGCACAATCTCTAGGCCTAGAAGGTCAATATAGACTATGATTGATCATCTTCACTTCACCATCATGAATGAACTTAAGACACTTATGTATAGGTGAAGCAACAACATGCATCATAATTAACCAAGGCAAACCTAGCTTAACTTGAAATTGATCAGAAGTAGGAACCACAACAAAGGTAGTGTTCACAAGTTTTCCAAAAAGTTCAACCAGTAAAGTAATAGAACCAAATGAGGGATAAAGAAAACCATTAGAAGTTTGAATCCACACATCTAATGTATCATAGAAGTTTCGTTGTAAGCTTTTCATAAAAAGATTTTCTTTAGTGATAACATTGACTAAGGAGGTAGGATCAACAAGACAACCACGAGTAGGTATCTCAGCAACCCTAGAAGCAATGTAAAGGGGACCATCAAGAGCCTTAATAATATTAGAATCATCAAAGGTAATCAAAATTTCCTGAGGTCTTTTATCCTTAAATTGTTGTCGAGGTTTAGGTTGAGGTTTTACTTTAGGTTTAGGTTTAACTAGAGATTGAGATTGAACTTGAGGTGAAGGTTGAGGTGGAGATATAGACTTAGCAACATGATCCATTTGATTAATGACATGATTAAGATCATCCATCTTTGAATCATATACAATTTCCATAGAAAATGGTTGAGCAAGAGTATTAGTATCATGCGTAGGTAAAGGATTCATATAGATTTGAAGGTTCTGATTAGGAGGAGAGACAGATTGATTCCCACTACTATCTAGATTATCAACAGATAAAGCTTTAGCATGAATGAGATCTTGGACCTTATGTTTTAAAGAATAACATCTCTTAGTATCATGGCCATTCTAACGATGATATTGACAAAAAGCATTTTGATCAAAAGATTTAGATGCAATCGTAGTAGGTAAAAGAGGTCAAATAGGAGGTAAAGTAATCACATTAGCAGCTAACAACCTATTCATAATATCATGTAAAGTTTTAGAAAGAGGAGTAAACATACGAATTAATCAAAAAGTAGTGGATGTAGAAGTGGCATTATGAGATGCAACAACAACTTGATCAGTAACTACATTCCCTTGTTTATTTATCTTGACATAATTATTGAATTTTTGAAACTTATTTGGATTAGGAGGAGCATCACTCTTATCAACTGGAACAGGAGCCATTGGAGTGTTTCTCTCAAACTGACTCACTTGTAATTGATAATGATGAAGCACTACACAAAGTTGTTGAAAAGAGGTAAATTCAGTAAGTAAAATCTTATCTCTAATATCCTTTTGCAAATTTGAAATAAACATGCGTTGAATATGAATATCAGGAACATGATAAAAAATCTGAGCATGCAAATGCTTAAATCTACCAATAAATTCAGTCAATTTTTCTTTAGCACTTTGTTTACAATGCATTAAATCTGTCAAAGACACTTGTGGGCCAATATTGTTTTGAAATTGTTGAATAAAGGAATTAGCAAGTTGTGGAAAGAATCAATTGAATAAGGAGGCAAGGAACAATACCACTCTAAGGCCTTGTCATGAAAGGTTTGAGCAAACAGTTTGGCTAAAATTGTATGGTCATGAGCATAATCACTGCAAAGGATTTGGAATGTTTTAACATGATGAACAAGATCTCCTTTTCCATTATAGTTCTCAAGATGAGGCATATCGACTTGCTGAGTAACAGGAGTTCAGATATATCCTGGGACAAGGGACTTCCCATGTCACATGTAGGAATACTAAACTTGTTTTGAGTTAAGGAAGCAAGTTGTTGTTGTAAGGATGATACGGTTTGAGCCAAACTGATGATGGTGGAATCAGTAGAAGAAATAGGAGGAGTAGCAACATTAGACACACTAGGTAAAGTGTAAGAAGTTGTAGGAATATAAGACACAATTGGAGGAACACTAGGAATTATAGTTAGAAGTGGAGTGGAATAAGTGAAAGGGACACTATGATATGAAGGTTGTGATGTAGGAAGGAACACAGGAGGAAAAATCATAGGAAGAGTATAGATAGGAATACTAGGTAAAGGATTAGAAGGAGGTTCAACACTAGTGATAGGAGCAGTGAAACCTAAATCTTGAGCCTCTTGAGTTAAAGGTTTAACATTGGAATGCACAAGATGAGTAATACCATGCAAGAGGTTAACACCTTGATCACTATCATGAAGAACTTTCTTAAGAGCCTCTATAGCTTGAATAGAATCTTGACCATGGTTTTCTTGAAGAAGCCAATTATCCATTTTATCAAGTTCAGTGGAAAGTTTTTAGACTTGTTCAGGAGGAACCCTTAAAGCACTATCCTCATCATGAGATGAGCGAGAAGAGTTATGCTCCATATTAGGATTAGAATCATGAAGAATCAAGTTATCATCAGGGATCCTAAGGAAAGGAGAAGATTTAGGCTCAAATGTACCCATGAGTCTATGACTTCTTCTAACCAGAATGTTATAAGTAGGACTAGTGGTAGTAAAGCTCACAAACCAATATAATGCCAATGAACTAAACTAAGAACACATAAAGGATGAATATGAAATATAATTAGCATACAAGATCAATCACAAAGGACAAATCTAATACTAACAAGATAAAAGAAAATCTAACACCAAAAAGAAAGAGAGTAAGCTAGTCGGGTTCACCAAAATGAAAAGTTGTGATTTGGAATCATCACTATTTGTGTGTGTGTGGGGAAAATGTAAGATTCACTCCTAAATCCAAATTCCCAAAGGAGAGATCCAATTTGATCAACCAAGAGGTTAATACACAATTGAATCAATCTATGAAGAATATGAAAATGAGAGAGAAACCCTATACTTGCCTATAGTTGGATTAAGCTTGAAATCTAAAATAATTGAATTGAAAATACTAAACTTGAATTAGGGTAGATCTAGAAAATTCTAAATTCTAGCTTCTGTATGAAATTTTTGATTATTCTGTCACCTAGTCTGAACTGGAAATGTCAAGGTGGACAAAACCCATAAATCTTTTCTCCAAATTCACACAGGTCGACTTTGACCTTTTAAAAGGTCAAAGACCACATTATTTATTTGAAGTCCGATTTTGATTCTATTTGTAGATCTTGAAAGATTTCAAAAAAGGGTATTTGAATTCATTCTTAGATTTGAGATTTCACACCTGTACCTAGAAGAAAATGGGGGGTTTTTGGTTGTATGGGGGGTTTGCCTTAGTCAAACCCCAATTTAGGAATTAACCTTGAAATTGAATTGAAATATATGGTGCATAAACAAAGTAATTGAAACAAATCACCTCGCTTATGTTGAAGTCCTTGTAGAGGATTCAAATCCTCAAATCCACAAGTAAAAATGCTTCAATGAATGTAGGATGTCTCCAATCAATGGTATTTTGATCTTCAACACTAATCTTGATTTGATCTTTGCATATGAAAAGGTTTGAATGAATGGAGAAGGATGGATCTTCAAGGGGGCTCCAAGGAGAGTGAATCCTTCAATAGCTAACAATGGAACTCCTTGATGGATGAAGGCTTGAACACTTGAATGCTTGAAGACTTTCTTGCATTTGAGAACTTGAGAGCTTGATTGCTTGAGATGAGATGTAAACTTGATGTTTGAGTGATGTGAAAATGAGAGAGGAAGGCCTCCTTTTATAGTGATCTAGGGTACACTCCTCTAGATGGGCCACCTTGAAGAATTAAATCCCAATTAGGTCCTCACCTTTAGAAAATATACCTTGATTAAATACCATTAAAGGATTTACCGTTTCGAAGCCCAAAACAGCCGACCTGAAAGCAGGAAATAATTATCCTAAAAGATAAATTACTTGCAAATGAAACTTTGAAATCCTGCCAGGAAGAGGTCAAGGTTGAGGTCAGCCCTGACCTAGTCAGGGTCGAGGTCAACCCTAACCTAGTCAAGGTCAAGATTGACTTTGACCTCAAACCCTAACTTTGCCAAATTCTACAACAAGAGTTCCAGGGGTGCCAGAAACTTAGAAATTGATGTCTGAATAGGACCTAGTGTCTGGAATAGATAGAAAATCCTTGAAATGATGTGATGAAGGACTAGGAGGTCTCATTTCTAAATCCTACCTAGAAAATGGAGTCATGGAAGATGGAAAATCAGGAAAGTCCTTAAGACCTTAACCATAATTTCACCTAGAATGAAGAAATCAAGTGCGGAGAAGAAGTGGAAAGTGGGGAGAAAGCCAAATACATGCAAAGACCCAATCAAGGTGCTTAACATGACTGCAAACCACTTACTCAGATGGCTAATTGCTCTTAACATGGAAGTGCTTCCATTTTAAGATGATACAATTCCTTACAATGTGTCCATGGTTTTTATATGAAAAACAAGTGCATTCTACTTGCTTGTGCTCATTCTTAGGTGGTCAACCAATATCTTTGGTTTGATATTCAATCTTTCTAGCATCAGTAGAGTCCTTTTGTGAATCCTTTCTTGCTTGCATATTGTCAATCTGATTTTGTGCTTCATTGTATCCAATACAACTGGTGTCTCTGTTGGCTCTTCTTGCATACAACTGAGATTCTACCAAATCTAAACTAGTGTGTAATTGGTCAATACGATTCTTTTCTTCTTTTAATTTAGACTCCAAGCTTTCTTTTCTATTTCTTAGCTCCAAGATTTCCATGTTAGCTTGCCTTAGTTCTTCATTTAGATGAAGGTTCTCTTTGATTTGTTCATCATAGACTTTCTGATTATTAGTTAGCTTATCATCAAACTCTTCAAGTTGTTCTTTTAAGGATTTATTTTCATCATCTAGCTTCTTGACCATTGTCCCTAGATCACTGGTAGAGCATTCTTTCAAATCTTTCCTTAGCTTTTTGATGACTAATTGAGCATCACTAAGTTTATCCTTTAGTTCTTCAGATTCTCTTTCTAACTTGTCCAGGTCTTCAAGAGAAGCTTTAAGATTTCTTTTTAGATGTTTCATTTCATCTTTGTCCATTAACTCCTCAAGTGGTTAAACTTCTATGCTGAGGACCATAGCTCTAATACCAATTGTTAGGAATGGGAACACTAAGAGGGGGGGTGAATCAATGTTCACTATATTTTAACTTTTCACTTTAATCTTTATGATAAACTTAAATGCTTAAGCACTGAAATAAACATTCACATAAACATGAAACATGAAATCAACACATGACACCAATATGATTATGGGGAAACCCAAATAGGTAAAAACCCTGGTGGGAATTGACACCAACTAATATTTTGCACTAGTGTTTTGTGATCCTTGTTAGAAGATCCTTTATCCTATTAGGAGTAGCTTTACAATGCTTTATATATGTAAAGTAGACCTTGTTAAAGGTTAGACCCTATTAGGAGTCTTTTACAATTGTCCCTGTTAGGGGAGAGGACACATTATCCAAGAGCTCACTACTCAAGTGGTGAAGGCTACAACCTTCTGATCTCAGATACACACTATATCTGCAAGATGAACTATCACTGTGACACTACTTGTCAGATTAGTTCCTTTGATGCACTGATGCTTTGACCTCTAGCAAAGCTCTAATACATCTTCTAGTGTCTTTGCACACTTCTTCTATGCTTATTATAGCTCTATCTCAACTTCCATACTAAATACAATGGGCACACCTTATATTGATATGCTCATACAAAATACACAATTAGGTCAGCCCTATAACTAATTACAAACAATGCTTCCAAATGAATTGGCTTAAGAGTGATTACAATTATACATATAAATATGTTGTTAACCTAAATACAATGGGTGCATAGCCTTTACAATATTACATTATAACCATAAACCAAAATACTAATTGTCGTCTCCATGCTCTGTTCTCTACTGGCATACACTGGCTATGCAACTTCAACTAACTATAACTTTCTCATCCTTGCACATTTGATCATGCGCTCAGAGACTAAGCAATAATATAGTCTAACCAACTTAACTTCTAGGGTGCATACCATAATTCATTTGTACACATGTGTGTTGATGCTCTGAGCTATAGGAACTCTATATACTATCCAGTCTTCAACACTTAACCAAATTTTGATCTTTACATCAAGTGCCCCGACTCCAAACTGCTATATGACTTTGTTTCCATAATGAAAACTCTATATCTAGTCATATACTTCATTATAGACAACTTTCCTACACATTCCCTGCAAATGGTATCAATTGGTTTTGCTATGCTAGGTATATTTCTTACTGTCTTAACATTACTGATCTTTACTATGTTATCAAAATTGATATGACATAGTCTTTTATGCCACAACCAACTATCATCTACTTTAGCAACAAAAAAAATTGCTTCTGGATTAAGCTGAAAAACATTACCTTTGGTCTTTGATACTGATGCAATAATTTATCCTTCTTTGTTGTTAACGATGGGCTTGTTTCCATTGAATTCCAATCTGTAACCTTTTTCAAGTAACTTCCCAACACTTAGTAGGTTATGTTTCAAACCATCAACATAAATAACATCATCAATAGTATTCTTTCCATCCAAGGTGATGGCTCCTCTACCAATGATAGGTTTGGGGGTGTTATCTCCAAATCTAACCATGCCTCCTTTGTATCTATCCAAATGAACAAATTTATCTTTGTCTCCTATCATGTGATGTGAGAAACCACTATCAATGATCCAATCTTTCTTGATGTCATCTTGTAAAATTGGAGCTAATTCTTGTGAGTCCTTTTCATCTTTAAGAGCAATGAATCCAATTTATTCTTCTATTGATTCTTCATTTGATACTCCATCTCCAGAATAATAGCATTCCTTTGTATACTTAGGCTTGTAGTTATTCTAGTATGTTTTAACTCTTGTAGGACACTTAGATGCAAAATTACCAATCTTATTACATGAAAAGCATTTAAGTGGAAATTGACCTTCATATTTCCCTTTTCCTTTCTTTTCTCTTTTAGTAATCATAGCAATGAAATCATCTAGTGTTTTCTCTTCATCATCATCATCATAAAAATTACCAGAGGTATTTACAAATTTCTTACCATGGACTGATTCTTTGAAGGTTGTTTCACTTTTAGGTTCTATCTTCAATCTTGAAATCTCAAAAGCTGAAATTTTGTTGATCAAGGTCTCTCTTTTAAAATTTGATGTAAGCTACATTGTCTCATCAAGTATTTTTATCTTGTTTTCATACTTTGCTATGATAGTGGTCATCAATTTATCCATAATGTCTTCTTCCAAGATCTCTCAACCATTGTTCCTGATTACTGCAACCACTTCATTAATCCTTTGGTTGTAAGCTCTGATGTTCTCTTTAGGTAGCATCTCTAATGCATTATATCTTTTCTTCCAAGTTTTTCTACGTGCATCTTTTTCTTGTTTATCTCCTTCAAACATGTCTTCTAGGTGCTTCCATATCTTGTAGGCTATGTCAATTTTCTTTATCTCTAAAAACTCACTATCAGATAGGGCACTGATAAGGGCTTCTTTTTCTATTGCATTCTGATGGAACAAATCCTTCTACTTGCATTTAGCATCATCCTTTGCAAGATCTACTAGAGAGGGGATCTCAACTTCCATGATAGCCACTTCAAAAACTTCAAAATCAATGCACTACAAATGTGTCATCATCTTGTTCTTCCAATCAAGATAATTCTCTCCATCAAACTTAGGAGTATATTTTCTAAAGAATTCCATCTGATCAACCTCAAGCTATTAAAATTTATTTTTGAGGCACTTGGCTCTAATATCAATTGTTAGGAATAGTCCCAAGAGATAACTAAGAGAGGGGGGGGTGAATCTTTTATCTACTAGTTTCAATTCTTTATCCAATTAAGTATACTTAAGAATTAAGCATAAACACAATGAAAGAACACTTGAACACAACACCAATATTTTGGTAATGGGGAAACCCAAATAGTTAAAAATCTTGGTGGGAATTGACACCCAATAATAATCTACATTAGTGTTTTATGATCCTTGTTAGAAGACCCTTAACCCTGTAAGGAGTTGCTTTACAATATACTTAATATAGTGACTTGGTCAAGGGTCTTACCCTATTAGGAGTCTTCTAAAAAATTAACCCTGTTAGTGGTGAGGATGCACTGTCTGAGAGCACACTACTCAAAGGGGTGAAGGCTACAACCTTCTAAATAAAAAATACATGCTATATTTGGATCATGGTGAACTACACTTTGACCTACTATCTAGATCAATTCCAATATATAGCACAAACACTTTACTTGGTCACATAGAGCTTCTGTTGATGGCTCAACACTTCACACACTCTGCTCTGTTCTTCACAATCAACTCTAAACCATACCAAGCAATCAGAAATGACTACCTATAAATATCTTTCCTCCAAATGATATAATCAAGTCAAACTATTAGAACCACCTTAAAATCATATTAGAGAAACCATAACATACTCTAATAATAATTTTGTTGGCTCTACTAAGCACGCAACACATTCTGGGACCTATCCAATATTAACAATTGTAGATGCATGCTACACACTGTCAGCTCTACCAAAGTAACTAGAAATTTCTCCTCAAGCTGAATTACATCATGCACTCTTAGGAGAAAATTACTAAATATTCTCCAAGAAATAATCCAAGGGTGCATACCAAAATGATAGGTGCACCTCCTGAGACAATATAATCTATGTCAGATCTCCTGAATAAACACAAGAAACTTCTACTCCTGAATAGCAACTGCATAACTATACTTCTATTGATCATCAGACTCTGCATCCAAGAATGTAACATCACTAACATGTCTCCATCACATATCCAAATGTGGAAGGCTCTATGATAACTATATGGACAATCATTCACCTAACATTGCCTGTAACTCTGTTAGAAACATTGCTGACATAAGCTGCTATATAACTGTATGTACTAATAGTTAACCTTTGCATCCATGATATCATGATGATCACATGTCCATGTTGTATATACCATAAGCATACTACATATTTCTTCCATGCATGTTACTTACCATATGTTGTCATCAATGACAAACATATAGTCAGCACTAGCTTGCTAGAAAATCTCCAACAATCTCCCCCTTTGGCATTGATGGTAACATATGGAATGAAAAACACCATCAACCTAAATGAACATTTCTTTTATTAAATTCTCTATTTCCTCTTCAAAACTCCCCCAAGGATGAATCCTCTTTCTGCTGAAATATTCTTCAAC
The DNA here is from genome assembly GCA_027943335.1 of Chamaecyparis obtusa. Classification (NCBI taxonomy): domain Eukaryota; kingdom Viridiplantae; phylum Streptophyta; class Pinopsida; order Cupressales; family Cupressaceae; genus Chamaecyparis; species Chamaecyparis obtusa. The sequence continues at coordinate 659,267 of BSBK01001197.1, forward strand.
ATTCTCCATTTCCTCAACTAAACTACTTCCATAACTGAATACTACCCCACCTTAGTATATTACACCTTCTTTTAGTTATATTTTTTATGACTATATTACTCCCCCTTTGACATCAATGGAAAAGGGAACCAAATAGTTTAAGCATTGGTACTACTCCTGAGGTAGAGTATTCAACCATCCATCAATCCTTGAGGACTGATGCCCTTTCTTCTTTCTTCTAAGCAGAATCAAGGAAGGGAATTACTCCCAACTTCTCCCTGAGATACTCAAAAGTATCCTTCGGCAAGGGCTTTGTGAATATGTTTTCTAGCTGATCTTTAGTAATCACATAGACCATCTTAACTTCTTTCTCTACTACTTTCTCTCTTAGGAGGTGATACTTTATCTTAATGTGTTTTTTCTTTGCATGCATCAAACGGTTCTTTGACATATTGATAGTGCTAGTGTTATCACAATGTATAACAATAGGATAGTCAATCTGAATTCCAAAATCCTTTATCATTTTCCTAATCCAAAAAATTATAGAACAATTCAGGGCTACTGCAACATACTCCACTTATGTTGTTGATTGAGAGATACAATTTTTCTTCTTGCTTGTCCAAGTGACAAGTCTATCACCAAGAAACACTGCTCCTCCTAATGTACTCTGTCTATCATCAACGCATCCTGTATAATTTGCATCAGTATACACATGAAGCTCAACATTTTCTAATGTGGGATACCATAGACCATAATCTATAGTGCCTTGCAAGTATCTAAATATTCTTTTTACTGCCATGAGGTGACTTTTTTTAGACTCTTCTAGAAATCCTCTAACTATCCCAACTGCATTGGAAATATCAGGTCTAGTTTGAGTAAGATAAATTAGTTTTTCAATCATAGACTTGTACAATGTTATATCTACTACAAGTGAGTCATCTTATTTTGTAAGCTTGCATCGACTTATCATAGGTGTCCCTACTAGTTTGCAATCATCCATCTTCAATTTCTCTAATATCTCCTTCACATACTTGGATTGATTAATGAAAATACATTTCTCTGTCTGCTGCACATTCAATCCCAAAAAGTATTTGATAGGTCCAATCATGCTCATCTCAATTTTCTTTGCATCTCTTTAGCAAATTCAACACTAAGTTTTTCATTACCTCCAAAGATAATATCATCAACAAATATAGCTACAAGTAGTAAACCTTTAGATGTCTCTCTTATGAACAGATTACAATCTACTACTCCTTTCTTGAGTCCAATCTTTGTTAGATATCCATCCGGTCTCTCATACCAAGCTCTAGGGGCTCTCTTAAGTCCATAGAGGGCCTTCTTCAATCTACATACCATGTCAGGTCTGTCTAATAAGGTGAATCTTTATGGTTGCTCAATGTATACTTCTTTTAATTCTCCATTCAAGAATGCTAACTTGACATCCATCTGATAGACTTTGAAGTTTTTGACTATTGCATAAGCTAGAAACAACTTAATATGTTCTAATCTTCTCACAAGTGCAAATGTGTCTGAATAATCAATGCCTTCTCTCTGCGCATATCCCTTACATAGTAACCTTGCTTTACTTCTTACTACTATACCATCTTCATTCATCTTGTTTCTGAATATCTATTTTGTTCCAATCACATTCTTATCACTTGGTCTTGGGACTAGTTCCCTAGTATCATTCTTGATAATATGATCTAGTTCCTCTTTCATAGCATCATGCCAATCTGAATTATTACATGCATCATCAACACTTAAAGGTTCAATCTGAGATAGTAAACATACCACTTCATTGCTTGTTGAATTCTATTTTTTTTAATCTTGTTGTGACTTTGCTACTTTGATCTCCAATGATGTCATCCTTAGAGTGATATCTAGATGTATATTTTGGAGCTTTAGGTGAAATTGACCCATCTTCCTTTTGAGTTTATTCTTAACTTTTTTCAGGGTCATTAAATAATACATTGATATTGTCAAACATCTCTTCAACAACTATCTTGCTAGTGGAAGGTCTGGGTTCTTCTTTAATCATAGGTGAGTAATCATGGTATCTTTCTAGAACCATAAACTTTTGATCAATCTTAACATGAGCACTTTCAATGATCTTCTTCAATATTAAATCAAAACATTTATAAGCATTTCTTTTAGTAGAGTAACCAATAAAAATACCTTCATCACTTCTTGCATCAAACTTGCCTACTGCTTCATCCCTCTTCATGTAGCACTTGCTTCCAAAGATTTAGAAGTATTTCACTGTGGGAACATTACCAAACCATAGCTCATAAGGTGTCTTGTTTGCAACAGGCCTTAATTGTATTATATTAATTGTATAGATTGTTGTATTGACCACATCTCTCCAATAGGTGTGTGCAACTTTTCCTTCAATCATGATGGTGCACGCTATATCAAGGCTAATCATGTTGCTTCCCTCTGCAATCCCATTTTGCTAAGGGGTTCTAGGTGCACTTAACTATCTTTTTATGCCATGTTCCTCACAGTACTCATAGAATCTGTTAGAGGTGAATTCTCATCCTTTATTCGATCTTAGACACTTTATCTTTTGTCTAGATTCATTATCAACCTTAGCTTTGAATATTTTGAACTTCTCAAATGCTTCTGACTTATCTTTCAAGAATGCCACCCACATCATTCTAGAATACTCATCTACAAACAAAATGAAATACCTTTCACCATAGTAAGATCTTGTTTGAGTTAGTCCACATAGGTCTATATGAATCAGATCTAATTTGTTCTTTGTTGAATTATGCTTTCTCCCAAATGAACTCCTTACATGCTTTCCCACTACACATTCTCTGCAGATGGTATCAACTAGCTTTGCTATGCTAGGTAGGTCTCTTACTTCCTTAACATTACTGATCTTTACTCTGTTATCAAAATTGATATGACATAGTATTTTGTGCCATAGCCAACTATTAGCTACTTTAGCAACAAAACAACTTTCTTCTGGATTAAGCTAAAAAAATTACCTTTGGTCTTTGATCCCGATGCAATCATTTCTCCTTGTTTTTTGTTAATGATGCATGCTTTTCCATTAAATTCCAATCTATAACCTCTTTCAAATAACTTCCCAACACTTAGTAGGTTATGTTTCAAACCATCAACATAAAGAACATCATAAGTAGTATTCTTTCCATCCAAGGTGATGGCTCCTCTACCAATGATAGGTTTGGGGGTGTTATCTCCAAATCTAACCATGCCTCCTTTGTATCTATCCAAATGAACAAATCTATCTTTGTCTCCTGTCATGTGATGTGAGAAACCACTATCAATGATCCAATCTATTCTGATGTCATCTTGTGAAATTAGAGCTAATTCTTGTGACTCTGTTTCATCTTTAAGAGCAATGAATCCAATTTCTTCTTCTATTAATTCTTCATCTGATACTCCATCTCCAGCATAATAGCATTCCTTTGTATACTTAGGTTGTAGTTATTATGGTATCCTTTAACTCTTGTAGGACACTTAGATTCAAAATGACCAATCTTATTACATGAAAAGCATTTAAATGGAAATTTACCTTCATATTTCCCTTTTCCTTTATTTTCTTTTTTAGCAATCATAGCAATGAAATAATCTAGTGTTTTCTCTTCATCATCATCATCAAAATTACTAGAGGTGTTTGGAGATTTCTTACCATGGACTGATGCTTTGAAGGTCATTTCACTTTTAGGTTTTGTCTTCAATCTTGAAATCTCAAAAGCTAAAATTTTGTTGTGAGAGTGGTCATCAATTTATCCATAATGTCTTCTTCTGAGATCTCTCCACCATTGTTCCTGATTCCTGCAATTGCTTCATTAATCCTTTGGTGATAAGCTCTAATGTTCTCCTTAGGTAGCATCTCTAATACATTGTATCTTTTCTTCCACATTTTTTCTACGCGCATCTTTTTCTTGTTTATCTCCTTCAAACATGTCTTCTAGGTGCTGCCATATCTTGTAGGCTGTGTCAATTTTCTTTATCTCTGAAAACTCAATATCAGATAGGGCAATGATAAGGGCTTGTTTTTCTATTGCATTTTGATGGAACAAATCCTTCTTCTTTCATGTAGCATCATCCTTTGCAAGATCTACTAGAGAGGCGATCTCAACTTCCTTAATAGCCACTTCAAAAACTTCAAAAGCAATGCACTGTAAATGTGTCAACATCTTGTTCTTCCAATCAAGATAATTCTCTCCATCAAACTTAGGACTGTCTTTTCTAAAGAATTCCATTTGATCACCCTCAAGCTATTAAACTTTAGCTCCGAGGCACTTGGATTTGATACCAATTATTAGGAATAGTCCCAAGAGATAACTAAGAGGGGGGGGTTGAATTAGTTATCTACTAGTTTCAATTCTTTATCCAGTTAAGTATAGTTAAGCATTAAGCATAAACACAATGAAAGAAAACTTGAACAAAACACCAATATTTTGGTTACGGGGAAACCCAAATAGGTAAAAACCCTGGTGGGAATTAACACCCACTAATAATCTGCACTAGTGTTTTATGAACCTTCTTAGAAGATCCTTAACCATGTTGGGAGTTTATTTACAATAGATTTAGTATAGTGACCTAGTGAAGGGTTGAACCCTATTAGGAATCTTTTAAAATTAACCCTATTAGGGGTGAGGACGCATTGTCCAAGAGCATTTTTCTCAAAGGGGTGAAGGCTACAACCTTCTGAATAATAGATACACACTATATCTAGATCTTGGTGAACTGTGCTTTGACCTACTATCTGGATTAGTTCCAATGTATAGAAAAAACACTTTACTTGGTCACATAGACCTTTTGTTCATGGCTCAACACTTCGCACACTCTGCTCTATTCTTCACAATCAACTCTAAACCATACTTAGCAATCACAAATGACTACCTATAAATATCTTTCCTCCAAATGATATAATCAAGTCAGCCTATTAGAACCACCTTGAAATCATATTAGAGAAACCATAACATACTCTAATAATAATTTTGTCACCTCTACTAAGCACGCAATACATTTTGGGACTTGTCCAATACTAACAATTGTAGATGCACACTACACACCATCGGCTCTACCAAAGTAACTGTAACTTTCTCCTCAAGATGAATTACATCATGCACTCTTAACCAAAAATTACTAAATATTCTCCAAGCACTAATCCAAGGGCACATACCAAAATTATTGACGCAACTCCTGAGCCAATATAATCTCTTTTAGCTCTCCTAAATAAACACAGGAAACTGCTACTACTGAATATCAACTACATAACTATACTTCTACTAATTATCATACTTTACATCCATGAATGTAACATCACTAACATGTCTCCAGCACATATCCAAATGTGCAAGGCTCTATGATAAATTTATGAACAATCATTCATTGAACACTTCCAGTAACTCTGTCAGGAACACTGTTGACACAAGCTGCTATATAACTATCTATACTAATAGTTAACCTTTTTGTCCATGATATCATGTTGATCACATGTCTATTATGTATATACCATAATCTTACTTCATAAGTCTTCTATGCATGCTACTTACCATATGTTGTCATCAATGAAAAACATACAGTCAACACTAGCTTGCTAGAAAATCTCCAACAATCCAACCACTTTGTTCTATCTAGAGTAACAAGTTCTATACAAAATTTCCAAGCTTCACCAAAATCAGGATCTTCTAGATACAAACTCTTGAGTTCCTTGAACCCAAAAACCTCAATCTGCATTTCTGTTAGCAAAATTTGTCTCTTGCTAAGCGCATCTATAACTCTATTAGACTTTCCACTCTTGTGATTCAAAATAAATGTGTAACTTTGTAAAAAATCAACCCTTTTCAAGTATACAAAAAAAACTCTTTAGGAAGAAAATAGTGTCTCCCTTTCTTTAATGTGTGAAGTATAGCATAAAATTCCCAATCATAAACATAATATTTCCTCTTTTCATCATTTAACTTCTCACTGACATAAGCAACGGGTTTACCTTCTGACTCAAAAAAACTCCTATTGTAGTACTACTAGCATCACAGTCTACTTGGAACACCTTATTAAAATCTTGAAGTGATAAAAAAAGGTTGTTCCTTAAATTTTTGTTTCAACAGCTTAAACTCTTATCTTCCCCTGTAGTCCACTTAAACTCTTTCCTATCTCCTCACATTGTTTCAATTAAGGGTCCACAAATACTGCTAAAACTCATGATAAAATTTCTATAAAAGCTATCCAAACCATGAAAAGATCTTTCCTCAGTAGCACTCCTTGGAGTAGGCCATTCGAGGATAGCCTTCACTTTCTCTGGGTCCATTTTTAGACCTTCTGCTAAAACTAAAAATCCCTGATACACTAACTCCTTAAAAAAATGGACTTCTTCAAATTAATCTACAATTTCTCCTCTCAGCTTCTCAAACACCCTATGAATATGGATCATATGGTCCTCCAATGGCTTACTAAAGATCAAAATATCATCTAGGTAAATAATGAAAAACTTACTTAGAAATTCTTTTAGAACCTCATTCATGAGCCACATGAAAGTACTCGGTGCATTATTTAGCCCAAAAGGAATGACTAACCATTCATACAATTCTTCCTTTGTCTTGAAAGAATTATTCCATTCATCTCCTTCTTTGATCTAAATCTGATGATATCCACTCTTTAGATCTATCTTTCAAAAATACATAGCTAGACTCAAACAGTCCATAATATCATCCATCCTCGACAATGGAAACCTATACTTGATTAAGATTGTGTTTATAGTCGTGGAATCTATACACATCCTCCATTATCCATTCTTCTTTGGTGCTAATACTTCTGGTATAGCATAGAGACTCAGACTCTCTTGAATCAACCCCTTCTACAACAACTCATGTACTTGTCTATTCAATTGTTCACTTTTTGTTTGTGTCATTTTGTGTGTTTCCTTATTTGACAAACTGGCTGCTGGGATCAAGTCCATCTGATGATTGATCTTCCTTACTGGTGGTAATCCATCAGGCACATTATCAGATACAATATCTTAAAACTCATTCAAAAATCCTATAGCTTCTACACATACATCTTCTACTTCCTCTTTACCAAATTTTGGAATTAAAGAAAAACACATATGCTCATTCTTCATACCCTCTAGGAAGTTTCTTCCATCAGTAAAAATTATTCTTGCATTACCACATACCTTTCATTTTGTTTCTTTCAATGGCTTTAGCTTATGTCGCAATACATCCTTTGTCAGGGAATAGGTATTCACATGACCACCATGTACAAAAAACCTAACAAACCACCATGGTCTACCCAATAGCATATGACATGCATCCACATGTATAATATCACATAGTACCTCATCATGGTATTAGACAATCTTGAACTTTACTAGGCACTATTCACTAACCATGACCTTGTGGTCATCCTGGACCTAGGAAATCTAATATGGATATGGGTGTTTCTACCTCTTAAGCTTTATCTTTGTGACCATCTCTTCTAAAACCAAATTTGTAGTGCTTCCACTATCGATAATCACATCACAACATTTATCCTTATAATTTCACCTAGTGTGAAACAAGCTCCTCCTTTTCTTAGGTTCATTCTCACCACTTAGTAGGAGTCTTCTGTTAATTAGTGTTGCTCCTCTTGCAACATCTTCACAAGGTTATGATATGGCATCTTCATCTACATGTGCAACCATATCCTGGTCTTTAGTTCTCCTATCTATCCTTCCTTTCCATTGAGGAAATTCATATGCCCTATGACCTTCTTCTCCATAGTGAAAACATGTTCCATGGAAGCCTCCCATTCCAGATCCTTGTCCTCTTCCTCATCCTCTCTGATCTCTATTATTTTGATCATTAAAATTATTAAAATTATTTCCTCTCTGATTTTGACTGCTAGTGGCCTCATGCTTCTTTTTCTGATCTTCATTTCAGCCTCCATAAGACCATCCACTAAATCTTCTGCCATGACCGCTTCCACTTTGTCAGCTCTCAAACTTCCTATTCAACTTTTCCTCTACTTTTTCAAATTCAACTCCTTCTGAATGCTCAGGCTCAACCCATTAAGGTAATGGCAAAATTTCTCCTTATCAAGTTCTGCATGGCCTATTCTTATGTTCTTATGAGGATTTGATAGAACTCCTCCATATACTCCTGAATAGATCTCCCTGCTTGCTTCAAACCTTGCCTTTTCTTTAGTAGATCAATCTCATAATCAATAAGAATGAACTGTCACTTAAATTTATCCACCATCCAATCCCATCTTGTGATTTTCTCCTTTCCTGTTCTATTTCACTCCAACTGAATCTCTTGCCACCAGATCTTTGCATGACCCTTCAGTCTAGCTTTCACGAACTTGACCCTATCAGGATCCTTGATATCTGCATAATCAAAATATTCTTCTAATTCATTGATCTACTCGATCAACTCCTCTGGGTTAAGATTTCATGAAAATGTAGGAACCTCAATCTTAGGTCTTTTCCCGATCTTGTAAATGACCCGAAAAATACTTTCTTCCTCTTGGTTTAGAATTTTTCCTTCTCCTTCTTGATCAAAATTTCCTCCTTCTTCAAATTCATCCACATTTTCATCTTTGACTGTAAGATTTATTCCTGTATAAATATCTTCTTGCAATGACCACACTTGTCTCTCGAGGGCTCTAAGCTTAGGTGTCACACCACTAGCTCTTTCATGATGTTCCCTTTGTGGAGGCATTTTTTCACTTTATTGTTGAAACCCTAAACCATGGTCCTAGTGCAAATTGCTTCACAATTGGTGATCTATCTACACACTCAAGAACTCCTACTTTGATACCACTTAATGAAGGGTGCTCCCCTTAATACCACAAACACATAGAATATATAGAGAAACAACAACAATTTGCAAGAACATAAAATGATCTTCTTATTATCTCCACAAGTGTGGAAATAAAAAATTTAGAATTACAATATACAAAGCCACATGGGTATTTTCCTTACAATATTTTGTACGAAAAAGTCTCGAATTCTTACCCAAAACTACCTAAAACTACCTAGACAACACTACGAGCCTTCCTTATATAGGAAATTTTCAACCGCCCGAGAAGTTTCCAGAAATTTAGCCATTAAGGTTGACCGCCTTGAGATTTTTTATTTTTTTTTACAATAGGGTCAGCTTAAAATAATTACAAATTTTATTTTTAGGTAGCCCAACTTCTAGAGGTCGTAACTTATTAACCATAGCTCCATTTTTCTATTATAACCACTTTTGGAAATGGCAGGACCATATCTATAGTGGCTAACTAATGCAAGCTCTAGTCAGTTAGTGGTCAATTGCAATTCAAAGCCTCTAAGGCATTCAAATTTGAGCTCAAAGATTTCATACCCAAAAACCTCAATAAACTCACCAATATAGATGATATAGAAATGAAATTCAACCGGTAGGCTGATATGACTAAGATGAACCTCCACTTATGAAATTAGAACATTTTGAGCTCGTATGACCAACTTACTAAAAATAGTAAGTTTCCATAAATAAAAGCTCTACACAAGATAGACCTCATTGAAAATAAACCATAATTATTTTTGGGTGATGCAAGATTGCTCTTACACCTAGGATGCTCTTGCATCAATCTCACAACACCACCATCAAATTCATTGAGTTTAATAAACTTACTTTTATCACCGGTCATGTGGTGTGAGAACCCATTGTTTATGATCTAGTCATCACTCTATCTAATATGTGAAACAAGTTCTTTTTCACCTTCTTTGTCTCCTATAGGATGATCTTTTATAGAAATAAAAAAAATTCCTTTTCATTATTGTCATCATATTCCTCATCTATCACACCTTTGAATCCACAACCATATACCATTGTTTCTTTGGCTTTCCTTTTTACTTCTTGTATTTGTCCTTATCCTTTTGTTATTCTCCGTTAGGGGACCTAGCAGTATTGTGACCAATCTTGTTACAAGAGAAATATTTTTAAGGCAATTTTCCTTTATACTTACTAGTTCCTCTATGTAACCTCCTTACTATCAATGCTTCCAATTCTCCTTTTATTTTCTCATTCTCCAAAATAGAATCTATATCCCTAGTGAAATTAGACAAGGTATTAGATTCAGTCATCAAATATTTATCTTTTCATGGAGGGACACTTACCATAGAAGCCTTGAAAGAAGTTTCAACCTTCATAATACTATTATCATAATTATTAAGCTCAAAATAAGTAAGCTTACCGATTATTCCATCAACAATGACTTTTTCAAATGTCCTTAGCTCATTAATTATTGAAACTCTAATGGAATAAGAAGGTAAAAAGGTTCTTATCATATTACTTACCACAACTTCTTCTTCCATGATATTACCTACACCTTTGATTGCACCAACAACATCTTTGATTCTTGCACCATACCAAGCTATGTTTTCTCCATCTACCATTTTCATGTCGTCATATTTTCTTATGAGACTTTGTTCTCTTTTCTTTTGCAAATGATTGTCACCTCCATAGACTTGTTCAAGTTTCTTCCAAATATCATAAGTTATTTTAAGTCCCTTTACATCAATATATTCATCATCAGAAAGGGTACTTACTATGGCTTATTGTGCTTGTGTGTTCTCTTGCTTTTCCTTCAACTGATTTTTAGTTAGGGTTACTTGAGGAAAAGTATACTGGGTTTCAACATGCCTCAAGTATTAATCACCCATACCTATTTTTTAGAACTCCATCATGTCTACCCATACCAGGTAGTTATCTTTTGTGAACCTGGGAGCCTCCTTTTTAAATATCTTATCAATCATATCTTTACCGCAAGAAGTTAAGGTTATTACCAAGACGACCTAGGCTCTGATACCAATTGTTAGAATAATCTTCCATAAGATTACTGAGAGGGGGGTGAATGACTAATATAAAAAGACACACAAATCTGATCTGATAAAACTTATCCTTCAAATCATTACCACATGCTTGCAATAAGTAACCTTTACATGAGAATTCACACAAATTCAACACATAACATGAGTATTTTTATTGTGGAAACCAAACTTGGGAAAAACCATAGTGGGGATGACACCTAATAAGAAAAATAACTCTTATGGAGTACACTTAGTGTTACAAGTAGTAGTTGTCATTGCACCAAAAGATCTACTTATTAATGTCTGATACAACCACTAGACTTATATAAGACATAGAAGGTGGTTAAGCCATGTCACAAATTTTGAGGGGAGCGCTGACTATTTTTCCAACAAGCTCCTCCTCAGCGTTACCTGATGGGATTCGAACCGATGACCAAGCTTTGATACCACTTGTTACAAGTAGCAGTTTCCATTGCACCAAAAGATCGACCTATTAATGCCCAATACAACCACTAGACTTATAGAAGACACAGAAGGCGGTTAAGCCATGTCACGAATCCTGAGGGGAGTGCTGACCATTTTTCCAACACTCAATTAAGAGCTTAGCCATGTTAAAATATTACAATAATTTTTGGTTAAGAACATACCCTGTCAAGAGCCACTCAGTTAAGCGATCTCTCTATTCCTGTTAGGAGATTTACCCTTTTAGGACAAGCCTTGTGAGAGGACTTCAAAAACTAGATAAAGTGTTACCCTATTAAAGGATTTTACAAAAATATCTATTAGGATCTACTTGATTAATGGATTTTGACCTGCTGCAATTGTTTGGGAACAACAAGAATAATGATATAAAAAATAGCACCAATGCCTTTCTTGTATAGATTGAATTAACTACAATTTTAAATTTTTCTTCTTCTTTTAGGAAATCAACTAATGGCTTGACCACACACTCCATTCACAATCTCCACACTTGTAAAATACAACTGACTGCAATATAAATACATATTTCACTAACTAGGTCGGCTAAGACCCAAATTACATTTTAATTTCATCATTACAAATACTTCCTACTTAATCCTTAAACCCTAAACATGTTACAAATAAACAATTATAATTTTAATCTCATGTTGGCCTCTAGATTCATCACACTTGATTTGACAAGGAAAAGTCAAACATATTACACTTCCCTAGGTTCATCCACCCCTTCATAAATTATTGATGAAATTGACCAATAAGAATCATACCTAAAATTCTACATCATTTTAGACATGTCATCACATAATCTAAGATACACAAACATCTTCACAAATTGATCTTCCATCACCGGTCAAGGATCTAACCAATGGTTCTTCAATGTTCTTTTCCTTCTTCACTATCTAAATTTAAGTATCTTGTAACTCTATCCACTAATCACCAATCTAGATGTGATTGAAACAAAAATCCAATAATGTCATCAAGATCACATAGCTCTGACTACAACACTTGATTCCATTCCCATGGGACATACTAGTAAAATATTTATTTTCTATTCCTTTATTGCTAAACCAATTCCCTATCTTCACAACACTGATTGTAACTTACATAAAAGTCATACTGAAATTACATACCAAAATGCCAAATTACATACCGAAATTCACAACATAAATGGAAAAACACATCATCAAGCTATCAACATACTCATCTCATCTGCATTAGTTATGACAACAAAAATAATTTAGTAGATATTTACTCCTTAACAAAGCTATGTCATTACATCAAATTGAATAGTTGTTCAAGACTAATCCATACTAAATAATCCTTCCAAAAATTATTATAGTGGTTTGCACAAGGGATGAAGGATATAGTGTTGATCCCTAATTTTTTTTGTCTATTAGTTTCTTACACTTAGTCATTCTCTAGGAAATGTTGGTCATTCATCACTACGATTGAGTCATCATGTATAGGCCATGTCATGTATATTGTAAAGTTATTGAGCATCAGTCACTGCCGAGTAAGACACTGGTTAGCAAGTACTTCAGTATTGGCCGAGTCAACTTTTGTAGACTTATGGAAAGATGTCAATGCCAAGAACTAGAGTATAAAGAATAGTGAATAACAAGTGCCAGAGATATCAAATGCTGAGAAAGCCAGAATTGACATATGCGTTTGTTATGGCACAAATAGTTAGGCAAACCATTTTGGCCAACATCCATATTTCATTTATTATTTGTTGAGGAAATCATAGAGTTAATTATACTCTAGCATTGTAATCATTAATCCCTATGTAACTCATGGAACTAATCAGAATTAGGGAAAGGTTAAGTGGAAAAAGGAAACAATCTAGATCGTAGATCTCAAATCTTGGAAGATGATTAATTATTTATATAAGATGAGATCTGAACCCTAAACATATAATGAGAGGAGTAAGAGTATGAAGGAGATCTCATACTTTTAGAGAAGAATAGAGTTCAGTGACCAAGAAGAATAGAACAGAGCAATGAATGATAGAACAAAGACATACTTGATAGAGGAGGTCAAATCTTTAGTGTAAGGAGAAGATTTGTAATCAGTTTCATAGTGCAAATTGAAGGATCAGGTACTAAGACATCCTAATAGGTGAATCTAAGTAAATCTCTTAATGGATTGGTTTTAACAGACCTTAGTAAATCTTTTAACTGAGTGCTTACTTAGTTGTAACTTTTCAAATCCTTTTACAAGGTAGATTGTATAAGTCTCAAAGCTCTTAAAAGGACAGACCCCTCACAAGGTAGATCATATTTTATGATCAAACTTGTAGCACTAATAGGAAAACTTTAATATTGCAGTAGTGAAGATTTGTCGGTGTCATCCCCATCCCAGTTTTACCTTTCAAGGGTTTCTAGGTAACCAAAATCATTGTGTTATGTTTATTTTCATGGATGATCATTATGATATTAGATCCATTATAGTGTAAAGTTCAATGCTTATACTTTACAAGTTTGTTTATGTCAAAATGAATCAATTGGTTGTTGTTTGATTCACCCCCCCTCTTAGTATCACACTTTACCAATATATTTCCAATAATTAGTATCATATCTTAGTCTCTTAAAGAAGTCTAACAACTTGTGAGATAAATTTCTTGAGATGGACGTTTATAAGTTGGGAAAGATTATAGAGAATTAGAAGATTGACATTCAGCTTGCACTACAACAACTTGAAGAAGCCAGAGGTGAACTGAAGAAATCTTTAAGTAGAAGAAGAGAAATAACTATTCAACAAAATGAAATATAATATCAAGAAGAGGATAGTACAAGACTATTGGATGGTGGAAACTCTGCTAAAAGTGATAAAGTCATAAAATAACTACTGGAGAAAAATAACATACTAAATGAGGACATAAAAAATCTGAAGAGAGAACTAGAAATTCAATCTGTAAGACTTTGTGAAGTTATAGAATAGAAAAAGAAAGCTGAAGAAGATAAGACAATGAATGAAGAAGACAAAAGACAAATATCAATGAGACTTGATGAGGGGACAAGTGATATGAAAAGATTGACAAATAATCAACTGGACATGGTAAATGAACTACTACTTGTTAATCAAGAATTGGGTAGAAAAGATGTGGAAATCAAAAATCTAAGATTAGAAAAAAATCAACTAAGGAATCAACTAAGATCTAAAAAGGAACTGAATGAAAGAATGAACAAGCCTAATGAAGCTATGAGATATTTTGAAGAGCTTTTAAGGTCACCTACAATATCTAGTGATACATCTTCACTTGGACATGATGAGCACTTATCATCCACTAAGGAAGGAGAATCATCAAAGAGTGGAGAGCAAAGGAATGCAAAGACATAGAAAAAAAAACCCACATGTCATCACTATGGAAAGATAGGACATACAACCAACATCTGTAGAAGAAAACATGGTAAGACTGATCCTAAACCAAAGTTCAATGGACATTGTTTTAACTGTAAAAAGCATGGACATCAGGCACATGAATTCAGGACAAAGTTTAGTAATCCACCTACTGTTAGGAATAGTCCCAACAGATAACTAAGAGGGGCGGGGGGGGGGGGGGGGGGGGTGAATCAGTTATCTCCAAGTTTCAATTCTTTGTCCAATTAAGTATACTTAAACATAAATCATAAACACAATGAATGAACACTTGAACACAACAAAATATTTTGGTTATGGGGAAACCCAAATAGGTAAAAAGTCCAGTGGGAATTGAAACTCACTAATATTCTGCACTACTGTATTATGATCTTTAATCATGTTAGGAGTTGCTTTACAATATATTTAGTATAGTAGACCTAGCCAAGGGTCAGATCCTATTAGGAGTCTTTTACAATAGTCCTTGTTAGGGGAGAGGATGCACTGTCCGAGAGCACACTACTCATGTTGGTAGTTCCCTTGTAGGACCAAAATTGAATCAATAGATGGGCTTGATTCTCAGGGTAGGCACTCAAGTTTGACAAGAAAATAGTCCAATTGATGAGGATAGAGAACATCCTCCTTCTTCTTTGAGCTCCACATCACTCAGGCAGGTATTGCCTTATCTGCACACTTAAGAAACCTCATGATAAACAAAAGGCCCGTAGATAGATTATTGTGGAATAGTCTTCAAACCCTTTAGGTATCCTATACCCCAATGAAACCAATTCTTATGCAACTAGCCCTATTTGCATAGGATGAATCTAAAGACTAGAGACCTATCCTAACAACATGAAAGGGAAAGGGTGGAAATGAAAGTAAATGATTTAAAGATGGCTGAAAGGACCCCTAAGATGCCCTAAGTCCCTCATAGACTAGTGCCTTGTCCAATGGGCCACAGAGTCAAATACCCTATTGCACTAGATAGCTATGAAACAAGAAGACAAAATACTCAATGTGTTGATGCCTAACATCAATCACACACCATGACCAAACCTCACTTTAACAACCCACTTGTGTATTCAAGTATGTTATTACCCATCCAAAGGATTTTAACCCTCCCCTTAGAAGAGACCTATAAATAGATAATACATTAACCAGCATCCACTAGAGGACAAGCATGACATATCTTTGACACCTCAGCTCATACATACATGAAAACTAATCCTAAACCAGTTATCTCTATGAAGACAACTCCACTTGCAAACACATGGGAAATGCAAATAGAAAAATCAAACACCCTTGATGTATGATTAATGAATTCAAGATTCAAATGGAGATAGCTTGGTAATAGTAAGAATATACCGAATCCTCATACATAAGACAAATCAATTACAATACATATCATATTCTCTGAACCAACAAAGGAAGAAAGAACACCCTATATGCAGAGAAGTAGAGAAAATCTATAGGAAAAGGACCCTTCATAGAACCAAAAAGGAACCCTCAAGAACCAGGATTTCAGAACCCTTGCAAAGTCAAAACTTCAACCATTTATACCACTAACTACCTTGGAATCCCAAAACAATTTAGGATATAATAAGCTTTAGACAGCTAGGGTTAGGGTTTCAACAACTAGACCAACCCTAATTACAACAAAAATTATTGCAGGGGTAGGAAACCAAGCAATCTCAGAGAAACAAATCCAAAAAGATCTGCAATCATGAAAATCTATGAGATCAGGATAGTGAACCAAGAAATTAGCCATAAAAACCACTCTATTTGGCCACCTGTAGCACAAAACCATCCCTCATAGTACAACAAAACATCCTACAGCAATCAAACAGGGCAACCTAGACCACACCGTGACCACCGATGCCATCAAAGAAATCAAATCTGGTCATGAAAGCAATAAATTTTGGTCCTTTTTGTCGCTAAGAAACCCTCAAAAATTTGAATTTGAGTAAAAATGGTCATTTCCAAGTGCCAGCAACAAATCGGTGGTTAATATTTGAATTCAGATCAATTTTAAGTCAAGATAGTTCAATCTCTCATTTTCATGATCTTTATGTCCTTAACTCAACTACCATCCTCGGGTTAACCTCTAGCGAACATGCGACAAGGTACTTTTTTATTCACAAAGTGAAAAACTTAACCTACGTTTAACCCTGTGAACTAGCGACCAAAAGAATTTAACTCATCCCAGCCACATGTGGCAAACTGGTGACTGAAGGCTTTTGTCAATTCGTAAAGAACTTTATCTATCTGCCAAATATTTTAGCGATTACACAAATACACACTCCCTGAATCACTAGCCTTTTTAGAGTACTTCCATTTTATTTTGCAAATGAGCGAAAAGCATTGAAAATTGTCAGAACCGCCAAACACTTTATCAAGACTGCCAAAAGACTGAGGAAATTTTTAATGGGCCTGGACAAGAAGATCGACGGTTGTCTCATCTTCACATAGACCTCCAAGATTCCTCCAAATCGTAAGACAACCGTTGATCAAAGAATCTTTCCTTCCCCTAACAACCCTCTGACACCAAAAGAGATCAATGGCTATCTTAAGATCGCAAGTGTTAGAAAAAACCCATCAAATTACATGCCGACCATTGATGCTCTGTCACTGTCAGAACTACTAAAATTTGGAAATCCTCAGCCCCACTGAGGCAATCCAACTGATCATGATGTAGATGAATGAAAAATAGACAACTTAGCACACCATGGCACATAAAAACCACCTGGAAAATTGGACCCACCTTTATACTACCACCTGAGAAAAGGTAACATCGACGGCTGGCATAAGATCTCAAAGCTCTGACACATCTGATGAGAACTTACGCCAGTCATTAATGAACTATGGATGTTAGAACCCTCCAAGTCTTAGAAAATCAGGTCCCACTAACAGCATATCCAATAACTCACCCATGGACCAATCAAAGCTTTCCATTTGTGTACACGTAGCAGTGGACCCACCTACAAAGAAAGGCTACATCATGGAAATGAATCAATGGCCATCGCAAAAGTGCAAGCCTCTGACAAAACCCTTGTGCTTTCACAACTGTTGGATCAAGATGGTGTCAGAGAGCCAAGCCCAGGAAAGAATGAAGTTAGAACATAGGAAAAATTAATTGTTGACTTAGGAAAATATAAGCACTAGGACTTAGGAAAATTAAAGGCCATCGGGGAAAATAAAACCTTTAGTCGCAAGATCGCGTAACATGAAAAAGGTTCACACGATCATGTGATGAAAGGGGGAAAAAATTAAGCACATGCAAAAAAGAACTTTTAAGTGACCCAAAAAGTTAACTTGAAATTAGAACAGGGCCAGGGTTTTTCCTACCAATGGCTAGATTTATGAATTTTTTGCAAGGGTTTCAAAGCCAAGGACATAAAAATAATTGCAGGGACCAAAAAAAGCATGCTAGGGCCATGAAATTTTTTCAGAGTGCTAATAGTGGCTCTAGTTGGGGATGATGGGTAAATTGTACCCATGTAAGAATTCATGATTTCTGGGAGAGCAGACCACCCACAGGATAAAACTAGGGACCTCAAAAACTAGCTACCGAACCAGGCAAAGAAACACACAACAGGAAAGGGAAATAATTACAGATATCTACAAGATTTTACAAATTTGTCTAGTGGCCCGAGGCCACCAAAAGAAAATCACTGATCCACCTGAATCAAAAATATGATTTTCATCTACAAATGTGACCAAACACCTACAATTTTTATGACCATCCTTCTGCCAACATATATGATAATTCATGGGTTAAAAAACAAAATTGTACTGATCACTTCCCATGTTCTTCTAGTCATAACCATTACATTCATATTCATACTCCAAGAAGTAAGGAATATCATTTACTTCTTCCTAATGACTGGGAAAGAAAGCATCATCTAGTAATGCATCAGAAAATAAAAAAAATTGAGCATCATGCATTACATCAAAATACCTGGCTGAGAAGGACTTGGATCCTTTGATTTATCTTCATGCATTGCCTCAGCCACTGAACAACTTGGTTCCTCCCTGATATCTTCATGAACTAGATCATGAACCAAGTGAAGGTCTTCATCCAAAAATTTGTGATAGGGGAACAAATGATCTGCATCATCATTTTCACCAAAGGAAATTCTATCCCAACTATTGAAGACTAAGTCCTCAACACTGTTACCATCACTATCATATTTGGAAAAAGAAGGAAAAGGGTTTGAACAAGAAACTTGTTCATCAATAGAATTCTTATGACAGGACAACACACTATCATGACCTTCAACTTCTTCTTCTACAGAGTCACCACAAGAGGGGAACTGTAATATACATGGGCCCTCAGGGTCACTTTGAACACTGGCCTCATTATTAGTGTCAAAGGATAAATCATAGGGGAGCTACAAATCAAAATCTACAATAGGTGCATACCTCTGAAATTCTTCAGCCATAAGTCTGAAATCTCTTCACTGCTTAATGGACTTTGGGCCATACTTTCATCTTCCTTAGCTTCACCCCTATTGCAAACATCTTCCTTGTCCAAGACAAGAATAGAAACATCTGGCCTTAGATCATCTTGTGTGGATAAACCAATGCAAGAATCATCATCTGCATCATATTCATTTTATTTCCACTCACACAAAACATCATCAAACTGGGACAAGAAACAAGAATTTTGATATTGAAAAGAGAAAAATTTGTAGACAAATAGGAAACATTATCATTCTTAGATCCATCTTCAATACTCTCATATGCACTGACCTCGAAATCAGCCTCATAGTCAACACCCTCCACATAATGAGAATCAACATCATAACTACTAGTCTCCTCATGATCAACATAAAGAGAAGCCAATGCCCTCAACCTCCTATCCCCCATTAACTACCAGTTCTCAGCTTTCAAGGACATAACTCCAAGTGCATCCTAAAGCCCAAGGCTATCATCACTAAGTATCCAATCTCTAAAACAAATATAATACTCTTCCCACAATCCATCTAACCAATTGGTTGAATCATGAAAACAAAGATCCAAGAATAAACAAATGAACTCAGATTCTGAAAACTCAACATCATCAGGAAGCTCATTATATACATCCCAAAATCTATCATAGAAAAGAGATATGGATAAATCCTTTCTACATCCTACTTTCAATCTCATCAATGACATGCAATCCCTAAGGATGCCTTGCTCAAGGAATGCAAGCTCCTCATTAAGCTTTTCCATTAGACCTAATGCAATACTTCCATCCAATTTTGCAGAGATGCAACTGAAAAATTGAAGTATGCAAACCTCTACTCACACCTTATCCTTTTCTTAGTGCTTGACCACTCAATAAGGAAACATCTAGACCTTGAAAAGTACCTAAGAGTTTTGTAGCAGAAGACTTTGTTGACTAGAAGGCAGGGCAGATCTAGAGCTCACCATGCAGCTCGATCAGATTCTTTACTGTGTAGAGTCACCACCTCCTTAAAGAGGAAAATATTGTATTTGTTCTTGTTTCTTCTTCCAATCAACACAAAAATCCACCAAGTAAACATGCACTATTTATTAGAAGATGCATTGATCAAATAGAGAAATCAAAGTTGCCACTCAACACTTAGTGAGAAAATTTTACAAATATGTTTTTTATATCTGACTCTATGATCATTTAACCAGACTCTAGGATGATCCAACCAAGCAAAAAAGCTTGCTGCCTTTTACTTCTCCCTAGCAGAGTTACCATTTTGTTGGTAGTTCCCTTGCAGGACCAAACTTGAATCAATAGATGGGCTTGATTCTTAGGGTAGGCACTCAAGTTTGACAAGAAAGTAGTCCAATTGATGAGGATAGAGAACATCCTCCTTCTTTGAGCTCCACATCACTTAGGTGGGTATTTCCTTATCTACACACTCAAGACACCTCATGATAAACAAAAGGCCTGTAGATAGATTATTGTGGAATAGTCTTCAAACCCTTTAGGTATCCTATACACCAAGAAATCTCAGAGAAACAGATCCAAAAATATCCGCAATCATGAAAATCTATAAGATCAGGACAGAGAACCAAGAAAGTAGCCATAAAAACTAGTCTGTTCAGCCACCTACAGCACAAAACCATCCCTCATAGTACAATAAAAAATCCTACAACAATCAAACAAGGCAACCTAGACCACACCATGACCACCGACGCCATCAAACCAATCAAATCTGGCCATGAAAGCAATAAATTTTGGTCATTTCTATCGCTGAGAAACCCTTAGAAATTTTAATTTGAATAACAACAGTCATTTCCAAAAGCTAGTAGCAAATCAATAGTCAATATTTGAATTTAGATCAATTTTAAGTCATGACCATTCGATCTCTCCTTATCATGGTCTTTATGTCCTTAACTCAACTACCATCCTCGGGTTAACCTCTAGCGAACATGCGACAAGGCACTTTTTTATTCGCGAAGTGAAAAACTTAACTTGCCTTTAACCCTGTGAACTGGTGATCAAAAGAATTTAACTCATCCCAGCCACATCTGGCAAATTGGTGACTAAAGGCTTTCGTCAGTTCACAAAGAACTTTATCTATCTACCAAATAGTTTAGCAATTACATGAATACACATTCACTGAATCACTAGCCTTTTTAGAGTAGTGCCATTTTATTTCATGAATGAGCGAAAAGCATTAAAAATTGCCAGAACTGCCAAACACTTTATTAGGACCGCCAAAAGACTAAGGAAATTTTTAATGGGCCTGCACAAGAAGATTGATTATTGTCTCATCTTCGCATAGACCTCTAAGATTCTTCTAGATCATAAGACAACCATCGATTTAAGAATCTTGCCTTGCCCTGACAACCCTCTGACACCAAAAGATATCAACAACTATCTTATGATCGCAAGTGTCAAAAAAAATCCATCAGATTACATGCTGACCGTTGATGCTCTATCACTATTAGAACTACTAAAATTTGGAAATCCTCAGCCCCACTGACACAATCCAACTCATCACCACATGGATGAATGAAAAATAGAGAACTCAGCACACTGTGGCACATAAAAACCACCTGGAAAATCGGACCCACCTTTATACTACCACCTAAGAAAAGGTAACATCGATGGCTAGTGTAAGATCTCAAAGCTTTGACACATCTCATGAGAACTTATGCCAGTCATTGATGAACTACATATGTTAGAACCCTCCGAGTCTTAGAAAATTAGGTCCCACTGACAGCATATCCATTCACTCACCCATGGACCAATCAAAGCTTTCCATTTGTGTACACGTAGTAGTGGACCCACCTGCAAAGAAAGGCTACATCATGGAAATGAATCAATGGCCATCACAAAAGTGCAAGCCTTTGACAAAGCCCTTGTGCTTTCATGACAACTGTTGGATCAAGATGGTGTCAGAGAGCCGGGCCCAAGAAAGAATGAAGTTAGAAGATAGGAAAAATTAATCACTGACTTAGGAAAATATAAGTGCTGGGACTTAGGAAAATTAAAGGCCACCGAGGAAAATAAAACCTTTAGTCGCAAGATCGCGTAACATGAAAAAAGTTCATGCAATCATGTGACGAAAGGGGGCAAAAATTAAGCACATGTGAAAAAGGACTTTTAAGTGACCTAAAAGGTTAACTTGAAATTAGAATATGGCCAGGATTTTTCCTACCAACAGCTAGATTTATGAATTTTTTGCAAGGGTTTCAAAGCCAGGGACATAAAAATAATTGCAGGGACCAAAAAAAGCATGCCAGGGCCATGAAATTTTTTCAGAGTGCTAACAGCTGAAAGGGGCGAAGGCTAAAACCTTCTAAATAATAGATACATACTATATCTAGATCTTGGTGAACTGCGCTTAGACCTGCTATTTGGATCAGTTCCATTGTAATGCACAAACACTTTACTTGGTCACATAGACCTTCTTCTGATGGCTCAACACTTCGCACACTCTGCTCTACTCTTCTCAACTATGAACAACACTCAAGAAATCACAAATGGCTACCTATAAATATCTTTCCTTTGAATGATATAATCAAGTTGGGTTGTTAGAACCACCTTGAAATCATATTAGATAAACCATAACAAACTCTAATAGCAATTTAGTCGGCTCTACTAAGCACGCAACACATTTTGGGACCTATCCAATAAGATAATTGTAGACACACGCTACACACTTTCGACTCTACCAAACCAACTAAATATTTCTCCTCAAGGTAAATTACTTCATGCACTCTTAACCAAACATCACTAACTCTTCTCCAAGCTTAACTCCAAGGGTGCATACCTAAATGATAGGTGCAACTCGAGAACCAATATAATCTCTGTCGACTTTCCTGAATAAATACAAGAAATTGCTACTGGTGAATAATGACTCCATAACTTCACTTCTACTAATCATCAGACTCTACGTCCATGAATGTAACATTAGCAACATGTCTTCAACATATATCCAAGTACGCAAGGCTCCATGATAACTATACAAACAACCATACATAGAACATTGCATGTTACTCTATCAGGAACACTATTGACACAAGCTGCTATATAACTATCTGTACTAATAGTTAACCTCTGCACTCATGATATCATGCTGATATCATGTCCATGCTACATATACTAAAATATTACTACATAAGTCTTCCACACATGCTACTTTCCAAATGTTGTCATCAATGACAAACATATAGTCAGTACTGGCCTGCTGGAAAATCTCCAACAATCTCCCCCTTTGGCTTTGATGGAAACATATGGAATGAAAAACTCCACCAATCCAAATGAATAATTTATTTATAACATTCTCCATTTCCTCTCCAAAAATCCCCCAAGGATGAATCCTCCATCTGCTACAATATTCTTCAACATTCTCCATTTCCTCAACTGAACTATTGTCATACTTGAATACTACTCCCCCTTAGTATAATACTCCTCTTTTTACTTATGTTTTTCATGAATATATATTACTCCCCCTTTGACATCAATGGAAAATGGAACCAATCAATTTAAGCTTTGTTACTACTCTAGAAGTAGAGTAGTCAACCATCCATTAGTCCCTGATGACTAATGCTTTACCTTCTTTCTTCTAAGTAGAATCAAGGAAGGGAATTACTCCCAACTTCTCCCTAAGATACTCAAAAGTATACTTTGGTAAGGGTTTTTTGAATATGTCTACCAACTGATCTTTAGTAATCACAAAGTCCATCTTGAATTATTTCTCTACCACTTTCTCTCTTAGGAAGTGATACTTGATCTCAATGTGTTTTGTCTTTACATGCATCATAGGGTTCTTTGACATATTGATAGTGCTAGTGTTATCACAGTGAATAATAATAGGATAATCAATCTAAATTCCAAAATCCTTTATCATCTATTTGATCCAAACAATTGTAGAATAATTCAAGGCTACTACAACATACTCTACTTCTATTGTTGACTGAGAAATGAAATTTTGTTTCTTGCTTATCCAAGTGACAAGTCTATCACCAAGAAATACTACTCCACCTGATGTACTCTTTCTATCATCAATGCATCCCGCCCAATCTTCATTAGTGTACACATGAAGCTCAACATTTTCTGAATTAGGATACCATAGACCATAGTCTATAGTGCCTTGAAAATATCTGAATATCCTTTTTAATTCCATGAGGTGACTTTTTTTAGGCTCGACAATGTTATATCTACTGTAGGAGACACATCTTTTTTTGTAAGCTTGCATCCTATGATCATAAGTGTCCCTACTAGCTTGCAATCATGCATCTTGAATTTCGTCAATATTTCTTTCACATAATTAGACTGATTAATGAAAATACCTTTCTCTATTTGCTGCATATTTAGTCCCAAAAAGTATTTGATAGGACCAATCATACTCATCTCAAATTCATTTCGCATCTCCTTAGAAAATTCAGCACTAAGTTTGTCATTTCCTCCAAAGATAATGTCATCAACAAATATAGCTACAAGTAGTAAACCTTCAAATGTATCTCTTATGAATAGATTGCAGTCCGCTACTCCTTTCTTGAATCCAATCTTTGTTAGATATCCATCTAGTCTCTCATACCATGCTCTAGGGGATTTATTAAGTCCATAGAGGGCCTTCTTCAATCTACATACCATATCAGGTTTGTCTGATAAAGTGAATCCTCCCGGCTTCTCAATGTCTACTTCTTCTTTCAAATCTCCATTCAAGAATGCTAACTTGACATCCATCTAATAAACTTTGAATTTTTTTACTGTAGCATAAGGGTATGTGCAAGATCATGAGGGGCCAAACTATGCCCTTAAGTGGCAATGAAAAATCAGCAAATCAGGGTTAGTCAACGTGACATGAAAATTTCAACTAGCTTTGAACCTAATATCAAAAATTTGTAAGAATAGAATCTATAGAAAATTGAATGTGGTTTCTAAATTACTAGGCCTTTTTTGAGAAAAAGTTAGTATGATTGGTGAAAAGTATAGATTTCAATGCAGCAGTACAAACATTTCAAGAAAAAAATAAGTAGGTGTATGTCTGACCACCTTAATCATAATCAAATGATAATATTTTATATATAAGTAGTAGACTCATGCTCGGATGTGACGCATATTTTTTTGTAATTTTATTCCAAAAAATAATTAATTATGAATTTTTTCCTACAACATTTTTAGAATAAAAAAACTCCTGTGTCTGACCACCTTAACTCATTCAAAACTTTACAAAATTCAATTTTCATTTATTTTTCCTTATAGTAGGTGAAGCATAGAATGTGATGCATTTTTCAGATTTAAAAAATGTTATACCGTCTAAAAGTTAGAGTCATTTTTAAATCAGTATATAAATCAGCAATTTAGAGGTAGCTCAATTAGAAAATAACTATTAATTACTTACTGAATTCAAATTTTGATAGCAATTATATTGATAGAAAGTTGATAATCTCCTTAAGATACCCTTTTCATTTTATCGAATTCAGGTGAAAAAAAAGTCGTCAGCTACATTGTCAAAGTTTTCAACTAACATCGCTACTTTTTGGCCCCTCATGATCTTGCACATACCCATAAGCTAGAAACAACTTAATAGCTTCTAATCTTCTCATAGGTGCAAATGTGCTTGAATAATCAATGCCTTCTCTTAGCACATATCCCTTACATACTAACCTTGCTTTATTTCTTACTACTATACCATCATTCATCTTGTTTCTGAATATCCACTTTGTTCCAATCACATTCTTATCACTAGGTCTTGGCACCAGTTCCCAAGTGTCATTCTTAATAATCTGGTCAAGTTCTTTCATAGCATCATGCCAATCTAAATCATTACATGCATCTTCAACACTTAAAGGTTCAATATGAGATAGTAAACATACTGCTTCACTACTAGCTAAGTTCTTTGCTTGTGATCTTGATAAGACTTTTCCACTTTGATCTCCAATGATGTCTTTCTCGGAATGGTTTCTAGATGTAAAATTTGGAACTTTAGGTGATGTTGACTGATTAGCCTTAGGAGTATCTTCTTCACTTGTCTCAGGGTCATTGAATAACACATCAATACTGTCAAAAATTTCTTCAATAACTATTTCACTAGTCGAGGGTCTAGGTTCATCTTCAATCATGGGAGAGTAATGATGATATATTTCTTGAACCATAAAATTTTCATCAATCTTAACATGAGAAATTTTAATGATCTTTTTCAATCTTAAATTGAAACATCTATAAGCTTTACTTTTAGTAGAGTAACCAGGGAAAATACCTTCATCACTTCTTGCATCAAACTTGCCTACTGCTTCATCCCTCTTGATGTAGCACTTGCTTCCAAAGATTCTGAAGTATTTTATTATGGGAACATTACCAAACCATAGCTAATATGGTGTTTTTTTAGTGTCAGGCCTCAATTGAATTCTATTGATGGTGTAGACTATTGTATTGACCACATCTCTCCAATAGGTGTGTGCAACTTTTCCTTCAATCATGATGGTGCACGCTGTATCAAGGATTATCCTATTCATTCTCTCTACAATTCCATTATACTGAGGAGTTATAGGTGCACTCAACTATCTCTTTATGCTATGTTCTTTGTAGTACTCATAGAACCTGTTAGAGGTGAATTATCCTCCTCTATCCGATCTTAAACATTTTATCTTTAGTCCAGATTCATTCTCAACCTTAGCTTTGAATATTTTGAACTTCTCAAATGCTTCTGACTTATCTTTCAAGAACACAACCCACATCATCCTAGTATAATCATCAAAAAAAAAAATTAAATACCTTTCACCATAGTATGATCTTGTTTGAGTTGGACCACATAGGTCTGTATGAATCAGATCCAACTTGTTCTCTGCTAAATTATGCTTTCTCCTGAATGAGTTTCTCACATGCTTTCCCATCACACATTCCCTGCATATAGTATCAACTGGCTTTTCTATGCAAGGTAGATCTTTTACTGCTTTTACATTTCTTATCTTTACTATGTTATCAAAATTTATATGACATAGTCTTTTATGCCACAACCAACTGTCATCAACTTTAGCAACAAAAAAACTTGCTTCAGAATTAAGTTGGAAAACATTACCTCTAGTCTTTGAGCTTGATACAATTATAACACCATCCTTGTTGTTAATGATGCATTTGTCATCTTTGAACTCCAACTGATAACCTTTTCCAAGTAACTATCCAACACTAAGAAGGTTATTTTTCAAACCATCTACATAGAGAACATCATTAGTACTATTCTTACTATCCAAGGTGATGGCTCCTTTACCAACTATGGGTTTAGGAGTGTTATCTCCAAATCTAACCATGCCACCATTGTATTTGTCCATATAAAAAATTATGTTTTTATCACCTATCATGTGATGTGAACAACCACTATCTATAATCAAGTCTGTCCTTATATCAGCTTGGGAAATCAATGCTAGCTCTTGTTTTTCTATCTCATCTTCATGATATGTCTTATTGTTCATTTTCTCTATGATAGCAATAAATCCAATTTCTACTTTAGCTAAATCATCATCTAAAACTCCTTCTCCAACATAGTAACATTCCTTAGAGAATTTAGGCTTGTAGTCATTTTTGAACTTTCTAGCTCTTAAGGGACATTTAGATGCAAAGTGACCAATCTTATTACATGAAAAGAATTTAAATGGCAATTGACCTTCATATTTTTCTTTTCCTTTATTTTCTCTCTTGGCAATCATAGCAATGAAATCATCTAGTGTTTTCTCTTCATCATCATCATCAAAATTACTAGAAGTGTTTGCAGATTTCTTACCATGAACTGTTTCTTTGAAGGCTGTCTCACTTTTAGGTTTTGTCTTCAATCTTGAAATCTCAAAAGTTGATATTTTTCTAATCAAAGTCTCTCTCTTGAAATTTGATGTAAGCTTCATGGTCTCATCAAGGATGTTGATCTTGTTTTCATATTTTGGAGTGAGAGTAGTCATCAATTTTTCCATAATGTCTTCCTCTGAGATCTCTCCAGCATTGTTCTTGATTCCAACAACTGCTTCATTGATCCTTTAATTGTAAATTCTGATATTTTCTTTAGGCACCATCTCTAATGGATTGTATCTTTTCTTCCATGTCTTTTTGCGAGCATCCTTTTCTTGTTTGTCTCCTTCAAATATGTCTTCTAGGTACCTCCATATTTTGTGGGCTGTATCTACCTGCTTTATTTCTAAAAATTCACTATCAAATAGGGCACTGATAAGGGCTTCTTTGGATATTGCATTCTGATGAAATAATTCCTTTTTCTTATTAGTAGCATCATCCTTTGCAAGGTCTTCTAAAGTATGAATCTTGACTACTTTGATAGTTACATCAAAAACTTCAAAAGTAATGCACTGCAAATGAGTCACCATCTTGTTCTTCCAATCAAGATAATTCCCTAAATCAATCTTAGGACTTTCTTTTCTAAAGAATGTCATCTGATCAACATCAAGCTATTAAAATTACCCTCTGAGGCACTTGGTTCTGATACCAATTATTAGGAATAGTCCCAAGAGATAACTGAGAGGGGGGGGGGGGCGGTGAATCAGTTATCTACAAGTTTCAATTTTTTGTCCAATTAAGTATACTTAAACATAAAGCATAAACAAAATGAATGAAAACTTGAACACAACACAATATTTTAGTTATGGGGAAACCCAAATAGGTAAAAGCCCTAGTGGGAATTAACACCCACTAATATTCTACACTAGTGTATTATGATCCTTGTTAGAAGATCCTTAACCTTGTTTGGAGTTGCTTTACAATATATTTAGTACAGTGGACTTGGTCAAGGGTCAAACCCTATTAGGAGTCTTTTACAATAGTCCCTATTAGGGGAGAGGATGCATTGTCCGAGAGCACACTGCTCAAAGGGGCGAGGGCTACAACCTTCTAAATAATAGATATACACTATATCTAGATCTTGGTGAACTACGCTTAGACCTACTATCTGGATTAGTTCCAATGTATTGCACAAAATCTTTACTTGGTCACATAGACCTTCTTCTAATGGCTCAACACTTCCCACACTTTGCTTCTCTTCTTAACTATGAACCACACTCAAGAAATCAACCACAATCAAGAAATCACAAATGAATGCCTATAAATATTTTTCCTTTTAGTGATATAATCAAGTTAGCCTATTAGAACCACCTTGAAATCATATTAGATAAACCATAAAAAACTCCAATAACAATTTAGTTGGCTCTACTGTTCATTTAACACATTCTGGGACCTATCCAATAAGATAATTATAGACACACGCTACACACTGTCAGCTCTACCAAAATAACTGGATCTTTCTCCTCAAGTTGAATTACTTCATGCACTCTTAAAAAAACTTCACTAACTCTTCTCCAAGCTTAACTCCAAGGGTGCATACCGAAATGATAGGCGCAACTCTAGAACCAATATAATCTCTGTCAACTTTCCTGAATAAACACATGAAACTGCTACTCGTGAATGGTGACTACATAAATTCACTTCTACTAATCATCAGACTCTATGCCCATGAATGTAACATTACTAACATGTCTTCAACATATATCCAAGTGTGAAAGGCTCCATGATAACTATATAGACAACCATACACACAACACTGCCTATTACTCTATCAGGAACACTAATGACACAAGCTGGTATATAACTATCTGTACTAATAGTTAACCTATGCACCCATGATATCATGCTAAGATCATGTCGATGCTACATATATTGAAAGCTTACTGAATAAGTCTTCCATGCATGCTACTTTCCATATGTTGTCATCAATGACAAACATATAGTTAGTACTGGCCTACTGGCAAATCTCCAACACCTACCTCACCTAAATTTCAATGGCATTATTTCAATTTCCATAAATATGGACATGTAGCATATGAGTGTAGATCCAAAGCCAAGTGGTCATCCAATCAATAGACTAAGGTACCTAAGAAGGGTAGGACATACAATTGGGACTACAACACTTGGTATAGTTGTCATTACTGTATAAAATATGGTCACATTGGAGAAAATGATTTGAATACATATTTAAGAGGTAAATGAAATAATTGGATGAATGGAAGTATGGTATGCTATAAATGTAATAAGATTGGTCATCTAAAGAAAGATTGAAGATAACATATACCGAGCACTGAACAAAGCAAGAATGAAGAAACTATTGAACAAATGAGAAATCAGTTGAACAAGACATGGAAGAAAAAAGAAGAAGCAAGAAATAGTGTAGTCATTGAACCTAAGGTCACCCAATCTAATGGATTAGGTTATCATACTACTTTGAATTAAGAAAAGAAGGTGTGTGATGTAGCAGTGGTTAGCAGAAGCCTTCAAATAGTGAGCAATTAGGTGAAGGTTGAACTCCTCAACACCCAAGGTGCAAGGTCTAGTGCCAATATACTTATCACAAGTATCAAAATAGAACTTTTTGAAGGTTATCACAACCCTACAAGATAGAAGAGCCTAATCACTAGGTTTACCAAAGTCCCAAGCA
Source organism: Chamaecyparis obtusa (assembly GCA_027943335.1). Taxonomy (NCBI): domain Eukaryota; kingdom Viridiplantae; phylum Streptophyta; class Pinopsida; order Cupressales; family Cupressaceae; genus Chamaecyparis; species Chamaecyparis obtusa. Next base: position 689,780 of record BSBK01001197.1, read on the forward strand.
CCAAAACCAATGAATTACTAAGAGGTTCCTTCAAGGAAATATGGATTCAAACCCTATGAACTAAATAATAAGACCAAGGGTGGCTAATGTACATTTCTCTAGCCTATTTAGGTCTTATTTCATTAGTTCCAATGGTTCTTTCACCATTGAACAACACACAAGACTATGCTGCTGCACAATCCTAGAAACCTGCATGTAGCCCTTCCTAGAAGGAAATCTGAGCATAAGACAAAATACTTCCAAATGAAGCTATGAATGGGTTGAGGATTTTGATACCCTTTGGGGTTTTTCTAAACATTCCTAAACACCAATGAATGGAAATGAGTGGAGGTTGCTACTGTTGCAACATTGGACCAAGCTAATAGGCTTAAATAGGGCTCCAAATACACTATAGGTACTCTTTTCCCTATGAAAATGCAAAAAATAGATGTGGGAGCATGTGCATATGTATAAAAAAAGTGAGAATCCAAGTTTATAGGTCCTGAAGAACCCTCAACCGAAATCTAGGAGGACTGTCCTAGTTTCCCAATTGGTGCACACATAGAGATGTACACCTAGGTTATGGTGGCAAGACCAACTCCTAAAAATCCACTCTCTTGGCCTACATAATATGAAAATGCATTGAAATTAATTGTATTCCACAAAGGGGCATCAATTTCCCATGGTGGAATGTGCCTAAACCATCAGGCCCTATCTCCAATCCTGATTTTAAGCCTTAATCCTAGGCACTGTCACAAAAGTTTTGATATCTTCCAAACCAATTCAAATTAACACATAAGATCAATTGAAATAGAAATAAGATTCAAAGACTCAACCTTTAGAATCACTCTCACATGCCCCAAAATCTGTACATGTCTGTACAACACTCTGAAACTTAGAATTTGCAGAGAATGGATGGTTTTTATTGATAAAAATGTCAATTACAACTTGTATATCCTATCCCCCACCTATGAGGGATTTTATAGGATGCTCCCAATGGTTGCAAGTGAGGTTTAAACCATTTATCCATTTGGGATGGTCTTTACAAGTTTTTAACAACTTTTTAATGTTGCTCTAAAGTTGCTTGACAACTTTTGAGCAATTTTGACAATTTGCTATTCTAATGACCAAAATTGGTCTTATCCCTAATTTGATGATCCCTAATGGATCCAAACATAGAAACCATGAAAAATACCTATGCCTAGGACATTGGATCATAAATGACCAATAGTTAGACCAAGGGCTCATAAAATGCCAACTTGGAACTATGGCCTTACAATGAGATCTCAATACTAATTTCTATCCTAAGCATGACTAGAGGTCTCAAGGACCTTAGTGTGAAACATTAGGATTCATGAGAATTCCTATTGAATCTAGAGTAGGAGTAGGTGCTCCTGTACTAGTGTGTATGGAGCTAAATCTTATAATATTTTATTTTACATTAGTTCCTAATATTTGATAAGAAAAAGGTCCATATCTGCATAGATTAAGATGCACTAGGATAGATTTGAGTAAAGAGCTACATTGTATATTTGATGTCGAGCATCAATATTTTAGTCTATAGTGACCAAGTCACTAGTGTTTACTGAGCTCCTCTAATAGCTGAGATCTGATATACACTGAGCTACAAATGAATGGTTGTATTGACTGAGCTTATGTTGACCGAGTTGACATGAGATTTATGAGACAACTGTATCTCACCTAGAATGTGCATGAATCATTAATGAAGCCCTAGTCTGATTGTTTGAAGTCTATAAAGAGGGAAATTACCATTTATTTTAATTTCACCAGCAATTTTAGAATTTTTTAGAGCAATTAACTAGAGCGATTAGTGCTAAGTGTGATTTGCAAAAATCTTCACAATGTGTCATCGTCAAATATGTGAGGAACACTTGTGCAAGGTATTCTATTGAGTGACTCTCATTTCATAATTTTGAACCCTTAAGTTTGGAGAAATGGCATCTTCATCATCAGCTATAGTCAAGAAGCAAGGGAAGGAGGTTTTCAATGTTCAACTAGTAAGGAACGAGTATGCAAGCCACAAAAGTTTTAGGCCGTTTCAGAAAGTGCAATTATGGGAGATTTGACTGGAGCCTTGTCATCTATTTCAAAGAAGGTTTTAATGATCAACGATATTCATTCATGTTACATGTGTAAGATCAGGGAGATAGGGGACTATCAACTTAGAGTAGCATATGATAAACTATGGAGAAACGGGGTGTTGAAGTCGGAACACCAAAAGGTTTCCAAGTAAGGGTTGGTTCATGCTCTTGATTTTATGCAAAATTTCAAAGTTGAGTGGATCAAGATTGTACTAAGCAGAGTACATGATATGAAAATATGGTTGGAGGATGGGCCAGTCCAAATTACAAAAGATATGATTTACTGGGTAGTTTGATACCCTAAGCTCACTAGAAAGAAGACAATGAGATGTCAAAATAAGTAGGAAATCCAAGGAAACACCTAGGCAATATGGAACAAATGAGGCATGACTATTTCAACTATCACAGACCTGGAAATTGAATTTGTAGTAAGGGTGATAGCACACAACTTTTATCAGTCTAGTCAGTTGGATAATGTCCCATGCATGGCACTGGACCAAGCTTGGAAGATAGTAAAGAAGGATCATACATATGACCTTGTCGACCTCCAACTAACATAGCTAGATGAGAACCTTACATCAATACAGAAAGCAAAGAATTCTATGTGTAAGTTTGGCTCCTTACTTGTTTGTTTATTTTTCTACATTTAGAAAAGTTTTCCTACTTTTGGAGGAGTATAATGGAATAAGGATAAACCAATGACAGTTTAGGTTAGTAAGTTTGTTGGTCAAATGGGTGATAATTTTGAAAATATTATGGAGAATTATTTTGTTGAGTTCAAGAAGAAAATGAGGAAAAGAAGTAGAATTCCTATATCTCTAGTGGAGAAGTACAGTCAAGACATATATTTTCTAGTAGATACAGACTATACATATGCACAAGCAGTTATACCAAGGGTATCATGGTGAATGCCATTACCTTATGAGGTAAATATTGATGAAACAACATCAACAATTGTAACCCTATTAGTTGAGGAAATTGACAAGAAGGCCACACACTTTGGAACCTATGAGGAAGCTAAGGCCAAGATAACCATGGGATTGAAATTTTCTACCATGGAGTGAAAAATAAAGAAGATAGTGAAAATATAGAGAAGATGATAGGAGATGAAGAGGTTGATGCACCTCTTGAACTGACTCAGGGATTAGGAGGGGATAAGTCTAGTGAGTCTAAGGAAAGTGAAGAAGAAGAGAATGTGGTAGTAAATAAAGGAAAGAAGGCATCAGTTTGTGAGCCCATAAAGAAGCCAATATGAAAAGCTAAGCCCATCTCCTCAGCAGTACTTATGTCAAGAACTAGGGCAGTTGCTACTATAGTAGCTGCCGAGCCACAAAATAAATCCCCTGCATCTAGGAAAAGAAAACCAATTTAGTCTAAGGCACTGCTGAGCCAATTAAGGAAGAAACCAAGAAGGAAGCTCATCTTGGAGAAGGATGATGAGGAAAGTGATAGTGATGAATAAATAAAGAAGAAAGCACCATCACAGAAGAAATCACCAAATATGGATGAAATATGCCACAACATCAAGAGAACTACTAGCCTAGCAGGTTTTAAACAAATAAGATTTGAGAAGTTGGGAATTGAGGATAAGGAGAAAGTAAAACACACTATTCTTGAGATTCTTTGTATATTTAATATGACACCACTTCAATTGGGGAATTTGATTCCATATGAATTATATTAGAGGATAGCTAGATAATGTGAATATGCCCTCATGACAAAAAATAAAATCAAGGAGAGCACTCTTTCTCAAGTCATGCCTGACTTATCCCCTAAATTTATAAAGTAGTACATGGAGCATTATAGGAATAGATTTTTTCCCAAGCTCTGGTCATACTCCATTCTTCAACAAAAGGTTGAAGACACTATACAATAAATTTTAAGGTTATGGAAGATAATTTTTGGTCTTATAATTGATAAGAATGTACAATAGGATTCAAGAACATCCATGGGAGTTGAATTAGATAATAAAGAGGATATTAGTGAACATCAGATTCAAAAGGAATCAGATTAGAAGGCTAAAGAGAGTGTAAAGAAGAATTAAATAACCATTGTTGATATCAATGAGGACACTCCAGTGAAAACTAACATATTAACTGAGGAAGAAATTCAGCTACATATTAAAGCCATGGAAGCCAAGGATAATTTTTGTCAAGCATCAATCCGATGTTGTTACAAGTACAAGACTATCGATAGATTAAGGACACATCAAATATTAAAGTTACCACTTCTAGCCCACAAATCATTACAATTGATCTTCTCACCAGTCAAATTGTTAATGCTAAGGAACATGACAAGTCGACAATCACACCTAAATCAAGACATGTCGTGGAGACAAGCAAAGAGAAAGTAGAATAGTCTACATTGGTGGTAGTAAGTCCTCATGTGGAGGAACAGGAAAATGAAAAGATAGAGAAAGAGAAAGAGCATGACATTCAAGAGCCTAAAGAGAAAGAGGCAAAAAAAGATCTTATATAGATTCCTAGTGGTAATACACCTAGGAAGAAGTCACAAAAGAAGGAAAAATATCCTACTACACAGGTCACACTCGAGGAAGTTATAGTGATTCCTAAGTGGGACATTGATAACTTGTCATATGATCAAATGCAAATCTTGCAAGATCTACTAAAGAAGAAGAGAAAATAGGAATAGATGAGAAGGGAACATCAACAAAAGTAGGTACTTGATGAAATAAAAGATATATTCATAGATGCTTTTGACATGACTAATGTAAATGACTCTGACCCTATTTTGGAGAAACTTGTTTGCATTGTCAAGAAAGTGACTGATGATAATAGTGAGGCTAAAGAAAAAAAAATTTAGTGGTCAGAAAGGAAATTTGAGACCAAGGTACTCAATAAGGTCTCTGTAGACATTGTAGTGAAATGGGTAGAACTCTCTACCTTAGTAACAAATTTAGAAGAAGTCATACAAAATGCACATTCTTTGTACAAGAAATTATGCAATGTAGAAGAGGTTACAAGGGATAACCAAGGTTTGATAGACAAGTTACAGCTACATATCAATTCTATAGGTCATTCATTGAGCATGGATGCAAGTTCCATCTCTATGCATTTTACAAGGCCTCTACATGCGCAAGGAAGATTAGCTGAGTTGGTGGCTAATGATGGTAAGATAACGGCTAGAATAATCTCCATACAAACTATGTTAACTCCTCATCTTGAGGCTATGCAAAGAGAGTTAGTCATGATAAAGGAATTAATTCAAAAAGATCCTCACCTTTTGATTTCTGAGAGCCTAGTTGAGCTAGAAGTAAAGTCTGAGGTTTTGAAGTTTGTAAGGTCCAGTTGGGACAATGCATTGGGTATGGTCATGTAGCTTTACAAATCATTTTTGGAAAATTATTTCAAGACCCCTACACTCCAATAAATTCAAGTGACAAAAACAAGGGGGAAATACATATAGGATTGACCTGACCTGAGAAGTCACAAGGGGGAAATAGAATGGATATGAATATGCAAAATCAGATATGTTAGATATTAGAGAATAGAAAGAAGATACAAACATAGGACAAATGGTATGACATACTAATTTTGTATATGTATATATGTTTGAGTGTATGTCAAATAAGGAAGTCTTATGTGTATATATGTAAATTTTCTTTTGAAGATCGAGTTTTATTTTAGGGGGAGTATTCTACAAAAATCTATGTTAGTACTAAGTACTCTTGTAAATGTAATGAAAATGCCATGAAAAAGTATTTTTGCCACTAATGTCAAAGGGAAAGATTGTTGATCCCTAAGTTTTGTTGTCTATTAGTGTCTTACACTTAGTCATTCTCTAGGCAATATTGGTCAGTCATTATTGTGATCGAGTCAACATCTATAAGCGGAGTCATATATATTGTAAAGTTACCGAGCAATAGTCACTGCTGAGTAAGACAGTGGTCACTAAGTACTTCAGTATTAGCCATGTAAGCTTTTTTTGAGTTATGGAAAGATGTCAATGTTGAGAACTAGAGTATAAAGAACACTTAATGATGAGTGATAGAGATATCAAATGCCGAGCAAGATAGAATTGACATATGTGTTTGTTATGGAACAAACACTTAGGTAAACCATTTTGGCTGACATTATCATGTAGTACAAGGTAGGAGAATCCCCAATGGAGATGTCCTAGCCCCCAGAAAATAACCACACAATAGAATATAATGACAATACAAAGATTTAGAACCACACAATGCCAAAACTCATTATAGAATTATCATATTTTCATCCAACATGCCCGGCTATAAGGCCTTCCGAGTTACGGCCAAATACAATGCAATTCCAATAGTAATTTGCAAGATCCCTCAAGATCCAATCCAAACCCTAGCCACACTATGGTAGAAACCCCCAGGAAGATCTAAACTTGTGCCCACAAGCCCTCCAAGCAATCTCCTTGTTCCCAAGCCACAGCTACTAGTTCTCCTCCAAATTCGCTCCTCTGCCTCTTCCTCTTCTCCAAGATGGATGAAATGATTACTAAAGACTTCCCCCACAACCCCTACTTATACCAATCTAAGCCACAGGTCGGCCCTGAAAATAAATTAAATAGAAATACCGAAATTAAATGCCACAAGTCGGCCAACAACAACAATTAAATGTCCAAAATAGATGTCTTAGTAAAATTGCGATATCTCCTAGCTCCGGATGAATTAGAATATGTGCTTCGAACCATAGGTAGAAATATAGGCCCTCTTCAATCCCTAAAATTTTCAGCCTCTAATTAGTTATGAAAAATTACTTATATAGCCTTCAATAGGCACCAAATTCCTAAGCAAGGCCAAGCTCCCCAAGGCCATGCTGAGCAACCAAGACCATGCCAAGTTCCATTAAATACATCAAATCCAATTACCCAAGACCCAAGTAGGTTTATCTAACTCTACCAAACCCCTCACACATGAAAATAAGTCCACACAACTCCATCAAATCTCCCAAACATGTAGGATAGCCAACTACCCTGGGATGCTCCTGCATCAGACTCCCCAGGTGCGAAAAGATGTTCTCAATAGCGTGAAGAACATCATCTAGGATTCAACACATAAATCCCTGAATGGTTCTTCACATACATGTCCTCCAAGTCTTCAACTTGCACATTCTTTCCCTTGTTCTACTACTGTGTCTTCATATCCATCCTCGATGTCTCACAGGTTTTCTATCCACGCTGATCTCTAACCCTTTCAAAATCTACCAACTCAACTTAGTTACCAATGCTTAGGTTCCTTCTACCAACCTCTTCATTTTGCAAGGGAATTAGGGAATACTTCTTGCCATCTTTAACAATTGTAAACACATTCTTGACACAATCATGCATAGCCCTACAATCATACTACCAAGGTCTACCAAGCAACAAATGACAACTGTTCATGTCCACAATATCACACAACACTTGATCCTTATACTTCCCAATCTGGATACCAACAAGGCACTGCTCCCTTACTTCCAAAGCATGCTCACCTTGAAACCAACCAATCCTATAAGGATAAGGGTGTCTTGTTCTTTTCAAACCAAGTTTTTGAACCATCTCCTCAGCAACAAGGTTATCAGTACTACCACCATCCACAATCACATTACAGACTTTGCCACCAGACTTGCAATGAGTCCTAAACAAATTAGTCCTTTGACAAGATTCCCATGTCCTTTGACCCATCAGTACTCGCTGAGCTAGCAAACTCTCTCCTTGCTCAGGTTCTTGGTCTTCAACCTCATCCACAACAACAGCTCTTCTATCACCATCCTTCCACAGACACTGATAAGCTCTATGCCCTTCTTCATGACATTTTAAACAAGTACCCTTAAATTCACCTTGACCTGTCCTTCGCTTTTGATCAACAAGTTTTGGTTTAGCTTCTGCATTTGGTTTTTCTGAATAATTCTGCTTCTCCTTCCCTCGGGAACCACCTTGATTCTTCCTCTTCAAATTTTCTTTGGCCCTCAAAGCATACTGATAGGCATCCTCAACTGAAGAAATATTCAGCATACCAACCTCATCCTGAATATTGAATCTCAAACCATTAATGTATCTAGCCACCTTCTCCTTAGACAACTCTCTATGTCCAGAATGAATAGTCAACTTGTAAAACTCCTCTATATAATCTTTCACAGTCATATCCTTTTGTTTTAAATTCTACAACCTCTTAAACAACTCAAGTTCATAATCAGCAGGAATGAACTTAGCCTTCAGTTTAGTCACCATCAATCTCCATCTAGTGATCTTCATTTAACCCTCCTCTTCTCTATCTCGCTGTAACTCTTTCCACTAAAGAGCAGCATGTCCCTTTAGCTTGGTCTGTGCTATCCTCACTCTAAGTGGATCTTCAATATCCTCGAGTTCAAAATAGTCTTCCAATTCACCAATCCAATCAATCAGGTCTTTAGGATTCAAAGTACCTGAGAAATTAGAAACCTCTATCTTATGCTTTAGCTTCAACTGAGGTCCAGATCTATCAAACTGAACAATCCTGTTTCCTCTAGGTCTCTCATCTTGCTCAGCTCTACCATTAGATCTAGTAGTCTCAAATTTTTCAGCAGCTTCCTCATAACCATCTTCAGTACCCACATGCCTAGGTATACCACCCAAGGCACTTACAATCTCAGCAATCATATCACTCTTCATCAACTCCATCTCAGATCTAAGACTAGCTTTAACCTCCTCTATTTGAGCCTTAATCTTCTCTAAGATTCATTCTTCCACAGTATCAGTAAGATCATCAATTGCCCTAGGGTCCAATCTTCTCGGAGGCATCTTCCAAGATCTTCGCAAACCCTCTAAAGCAAATCACCAACTAGGTCCAAACTTTGCTCTAATACCACTTGATGCAGTGCAAGGTAGGAGACTCCCCAATGGAGATGTCCTAGCCCCCAGCAAATAACCACACAATAGAATATAATGACAATACAAAGATTTAGAACCACACAATGCCAAAACTCATTATAGAATTATCATATTTTCATCCAACATGCCCGGCTATAAGGCCTTCTAGGTTATGGCCAAATACAATGCAATTCCAATAGTACTTTGCAAGATCCCTCAAGATCCAATCCAAACCCTAGCCACACTATGGTAGAAACCCCCAGGAAGATCTAAACTTGTGCCCACAAGCCCTCCAAGCAATCTCCTTGTTCCCAAGCCACAGCTACTAGTTCTCCTCCAAATTCGCTCCTCTGCCTCTTCCTCTTCTCCAAGATGGATGAAATGATTACTAAAGACTTCCCCCAAAACCCCTACTTATAAGAATCTAAGCCATAGGTCAGCCCTGAAAATAAATTAAATAGAAATACCGAAATTAAATGCCACAAGTCGGCCAACAACAACAATTAAATGTCCAAAATAGATGTCTTAGTAAAATTGTGATATCTCCTAGCTCCAGATGAATTAGAACTCGTGCTTCAAACCGTAGGTAGAAATATAGGCCCTCTTCAATCCTTGAAATTTTCAGCCTCTAATTCTTTATGGAAAATTACTTATACAGCCTTCAATAGGCACCAAATTCCTAAGCAAGGCCGAGCTCCCCAAGGCCATGCTGAGCAACCAAGACCATGCCAAGTTCCATTAAATACATCAAATCCAATTACCCAAGACCCAAGTAGGTTTATCTAACTCTACCAAACCCCTCACACATGAAAATAAGTCCACACAACTCCATCAAATCTCCCAAACATGCAGGATAGCCAACTACCCTGGGATGCTCCTGCATCACATTCATATTTCATTTATTTTTTTTTTGAGGAAATCACAAAGGTAATTATACTCTAGCATTGTAATCATTAATCCCTATGTAAATCATGGAACCAATCAGAATTAGGGAAAGGTCAAGTGGAAAAATGTGACAATCTAGATCGTAAATCTTAAGTCATGAAAGATGATTAATTGTTTATATAAGATAATATTTGAACCCTAAATATATAATTAGAAGACTAAGAGTATGAAGGAGATCTCATACTTTCAAAGTAGAATAGAGATCAGTGACCGAGAAGAACATAATAGAGTAGTGAAGGATGTAACAAAGACATACTTGATAGAGGAGATAAAATCTTTAGTGTAAGGAGAAGATCTATAATTAGCATCATAGTGCAAACTGAAGGATTAGGTACCGAGACATTGTAATAGGTGAATCAAAGTAAATCTCTTAACATAGTGGTTTTAACAGACCTTTGTAAATCTTTTAACTGAGTGCTTACTTAGTTGTAAGTTTTCAAATCATTTTGCAAGGTAGATTGTATAAGTCTCAAAGCTCTTAACAGGGCAGACCCCTCATAGGGTAGATCATATTTTATGATCAAACTTGTAGCCCTAACAAGAAAAATTTAATACTATAGTAGTGAAGATTTGTGGGTGTCATCCCCACCCCATTTTTACCTTTCAAGGGTTTCTAGGTAACCAAAATCATTGTGTTATGTTTATTTTCATGGATGATGATTACAATATTAGATCTGTTATAGTGTTAAGTTTAATGTTTATACATTGCATGTTTGTTTATGTCAAAATGAATCAATTGTTTGATGTCTGATTCACCCCGCCTCTCAGTATTACACTTTCCCAATATATTTCCAACATATAGTTCCCTTGAAACCAAATTATTTCTATAACATATGAAAAGTTTTAAGTGGAACACCTCCTAACTCCTTTCCTAAAGTTGTAACCTATGTATGTTGTCCAAAAAAATGAAGCCATTTATCATTTTCCTTGTGTAGCTTCACTAATTCTAATCTTACATATTTATCAATCTTAATCTTTTTATTTTTTAGCCACTGATCATCACTTTCAAGTTTATGAAATTCCTTTTCTTTTTCTTTTAATTCAACCATTGGGTATGTGCAGGGTCATGAGGGGCCAAAAAGTGGCGATGTGAAAATGTAAATAAAATAATGAGAGAAAGAAAATGAAATTAATCCAAGAGAGATAGTTAAAGAATAAGATACTACCATGAGAAAACCATGAACTAGGAGCAATCATCCAAAAGAAAACACATAGAGACAAGAAGATATTTGAAAGAGTAAAAGAAAAGAAAAACCCATTTTGATATTATGAATATGGAAAAGACTAAGAAGGAGAGAGAGAAATATATCATTTACAATAACTTCATGAAGATAAAATGAGAGAGGAGAGAATCTCTTTTATAGAGACAAGGAGAGAATTTACTAAGTAACTCATCAATCTATAAATGCCATCATTCATAATAGGTGTGTGCAAAGTGTCAAGATCCTCTTAAGGGGGACAAACTATTTCTATATTAAAAAAGTAAAAGAAGCATGACATGTCCTCCCACTTGGACTAGATGAAAAAATACATTTAAGGATTGCATAGAATCTCCTAATAAAATAAAAGAAGGATACCTTGGTTTATCCTCAAATAAATAAATAAATAAATAAATACAACCAAGGAAAGATTACCTATTCTAACACCCCCCCTTAATCTTTACTTGGGGATTTTACATCAAAGGGTAGTAACCTTAATTTTTTATAATGATATTGAAATCTATCTTTAAAAAGTGGCTTTTTCAAAATATTTGCAACTTTATCTTCCCCCTTGCAATAGATGATGGACACTTTCTTTTCTTTAACTTGTTCTCTAATAAAATGATGTTGGATTGCAATATGCTTTGTCCTAGCATGAAAATAAGGATTCTTTTCCAAGGCAATGGCACTTTGGTTGTCATAATATAGAGGTTATGAGGTGTAGGTTCTTGTTGAGGTAGATCCAAATCTTCAAGTAATCTTCTAATCCATAAGGCTTCTTTAGAGGCATTAGTACATCCTTTATATTTAGCTTTGCTGGAACATATAAAAATAGTGTTCTTTTTTACTTTCCCAAGAAATTGTACCTAAACCAACAAAGAAAAAATAACCATATTTCCCATCACGTAGATCTCCACCTAGATCAAAATCATTAAATCCTTTTAAGGAAATATCAGCATTGGCATCATAAAATAAACCCATATTAATATTGCCTTTAATATAATGTTGTATTCTTTCAGAAACTTTGAAATGTGTTTGTTGTGGTTTAGGCATAAATATTGAAACTAAACGAACACTAAAAGCTATATTAGGTCTAGTAAGAGTTAGATAATTCAAACTTCCTACTAGTTGTCTATAAATTGTAGTATCCACAAAAGGAGTTTGTATATCTATCATTAACCTAGTTCCTAATTCACACGGAATAGAAATATGAGTAGCATCATTCATCTTAAATATTTCTAGAATATGTTTACCATATTTACTTTGAGAAAGAAAAATATGCTTAGGGGTTTTCCAAATTTGCATTCCTAAGAAATAATGTAAAATTCTTAAATTTATCATTTGAAATTTTTTATTAAGTTGAAATTTAATATCTGAAATTAAAGAATTTGAACTACAAGTGAGAATCAAATAATCCACATAAAGAATAATAATGAAAATATCATCTTGACTATGTCTAATATAAATATTAAGATAATTTTTACTTCTAAAATAAATTTAAGAGATAAAGAAAGCATTGATTCTTGAATACCATTCCTTAGGTGATTGTTTTAATCCATAGATATATTTCTTCAATTTACAAACTAAATGAGCATTACCTTCTTTAATAAACCAGGGGGTTTAGACATGTATATTTATTCATGTAAATCACCATTTAAAAAATAACTTTTAACATACATTTGGTGAATAGGCCAATTCATTTTAGAAGCTAAAGTAAGCACAAGTTTGATTGTAGGCATCTTAGCAATAGGATAAAATGTTTCATTATAGTCTAATCCTTAAATTTGAGAAAAACCTCTTGCTACTAGCCTATCTTTAAACTTACTAATCTCATTAATAGAATATAATTTTGTTTCGTATAACCATTTGGATGAAATGAAATTCTTACCATGAGGTAAAGGAACTAAATCCCAAGTTTTATTAGAAAGTAAAGTGTCATATTCTTGTTTCATGGTTGTTTACCAATGAGGTTGTATGTTAGCTTGTTCAAATGTAGTAGGATCATTAGCATTCATAATACAAGTCATCAAAGAATAATTGGAAAAATTAATTATCCTAAGTTTAAGACCACCCATTCTAGATATATAATCATCACCTTCATGAAGTAAATCTTTAAGCCATTTATGATTTATTTTATAAGTAACAAAATCATCACTATGAGGAGTAGAGATAGTAGTATCATCATGATTATTAATAGAATAAATTGAAATAGATTCATTAGGAATAGGGTTTAGAGAAAGAGGTTGGTCCTCCAGAACCACAATTTTGCTTCCACTAAACTCTGAATCTTGAACATTGAAGCAATCATGAACTCCATTTTATGTAATACACACATCTTTAGCAACTTAAAATTTGTTAGTGTTGTTGGAAATATATTGGGAAAGTGTGATAATGAGAGGGGGGGAGGGGGGGGGGGGTGTGAATCAAATATCAACCAATTTATACATTTTGACATAAACAAACTTGCATAGTATAAGCATAAAACTCAACACTGTAACAGATCTAATATCCTAATCACCATCCATGAAAATAAAATATAACAAAATAATTTTGGTTACCCAAAAACCCTTGAAAGGTAAAAATGGGGTGGGGATGACACCCACAAATCTTCACTACTATAGTATTAAAGTTTTCCTATTAGGGCTACAAGTTTGATCACAAAATATGATCTACCTTGTGAGGGGTCTGGCTTGTTAACAGCTTTGAGACTTATACAATCTACCTTGCAAAAGGATTTAAAAACTTAGAACTAAGCAAGAACTAAATTGAGAGATTTACTAAGGTCTGTTAAAACCACTTTGTTAAGAGATTTACACTGATTCACCTATTAGAATGTCTCAGTACCTGATCCTTTAGTTTGCACTATTATATTGATTATAGATCTTCTCCTTACACTATAGATTTGATCTCCTCTATCAAATATGTCATTGTTCTATCCTTCACTTCTCTGTTCTATTCGGTCACTGAACTCTTTTTTTCTCTTGAAAGTGTGAGATCTCCTTCATACTCTTATCTTCCCATGATACATTTTAGGGTTCAGATCACATCTTATATAGACAATTAATTATCTCCAAGATTTAAGATCTAAAATCTAGATTGTCTCATGTTGCTGCTTAACCTTTCCCTAATTTTGATTGGTTCCATGAATTACATAGGAATTAATGATTACAATACTAAAGCATGATCACCTCCATGATTTCCTTAACAAATAATAAATGTAATATGAATGTCGGCCAAAATGGTTTACCTAAGTTTTTTTTTGATAACAAACACATATGAAAAATATGGCTTTCTCAACATTTGATATCTCTGGGACTCAACATTCACTATTCCTTATACCCTAGTTCTAGGCACTAACATCTTTACATAACTCAGCATAAGCTAAATTGGCTAATGCTAAAGAACTCGGTGACCACTGTCTTACTCGATAAATGTACAATATACATGACTCAGCCTGCACATGATGAATTGGTCGTAGTGATGATGGACCAACATTGCCTTGAAAATGACTAAGTGTAAGACACTAATAGACAAAAAAACTTAGGGATCAACAATCTCCCCCTTTAACATTAGTGGAAAAACACATTTTCATGACATTTTCATTACATTTACAAGAGTACTTAGTACTAATAACTAACAAAAGCTTCCTATAGAATACTCCCCCTAAAACTTGACTCAGTCTTCAATTTTTTTTTACATATATACATTTGCAAAACTGGTATGTTATACCATTGATCCATTGTTCTTCCTTCCTTGCGCATTGTGATATCTGCCATATATCAGATATTGGATATTCATATCAATTACATGTTATTTCTATTTCACCCTTGTTTTTGCCACTTGAAGTTCTTTGGGTGTAGCGCTCTTGAAATATTTTTCCAGGAATGGTTTGTGAAGCTGAATGACCATACCTAATGCATTGTCCCAACCAGACCTTATAGACTTCAAAACCTCAAACTTCACTTCTAGCTTGGTAGCTAGCTTGACTAGGCTCTCAGAAATAGAAAGATGAGGATCTTTCTGAACTAACTCTTTTGTCGTGACTAACTCCCTTTGTATAGCCTCAAGGTGAGGGGTTAATACTACTAGGATAGAGAGTAGTCTAGCCCATATTTTACCATCATTAGCTACCAACTTAGCTAATCTTCCTTGGCATGTAATAATCTGGTAAAATGCATAGTGTTGGAACTTGCATCCATTCTTAGTGAGTGACCTATAGACTTTTGATCTAACTATAATTTGTCTATCAGATCCCAGTTGTCCTATGTAAAAAATTCTACATTGCATAACTTATTGTACAAAGAATGTGCATTTTGTACAACTTCTTCTAAATTTGTTACTAAGGTAGAGAGTTCTACCTATTTCACTACAATGTCCACAGAGACCTCATTGAGTACCTTGGTCTCAAATAACCTTTCTGACCATTGCAACAACTTTTCATTAGCCTTGATGTTATCATCAATCCCTTTCTTGACAATGTGAACAAGTTACTTCAGAATAGGTTTAGATTCATTTACATTATTCATGTCAAAAGAATCTATGAAAATACCTTTTATCTCATGAAGTACCTACTTTTTTTGATGTTCCCTTGTCATATCTTCCTATTTTCTCTTCTTCTTTAGTAGATCTTACAATATTTACATCTATTCGTAGGTCAAGTTATTATTGTCCCACTTAGGAATCACTATAACTTCTTTGAGTGTCACTTGTGTAGTAGGAGATTTCTCCTTCTTTTGTGACTTCTTCCTAGGTGTAGTACCACTTGACATCTGTATAAGAGATTTTATTGCCTCTTGCTCCTTATGCTCTTGAATGTCCTGCTCTTTCTCTTTCTCCATCTTTTCCTTTTCCTTCTCATCCACATGAGGACTTACTACCACCAATGCATACTATTATGCTTTCTCTTTTCATGTCTCCTTGGCATGTGTAGGCTATGGTGTGATTTTTGACTTGCCCTATTCCTCGGCATTAGAACTTAGTGAAAGTAGCTGATTTGTGACTATATGGGGGCTCACTGATGGAATCTCAATAGTTGATGAGTTCTCAATCTGTGGATTTTTTTTCACTTTTAATAATACTAGATTGATGCTTGGTAGAGATTTTTCCTTGGCTGCCTTAGCTTGTATATGCAGATGAATTTCTTCCTCAATTAATATGTTTATTTTCACTGGAGTGTCCTTAGTGATATCTACAATGGTTATCTCCTCCTTGTTCTTTTCATCTTTCTTCTCTTCTTCCTTTTGAACATGATGTTCATTGACATCCTCTATATTGTCCAATTCTATTTCCCTGGATGTGCCTACACTTTTTTGTGCACTCTTATCAATTATAAGACCAAAAAATATCTTCCACAACCTTAAACTTTGTTGAACAATATCTTCAACCTTGTGTTGAATAATGGATTATTCCCAGAGCTTGGGAAAAAGTTCTATTCCTATACTACTCCATATACTTTTGAAGGTATTTAGGGGATAAGTCAGGGATGACTTGGGAAAGAGTTCTCTCC
Organism: Chamaecyparis obtusa; assembly: GCA_027943335.1. Classification (NCBI taxonomy): domain Eukaryota; kingdom Viridiplantae; phylum Streptophyta; class Pinopsida; order Cupressales; family Cupressaceae; genus Chamaecyparis; species Chamaecyparis obtusa. Next base: position 706,327 of record BSBK01001197.1, read on the forward strand.
CTAATTTGCTTCTCAGTCATTAAGGAATATTTATATTTCTGAGCTATCCCATGGTATAGTTCATCAGGAATCAAGTTCCCCAATTGAAGTGGTGTCATCTTGAATGTACATAGAATCTCAAGTATAGCTTGTTCTACTCTCTCCTTATCCTCAATACACGGCTTCTCAAATCTTTTTTTTTAAAGCCTGCTAGGCCAGTAGTGCTCTTGATGTTGTGGCATATTTTATCCATAGTTAATGATTTCTTCTGTGATGTTACCTTCTTCTTTATTTCCTCATCACTATCAATTTCCTCATCATCCTTCTCCAGGATGAGCTTTATCCTTGGTTTCTTCCTTATCTGGCTTGGCAGTGCCTTAGGATGAACTAGTTTTCTTTTCCTAGATGCATAGGATTACTTTTGTGGCTCGATAGCTATGACAATAGAAGTTGCTCTAGTTATTAGCCTAAGTACTAGTGAGGAGATGGGCTTAGGTTTTTGTATTGGCTTCTTTATCAACTTGGCAACTAATGCCTTCTTTCCTTTCTTTACTTCCAAATTCTCCTCTTCTTCACTTTCTTTAGACTCACTCAACTTATCCTCTCCTAATCCCCGAGTCAATTCTGGAGGTGCATCTACCTCTTCTCCTCCTATCATCTTCTCTATGTTTTTCACTATCTTCTTTCTTTTTCTCTCTGTGGTAGAAGAATTTAATCCCATTGTTATCTTGGACTTAGCTTCCTCATAGGTTCCAAAATGTGTGGCCTTCTTGTCAACTTCCTCAGCTAATAGGGTTGTAATTTCTATTGTTATCTCATCAATATTTACCTAATAAGGTAATGGAATTAGCCATGATACCCTCGGTATAACTACTTGTGCATATGTATAGTCTGTATCAACTAGAAAACATATGTCTTTATAGTACTTATCTACTAATGATACGTGGATTCTTCTTCTTTTCCTCATTTACTTCTTGAACTCAATAAAATAACTCTCTTGTACACTCTCAAAATTTTCACCCATTTGGCCAATAAAATCACTAATCTGAACTATCACTGGTCTATTCTTATCCCATTCTACTCCTCCAATAGGAGGAAAAATTTTTTGAATGTAGAAAAATAAACAAACAAGGAACCGAACTTACCCATAGAGTTCTTTACTTTCTAGATTGATGTAAGATTCTCAGCCAGCTATGTCAATTGGAGCTTGGAAAGGTCATATGTATGATCCTTCTTTATTATCTTCCAAGCTTGGTCCACTTCCATACATGGGACATTATCCAACTGACTAGACTGATAAAACTTGTGTGTTATCACCCTCACTACAAATTCAATTTCTAGGTCTATGATACTTGAGATAGTCATACCTCATTTGTTCCACACTGCCTGGGTGATTTCTTTGATTTCCTCCTTACTTTGACATCTCATTGTCTTCTTTCTAGTGAGCTTAGGGTATCCAGTTACTCTGTGAATGATATCTTTGGTAATTTGGACCAATCCATCCTCCAGCCAAATCTTCATATCATGTATTCTGCTTAGTGCAATCTTGATCCACTCATCTTTGAAATTTTGTGGAAAATTGCAAACATGTACCAACCATTTCTTGAAAATGTTCTGGTGTTCCATCTTTAACACCCCTTTGCTACAAAGTTTATTATATGCTTCTCTAAGCTCATAGTCTCTGATTTCCTGAATCTTACACATGTAACATGAACAAATATCATTGGTCATTAAAACCTTATGAGGGATTGACGATAGGGCTCCAGTCAAATCTACCATAATTTAACTTTTTTGGAATAACCTGAAACTTATGTGGCTTGCATGCATCAATCCTCACTAATTTACCATTGAAAACCTCCTTCCCTTGCTTCTTAACCACAATTGATGATGAAGATGCCATTTCTTCAAATTTAAGGGTTTAAATTCTGAAAGGAATTACTCGTTAAAATACCTTTCACAAGTGTATCTCTCATATTTGTCGATAGCACACTATGAATATTTTTGCTAATCACACTTAGCACTAATTACTCTGGTTAATCTCTCTTGAATCTCTCTAAAAATTTCTCAAATCTTTGGTGAAATGAAAATAAATGGTAACTTCCCACTTTATAGACTTCAAACAGACAAATTAGGGCTTCAATATTGATCTATACAATTTCTAGGTGAGATACAGTTGTCCCGATAATCTCATGTTAACTCAGTCAACATAAGTTTAGTTGATACACATTTGGTTTCATCTCGGTGTACATCACATCTTGGCTATCAAAGGAGCCTGATAAATACTTGTGACTTGGTCACTATAGACTAAAATACTGATGCTCAACATCAAATATACAATGTAGCTCTTTACTCAAATCTATCCTAATACATCTTAATCTATGTAGATATGGATCTTTTCTTATCAAATGTTAGGAACTAATGTAAAATAAAACATTATAAGATTCATTTTCACACATACCTTCTTTTCTTAGCTCGAAGTAGTGTGATCATCTGATCCATCGGATTGGGTGACCTCTGGTATACTGGCTTCACTATTTATTGCTTCCTCTTTCTTCTTCCATGTCTTGTTCATCTAATTTCTCATTTTCTCAATAGTTTCTTCATTCTTACTTTGATAATTTCTCGGTATATGTGCTATGTAATCTTTCTTTAGGTGACCAATCTTATTTCATTTATAGCATACCATACTTCAATTCATCCAACTCTTGTATTTACCTCTGAAATGTGTCTTCAAACAATTTTCTCCAATATGACCATATTTTCCACAACAATGACAACTATACCAAGTGTTGTAGTCCTAATTGTATGTATTACCCTTCTTAGGTGCCTTAGCCTATTGATTGGATGAACACTTGGCTTTGGATCTACACTCATATGCTCTATGTCCATATTTTTGATAGTTGAAACAATGTCCTTGAAATCTAGGTGAGGTAGGTGGATTACTGACCTTTTTCTTGCATTCATGTGCCTAATGTCCATGCTTTTTAGAGTTAAAAAAATGTCCATTGAATTTTGGTTTAGGATAAGACTTACTATTACGTGGTAGAGATTGTAATTTTCTATAAATTTCCAATTTTTCATCCAGTGATGAGACTTCCCTCATCTCTTTTTTCAAAGATTGGCAAAGCAAATTATATTTCCTTTCCAATCTTTGTTTCTTTTTCTCTCTTTGAATGAAACTTTTTCTTGCCATAATGATTCAGCTACTTTATATAAATAATATAGATAAAATTTGAGATGGAGAAGTATTATGTAGATTACTCCTTCCTTTTTATCCATAGATATTAGATTGAAAATCTAAAAAATGAAAAAGAATTAACCAAATTTACTTGATGTAGAGGCAATTAAGAAACCGTGTTTGCTTCTGTAGATGTTGGTTGTTGTGTGTGTGAAAATTGTACCTGATCTATAGACACAACACTTCAGTAAAACATTAGAGGTTAGCTATAATCAAAATCGTGCAAAATTAAAATCTGACTCTAACCAAGCGATTTACTACCTTCTAGTAGGTGCGAGATTAATGTTCTCAGATTGCTATTGAGACCAGTGACCTAGACGACACCTAAATGAAGGATTTGAATGCAAAACTGATATGAAATATGAATTGAATGCAATTAATCTATTTTTTGGTATTTTATATGCAATAAGAATGATAAAAACTTGATATTAAATCTAATCTATATGAAATTGATCTGCTAAAATGATCTAACAATGATATGAAAAAGAATCTAAATGAATGTTAAAAAAAAACAAATTGATCTCACAATAGCCTTGATTCGCAATAAGCTTTGATTCTCCAGACAGCAATTCTCCAACGTGATTGTGCAAAAATATGGATGACTTTGGCAAAGTAAGCTTGCAAAATTATGAGATGAATTATGAAGAGCTAAAGCCTTATTTTTATAAAAATCCAGGGCTTTGGAGATGCATGAGAAAAAGTCATAAATCACTCAAATAACTCAGGTTGATTTTTGAGTTATTTTAAAATAAAGATAATTAAGTCACAAAAATCATGCAAAAGCACAGTTCAACTCGAATTAGAAGTTTAGATCAATTTTAAAACTCAAAAAGATGTTGAGTTTTAAAAAGCTAACAACTTGCATTGATTTTCCAATTTGAGTTTAATTGGTCCTTGAATGTGCACATGGATAATTATGATTTAATAAATAAATAAAGTGATTTATGCTCAACTTAACTGATTTTTGAAATAAAATAATTAATTTATGGGTTAATTAACTATTTTATCAAACTTTTATTAAAAATTATATTATTAAATAATGACAACATGCTTTAATTAATTAAATAAGAATTTAATCAATTAAATATAGGAATTTTGATTTATTGTCAAAATTAAATAATATAATTAATAATAGATAGAATTAAATTTAATTACACAATTAAGTGGCAAATATTAAATCTAATTAATTAAATATGAAAATATTCAATTAATCAAACTTTAGGATAAATGTGATTTATTGCCAAATAATTATAAAATTAAAGATAATTATGATGATTAGGAATATTACTAGGAATATTTCCCGATGTAGAATTTAAGATAATCAATTATGATTCGATGATGTTTAGATGTGCCTTAGATTAGGACTTTGATGTTGATTTCATTTGATTTGATGATGTTGGAGATTAATGAACTTATAGCCCATTTTTGGGGTATTACATTTTTCCCCTCTTTGAATTACTCTGTGAAGCGCAGTGGTTCAAAGAAAGTTTGTGTTTGATAAAGATATGAAACTGATGTTTGAAATTGATAATTGATATGAGACAGAAGCTGATTGATATTGATTTGATATGGAGATAATAGGTCTTGAATGACCAAAGATAATGTTCACTATAATAGTGAATGAACCTATGATTGCGAAAAAGTGTCAAAACACCTGATTCCAAACCTGAGGATTGCAAAGAAGTGAGTGACCTATTCTAGACTCGATTGTCTTAGCAGAACTAGCAAGTATCACATCCAAACCCTTCAGTTGCCGAAGAACCAAGGAAAGAACACTATGATCTGATGGTTGCAAAAACTGATACAGTTTACAAGATTAGGAGAATACCAGATTGATATGGATCTTGATGAATCTGATATGCCCCAAGTGATGATAGATTTGCCCCAAGCGATGAGGACTTTGGATGAATCAGTAACTAGACATGATTTTTTGTCTTGATCACTAATGAAAGATATTGATAGAAATTGATTTACAGACTTTGAATGATGTGCAATACCATGCCCCCTTCGGGATTACAATTGAAATCTGACAAGAAAAAGTCAGCGTTGATGGTTCAAAAGTATGTTAATTGATTTGAGAAGTGGTTAAACATGTCCAGGATTGCATTCTACATCGTTTGGATGTCCTAAAAGACCAAGTTTGACCATGAGTTGACCATGGTTGACCAAGTTGAAATTTTGATAGTTTGATGTAAGATAATCGGTTAAGTTGAATTTTAGATTTCTGTGATGATTGAAGGTCAAATATGCAAGTAGTTAATAATATGAATGATCTCAGATTTGAATTTTGATCCCGAAAAAGGATTCTTCTTGTTGTTTCGTTGGAGGAACCTTCGTGTGAGATTCAGCTCTTGTTAGACTTGAAGATGCGATTTGAAGAATCATTTAAGCATTGAAGTTCGTTTAATCATTGTGAGATCATGCAAATATGCAAAATGCAAAGAGACATGCAAAATGAAATGCAACCTAAGACCTAGGACCTAGTCACTGATCATATGTCAATTTGTTATCATCATTGAACTTTTAGGTAACCAGATAAATCAATACAATTCCCACTAGCTATGAAACCATAGACATATGAATATCGATTTGTAATGCTCAAGAACCAATACAACACCCACTGGTCAACAACCATGAATATATGAATATTGATTTTATATTTGGAATGTCAGATTAGATATAAGCACCAAGGCATAAATGCCAGGATGACCTGAATATCATGTCCATTTTGATATAGCAATTTGTATAAGCATCAAAACATGAACATCATGATTACCTGAATACGCCTTGCATTGCAAACACATCAAAGAGTCAAGAGATCATTCTAAATCCAATGTGAATTACCCATAGTGACCCTTTATCGTTCACATCCTTAGGCAAGATCGCGTTCCATAGTAGGAGAAAGAACTTACTCAAAAAGACAATAGTTAGATCAAACTTCCTTGAATTGTCTGGGTATCAATGGTCGAGGTACACATGGCCATCCAATTCGAGATAGAGGCTCTTATAGTCGGACACCATTTCAATCTAGAATTTCCAAAGTTGTTAGATTTTCACATACAAGTAGAAGACAAAGAAAAGATTATGCCCCCAGTCATCACTCTCTAAATCCTATAAAGGACATCATCGAAGAGCTCGAAGGGAAACAATATGCAAAAATCTCAATGTGAATCAGTAAGCATACAAGGAGATAAAAGCATGTAAAAGCATAGATTGTTTTCAGTTTATTTTGATGTTGATTGCGTTGTTGTAGATGCAAAATCCTTTCTGGAGACAAGACTGATTGACTGACTCACATGAAGCTTCAAAGGACTTGACTAGATATGATCCATCTAAGATACATGGGAGACCATAGAATATGACATTGATTGCCCCCAAGTGTTAAACATTGATAGGATACAGACGCTTGAGCTGGTTGGTGTACAGACCGACTTATTGAAAACTAGAAATGCAGAAACAAACCGGGAGATATGTACAAACTAAAGCAAGACTGAAAGCTAGGAAAGACCAAGATTGCACTGATAGATGGAGCATTTTAAACAAGTGGCACCCATTTCCTGGGTTTTCACCATCTTGGCAGAGATTCTATTTTTGCTACCAAGGCGCATGTTTCCAGGTTTTCACCAAGGCACATTTTTTTTTTTTTGTATTTTTCATTTTTCAATTTTTTTTCAATTTTTTTTTATTTTTTTATTTTTTTGTGAATCATCAAGGCGCCTATTGCTAGGTTTTCACCAAGATGTTCATTTTTTTAGGACTTTTTCTGATTTTTAGGATTTTTTTAGGATATTTAACCATAGACTGAATGCCTTAGGCATAGAATTTCTTCAGATGGAGAATGTTGATTGGTTCTCAGAGCTATTCTCCTTCAGTGATTGAGAGTTGATAGGAACCAAAGGCAAAAGTAGCAATGATTACAAAAGGACCCAGCCAGTTGGGTTCAAACTTCCCCTTGCATTCTTGATGGGATTGATTTTTAGGATTTTCTCTCAAGACTAGATCACCAACCTGAAATTCTTTGTATCTGACTTTCTTGTTGTAGCCTCTAGACATTCTCTTCTGATATACTCTGAGATGATCATACACTGCTTGTCTATGCTCAGCTAGTAGTTCCAGTTCTTGTAACTTAGACACTCTGTAGTCATCATCAGTTACTAGACCATGCATTCTGATTCTGAGTGATGGGATTTCAACCTCAATAGGTAATACTGCTTCAGACCCATAAACTAAAGTGAAAGGTGTAGCCCCAGTAGGTGTTCTAATACTTGTTCTGACACTCATTCTGATACTTGTTCTGATATTGGTTCTGATACTGATTCTGATACTGATTCTAATATTGATTTTGATAATTGTTTTGATACTGGTTCTGATACTGATTCTGATACTAATTATGATAATTATTCTAATACTAGTTCTGATACTGATTCTGATACTGATTCTAATAATTTTTCTGATACTAGTTCTGATACTTGTTGTGATACTTGGTATACTTGATAGCATCTTTTTCCATTACAAACTCTCAAGCAAGCTCATATCGTGCAGTCCCAATGTCTAGAAAGGTGGAGAAAAAGAGGGATTGGCAAGTTGGTGGATGAGATGGAAGACAAGAGAATGAAGGAGAATGAAGGGAAGAAATTCTCAAGGGAAAACTCCTCAAGAATACTCAAGCTAGGGAAAAATTTTCATGTAAAGCACATTTGGACAAGCAATAAAAGGCTAGCATAGGATAAGTCACAAAAGTGTAATGCCAGAGTAGGAAAGGATGCAGTCCAAAAGAGTAGACATGTCAAGAGGCTTCATAGCACCATGTTTTACTCTTTTTTTTTCTTTTTAATTAGATCAAGACCAAAAGGGAAAAGGATAGTGATAGGTGAAAATGAATGGAGGAAGATGGATATGAAGGCTAAACATGGAAGGAATGAAAGAAAGATCATCGTAAGATAGCTCACAAAATAGCCAAATGTTTGTGTATAGATCAACATTGTCAAGATCAAAGAGAGAAGATGAAATGGATAAAATATGTAGAAGAACTATGCATGATGCCTGAATGCCAGGTTTTCATCATGGTACTTATCCAAGGCACCACAAGGGAGTGGTTTTCACCATAGGATGAATTTTTTTTCTTTACTTTTGCTACCAAGGTGCCTGTTTTCAGGTTTTCACCAAGGCACATTTTCAATTTTGTTTCATTTTTTTGGAAGAAGGTAAGCTTTTTAGATAATGCTCCTTGAAAGGATAAACCATGATATGCCAAGGATTCAAAATGATACGCTCAAAGATGCTGATAGGGAAAGGGAGATGGAAGAGAAAAATGGAGGATAGGGTTTTATGTAAAGCGAGTGAGATTGGAAGATAGGAGGAATAGGCAAATGAGGAAAAATGATAGAAGGTAGAAGGTTAATGAATGGAAGGATTGTGAAAGGGTAGATGGAAAGAAAGGCAAGATAAATGTAAACACACACCTTGAAGGGTGGTGAGAGGGTGGAGGAAATGTGAATGAAGGAATACATGAAGGAATATGGTGAATGGATAGCAGAGGTTGAGGTTTAGGCGCATGGAATGAAAGAATATTTTTGGAGGGAAATGAAGTGGAAGCCTTTGGAAGCTTGAATGTCAATTTCACTTTTTGCTCAACACCAGACTCTTTCAAGAGAGACTTTGGAATCCATATAGCCATAGGATTTTTATTTTTTTTTGGTAATTTGGAGAGAATATCTTCAATGATGGATTTTGGAACCCATACTTGTCTTGTAGTTTTCTTCTTAGATATCTCTTTTGACTTTATGTTTCCATGTCTATTAGAGGAGACATGGTGATCTTTTTTTAATGGATTCTTGTATTGCTTCTTTTTCTTATATTGAACATTCAAGTTACTTCCAAAAGACTTGGGACTTGTGGAAGAAAAAGGATATGACTGGTTTAAATAGGTGGGTGGATGAAAAGGATTCAAGGGTGTGCATCTATGTTGATCTTGAGGAAATATGGGAGATGGAGGGATGTAAGGACCCAAGATGGATGGAAAATTTAGAGAGTTAGGAGGGGAAAGTGAAGGGACATAAGGACCCAAGATGGAAGGTAGATGGGAAGCCCTTAGTAGTGGTGGAAGAGGTCCAAGGATGGAAGTGGAAGACACAAAAGGATAATCAATAAGTTCATCAGCATCTATATGACAACCAAGGATATCAGCATCTTTAGAGTGAGCATTATAATTTTTAATAGAATCATGGACATCTTGAATATGAGCACCTTCTTTGATAGGCTTGTTCAAAGCTTGCAAAGACTTAGGAAGAGTAGAAAGTGGAAGTGAACATGGAGTGGTAGAACAAGAAGATGGAAGACTTTGATCTTGACAAGGATCTTTGGAAAGCATAAGCATATAATTTTTCTCTTGATTTTCAATAGGCTCAACATTGGAAGTAACAAAACCATTTTCAATAACCTTAATGGAAGTATCATCTTTGGAAATTGGAAGTGGGGTGAGGTTATTTTTATTGTCAATAAGCTCAATGGTGTAAGTAGTAGCTTGATCTTGCTTAGGAGAAGACTTAAGACATGATGTAATGTATGAAAAAGGGTGTAGAGGATCAAAAGAACCATGAAGCAGATAAGAGACATCATGAAAAGGACTGGATGACATGGAGGGTTCTTGATCTTGATATTTCTTTATGTTCTTTTCTTCATCATTTTTAGAGTCCTCTTGACATGGAGCCACTTCTAAGGACAAGGAAGCATGTTGGAATGGTATGGAAGACTTTGGAAGAGATGGTGGAGGACTAGCTGAAGTAGGGATTATAGCATATGAAGGCTTAGGCTCTTTAGGTTTATCATTATTGAAAGTATTTGCAGCCAAGTGAAGGTTAGCTTGAGTTTCTTTAAGACGTAGCCCTGGAGGATAACTATAGGGAGCCGCATGAAAAGTATCAGGGCTTGTGTCAGATGAAGGTCCTGTGAAAGATTTGAAAGACTTGGAAGCTTTAAGAAATGTACGGGTATTGGAGGAAGTAGGGGATGGAAGGGAACCATCACAAGACAAAGGTCCAACATTAACATGATCTTGCTTGAGAGTGTAATCTTTATTTTTAGCCTGAGAGTTCTTAGAGGAGAGATCCTTATAGTATTGATGTTTCAAGATAACACAATGGATTTTATAGTCCTCAGTAGTAGTAGATGGATCATAATGAAGGTATTGTCCACAAAAGCCATCAAAGTCTCTTTCAAAATCAGAATCATATGGATCACCATCACGATCTATCCAATGTGACGGCCCATTTGTAGTAAGTAGGAACACACGATGAGGAGGACTCTTAGGAACAGAGGTGTCATAGGTATCATTACATTGTTTGTCATCATAGTCATCATAGTCTCCAAAGCTAGATGTGTCACTCTTCGTGGAAGATGTATCATAAGGGTTATCATGTTGCTCAAATTCTATCCAGGGGCATGGTGACATGTAGAAGTCTTTATCAAATGGAAAAGAGGATAGAGATTCCATGGAGAACTCTTTAGATTCCTTTTCTTTCTTAAGATTGTTAAGTTCAACTTGCATAGCTTGTAGCTGCTTCATCATAGCTATGATTAGAATGTCTTCCTCATGTGTACTAATTCTTTGAGACATGTGTACTAATTTTTAATAGCTACTGCTCTATTCTTGACACAGTGATTTGTATGACAGATTCTGGAAATAGGCTGAAAAAACTAAATATCTGGCAATTCTGACAATTTTTTGACAACTTTAAAAAAATTTCCAAACGACACTCTGCAGACTTGTATGACAGTTGAAAAACTCATACGACAGTTGGGTAGCACTGAAATGATAGTTGAAAATCTCATACGACAGTTGCAAGATTTTGACTTTGAGAATTTGCTGGCATGGAAACTCATACAACACTGGGTTTGCTATCATACGACAGATGGGTTGCAATGAAACGACACTTCAAAAAAACTCATATGACTTTCTGACTTCCTAAAATGATTTTTGACTCCAAAAAAGGATTTTACTTCAGATTTTGCAAATTTTGAGTTTTCAAATTTGAATTGTTTGCAAATTTCAATGTCTAGATTTGAAGATTGTAACAGATTTGTTCATTTTCAGTAACCAGATAGATAAACAATCACGCAAAACAACAAGCAAGTGATTTCAAGCATGTCTAAAAACAATGAACAAGGGAAAAAGCAACCTTGCGCATGAACAATCAAGTGACTTATTCATTCTAATCCTCAAAAGCGCTAATTGTGTATGTTCCAAAAATGTTTTGCAATAATGCACATATACCCTATAAAATGAAAATTTGGCCTCGCTAGGGATTTTAGTAATGGTTTGACTCTGCAATTTTTATGATCCAAAGGGGTGAACTCCAATCCCAGCACACCAGGGTTTTGACATAGTCCAAGAACTTAATCTTCAAGAGCTTCTAGGGAGATCTGACAACCCAACAATGAACCATACCTGTGGAGATTTCTTCCACAAGGACATTTATATAGCAGCTGTCACTACCATGGTGAAAATGGTTATGACCGCTTGAGGTTCCATCAATGCAATTTTCCCTATGAAGGGATTGTCTGCTATGGTTAACCCTCTCTAAAGATGACTCACAATAGTATACCACAAGGGGAATTGGCTCCAAATCCAAGGTTTTTGACACTTTTTCACTTTTAACCCAAACAAAGCAAGCAAATTAATTCGACATGCTAAGACAAAGTTTTTCTTCACCAAGGTCTATGATGCCAACTCCACGTGATCTATCAACCTCTCCGAGGAGAGAATGTATCAATCAATAAGAGAAGGTGCACTAACCAATTTTGATTCACCAAAGCTCGTGATGTCAACCCCACATGATCTATCAACCTCTCCTGGGAGAGAATGTATCGATCAATAAGAGAAGACACACTAACCAAGTTGAATGTGAAATGCACTAAGTATCCTCCCTACCTACAAGGATTCTATCGTCAAGAAAGATTTCTCTAGGAATCCAATCTCTCAAGAATCACAAATAATGTCCATAGGGCCTAATTACTATGTGAGCACAAATATATTCCCAAAAGAAAATCTACCAAAAGTACCCAAAAAGAAGAAAGAGGAACACTTAACACTTAAAGTGAATATGAGATGAGTCCACAAGGTGGAACACTTAACACCTCACACAAGCTGAAAATGAGTCCCCAACTTAGAAAACAAGTGAGTTCCTAAAAGCACAAAAGGGTTTCCAAGTGGAACACTTAACGCTTCTATCCTGTTGACCCCTCCCTTTTATGGTGCTGAGATTACAACCACGGGGTGGAAATGAGGGGCCGGTGGATTAGCAAGTCCAATAACCCAAGATAGAAATCAAGATCAATCACAAGTATTCTAAGACTACTTAATGAATCCTTAAGAGGTCACAACCTAGTATCAATTATGCAAGTGTGTAAAAATAGATCAAAAGCATGAAAAGATGCACACAAACTTGACACATAAGAGATTTATTTTAAGTCCAAATTGAAATGTCATTAGATGAAGGAGAATACCTGGGATCCTTGCAATGCGCTTAGTAGATTTTACCTAATTTTTAGCAATTTTTGTTGAGCTTTAGTATGCAAGCAAGCTACGAACTCTCCAACAAGCCAACAAGCAAACAAGATATGTAAGGTATATTCAACTTATGAAAACCCTAGGGTTAGATCTAAAAATCAATTGTTAGGAGCAATAATAACCAGAAATTAATCCAAATGACAACTCATATCATGCATTGAATCAGATGAAAAATAAGTGTATACCCATCACAAAATTTTAATTTTTTTTGCACTGCATTTGACCTAGTCAACAAGATCTAATTTTTTTGATATGATTTTGGCCACAAAAATAGAAATTCAAAATAGAAACCCCTACTAAAAAATAGAGATCTTTCCAAAAATGCAAAAATTTTAGAAAAATCTCTTCATTTGTGCCCTAGAGACCCATTTTATCAAAATAGACCAGTTTTTGTAAATTGACTATTTGAGCTATGATATCATGTCCAAATTTAAAAAAAAAAGAATGGACCCCTATAGAATTTAAAGAAATTTCCAAAAATATAAAATTTTCTAAAAAATATGCTGATTTGCGTTAGATATTAATTTTTTCCAGAATTTCAAGAACAAATTATAAAAAATTTAAAACATCTCATAAAATTCTAAATTTTTTACTATAGCTTTCCTGATATGTGACCAACCTGTGAAAAAAATTTCAAACCAAAAATCCAAGCCTTTTGGGAGATAAAATTAAATCTTTGAAACTTTGGGGTTTTAGCTCCCAAAAAAAATCAAAACCAGCATGCAAAGGTGGGTTGCCCCACGGTGGGTGCCAGAAATGTGTGTGTTAAAATTGTACCTGATCTGTGGACACAACACTTCATTAAAACATTAGAGGTTAGCTATAATCAAAATCGTGCAAAATTGAAATCTGACTCTAACCAAGCGATTTACTACCTTCTAGTAGGTGCGAGATTAATGTTCTCAGATTGCTATCGAAATCAGTGACCTAGACGACACCTAAATGAAGGATTTGAATGCAAAACTAATATAAAAAATATGAATTAAATGCAATTAACCTTTTTTTTTGGTATTTTCTATGCAATAAGAATGATAAAAACTTGATATGAAATCTAATCTATATGAAATTGATCTGCTAAAATGATCTAATAATGATATGAAAAAGAATCTAAATGAATGTAAAAAAAAAAAAAATTGATCTCACAATAGCCTTGATTCTCCAGATAGCAATTCTCCAACGTGATTGTGCAAAAATATGGATGACTTTGGCAAAGTAAGCTTGCAAAATTATGAGATGAATTATGAAGAGCTAAAGCCTTGTTTTTATAGAAATCCAGGGCTTTGGAGGTGCATGAGAAAAAGCCATAAATCACTCAAATAACTCAGGTTGATTTTTGAGTTATTTTTAAATAAAGATAATTAAGTCACAAAAATATGCAAAAGCACAGTTCAACTCGAATTAGAAGTTTAGATCAATTTTAAAACTCAAAAAGATGTTGAGTTTCAAAAAGCTAACAACTTGCATTGATTTTCCAATTTGAGTTTAACTGATCCTTGAATGTGCACATGGATAATTATGATTTAATAAATAAATAAAGGGATTTATGCTCAACTTAACTGATTTTTGAAATAAAATAATTAATTTATGGGTTAATTAACTATTTTATCAAACTTTTATTAAAAATTATATTATTAAATAATGACAACATGCTTTAATTAATTAAATAAAATTTAATCAATTAAAGATAGGAATTTTGATTTATTGTCAAAATTAAATAATACAATTAATAATAGATAGAATTAAATTTAATTACACAATTAAGTGGCAAATATTAAATCTAATTAATTAAATATGAAAATATTCAATTAATCAAACTTTAGGATAAATGTGATTTATTGCCAAATAATTATAAAATTAAAGATAATTATGATGATTAGGAATATTACTAGGAATATTCCCCGATGTAGAATTTAAGATAATCAATTATGATTCGATGATGTTTAGATGTGCCTTAGATTAGGACTTTGATGTTGATTTCATTCGATTTGATGATGTTGGAGATTAATGAGCTTATAGCCCATTTTTGGGGTATTACATTTTTGAGGTATTACAGTTGTATACCCTAGCTTTCCACAATGATGGCATGTAGGCTTGTTGTTCTTCGGCTTTGCATTCCTTTTCTCTCCAATCTTTGATGATTCTCCTTCCTTAGTGGATGATAAGTGCTCATCATGTGCAAGTCTAGATGTATCACTAGATCTTCTAGGTGATCTCAACAACTCTTCAAAGTATCTTATAGCTTCATTAGGCTTGTTCATTATTTCATTGATCTCCTTTTTAGATCTTAGATCATTCCTCAGTTGATTGTTTTATTATCTCAGATTTGTGATTTCCACATCTTTTTTGCCTAATTCTTGATTAACAAGTAGTAACTTATTTACCATGTCTAGTTGATTGTTTGTCAGTATTTGCATGTCACTTGTCCTCTCATCAAGTCTCATTGATATTTGTCTTTTGTCTTCTTCAGCCATTGTCTTATCTTCTTCAACTTTCTTTTTCTATTCTACAACTTCACATAGTCTTACAGATTGTATTTCTTGTTCTATCTTCATATTTCTAATGTCCTCATTTAGTATGTTGTTTTTCTCTAGCAGTTCTTGTGTGGTTTTGTCACTTTCTATAGAGTTGCCACCATCAAATAGTCCTGTAGTATCCTCTTCTTGATATTGTGTTTCATTCTATTGATTAGCTATTTCTCTTCTTTTGCTTAAAGATTTCTTCAGTTCACCCTGGCTGCTTCAAATTTTTGTAATGCAAGCTGAATGTCAATCTTCTGATTCTCTATGATCTTTCCCAACTTGTAAACCTCCATCTCAAGATCTTTATCTCAGAAGTGGTTAGACTTCTTTAAGAGACCAAGCTCTGATACCAATTGTTGGAAACCTATTGGGAAAGTGTGATACTAAGAAATGGGGGGGGGGGTGGGGGTGAATCAGATATCAACCAATTTATACATTTTAACATAAACAAACATATTATAAGCATAAAAATCAACACTTTAACATATCTAATATCCTAATCACCATCCATGAAAATAAAACATATCACAATAATTTTGGTTACCTAGAAACCCTTGAAAGGTAAAAATGGGGTGGGGATGACACCCACAATTCTTCACTACTGTAGTATTAAAGTTTTTCTATTACGGATACAAATTTGATCACAAAATATGATCTACCCTGTGAAGGGTTTGCCCTATTAAGAGCTTTTAGACATACAATCTACCTTACAAAAGGATTTAAAAACTTACAACTACGTAAGCACTCGGTTAAGAGATTTACTAAGGTCTATTAAAACCACTATGTTAAGAGATTTACTCTGATTGACCTATTAGAATGTCTTAGTACCCAATACTTCAGTTTGTACTGTGATGTTTATTACAAATCTTCTCCTTACACTATAGATTTGATCTCCTCTATCAAATATGTCTATGTTTTTTCCTTCACTACTCTGTTATGTTCGGTCATTGAACTTTGTTATTCTCTTCAAAGTATGAGATCTCCTTCATACTCTTCTCTTCCCATGATATGTTTTAGGGTTTGGATCACATCTTATATATACAATTAATTATCTCAAAGATTTAAGATCTATGATCTGGATTGTCTCCTTTTTTTGCTTAACCTTTCCCTAATTCTGATTGGTTCCATGAATTACATAGGGATTAATGATTACAATACTAAATCATGATCACCTCCATGATTTCCTCAGCAAACAATAAATGTAGTATGAATGTCAACCAAAATATTTTACCTAAGTGTTTGCGCCATAACAAACACATATGACAAATCTCGCTTGCTCAGCATTTGATATATCTGGTACTCGACATTCACTGTTCCTTATACCCTAGTGCTCGACATTGACATCTTTACATAACTCAACATAAGCTGACTCGGCTAATATTGAAGTACTTGATGACCATTGTCTTACTCGGTAAATGTACAATACACATGACTCAGCCTATACATGATGACTTGGTCGTAGTGATGACCGACCAATATTGCCTAGAAAATGACTAAGTGTAAGACACCAATAGACAAAAAAACTTAGGGATCAACAAGTGTTACCACATGTTTAAAACTTAAGGTAGCATATAAAATTTTTTATAAATTAATTTTCATGTTTATATTTAATTATTCAAAGAATAAAATATTATAATTATTATGCAAATTAATTAAATGTGAAGCTACCAAATTTCAACCCTACACATAATTAATTCTTTAATAAATTAATTATAATTGTAATGTGTGAATTTTACTTCATACAAGATTATATGTGGGTGAAAATAAATTACATGAAAATTAATTCTTTTAAGAATTAATCACTACAATGTAACTATGTAAGTTTCTTGTGAAATGGATTTTTAAGTGTTCAGAATGGGAACACTGAGAGGGGGGGGGGGGGGGGGGTGAATCAGTGTTCACTATATTTTATCTTTTGCTTTGTTCTTTAATCTTAACTTGAATGCTTAAGTACTGAAATGAACATCAACATAAACATGAAACATGAGCACAACACATAACACCAATATGGTTATGGGGAAACACAAATAGGTAAAAACCCTGGTGGGAATTAACACCCAGTAATATTTTGTACTAGTGTTTTATGATGCTTATTAGAAGATCCTTAACCCTATTAGGAGTTTCCTTACAATATATTTAGTATAGTGACCTTGTCAAGGGTTAGATCCTATTAGGAGTCTTTTACAATAAACCATGTTAGGGGTGTGGGCGCACTGTCCTAGAGCTCATTGCTCAAGTGGTGAAGGCTACAACCTTCTAATCTCAGATACACACTATATCTACTAAATGCACTGTCACTATGACACTGCTTGTCTGATCAGTTCCTTTAATGTGCTGATGCTTTGACCTCTTACAAAGCTCTAATACATCTTATCAAATTTTTGCACACTTCTACTCTGCTTATCTCAATTCTTTATCCACTATCATGCTAATTATAATGGGCACATCTAATATTTATATGTGCATACAAAAAAAAATAACTAGGTCTTCCCTTTAACTGATTACATACAACACTTCCAATTGAATTGGCTCAAGCATGTTTACAAAAAAACATAATTACATGTCAAAAACTTAATTAAAATAGGCTCATAGCCTTTAAAACATAATAATATAACTGCAAACCAAAATACCAATAGTCGGCTGCTTGCATTGTTCTTCTCTGGCATTCATTGTCTGTGCAACTTAAACTCTATGTATCTTCCTCATATTGAATCTTCTCATCATGCACTCTTAGAATTATCATGAATATGATCTTACCAACTTAACCTCTAGCGTGCATAGCATAATTCTATCATATGCATGTGCGTTGATGTTGTGACCTTCAGGTACTCTATATACTGTCCAGTCTTCAACACTTAGCCAATTTTTTATCTTCTCATCAAGTGCGCTTACTCCAAAACACTATATGACTTTGTTTCCATAATAAAAACACTATATTAAGTCATATACACCAGTATAGAAAACTTTCCATCAATCTCCCCCTTTGTCATTGATGGAAACAATGGAATATGGCATAGTTGCTATCTGATCTCTTATACAAAAAACTTATATCTAATATATCCCTTATACATATCTATAACTCCATATTCTATACATACTCCCCCTTTGAAATTAATGAAAAAGGTGTTTCAAAACTGTATCTACAAATACTTACATTGAGAGAACATTTGATATGCTATCTATAAGTTTTGGATCTCTTTCTTCAAAAATATAATCAATGAATTAACAATCTAGAGATGGGTGAATAGTGCATATTGTAGCTTCTCCATCTACAAATCTATGCTAGGACCAAGATCAAATGTCACCTTTATGGAATTGATCTCCTTGATATTCTGATTAGGTATATCTATTGAGGGTGCAAGAGCATTTCTAAGCTAAGTCTGCCTAGCCCTTATTTTTGACATCTCCTTTTCCACCTTCTCAATCTTGTCAATTTGTCCTTGATAGACATTATTGCACATATTTACATCAATGGATGGGTCTTTCACTAATTTATTTACCTTCTCTATCATAGCTTCTACCTCTTGTATCTTCTTGAAATGGTCATTAGTTAACTTGTCCTGATCCATACAGTCAGCAATGATTTTTCTTCCTTTTTCTGCAAACTCCTTCAAAGATGCTTGTGCAATCTTTAGTGAGCTCAGGTCAAGTATAAAGTTACTAACCAACTCACTGAGCATCTTCTTCATGTACTTCTCTTCTACAACTTGAGATGTAGATTCTTTCAAGCTGGTAAAATTAGTCTTAAAGGCTATGAGGATGTTTCTAACATCATCAACTATACTGACCTGGGACACTTTCTTGTCTAAAGACAACAGGCTATTCAAAATGTTTACTGACTCAAAATATAGGGGATTCCTCATTACCTATTTCTCCTTGGCCTTCTCCATAGCTAAGACACTGAACTTGATCAGGTCTTCTTCTCCCCATGAATCCAAACTAGTTGTGTCAAGTGTCAAACTTGACAACAATGTTGCTGAGGGTAGTGGAGTGATAGGAGTGTTGTCCTCTACTTCTTGTTTTACTTTGATTAGCATTTCAACAAATGGATTATATGTTGGCTCACTTCCTTTTACCTCTACTCCTCCTTTTTCTTCTTCTGACTTTTCTTTCTCTTTTTATGTCTCTTTTCCTTTCTCTTCTTCTTTCTTTTCTGTTATATCCTCAATTAGTACTTCTTGTTGACTGGGAGGAGTGTTACTACATAAGTTCTCAGCCTCTTGAGTGCTTACAAAGGCTTCTTCAAACTTCTCCAAATCCATGTCTATGGCCGCCATAGTAAATTTTATATTATCAATAAAAATTGAGTCATCCTTGACTATCTTTGTCATGGGTGCAGACTTATCTGCCTTTGTAGATGCATCAACTACATGCGTTGAATCCTGTGGACTTGTAGATGGGACATTTATGGTCTTTGACTCTTTTTCAACATTGGGTACTTGAGTTGTAGGCACAGTAGATGGGAACATGTGCCTATTCATAAAAACCTTCTCAAATGCTTTCTTTGTTTCCTTATAAGATGTGGCTGCACCAGATCTATCAATAACTTCTTTTCTTCTAGAGAGCATACTAGGAGGGTTTCATCTAAGGTCTTTTCCCTTATCCTTAGGTCCTCTTCAATGACCCATCTCTTTAGGAATTCTAGGATGTTCCACACATTATTTGGAATTGTAGTCTTCAGTTCTAGGACTATCTTTTTGAACTTCAACATATGTTTGACAATTATTCCATGGATTTTTTATTTCTCAATTTCATTATATTTTTTCATAGAACTTCCCTACTTGATCTATCATGCCTTCATCAATGATCCTTGTACTCAATACACTTAGACTGGGTTTGAAGCTTACTTCTGGGGGTGCTTGAGTATTCTTCCTATTCCTTGTTACTCATGAGGATGGATGACCAATGTTGATCTCTTTCTTCCTCTTAGGCATTGCCTTATACTCAGGAGGAGCAGTAAGGTCAACTATTACTGTGGGCACTAGAGGAGTAATATCAATTTTACCATTCTTGTCATCTAATTTCTCTATTTTCACCTTCTTCATCTTTGGATCCTCATATTCTATCTCTATTTCCAAAGCAATCTTCTCTTGCCTTGCTTTGTCTAAATCTACTTGTGATACTCCATGAATTATCAAAATATCTGAAGTAACCTTGGCAACCTTTCTTTTTGTTGCAGTGTTAAAAAATGCATCAACTTCTCTTGTTTTCTCTTCATAGGCTCCCCATCTAGGTTCATTAGGGTCTTTAGGGGCTGATAGAAATACTTGTGCATATGCTTCTAGGACTTGTTCATCAACCTCATATCCAAGTGGATGGATCCACTTTGTTCTTGGCTCAACTTCCTCCATGCATGTTGTATCAATCTCAACCATGAAAGAAATACTATCTTTGTATTTCTCTACAATACTCTCTGGTATTCTATACCTCATTTGCATCTTAACCCTAAAAGTCTTCAATTCTAGTGTTATGTAATCCCTTAGTGTACTCTAAGTAGTTTCTTTAAATGATATCTATGCCATTGTAGGCAAACTCTTGTCCAGATACAAATCAGACACTTTTCCAAGAATGTGGAAGTACATGTATATGATCAAAGACCCAAATCTAAATATCATGATCTTGTCATGTTTAATAGCTTTGATGTTGTCTATTAGTTGTGCATGCAGGATCTCACACCAATTGAACTCTCCATTCTCTCTCACAAGTCTTATTGTTGCAAGGATTGTGGCCGCAGACACATCGTTCACCTTGTTGGTGTGTTGAAACCTATACCCTAGTATCATGGATATCAATTTGATGTCATTTTTCTCAATAGGCTCTATAGTCATTCTGCACCTATCACTTCTTGATTTTCATGTTTTATCAACAAGTTTTCTCACATCCTTGCCTGCTAGAAGAATGGCACCTATCCTTGATAGGCCTATCATCTCATGAATTAGGTCTCTTGTAGTCCTAACTGACACTTCCCCTATCCAAAATAGGTCATCATAGATCCTGCTGAGTAGGATTTTGATCCATTTCAACTTGTAGAACTCATATGTCATTGCATATTCCACTATAGGATGATTATTCCACTGTGCATACTCACCCATGAAGGTTTTATTAGGTTTCATCATGGTTTCCATGTGTGCTCTTATTCTATCCAAACCTACTGGTTCCTTTTTGCAATGTATGTATGCCCTAATGTCTTCCACATGCATAACACCCATGGGGGTGCGGGAGAATGCACCTTCTAGGTCATCTAGTGTGGATTTAAATGGATGCCTCTTAAACACATATCTCTTCTTCTCCGCCACATCAAATACAATGGGAGTAGCTATTACTTGTATATCTCTTTACAAATGATCTTTAAAGATTTATGAATTGGCATGATGAACTAGGGTTTTTGCAACTGATCAAATGGATTACAAATCACTGATGAATCAATCTACAATTCTTCATAATCAAATTTTAGGTCTCTTCTTCTCTCTAATCACTCTAAATTCAAATGCAATGAGAGATCTACAAACTTTTGTGTACTTTAAAGTAGGAATTCTACCATTAATGCTTGTTGCGTAAACCAAGCTATCACAAAAAAATTCTAACTTTCATTCTGCAAACAATCAGCTTGTGCTCTCTTGCACATAGGTTTTTCTAGTCTCCACAAGCTTAAGTCCAAAGGTGCATACTCTTAGGGTGAGTATACCAGCCACACAAGGATCTAGAGCTATATTAGCTCCCCCTATGACCCTAAGAGCCATTCATCCTGATGTAGAGGGTGCGTCCACTATGGATGCATCCAATACATTCTCATCAATCTTATCCTTATTCACCTCTGACCAACTCAAACTCACATCCTCTGAAGCTTTCACAAACTTGACTTCTCCTTCGGTATCCAATACTGGTTCTTCAGGCTTTTTAGGGCTTTCCTGACCTAGCATCCTTGATCTACAAAATTTTGAGATGTGTCCAGCTTTGTTACAATAGTGAAAAATGACTGGAGGCCTTATATTCCTCGACACATTAATATGGGTTACCATTTTACATTGTATTGCTGAGTGAACATTATAGTTACATAGCTAACATGTAAAATTCTAAGAACTTCTTACATTTAGCTTATTCTAATTTCTTTGATTATGCTGAGTCTTGTTCTTTTGATTTGTCTTACAATTCATAGCTCTATGACCAAATTTATTGCATGAATAATAGTAACCATTGAAAATTCTTACCTCTGTACAGTTCCTTACTATATGTCCATGCTCGTTACATGCATAACAAGTTTGATCTACTGGCTTGCACTCATTCTTGGATGGTTCAACATGATCTTTAGTCTGACTTCTAGTCTCCTTAGCATCTGAGGTGTCTTCTGGTGCTTTCATTCTTGCTCACATGTTGTCAATCTGATTTTGTGCTTCATTGTATCCAATGCAGCTAGTATCTCCTTTAACTCATCTTGCATACAACTGAGATTCTATCAAATCAGAACTGGTGTGAAATTTATCAATGTGATTCTTTGCCTCTTTTAATTCAGATTCCAAGCTTTCTTTGTTGTTCCTTAGCTCCAAGATTTCCATGTTTTCTTGCCTCAATTATTCATTGAGTTGAAGGTTCTCTTTGATCTGGTCATCATAGACTTCATGATTGTTAGTCAGCTTATCATCCAATTCTTCAATTTGTTCTTTTAGAGATGAATTTTATTCATTCAACTTCTTGATCATTATCCCTAAATCACTGGTAGAGCATTATTTCAAATCCTTTCTTAGCCTTTTGATGACTACTTGAGAATCACTGACTTTTTCTTTTAGTTCTTCAATTTCTTTTTCAGATCTATCTAGGTCTTCAAGAGAAGCTTCAAGATTTCTATTCAGATGTTTCATTTCTGCTTTGTCCATGATCTCCTCAAGTGGTTAAACTTCTTTGTTGAGGACCAGAGCTCTGATACCAATTTTTAAGAATGGGAACACTGAGAGGGGTGGGGGGGTGAATCAGTGTTCACTATATTTTATCTTTTTCTTTGTTCTTTAATCTTAACTTGAATGCTTAAGTACTGAAATGAACATCAACATAAACATGAAACATGAGCACAACACATAACACCAATATGGTTATAGGGAAACCCAAATAGGTAAAACCCCGATGGGAATTGACACGCACTAATATTCTGTACTAGTGTTTTATGATCCTTATTAGAAGATCCTTTACCTTGTTAGGAGTTACTTTATAATATATTTAGTATAGTGACCTTGTCAAGGGTCAGACCTTGTTAGGAGTCTTTTACAATAAACCATGTTAGGGGTGTGGATGCACTGTCCTAGACCTCACTACTCAAGTGGTGAAGGCTAGAACCTTCTGATCTCAGATACACACTATATATGTTGAATGAACTGTCACTGTGATACTGCTTGTCTCATCAGTTCCTTTAATGCATTGATGCTTTCACCTCTTGCAAAGCTCTAATACATCTTATCAAAATTTTTTACACTTCTACTCTGCTTATCTCAATTCTTTATCCACTGTCATGCTAATTATAATGGACACATCTAATATTTATATGCGCATACAAAATGAATAACTAGGTCGGCCCTTTAACCGATTACATACAATGCTTCTAATTGAATTGGCTCAAGCATGTTTACAAACAAAAATAATTACATGTCAGCAACTTAATTACAATTGGCACATAGCCTTTACAACATAATAATATAACCGCAAACCAAAATACCAATAGTTGGCTACTTGCACTGTTCTTCTCTGGCATTCACTGTTTGTGCAACTTAAACTCTCTGTATCTTCCTCATACTAAATTTTCTGATCATGTTCTCTTAGACTTAGCATTAATATGATCTTACCAACTTAACTTCTAGGGTGCATACCATAATTCTATTGTATGCACATGCATTGATGCTCTAACCTTCAGGTACTCTGTATAGTGTCCAGTCTTCAACACTTAGCCAATTTTTTATCTTCTCATCAAGTGCGCTGACTCCAAAACACTATATGACTTTGTTGCCATAATGAAAACACTATATTAAGTCATATACACCAGTATAGAAAACTTTTTAACATTAAGTAGGGTAAGAATAAGTTACGGGTAGTTACCCAACTACTTGGACATGATTTATTTAAAAGGGAAATAATTTTGGTTGTAAAGGGGTTCCCTCCTCTACAGGAAAGATTGTAACCAAAAAAATAATTTTATGCAAAGTGAAAATATTTTGATGGATTTCCTCATGAAATTATTTCTTTGAAGTAGTCTTTTCTATGATAGGGGAAATGACCTATGTGTCGCCTTTAGAGGAATATTGGTGAAATGTATTTTTATCAATATTTGAAAAACAAAAATTGTTGAAGATTATAAAATTATTTTGAGTCTGTTGGATTTGAATATTCAAGAATCTTTGTATTCATTTCAATTTCTATTATTGTTTATGCCAAAACTTATTAATAGTTCGTGTGCCATTAGTAAGTTATTTTACTAGTTGCAATTATGTAATTTCTTAGAGAGGATAAATTAAATTAAATATACATTTTAAGTTGAGGGAGCTTCCCCTTTAAAGCAGAGGAGAATCATTCTCCCATAATGATTTATCCAATGTTAGTAAATATTTTTCATTAATCATTGGGCAATTTGTGAGGAAAGTACAATGACAATTTGATTTACTAACAATTTGTGGTGACTCTACTAGGGATCAAAGTGCCTTGTTTGTTTGATTTCTATAAATCTTAAGGTACCTCCCCAAGGATGGAGTTTGGTAGCTCTACTGATGATGAATTCCATAAAGCCCTCAAAAAATATCCAGCACTATTAGAAAATTAGATTCCTACAAGAGATGAAGATGAGTTGGATGTTTCTCTCTTTGTGCTACCATTTAGAGAGAATCCAATTATAGAGGTGATAGGAGATGTAATTAAAGAAGTGTTAGTTTTGAAATCTTTTTATGGTACAGTGCTAATCCAAAAAACACCACCTATGAAAGTATTTAAAAAAGAAGAAATAGGGGGGATGGAGGAGCAACAAGAGAGAAACCTTGAAAAGATGAGTAATAGTACAGAGGAAGATAAAGACTCATGCATTTTTCAGACTTCTGTAACTCTCTTATCAGCTCTACCTTTGGAGAGATTGGTGCAAGAAAAATCACATGAAAAGTATGAGAATCCAATGATCCAAGGTATGGCTGAAATTATTGACATTTCAAACTTCTTTGTGAAAATAATCTTGATATAAATAATGTTGAAGAAAAGTTTGACCCTATGTTTATTTTCCCATCCATGCCATACAACCTTCCCAAAACTATGTCAATTATTGTGCTATTTTTGTGGTTGTTGGCCTTTGTAAAAAATCTTCTTCCATTTTACCCATCATTGGTTCAAAAAGGCTCATATTTTCCATTACCAGTAAATGGTCATATTTAACATTTTTTTCTTTCCTCCTTCCCATTGTAAATAATCATTCCAGTTTTCAATTTTAGCTTTCCCTAGTTTTAGTTCCATTGGTGTTTCATTTTCAATAAGGTTACAACAAATTTTATTTTTTTCCCTTTATCCCAATCAGCAATAAAGACCTTGACTCTTTATCAACATGAAAACTATCTTACTACAAGTATTATTCTCCATATGTTCTATGAGATACGGTGGTTGGAAAAGGTGGTTCTCAAAATTAATGAAAAGCTAGTAGATACCTTATGGATTGGTTTCAAAAGAATTGGTGTCAAATGTACAGCTTGACAATGGATCAAATTTTCATTCATCATTGGGCACTAAGAAATAGCTTAAATATTTTTGTGAATAGTCCCACAAAAAAATGAAGATTTATTATTTTGCAGCACAAACTAAAAATAAAATTCTTTGGCCCAAAGATTGGTTTTGAATTGAGTCACAATGGTGGTGGTTAACTTTCATGATGGAAATATTTCCAAATGTTAATAGCATGTGATTTTATTTCACTTGATGTTTGGCTGAACTGTTTGAGAACAATTGGAAGATACATTGGAAATAATGCTTGAAATAACAGTCATATTGAGGGGATGGTTTCTCCTAAATGAACCATTGGATCGAGCTCATTTTTTTATATGTTATTGAAAATGTAATTGCACACATCCTCACCAGAGTGAATGAAGAAATTTGATGTGGTTAAAAAGTTATTAATGACTTTGTGCAGGTCTATATGATGGAGAAATGAAGTTTAAATATCCAGATATAGATAATTAAATGTGTCAACCATTGAATGTATTATTTGCATACAAATGAAGGCATGGTGGGCCAAGGTAGCCAAATAAAGATCAAGTGTTTCAAGAAATAATATGAGACATTATCACTAAAGGTGCACAATAGATGATATATGTAAGATATATAGTGTCAATATTGGGCTATCCAAAAAATAGATTTGTTGGGAAGGCCTTACAAAATTTCAGCAACAGAGTTTGATCATGCCATACAATTACAATTTTTGTCTGCAAAATTTATGCATCATGAGTTGTTCATATCAACTAGACTAATATTGATTTGACAAGTTTGAAGTGATCCACATTCTTGGAGGTGTGATTGACATTGCGCAAGAAGAGATACCCAAATCAATGGTTGCTGACATGTGCAGATAAAAAAAGAGTTATAATCACAACTATGGTTGATCTATTAAAACATCATGGATTGTGAATCTATGGTCCAATGGATAAGCCATAGGTTTAGGGTTACCAAAGATTTTGGAGTTCTCTACCTTTCCTACAACATAACACTTCAATAGGATAATGACTCACTTGTTAGATCAAATGAGCATTCAATTCAAGAAATTAATAAGAAAAAGCATCCTATTGCTCTCTAATTAGTGTGAGTATGAAATAAGGGGATAGTTTTCTCTCAGATTTAACCCTTAAACAGTGACAATCTACACAAAAATGAGAGATTCAAGAGTACATGTGTGCAACTAAAGTTCTTTCCATTTTAACCAAATTGAAGTGTTCTTTAACTAAGCATGAAAGTAAGCATGAAAACATCTATCAAACTAAGACATTATTGAGAAAATCCTCCAAGCATGAGAGTTCAATAATCATAGATTATGAAGCCTCACAATTCAAGCATGTAATCTCAAAATGTCAAAATAAGCTAGAGTAGCCAAATTAGAAGCATGTAGAAACATTGAGAAGAAGCAAAGAAGCCTTTAAAAATTCTATTTAATAGGAGTTTGAAGGAATTCAACAATTGAGATGCATCTGGGAGGAGTGGTTGACATGCATCTTGGCTTGATCCTTGATCCATGTGCAAGCCTCCTAATCATGAGAGTGTGTTTGTTGTGTTTGTTTGATTTAGGATGTATTTATGCTTTTCTTTTAATTAATAACTCTAGCCTTGCATTTGGTGGGATTGAATTAATTAAATAGGCCTAGAGTTAATTGTCTTGCTTTTTCTTGCAACCTTAGTGGTAAATGATTGATTTAAGATTTGATGGAGTTTATTCAATTTTTGGGGATTTATGCTAATAATCAAAGATCAAATTAACATAATCAAGGTTATATGCTAATTTAAGGGCAAATAGGGCCTTAGGTTCTATTAGCCCAATTTTAGGTGATTACATTTGCCCCTTTTTGAATTGATTTGTGAACAGCACAGGGATTCAAAGAACACCTGATTCAAAGTGTGATTCAAGAGAGTTATAGAGCAGCAAGAACTACTCTGAAATATTTATAAAGTAGTAACGAGAACTACTCTGAATTTTATAATTTTGAGCTTGATTGAAAGAAATGCTACTTGATTCAAAAAAAACTGTTAATTCTAAACTTGATTGAACCCAAATTGACATTACCGATTCTAAGCTTGATTGAACGAAGACCGATAAAAGAATTCTAAGCTTAATCGAATGAAATTCTCCTTGACTTATAAACTATCAATTCTGAACTTGTTTGGACAAGAATTGACAATACTGACTCCGAGCTTGATTGAACGAAGGTCGATATCAGATTTTGAAAAGAATTTTCAGTTAAAAATTAATAGTCTCAGCTTGATTGAAAAGAACTATCGTGCCCTTGGTGTTAGAAAATTTGATTCAAAGCATTAGATTTTGGTATGACTATGCCCCCTCGGGACTGAAATTAGAACAAATCCAAATAAACTCATTAGTTTCAAGCATTTAGAAAATTTTATAGTGATTTGAATGATCGTGGATCAAGCATAAATCGATTAGGAAGAGTTTTCAAGCTATTTAGATCAATTTTAGTGCTCTAGAAGCATTTTTTTGACCAAGTTTGACCAAGAATTTAAGTGAGTTGACCAAGTTCAACTTGTGTTTAAATAATATCCTGGCATTAAAACTTGATGCTGTATTGAGAAAATCACTTTCTACTTAGTTTTGCCCCTGTTTGACTGCAATTTGACCATTGTGACTTTTGCCTTCTGAATGTTGACTTTGCATTATAACTCTATTTTTATTGCATCTGGATGATATAAATCACCTGTTTTGATTTTGGTCCCAATATTAAGCCTCTATGATGTCTTATGGATAAATGTCCCTTAGGGTTCTAGGGCCCTCGGGAGGCTTAAATAGGTCAAAAAGTGACTTTTAACTATTCATTTGCACTTTTACCCTTTGAGAATTTACTAAGCTCTAAGAGACCATGGTGTTCCTAGTGGAGAAGCATAGATTTGAGATGGCTAGGTGACACAACTGACCAAGGCACTACGCAGCACCTATGAGTACCTGATAACGAACCTTTTCAATTTGAAAATTTTAATTTTCATGCATTTCTATGCAAATTATAGGCAATTTTGTTTTGAGTCACATCCCATATATAGGATCACATTAGGTCAAACCCATGTTGCTTCCTAGATTTTGGATCACATCTGGGATTTCATGGATCACACTCTAGAGGGTCGCATCTGGTTAAATTTGAATTTCTAGTAGCTTTTTAAGTCATTTTGAATAACAAGGTCGCATCCCAGATTTCATGTGTCGCATATAGGATTTCTAGAATCACATCTATTTTAGGATCACATCCCATATTTCTTGATCCACATCCAAGATTTCAAGTCGCATTTAGTTTTTCTTGATTTCTAAGCCAAGTACATTTGTTTTTCTGAACTTTGAGCAATTTTTCAACCAATTTCTTTCATCTAATGCTGACATAGTGTCACTATTTTATGTTGTGTAGGTTGATTTTCCTATCGTGTCATTCAGATCTCTGAGGCCAACCTAGGTCCTAGCTCTTGATGATCAGCTAAGTCCAAAAGATCAGCAGGTAGTCAGACAATGTGGTCTATGGAGTCTGGTGGATTTACCTCACATTTAGGTAAATCACGGTCTCCTTACAGCATTAGCAGAGAGGTGGCATTCAAAGCATAACACCTTTCATTTACCAACCGATAAGATGACAGTGACGTCGAAGGACATATGGATGATTTTGCATGTATATGTGATGGGTGCTTGGATAGAGTATGTGCCATCTAGACCTTCAGTGATCGTAGATGCAAGGAGAGTGTTCAGGGATGATACCATCATTGGCTATTATTTGAGTTGGGACCACATGGTTGCTAACTATGCCACTTTGCATTGATATTTAGTCGGTCTGATAGGTGGCATTATGATGACTGATAGGGCTAGCACAATTTCATGTGTGGTTGGTCCCAAGATATAGGATAGATGATCAAATGTCCTGGGAGATATGCCTGGGGTAGCTGTATCTTAGCTCACATGTACCATGAGCTACATGAGATTGTCTATCAACACTCTAGATCTATAATCATGGGGAGTGTTGTTTTATAGATCTAGGCATGGAAGCATATCCCTGTGATGCATCCCATTGTCGATAGGCACCGCAATGCCAGGTTGCCTTATATTTATATGTATTTTGGTTTCATTTAGTAGCCCCACCTGGGCAAGTTGGAGTACTAGTAGTGTCTCCTTGATGATGTGATAGATGTAGAGTGGTGACCATACTTAGATTGTGAGGCTTGGCCCTCAGATGCTAGACAAATGTCATACATTTTTTTAGATGAGGTATCTTGTTGGGAGGACTTTCTATGTTATTGAGTGATTTTTGATCACCAGAGTATGTTGGCAGTATGGGAGAGTACAGGGCATGTCCCCGAAGACATGTCTTTATGCATGGCTTAGGAGTGAGGAGGCTTAGTGAGGATCCTGATTGATTTTTGAGACAACAGTCTATGAGATCTCCCATATGTAGTGCATCGAGTGGGATTACCAGGTAGATGTTTGTGATGCGAGTGTCACCAATGAGTATCATGATCATCATCTAAGGCATCTGTATCCTAGATTTACTACTCTTGACAATGCCATTCTGCATATTGAGGATGCACTTGACTATGATCTAGATGATGATGTTGGTGGCCGAGCTTGAGCTATAGGAAGAGGTGCTAGAGGGAGAGGTCGAGATGGAGCCCATAGAGGTGGAGGGAGAGATGGAGATGGGGCTTATGGAGGTTGAGGAGATGGAGATGATGGTGGAGATGATAGGGGTAGTGGTGGTGGTGTAGTGGGTGGTAGTAGATGATGGGCCTTTGGAGGAGATGCCAATCATAGGCAGCACAAAGTATGGGTCACCCCTCCTTGGAGGGACACAGGGCCATTGTTACATCATGATGAGCATGCATAGAGACCTACAAGAGGCAATCAGGATCCACAATAGCAATAGACACAATAGGATACTCTTGTAGGTGGTGAAGGAGATAGATTGTCACAATACAAGTAGGAGAGAGATGCTTTGAGATTATAGGTGGCTACCCTCACAACACAGTTATCAAAGAGGGATTCATAGCTGGCACATGGTAGAGTAGAGAGAGACACTCAGATTGCCCAGCTAAGAGCAAACATAGATGCTCAGTTAGTACAATTGAGAGCATGTAGGGATACATAGCTCACATATTTGAGAGCTGAGAGGGACTAATATGTGCATACTACCACCCACTAGGGATAAAGGGTGATATATTATTTCACTTTATATTGTGTTATGGTTCCTGCTACTAAGAGGGCTCCACTATATTCAGTTATTGGTCAGCAGTCTAAGGGTGCCATGCCACCACCACCACCACCTAGTTGGATATTGATATTTTGTATCTCTGGACTCATTTTACCTCATTGCATATCTTGTATTTGTACTATTTTTTATCGATGTACTTTCATGTCCTCTGGACTCTGTACTTTTGTTGATACATTATCTCATTGTTTTATCTCTGCTTTGATATATTGATACTCTGATATTTTTGGTGATTTGATATGTTAATGGACATTCCTGATATTTTTGTTTATGGACATTGCTAATGATTTATGGATGCTCATGCTAATTCTAATTCATCTTATTTGTTATCCCTGACAACTGATCTCTGATTGTTTTACTTTTTGCACATGTGATATATGATGTTTGTTTCATGCCTTTTATATTGATGTGATTGTCATACTTGGTCAAGATTAGATTAAGTGATGATAAGATGATGTCATGATATATTTCATTGATATATACTCATGTTTATATTATTTTCAAAGTTTTTCATAAATGTATGGATGTATGAGATGTATTGTGATGTGATGTATGGACATCTCACTTTTATTTATGTATGAATGAATGTGGATGCAAAATGAAAATGGTTTTATGATATGAAATAGATTATGAATGCAAAAGGATATCAGTGATTTATACTCAATCATTTTAGGTTTAGTTTCTTTATGATTTGATGATGCACTTGGTCACACATGTCAAATGGTTAATGTTTAAATGGTTTAGACTTTTCAGCTTATGTCAAAATGTTTTAGATAGCTTCTCAGTTTATATCAATGTCTCAGATAGTTGAATCCACATTTTCATGCTTATGCAAGACTAAAATGAATGCAACTATATTAAAATGAATGCAATTTAAAATGAATTTTAATGCAAATAAAGACAATGAAATGCATCTAAATGAACCTAATGCACATTAATATGATATGCAACTAAAATGAACTTTAATGCAATTAACCAATGAAATGCACCTAAGACACCTAGGATAGTCACTATTTATTCAAATCAAGTTGTTTTTCATCATAGAGCCTCTATTAATGGGACCTCATTAGGATAGTACAATTTTCACAAATAGATTTAGCAATCCTGAAAATATAAATACATCCTTTTTATTCGCAATGTTGGAAGACAACCTAAACATTAAAGCAGCTAGCTATAAATGGTGTGTCAGTTACTTCCTGTTTGATATAAACCATTTCTTTTCTAGTGCATAATGTGGAAATGTGTACCTGCAATGATATTTCATTTTGTATTCATATCCTAGGGTATAATCTGATTTACTATGCACCTTTCTAGGAAATAATTTATCTTTATTAGTTTTTAAACAAGCAAGGAAATAGATCCAACCTCACTAAGGTTTTCATAGGAAACAGGTCGAGGTATACACGGTGTTCCAATCATGCTAGAGGCTCTTATAGTAGACACCCATTCCCTATGATCACCTAAGATAATTGGATTTATCACCAAAAATAGAAGACAAAGAAAATGTTATGCATCTAGTCCTTGTTCCTCTAGTCCGTAGACATCATCAAGTTACTCAAGGAAACATAACAATCAAAAATTGATAATAAGAAAATTTCATTGTCCTTTAACATGATCATTGTATTTCCATAATAGAAACAGACAGTTGTGGTTATAGTGTTTAAAAACACTCTTGATTAATCTTGCAAACACATGCATAAGAATCATTTTCAATCAAAGCGTCATTCCTTCATCCATAAGTGTCTTACCCATTTTAGTGTTTAGAAACACTATTTTCATCATGGCATTGTGTTGAGAAACACATTTTTAGATCCTGCTGGTTAGTGTTTAAAAACAACATTTGTTTGTAGTTTATTATCAATTACAGATGAGGGTAGTATTGAAAAATACCGGTGTTCATAGTTTATTGTCAATTATAGATGCAACATCCTATCAACGAATGTGATTTAATCAAATGCCCCCTAGGGAAACATAGTTTACCTAGGACCCTAATGTGGACAGATTCTAGTCTTAGGAAGGCACAACTCTCTAATAGTTCTCTTAGGATTTGGCACATCATGAAAGTGACTAGAAAATATATACAAACTAGTATTTACATAGGCCAAAGGTACAAGCATTGTCTTGATAGATAGAGTGTTGATTACAAGTAGTGCCTGTTTACCAGGTTTTCACCACTTGGCCATAGTTTTATTCTTTTTTTGATATCATGGCACCTGTTTACCAGGTTTTCATCAAGACACTTTTTCTCTTTTCCAATTTTTTGTTGGCAATTTGGCTAATGTGGATGCATAGATGTTGTCATTATAGAAACATATGATCTCTATTGAGAGCATAGAATCTTGAATGCAAGTATGGAAAGTTGAAGGAAGAAATTGTCTAAGTATGGATACAGTGATCCTGATAGAGCACCTGATGAAGATTTAGTTGGCAATGTCCACTAGAAAAATATTTTTCTTTGCATAGTTAACTAAAGCTTCTATAGAGTATGAGGATACCCCATCTCAGTGCGCATAAAGTTTGGAGTAGTACGGACAAAGTTATTCAAAGTTTACAGAAGACAGTTTTTGCAGACAGAACAATTTTGGAGACAGTATTAGCGAAAGAGTTAAGGGATTATTTTTTCTTGTCAAAATAATGACTTAACATTATAAAGGGATGAAATCCTAGATTTTTACTCTTGGATAAAGATTTTAGAAGCTGACCATGTAAATTTATTAGCTCTAATAACTCATATATTAGGCATACTTGAAATGTAATGAAAAAATATGTGTGATGTGTAAAAAGAAAGAAAAGATAACTTGTGATAGTTGTATATTGTGATAGCAGAAAAGGCTATTGATGCGAAGTTGTAAGTAGTAACATACTACAGTCAGAAACATTTTGTATTACCTATTTGGGTAGTGAGATCAGCTAGTGATCAGGTTTTTTAATCTAACTCCTAACAGGGTTAAAGCTTCTAACAAGGCCTAAACTCCTTTAACCAGGACAGATCTACTATATATTGTAAATTGACTCCTAACAAGGTCCAATATCCCTAACAAGATACTTTTGATTAGTGATCTTTGTGGGTACCATCCCCACTAAGGTTTTCCCTTGGCCAGGGTTTCCTTGAGAACATATCAAGTGTTATGAGTTCTTTCTATTTACTGCTATGTTTGTTAATCAGCTTGATAATCTTTGTATGCACTAAAGTAATCTGTTATATCCATAAGTGGGAAAAAGAAAAAGTTTTTGAAATACTGATTCACCCCCCCTCTCAGTATTTCCTATTTCTAACAATTGGTATCAGAGCACAATTAATCAGAGAAGGAACATTCAAGGAAAGCTTAGCAGCTTGAGTAAGATCTCTATGGATATGGATCAACTTCAAAAGAATCTTGACGAAGCTCTTGAATAGATTGATATGCTTACCAATGAAATAAACTCCTTAAGAAGAAAATATGAAGATGCAAAGAATCCTATTGACAAATTAAAAGGTAAGATTGAAGATCTAAAATCTGAAAAGAAATTTGATATGCTTGTTGAAGATTCTGATGAATTAGAAAAAGAAAATGAGATCCTTAAGCATGAACTAAAGATAGTAAATTTGAAACTTAGTATGAAAGATGGAAATTTGAGATCTGATAATGAAAAAATGAAAATTGAGAATGAAGATCTGAGATCAAGACTTGAAAAGGAAACATCTGAATCTGAAAAAGTAAAAGTGCAGTATGTGGAACTTGAGAAGTATAATAAAATTGTGAAAGGAGAATTAACTCAATCTAAACAACAACTTGAAAGGCTATATTCAAATAGTGATAAGAATGGAAAACAAATTTCTTTTGAAGAACCATTCTTTGATAGGACTGGATTTGGATTTAGTATGTTTAGAACAATCCATGAAAGTAAGAAGCCAGATCTGAAGACATCTGAAAGTGTGGAGGAAATAAAGCTAGATGAGAACACATTGGAAGATCCACCTAAAGAAGAACCACCTAGAGAGAAAGAAGAATCAAAGCAAGAAGAATCAAAACATGAAGAATCATCTAAAGGTATGCAAAGAGAATTCAAAGGTAGATGTTTTTCTTATAATACTATTGGACACATGAAGAGAGATTGCACAGGTAAGCAATTTAAACCTCTTAATGGACATTGTTATAATTTTCATAGTTTTGGACATAGAGCTAATGAATGTAGAAGACCTAAAGTAATTTTGAATAATTATGATAGAATGATTGGGAATACTAACAATGTAGATAAGAAATATATTGAAGAAATGAATCAAAGAAAAGTAGTAGTATGTTTTAGATGCAACAAAGTAGGACAGATTGCTAGAAATTGTGGGTCATAGACTAACTAGAAAGGATAGAGATTTGGAAACAATGGAATCATTTGTCAGATATGCAACAAGTTTGGACACTTAGCAAGAGTTTTCAAAATGAACAATGGAGGTTATCATCATAACTCTAACCCTAGGAACAATGCAAGAAGGAATGAAAATGCAGGAAACAAAGAGAAAGGTTGCTGTAGCAATAAAGATGAAGTAAAATTTGATAAAGGCATAGATCAAGGAGGTATATTCAGCACTAAAAGTAGTCAGGAAGGTAATGTAACTAATGGTAAGGATGAATCTTTACCTGACCCTTCTTTAAGTACTTAAATTATGTAAGTTTCTATAGTTTAGGACTTAGGATTAGTGTAGATTGGGAATTTGAATGAGTTAAGTTTTGCACAGTTAGATATAGGTTTATTATGTTGTACTAATGCTATGGTTAAGTTCACAAAATAAAATATTGTGTTTTGCAAGGTCACAAAAAGTTTTATGGTTGCAGGTTTGTAGAATCAACTTTTTGAGGTTTTAGCGGCAAAATGAATGAATGTGATGTCAGATCGAGTTAATGTGAAGTGTTATAAGGTAAAAATGATTACAAAGTGATTGAAAAGAGATTTGAAAGAAGAAAAAGTGAGTTGAGGATGATTTGAAGAAGTTTGGAAGCAGTTTGCAGCATCAATCATACCGAAACCCTAGATTTGCAAAGTTGAGGTATTTTTTGATCTTTAATCAGTTGATAAGATGGATATTTCTATGGTTCATAATGTTAAGGATAAGAATAGACCTAAGATTAAGAAAGAACCAGTACAACTAGCTGAAATTGATAATAGACTAGCACTATCATTCGTACTAGACGGAGTATTGCACATTGAGAATGTTAAAGGATATTTAGGTTGCAAGTTTGAAACTTTGGGAGATGTAGATTTTAGTGATGATTATAGGAAATTGTATAATCAAGACATGTCAGTTAAACTAGCTTATGGGCACCTAGAGAACAATGAAATTATCAAATATTCCATGAAGTATGAATTTAATGATGAGGAATGTACCAAGATCATTTTAAGTAGAATCCACAATGGGAAATTCTGGATGGAGGATAGAGTTATTGATATAACTGTCGACCTAATTCATGATGTTACTAGATTATCAAAAGTTGGAGAGATTCCACTGAATGAAAAGAACATGAGAAAGATTGTTTTAGACAACACTGGATCTAGTTATAATGGTAGAGGAATTACGATAAGTAAGATTAAGCAAGATGATGTTAGGTACCTTTGCAAGATCCTAACAACTAAATTCTATGGTAGTTCAAGGGAAGATGACATGGCTACAAGAATGGTTCATGTATCTTATCTTATGTATATTGAGAAGAAACAAGTAGACCTATGTGAAATTTTGAAAATTTAGTTATTTGTGAACTTAGAAAAGATTAAGAAGGCTAAGTACATAGTTTAGGTTTTCATCTCTAATAACCTATATGTTTTTCCATATTTTGAGAAGATTTCCTTACCTAGTTGATTGGAATGACAATGTGAACACAATGGAAAGAATAAACTCAGTCTACATGAAGCACCTTTTTGATAAAGTCAATGACAGTGTGAAGCTTGTATTGAAGACTTTTCAGAATATTGTTAAGAACAAATCAAGGATTCCTCAATCCTTAGTTGAAAAGCATAAAGATGACATTTTTTTTATGGTAGACATTGATTTCACCTACATTAAAGCAGTTGAGCCTAGAATGGAATTTATAGACCCTCTTGGCTATGAAGTATCTGAAGAAGAAATAGTAGGATATGTGAATAGACTGTTAAAGTGTGAGTTGGATGGTCATGAAAATAGGTTTGGAACCTATGAAGGGAATTTCAACTCTGCAATAAGTTTGAGAGAAAAGAAGTAATCTAGTAAGAGAGTTGAATCTACTATGAAGAAAATACTGAAAGAATCAGGTATGTCAAGTCATGAGTTTGACATAGCTAAGAAGACTGCAGAAGCCTTGAAGCAAAGTGAAAATCTTGTAATTCCACCTAAGGCATCTAGTGCAGATCCTATTGATCCTATTGTAGTAAAGGTAAAAGTTGAAGTACCTGAGAAAGATGAAGGAGATAAATCTTTTTCTCCTATTCCTAGGAAAAGAGTAAAAGTGAGTGCAATGGGACCCGACAAGAGACAAAAAGTGATTGTACCACCTATATCTAGAAAGGTAGCAGTAATTAAAGATGATGATGAAGTTTCAATCAAGAAGAAAACTTGGAAACCAAGAATTGAAAGAGTTAATGAAGATATATTGAAGCATGGAGACTTCACTAAGCAAAATAAATTATATGATCTATATGGATCATTTGACAGATTGAATTTTGAAAATGCAATGATTACACATATGATTGTGATAGATAAGAAACTTAGCACTATTCATGGTAAGATCCTAGAAGATTTGTATAACAGACTTGTGAATAGAAAATAGAGAGCACAAAAAGAGGACATAAAGATGAGAGAACATGTAATTAGATAGTTCTGTGAAGTTGAGGATGAAGATCATTTGAAGAGATTATTGAAGTCTCTTGGAACTTTATTGAGAACTAAGAGAAGAACAATCCTTATAATGGGAGGCAAAAAGGAGGAAGTACAGAAAGAGATAGAGAAAGCAGTAATGCAAGTTCTTGTAGATATAGTTGTAGGAAAGCATGTTGAATCAGATCCTTAGCAGAAGCAATCAGAGGAACCGCATGTAGAGGAAGTTGGTATTGAAGAAGTCCCATCTTCTTCACATATCAATATTGGCAAAGAATCAATGGACATTGAAGGAACCAAAGTGACACTAGAGTCAGATGATGCAGTATTTCATGATCTAGGAAAAATTGTTGACAATTTGGCTTTAGAAGAGCAAGAGAAGATTACAGAATCAGAAAAGGATACAGAGGCAGTGGAAGCACCAACAGTATCAGAATCAGTTCCATCAAAATAGATAGTTAAAGGTAAACAAATTTTGATAGAGGTCACTACCCCTAGTGCACCTGACAGTAAGAAGAGACAAATTGGTTCAATTTTTGAAGACCTTGGAAGAGAAGTTGAAGATGATGATCATCTTGAGTTCATCACATCTCTTAATAAAATTATTGGAAAGAATAAGAAGGTGAAGGATCTTGAAGGAAAAGTTAGAGTTTTGATAGAGAGAATTGAGAGTGTGATTAGCACTAAGGTATTTGAATCAGATCCACTTGAGAAAGCTAAAATAGTAATAAACTCTTTTGACTCTGAATTTTCTAACTTAAAGGATATTGCTAGAATAAAAGTTCAGGAAGACTTTGAAGCAGAAATGCAACAAAAATTAAGTGTAAATATTTGAAATGATATTGGTAATTTGGATGTATGCATAAAGAATTTGAGGAAACATTTTGAGACTGGAAAGAGTTTTTATATACAATGCACAAAATTAGAAATCCTAACAGCTGAAGAAGATAAGAAGATCAGAGAGAAGATAGATGCAATTATAGCTGAAACAAACACCTTGTCAAGCCCAAATGTGAAGATAAGTTTTGTAGAGAAGAACATAAGGAAGTTAAATGATGAAATCAAAATGTTAGCAGAGGAGAAGAATAGAAAGATGCTCAGGATTAACATCTTGAGAGAGCATATCTCAATCAAGACCTCAATTGTTGAAGACCAAATTGAGCAGTATCTTTCAGCAAAGACATATTTTCAGAAGTTTAGCTTCAATTCCCTGCAAGCTTGTCAAACAACAGCATACGGATTGAGTACTCTACTCAATGTTATTGAATCCATTAGGAAGATATGGGAGAAAGATTTTGAATCATGGAAGTCAGAGTTTAGTGACTCTGTTACAAGCCTACTGGCTTTCCAATAGCTGATAACAAAGTATTAAGTTTTTTTTTGAAATTTTTGTACACCCTATCTTTGTCATTGTTGTCAAAGGGGGAGAGATAGTAGAAAATTGAATATATGTTGAGGAAGGATACTCATAGGGGGAGCTATTCTATGGAGTACAATATTGTATATGTGTTGTATAACTTTTGGCCACAATTTTGTGTAAATACTTTGAAGTTTTGTTTGCACACTTAGCCAATTTTCCCATATGTTGCCACCGATGACAAAGGGGGAGATTGTTGGAAATTTGGCTAATGCAGATGCATAGATGTTTTCATTATGGAAACATATGATCTCTATTGAGAGCACAGAATCTAGAACGCAAGTATGGCAAGTTGAAGGAAGAAATTGTCTAAGTATGGATACAGTGATCCTGACAGAGCACTCGATGAAGATTTAGTTGGCGACATCCACTGGAGCAATATTTTGTTTGCACAGTTAATTAAAGATTATACATAGTATGAGGATACCCCATCTCACTACACATAAAGGTTGGAGTAGTACAGACAAAGTTATTTGAAGTTTACCGAACATAGTTTTTGCAGACATAATAGTTTTGGAGACAGTATTAGCGAAAGAGTTAAGGGATTATTTTTGCTTGTCAAAATAATGACTTAACACTATAAAGGGATGACATCCTAGATGTTTACTCTTGGATAAATATTTTGGAAGCTGACCATGTAAATTTATTAGCTCTAATAACTCATATATTAGGCATACTTGAAATGTAATGAAAAAATATGTGTGATGTGTAAAAAGAAAGAAAAGATAACTTGTGGTAGTTGTATATTGTGATAGCAGCAAAGGCTATTGATGTGAAGTTGTAAGCAGTACCATACTATAGTCAGAAACATTTTGTATTACCTGTTTGGGCAGTGAGCTCAGCTGGTGATCAGGTTTTTTAATCTAACTCCTAACAGGGTTAAGGCTTCTAACAAGGCCTAAAGTCCTTTAAACAGGACAGATCTACTATATATTGTAAATTGACTCCTAACAGGGTCCAATATCCCTAACAAGATACTTTTGATTAGTGATCTTTGTGGGTACCATCCCCACTGAGGTTTTCCCTTGGCCAGGGTTTCCTCAAGAACATATCATGTGTTATGAGTTCTTTCTATTTACTGCTATGTTTGTTAATCAGCTTGATTATCTTTGTATGCACTAAATTAATCTGTTATATCCATAAGTGGGCAAAAGAAAAAGTTTGTGAAATACTGATTCACCCCCCTCTCAGTATTTCCTATTTCTAACAATTTTTTGTTTTTTTATTCTTTTGTTCTTTTTTTTCTTTTTTTTGGACTCATCAAGGTGCCTATTTGCTAGGTTTTCACCAAGATAGTCATTTTTCAGGACTTTTTCCATTGTTTTTGATTTTTTTCAGGATCCATATTCATTGTTTTTTAACTTATTTTAGCACTCTTTTCATTGTACAAGAGTTTCCTCAAGAATGTCAGGCATAAAACCTTTTCAGATGTAGAGTATTGATTGGATCTAGTGAAACATCTCCTTCAGGCATAGCCAATTGATAGGCTCTTGATCCAAACGTTGCTATAATGACAAAGGGACCCAACTAGTTGGGTTCAAATTTTCCCTTTTTTTCTTGATGTTGTTGGTTCTTAGGATTTTCTCTGAGAACTAGATCTCCTATCTAAAAACTCCTGGGTTTTACCTTCTTATTGTATCCTCTTGACATTCTCTTCTAGTAAGCTTTGAGATGATTAAATGCATGTTGTTTGCGCTCATCTAGCAATTCAAGTTCTTGTAGACTAGAGATTCAATAGTCCTCATCAGTGACTAGATGTTTCAGTGATACTCTTAGTGATGGAATCTCTACTTCAACTGGTAAGGCTACTTCTGATCCATAGACTAGTGTTAAAGGAGTTACACCAATTGGTGTTCTAATGCTCATTCTATAAGCCCACAATGCTGGATTGATTTGCAAATGCCAATCCCTCCCTGATTTGTTTTCTTTCCTATGCAGGATCTTTAGAATGTTTTTGTTTGATGCCTCAGCCTATCCATTACCTTGAGGGTAATAGATTTATGAGCAGTGTTGAGTGATTTTAAATTGAAGACACAACTTACCCATGTCTTTGTTCTTGAATTGACCCCCATTGTCAGTCACAATCGATGAGGGTATGCCATAATGGAAAATGATGTAATTTAAGATGAACATTGAAACTTGTTTTCCTATTGCATTGGACTGTGGGATAGCCTCCACCCATTTAGTGAAATACTTAGTTGCGGTGATGATATATTTTTGTTTTCTTGATGAATTGGGGTAAATATGTCCAACCAAAATAAAGGCTCATTACTGAAATGGCCAATGTGTTATGAAAGTAATCATCTCTCTAGTTGGTGCATGTATGAGGTTGCCATGGATTTGACATTTCTTACATGTTTTTGCAAAGTGGATAGCATCTTTCTCCATGATGGGCCAATAGTAGCCAACCCTTAGGAGTTTCTTAGCTAATGAAAAACCATTCGAATGTGATCCAAACACACCTTCATGAACTTCTTTTAATACATGATTAGACTCTTCATGTTCTAAACACCTAAGAAGTGTGCCATCTAGACCATGTCTAAATAATTCATTAGCGATGATTACGTAATGTGATGCTTCTCTTAGGAGGGATCTCTTATCATTTATAGAATAGCCTTCAGGAATTGTTTGGTCTTTAAGATAGGAGTAGATATGGGCATATCTAGATAACACTTGAGTTTCAAGAATGCAAACAATTTGGCATTCAGGAGAGTCATAAGCTGGGAAAGGGAGTTCTTCCACCAAGAAGTCATAGTGAAATTCATGTTCTTCCAATTGTAGCATGGATGCTAGAGTAGCCATTGCATTGGCTACTCAATTCCTTGACCTAGGAATTTTTTGAAATGTGATGAAGACAAAGTACTTTTTCAAGTCATCCACCATTGTCTTGTAGGGAATGAGCTTTTCATCCTTAGTTTGATAATCACCATTCACCTTATTAATGATGAGCTGCAAATCCCCATAAATGTCTAATTCAATGATTTTCCACTCTATTGCAAGTTTGAGCCCATTGACAAGAGCTTTGTATTCTATTTTATTTTTGGTGCATGGAAAAATCATTTTGCATGCCTTGGGAATCTTATATCCTTGTGGTGTGATGAATAGGCATCTAGCTACCGATCCTTGTTGTGTGAAGGATCCATCAAAGTACATTTTCTAGGGATGTTCTGTTAAGTGCATGATAGATTCATCTAGAAACTCTACAAGTAATGGCTTGTCATCAGTCAATGGTGTCTCTGCAAGTTGATCAGTGATCACTTGTCCTTTAATGTCTTTCCTATCCACATACTCAATATCAAATTCACTTAGGATCAAGACCCACTTAGCAAGTCTTCCTA
Source organism: Chamaecyparis obtusa (assembly GCA_027943335.1). NCBI lineage: Eukaryota > Viridiplantae > Streptophyta > Pinopsida > Cupressales > Cupressaceae > Chamaecyparis > Chamaecyparis obtusa. Next base: position 749,165 of record BSBK01001197.1, read on the forward strand.
TCAGCATTTCTTTGCTTAATAGGTACTTAAGCGGATCAATTTTAGCCATTATTTTCACCTTGTGTTCCAACATATAGTGTCTAAGCTTTTGGGATGTAAACACTACTTCGAGGCATGCCTTCTCAATCATTGAATAGTTTAGCTCATATGTGACCAAAGCTCCACTGATATAGTATATGGATCTTTCTTTCTTGGTCTCATTCTCTTGTGCAAGTAGTACCCCTAGTGATGTATATGTCACTGATATGTAGAACAATAGAGGTTTTCCATATATTGGTGCCATAAGAATTGGAGGATTCATTAGATAATTCTCAACTTGGGTAAAATTTTCTTCGCATTGCTCATCCCAAGTGAATATGGTTCCTTTCCTCATCAACTTTGTGAAGGGTTGTGCTTTGTCCGCCAATTGAGATATGAATCTCCTTATGGATTGTAGCTTTCCTTGTAAGGTTCTTGTTTGACTGATGTTCTTTGGTGGTTTCATTTCTAGAATAGCTTTTACTTTTGCCGGATCCACCTCATTCCCTTAGCTAAAACTATGAATCCTAAAATTTTTCCCAATGATACGCCAAAGGTGCACTTCTTAGGATTAATTCTAAATTGGAATTTCTCAATCCTGTCAAAGATTCTCCTCAGATCCTCTATGTGTGTAGTCCTCATTCTTGATTTTCCCAAAGTTTTGTCAACATAGTCTTCCATATTCTTGTGCATCATGTCATGGAAGATTTTAGTCATTGCCCTTTGCTAAGTGGCACCTACATTTCTTAGACCAAATGGCATCACATTCCAACAATACATTCCCATGCATAGGTGAATGTTATTTTCTCTTGGTCTTCAAGAGCAATTTTGATCTAGGTATATCCTAAAAAACTGTCCATTAGGGAATACATCTCATAACCTATTGTTAAGTCCACAATCATGTCTATGTTTGGAAGTGGAAAATCATCTTTTGGACAAGCCTTGTTAAGATCCCTAAAGTTTGTGCAAACTCTTATGGATTTGTCCACCTTAGAAATAAGAACTATATTGGAGATCCACCCCACATAATCAATTTCTCTAATGAATCCAACTTTCAATAGTTTTTCCAGTTCTGCTTTCACTAGCAATGCCACATGTGGATTCATTTTTCTAAGTTTTTGCTTGACAGGTTTTACATCTGGTGAAATAGACAAATGATGCATAATCAAATCTGTATCCAATCCTGGCATATCTGAGTAAGACCAAGACAATTTGATCTTCTTTGCTTTGAAGAAATTAGTGAATTGGATTTTCTCATCTTCTATCAATGATTGAGCTATATGGACTAACTGAGGAGCTTCTATTGTTCCCAAATTAATGGGTTGTGTTGGTTCAATCAGAATTGAGGACCTTTCTTGGAAGTGATATGGTAGGATATTAGGCATCCCATCCTTTGGTGCCTCAAGGAGGTTTTCACCATTAGATATGTCTTTTTCTTTTTCTCTTTTAGGATCTGATACTGCTACTAAGTGGTTTTCACCATCAAACCTCTTATTCTTTTTGTTTTTCTTTTTAAGATTAAGAAACTTGATATCCTCTTCAGTCATGATTTCACTCTTTATGCTGGTGGAAGAATGGAAGGGTTCACAAGCATTAAGATAATAGGCTATGGAATAGTCATTGTCATAGGATAGCAAGCTTGTGTTTGTAGGTTCATCCCAATCTATCAAGTAATGGTATTTTAAGGAAAAATATTCAATAGGTTCAAGAGACAACACCGCATTATTATCACTATTCATAACTTGCAAGATATTATCTATTAAGTTTTCTTCTAGATAGATATTAGGATTATTAGAGTCAGGTTCATTATTATTAGAGTTCATGTTAATGTTATGCGGATCTAACTCTAGTGATCTAACATTAGAACTTTCTCCCTCTTTAATCAAGATTATAGGAGAAAACTTGTGTATCACATCTATTTCTATGTCCATGGTGGCATCAGAAAGAATATCCCATTCATACTCATGTGAGTCTACCTGACTATAATCTGAAACCCCCAAAAAGTAAGCAATAGTCATGGGTACCTCATTTTCTTCATTAGCATGGTTCTCCTCTTCTTTCAATGGTTCTTGTGGATTCATTGCTTCTAGTTCTTCATCAAAGTGTGGTGCATCAAAGACAGGAGGTTCTTGTTCTCATTCTTCATCAAATTCCTCCGTTTGTTATCTTTTTGTTTCTTGTTCAAGACTTGTACCAAGAAATGTAACATCTGGGTCCCCTTGTAAGAGTAGCAACCTTTCATAAGGAATGGGTTGTCCTTCCACTTCTTCTTCATCATTAGAATATTTTGATCTATCAAATATAGGACCCCTTTCTACTGTAGGATGAAATCTAGCTTCTCTGAAGCCTAGTCTAGTCTTGTCCTTAGGATTTTTGAAATTCATGTGTAGGGGTTCTACTAGTCCTTTGTTTTTTTGTCCCAATGGTCCTTTTCCTTTGTACCCCATTCATTTCATAAGTTCATATCCTTTCCCATATTTTTTTGGAGATATTTCAACATGTTTAACATTCCCATCTTCTTCGGGTTCTTTGTAAAGCCATTGCAAAACAACCTTTTCTTCATTCTCTTCTTCTAGGATACTTTTACTTTCACCATTCTAGTTCCTTCATGTATAGTCAAAGTGCTGCCATTGGAAGGTGTAAATGTAGATGAAGGCCTCCCTTGTATCCTAGGAGAAATGGGAAGATCCATTAAAGACAGGGAAGGATCCATCTTGTATTCACCCATGCTTGTTTCCTGGATATTGATTTTCTTAGCAAAGCTCCTCAAGACCATTTCTTTAGATGTCTCTTCCTTGGTGGACCCTTCTTTGTTATGGGGAACCATGCTTTCTTTTTTTTTTAGGTTATGTGGTATCTACTGGAATAGTCACCTCCACTCCATTATGAGGGAACTTTAGACATTGATGATACATGGAAGGCACTGCTTGCATTGAATGTATCCATGGTCTTCCAAGAAGAATGTTGTAAGAAAGGGTTAGATCAAGAACTTGACAAAGGAAATCATGTTCCACCGGTCCTACTCTAATGGGTAAGACAACTAATCCTTTAGAGGATCTATCTTCCTCATCATAGGCCTTGATTATTATCTTTCTTCTAGGATCAATTGCGTGCTCTGAGAAACCTAGTTGTTTTATCAAGTTATAAGTACAAATGTTCAAACTAGCACCTCCATCTATCAAGACACATTTGACCTGATGTTTATGAACAAGAACTTCTAAATGAAGGGGTTGATTATGTGGTTGGTTTGATGATTTGTCATCCTCTTCAAAAAAAGATAGATAATATGGGGAACTCATGTGACCAACCATGGCCTGAAATCTATCCACATCTAAGTCTTTTGGTACATTAGCACTTAGTAGGGCTTGATCAAGAACCTCCCTATGACTAGGGGAGATCTTCAACAACTCTAGGATAGATATCTATGCGGGTGTCTTTTGCAATTGTTCCACAATATTGAACTTTGGAGATGGCACCTCTTGTTTAGATGTTGTTGTTGTTGTAGCTGGTGTGTTAGATGTTGAAACTCTTTTAAGAGTAAGCTTTTCTTGGCTTCATGTTACAACATTTGAGGATTCAAATTTTTTTTTCACTCCTTTGAGGGTGATCATGTTGATCGAATATTCGCATGGTTCCGTCATGTTGATTACATTGTCACCATTAGTGTACGTGTAATTAATCTTAATTCTTTTAGAAGTTTCTCCTTTTTCATAGTTAGGTAGTGGAGTTTGAAATGCTTTGTGATCACTATTCATTTGATGTCCATCTACCTTGACTTTACCTTGCTCAATAAGATCCTGAATAATGTATGCACCCTAAAATGGTCACCTAGACTTTGGGCCCCATTTATTAAAATTATCAAATTTTTTGAATCAATACGTTGCAAAATTCAAATCAATTTCTTTGATCAATCCTAAATAATTCAATCATTTCAATTTTCCCTAAGGTTTGATCATTTCATCAATAATTTATTTAATTAAAAGAAATATTCCCTCTTAAATAAATAAAATAACCTTATTTAATTGAAAGAAATATCTTTTAAATGAAATAAATTTATTTAATTAAAATCTCTTTTAATTAAATGATTTTATCTTATTTAGAATAATATCTCTCTTTTAATGAAATAATGTTATCTTATTTAATTAATAGAGAATCATTCTTTTAAATAAATAAATCCTCATAAAGCTCTTTTGTGATGAAAAAGGGAAACAAATAAATAAAATAAAGAAAATTCCTTTTCTCTCCACTTTCTAAAAATGAGCTTTCTTTCCTCTTTTTTTGCATTTATCCCACATTGCTCTTGGAGATGCATTCTCTCCCATGGTTTCTTATATAAGGAGCCCTCTCCTTCCCATTTGAGATCCGAAATTTTCATGCTATTGTTATGCTGCAGGTTTTCTAAGAGACTTTGGAGCTTTGGAGATCACATAGCATTTAGCTTGCATATTTACATATAGATTAACATTCATAGCATCTTACATTAGTTTTCCTTCATTGTTTTAGCTTAAATCTTCACATAGATTAATTAGCAAAGGAGAATAAAACTTGCATTTCAATAGAGTAGTTTATTTCTTGCATTGCAATCATCTAGATTAGCTTCATTTGCATGCAATAACTTGAAGATCAATGGAGATTAGCACTCTTGCTTCTCATCCTTGAATCTCTCATTTCTTGGTGTACTTGCATGGGTTTAACTAGGTCGATCTGAGGGCCTCATAATACAACCCCTGTACTCCACGAATAGAGAGTTGTGGATCTCTATTCGAGACCTCACTGTTGAGTGTTCTTGGATGTAATGATTCATAGAAGTGTGACTACTTTCTAGCACACATTTTTCACACCCACCGTGGGGCTTTGAGCCTCATTCTCTTCATTTTTATCAAGTTTTGTATATTTTCAGTGTCAACTTTTTTGTCAATTTTGTGCAAATAGGAGAAACGCCGCTTACGAGAAATCTGAAGATGCCTGTGCACATTCTGTTTACACCCGTGCACATTCTTTTCCTACATGTGCACATTCTATTCATGCCTGTGCACATTTTGTTCATGCCTGTGCACATTTTGTTCATGCCTGTGCACATTTTGTTCACACTTGTGCACATTTTGTTCATGCCTGTGCACATTTTGTTCACGCCTGTGCACATTTTGTTCACACCTCACATTTTGTTCATGCTTGTGCACATTTTGTTCACACCTATGCACATTTTGTTCACACCTCACATTTTGTTCACACCTATGCACATTTTGTTCATGCTTATGCACATTTTGATCATGCCTATGCACATTTTGATCATGCCTATGCACATTTTGATCACGCCTATGCACATTTTGATCACGCCTACCAGTATTTTGATTACGCCTAGCAATTATTTGTTCACACCTACAATCTATTAACTAATGGGTGTTAGCTATTAAATGCTGCTTGGAATTTTCTGTTGAATTCCATGACAGCAGAGACACGGAATTTGTAGATTTGTAATTTTAGATTATTGATTTCTAACGCTTATGGATTGCTGTTGATTTGTCTTGATTTTGTACTTTTAGATGTGTGATAAATTTTGGATTGTAGATCTTTAGACCTAAGGTGAGTTACTACAATCTCTATAACACTTGGTTTTGGGCATAAAATTAATCTCTTGTGTGTTTGGCTTGAGTGATTTATCACTTTCATAAACCACATTTTGATTTTGGACTTTAAAAAGAATATAGATTCATTTCTTGCATAAGTGTTCCACATAGATAAGTAGGCCCTATTAACACTATTCATGGTTCTTGAGAAAGTGGGTTTCCAGTGAAACTCTTCTCAACAAGAGAACCCTTGTAGGTAGGGAGGTTACTAGAACTGTCTTTGCATTCTACTAGACTTGTAGTCTTTGACTTTTTGATTAATGCATTCTCTCTCTGAAGAGGTTGATAGATCATGAGTTATAGACATTACAAATCTTGGCAAGATATTTTTAGTCTTAGCATGTCAGAATGAATCTATCTTCTATGTTTGGGTGAAGAGAAAAGGATAGAGGATTATGCTCTACTCCCTTTTTGGGTAGTAATAGAAACTCAGACCCTTGGATCTAAGCCAAGTCCCCATGTGATCCTTGTTGTGAGTCACCTTTTAGAGAGTGTTAACCGTAGTGGACATTCCCTTCATTGGGTAAACCATGTTGATGGAACCTCAAGTGGTAGTAGCCACTTTTTCCATGGTAGTGACAACCACTATACAAATGTCCTTGTAGAAGAAATCTCCATGGGTATAGTTTCTTGATGGGATGTCAGATCTCCTTAGCATCTCCAATTGATTAATTTCTTAGAATGTGTCAAAACCTTGATGCCCCTAGATTGGAGTTCACCTTCTTGAAATTGTAAAAGTTACAAAGTCAAGCCATTATTAAAAACCATAGTGCAGCCAAATTTCTCTTTTTAGGACTATGTGTGTGATTGGAAGAACATTTTGGAGACTATACACAACTAGTATCTTTAAGGAATAGCATACTAAGTCAATATTCATGTTCATGAGCGAGGTTTCTTTTTCCCTTGCCCATTGTTTGAAGACATTTTCTTGCTTGAACACCATGGTTGTTGTCTTATGTGCTTGATAAATGCTGGAAATTTGTTAATCTGTTGGGTTAAAACTTTTAAAATGAACAAAAAAATTGAGTTCCTGAGTTTACAAACATGTTGATTAAGCGGCTTCTACCAAATTCTATCGCATTTCTTGTTGGAAACTATCACACAGAAACTTTTTGTTGTCTCACTGTTGTCTACAATCCAAAGCTTCTTAGTGTCATTTTCAGTCCTCCTTAGTTGATCCAGGTCAGATCAAGCTACTCACCCTACTGTTGGAAACCTCTTTTCACTTGAGATTATTATGTTTTTTACCTCTTCAATTAGTGACCTTTGATTTTACAAGTAACCTTGCTTGAAATCAGTAAGTTAGGAATCATCCTTGTTGAGTAGATACACCTTTAGATTCTTTGATAACATACTTGGAGAGTCTTGGTAGTCTTTTGTCCAATTCACTTCCACCCAAAGTCAATTTCAATTAGATATAACTTGGTTAAGATCATCCACCTAATCCACATGTGCTAGGATACTTATCTATTGATTGGGCACCTCTGTGGCAGTATTGACTTACACCTTTTACAATTTTCTATCTCACCATCTCTCTTTTGGAAAATTGAACACTTTTACTATCCTAGTTTGATACCAATGTATCTTAGGGTCATCTTATCACCGAGTGCTTTTCCTTTCATGTCGGTTATGACAAGGTATCAAGTGAGTCAAGGGTAATGACCTTAGGTTGTCTTTAATCAATTACCTCTAGTCCAAACTCATCAAAAGAATAACGGAAATGAACCTATATTTGACTAATCACCTAAGAGAAAGTCTACTGAGTTGAGGACCCCCTTAGCATCTTCCCATTCAGGTATGGATATGAGTTATACCATGACTTAGCAGGAGAGGGAAGCTATGGATCAAAACCTTAATGACATCTATGAAAGACACAAAGACAACATTTTGTTTGGTAATTCCTCTCATGACGCTCAACCTAGTTCACCTCCCATCAATACTAGGTACCTAGATGCATATCAAAGAGTCAAAAGGCATGAGAGACAAGCTCACCTAGAATAATGGTCATGACATGAAGACCAAGAAAATGAACTTGGTGATGCTCATGTCAATGCAACATATACCAATGACTTGTTCAAAAAGTTGACAAAACTCACCACTTCAAACAACCTCAAGGTATACAAGTGAAAGACTCAAAAGGATTGAGCACGAGAAGAAAGCCTTTCTAGATGAGCAAGCTGGGAAGAAAGAAAAGTTTAGACAACTTGAGATGGAGAGACAAACTTTGTTAGAGTTGGAAAGAAAAGCCTCTCAAGAAGACCAAGATAGGCTTTTAGCCCAACAACTTAATACTCAATTCAACAATAGGGGTGCCAATAGTGGAAACTGTTGGCAATTTGGCTGAGGTATGTACATGGATGTTTTCATTATGGCACCATATGTTCCTTATGAAGATCAAATAAGCTGGAAAGTAAGTATGGAAGATTGTAGACTAAAATTATCTAAGTATGAAATAGTGTTTTTGATAGAGCACCTGATACAGTTTGTTTTGGCGACATTCATTGGAGCATGATCAGAGTTTTAATAGTTGAACATAGACTCTATGGTGTCTAAGGATACCCCATCTCAGTGTGCAAAAGAGTACAGATAGTATAGAAAAAAGTTGTGATTGTTTTACCGATGACAGAGTTAAGCTGACATAGCAGTTTTAAAGACAGAACTAGTAAATGAATTAAGGGATTATTTTGCTTGTCAAAATAATGACTTAATATTATAAAGAGATGACATCTTAGATGTTTACTCTTGGATAAAGATATGCAAGCCAACTGAAGAAAGATATTATGTTTGTATCTTGTATAAAGATGTAATATTGTAATGTACCGAACATACTTGAAATGTAACTTGTGATAGTTGTATATTGTGACAGCAGTGAAAGTTGTTGATGTGAAGTTGTAAGCAGTACCATATTGTAATTAGTAAAAATTTGTATTACTTTTTTGGGCAGTGAGCTCATCTGGTAATCAGGTTTTGTATCTACAACTCCTAATAGGGTTGAGGCTTCTAACAAGGCCTATAGTCCCTTAACTAGGACTGATACACTATATGTTTGTAATAGACTCCTAACAGGGTCAACATCCTTAACAAGATATCTTTTGGTTAGTGGATCTTTTTGGGTACCATCCCCACTGGGGTTTTCCCTTGGCTAGGGTTTCCTCAAGAACATATCATGTGTTATGAGTTCGTTACATTTACTGTTATGTATGCTATTTAGTTTCTTATGTTTTAAAGTAATCTGTTATATCCATAAGTGGGCAAAAGTAAAAGTTTGTGAAATACTGATTCACCCCCTCCTCTCAGTATTTCCTATTTCTAACAATTGGTATTAGAGCGCAGTTACTTGGAGAAGGAATGTTCAAGGAAAGCCTAGCAGCTTTAGTAAGATCTCTATCAATATGGATCAGTTATAGAAGAATCTTGAAGAAGCTCTGGAACAAATTGATATGCTTACTAATGAAAGAAACACTCTAAAAAGAAATTATGATGATGCAAAGAATCTTATTAACAAATTGAAAGGTAAGATAGAAGATCTAAAATCTGAAAAGGAATCTAAAATTCTTGTTGAAGATTGTGATGATTTAGAAAAAGAAAATGTGATCCTTAAACATGAATTGAAGATAGCAAATCTGAAGCTTAGCTTGAAAGATGGAAATGACAATCTAAGATCTAAAAATGAAAGTTTAAAGAATGAGAATGAAGATCTGAAATCTAAACTTGGCAAGGTAACATCCGAATTTGATAAAGTCAAATTGCAGTATGATGAACTTGAGAAATACAACAAGATTGTGAAAGGTGAATTGACTCAATCCAAACAACAACTTGAGAGGCTATATTCAAAGAGTGAAAAGATTGATGAGAAAGTATCTTATGGAAAACCATTCTATGACAAAACTAGTCTTGGATTTAACATATTGAAGATAGTTAGTGAAAGCAAGAAACCAGATCGGAATGTATGTGAAAGTAGTGAAGAAAAGAAGTTAGATGAAAACAAATCTGAAGATGCACCTAAGCAAGAAGAATCACTGAAGCAAGATGATGCACTGAAGCAAGATGAACCATCCAAAGTTATGCAAAGAGAATTCAAAGGTAGATGTTTTGCTTGTAATACTATTGGTCATATGAAGAGAGATTGTACAGGTAAACAATTCAAACCTCTTAATGGATATTGTTATAATTGTCATGGTTTTGGACATAGAGATATTGAATGTAGAAGATCTAAAGTTATTGAGAATAATTACAATAGTAGAATGCCTAGAAATACTAACAATGCAGATCATAGATCAACTGGAGACATGAAAAGAGGAAATGGAATAGTATGTTACAGATGCAACAAAATTGGACATATTGCTAGAAATTGTAGGACACAAATCAATTAGTAAACACCAAGATATGGAACAAATGGAATCATTTGTTAGATATGTAACAAGATTGGACACACATCAAGATTTTGCAGAATGAACAATGGAGGTTATCATCATAACCCTAACCCTAGAAACTATGCAAGAAGCAATGAAAATGTAGGAAACAAAGAGAAAGGTTGTTGTAGCAATGAAGATGAAGTAAAATTTGTTAAAGGCATAGATCAAGAAGGTATATTCAACACTAAAGGTAATCTGGAAGGTAATGTATCTGATGGTAAGAATGAGTCTTTACATAACCCTTCTTTAAGCACTTAAATTATCTAAATTTCTGTAGTTTAGGAACTTATAATTAGTGTAGAATTAGATTTTGAATGAGTTAAGTTTTGCATAGTTAGATGAAGGTTTGTTATGTTATACTAATGCTATGGTTAAGTGTGAAAAAATAAATATTGTGTTTTGTGAGGTCACAAGAAGATTTATGGTTGCAGGTTTATAGAATCAGCTTTTTGGCATTTTAGCGGCAAAAGAATTGAATACGATGTCAGATCAAGTAAATGTTAAGTATTAAAAGATTGAAATCAAAGTTATTGTGATTATCAAGCGATTAGAAGTGATTTGGAGAGCGAAGAAAGAAGTTTGGAAGTGATTTGTAGAAGTTTGAAGCACCGATCTAGCAAAAGCCCTAATGTTGTGAATTTAAGGTATTTCTCTGACTAAGATCTTGAATCATCTTAAGTAATCAAATATAATCATGGATGTGTCATTGATTCACAACATTAAGGATAAGAACAGACCTAGAACTAAGAAAGATCCAGTTGAACCCTCAGAAAGAGATGCTAGTTTAGCTTTATCATCCGTACCAGATGGAGTTCTTCATTTAGAGAATGTTAAAAGTTATCTTGGATGCAAATATGAAACCCTAAGGGAGAGTAATTTTAATGGTGAATATCAAAAATTGTACAATAAGGATATGTTAGTGAAACAAGGTTATGAACATCTAGAAGACAATGAAATCATTAAGTACTCTATGAAATATGAATTTGATGATGAGGAGTGTACTAAGATAATTTTGAGTAGGATACATAGTGGTAAATTTTGGTTACAAGATAGAGTTATAGACATAACTGCAGACCTAATTCATGATGTGACTAGATTATCAAAAGTTGGTGCAATTCCACTAAATGAGAAAAATATGAGAAAGATTGTGATTGAAAACATCGGTTCAATATACAATGGTAGAGGTATAGTCATTAGTAAGATTAAGCAAGATGATGTAAAATACTTATGTAAGATTTTGACAATAAAATTCTGTGGAAGTTCTAGAGAAGATGATATGTCAATAGGTATGGTACACATTGCTTATTTGATGTGTGTGGAGAAGAAGCTTGTGGATATGTGTGAAATTTTGAGAATACAGTTGTTTGAGAATTTGGAAAAGATAAAGAAAGCTAAATACACTCACTTTAGATTTTCCTCATTGGTTACTTACATGTTCTTCCACTTACTAAGAACATTTCCTTATACTATTGAATGGAATGATGGTGAGAATACTATGGAAAGAATCAATAAAGTTTACATGAAACATCTTATTGAGAAGGTTAATGATAGTGTAAAGTTAGTGTTGAAAAATTTTCAGAACATTGTGGTAAATAGATAAAGAATTCCTCCATCCCTAGTTGAGAAATACAAAGATGATATATGTTCTATGGTTGATACTGATTTCACTTACATTGAGGTAGTAGAACCTAGACATGAATTCATAGACCCTCTTGGCTATGAAATCTCTGAAGTTGAAATAGAAGGATATGTTAGTAGATTGTTGAAAAGTAAAGTGGATGCTCATAGCAATAGATTTGGAACATATGATGAAAACTTTGATTCAGAAAAGACACTTAAGGAAGAGAAACAATCGAAGAAGAGAGCGAAGACTACAATACAGAAAATTCTAAAAGAAACAGGTTTGAGTGAGCAAGAATTTGATATTGCAAGAAAGACTACAGAAGCAATAAGGAAAAGTGAGATACTATCAGTCCCACCTTTGGCATGAAGTGCAAAACCCATTCAAGTTAAGGTAAAGGTTGAAGAACCTGAGAAGGAGCAAGAAATTAGTCAGATAGAGAAACCCTCTTTTTTAGCACCAAGAAAAAGAATGAAGGTAAGTGCTTTAGGACTGGGTAAAAGATAAAAAATAATTGTTCCACCAGTACCTAGAAGAGTTGCAAAGATAAAAGATGATGAAGTATCAATAAAGAAGAAATCATGGAAACCAAGGATAGAAAGAGTTAATGAAGACATATTGCAACTTGGAGAATTTACCAAAATGAACAAATACTATGATTTATATGGATCCTCTGATAGATTAAATCTAGAGAATGCAATGGTTACACATATGATTTTGGCAAACAAGAAATTTGATACTATTCATGGAAAGATACCAAAAGATTTATGAGAAGAAAGATGAGAGCACAAGAAGAAGATACTAAAATGAGAGAAAATGTGATAAGATAGTTCTATGACATAAGAGATGATGACCACCTTAAATAGATCCTCAAGCCACTTGAAACCCTATTAAGAACCAAAAGGAGAACTATACAAATAATGGGAGGTTGGTATGAACAATTGAAGACTAAAACTGAACAAGAAGTTGTGAAAGTGCTAGCAAACTTGGTAGCAGGAAAAGATAGAAAAGATCAATTAGTTGCAGAACCAGTAGAGAAATAGAGTTCAGAACAGGCAGAGGCAGTAGTAGAGGTAGTTGAAGCAGAAGGTATTCCCTTTTCTTCTATAAACATTGGCACAAAATCTATGGACATTGAAGGAACAAAAGTTACTTTAGATTCAGATGATGTGGTACTCAATAGTTTGGATAACATTGTTGACAATTTGGCTTTGGGAGAGCAAGAAAAGAGTATTGAAATAGAGACTACACGAACAAAAGAGCAAATGGAAACAGAGGACCATACTCCTATTGAACCACAAGAAGACATCAGTCTTACTCCTAAGACTGGAAAGGAGAAAGGAATAGGAACATTGATTGAAGATTTGAGCAAGGAGGTTGATGATGATGATCAATTAGAATTGATCACTTCTTTGAACAAAATTATTGGAAAGAACAAGAAAGTTAAGAATTTGGAAGGTAGCCTGAAAGATTTGACTGAGAAGCTATAAAGTGTTATATCTACAAAAGTCTTTGATTCAAACCCACTTAAAAGAGCAAAGATGGTAATAAATTCTTTTGATGTTGAGTTCACTAATTTGTCTAATATTGCTAAGGTTAAGGCTCGGGCAGCTTATGAAGCTGAGATGTTGCAGAATATAAGTTAGAATATCAAAAATGACATTGATAGCCTTGAAAGACACATTAAGAACTTAAGGAAACATCTTAAGACTAGAAAGTGTTTGTACATTCAGTGTACAAAATCTAAAAATATAATAATTGAGGAAGAGAAGAAGATAAAAGAGAAGCAAGATGAATTGCAGTAGAGACGAACTCAATGGCTAGCCCAAACATAAAGATCAGTACAGTTGAGAAAAAGATCAGAAAATTATGTGATGAGATAAGGACTTTGAATGATTAGAAGAACAGGAAAATTATCAGGATAAACATCTTGAGAGAGCATGTCTCTATCAAGTTGACTATAATAGAAGAGCAGCTAGAAGAATGTCTTACTACTAAGACATCATTTCAGAAGTTCAACTTTGAATCTCTTCAAGCTTGTCATATTGCAACATACGGATTGAGTACTTTACTCAATGTAGAAGAATCAATTAAGAAGGCATGGGAGACAGATTTTGAGGCTTGGAAGTCAAATTTTGTAGATTGTGTTGCAATCCTACTGGCTTTACAATAAGACAGTAAGGTAAAAATTTTTGACACAATTTTGTATATCCTTTTCCACCCTTTATTTTGTCATTGTTATCGAAGGGGGAGAGATACTTAGAAAATTGTCTATATATGATAAGGAAGGATACTCATAGGGGGAGTTCTATGGAGTATTATGAAGTATTATATATTATGTGTATATTTTGAGGAGATATAAGGATAGTATACTTATTTTATACTATGGCCACAATTTTGATACAATTTTTGAGATTTTGACTTGTACACTTAGCCAATTTTCTCATATGTTGCCACCAATGACAAAAGGGGAGATTGTTGGAAATTTGGCTGAGGTATGTACATGGATTTTGTCATTATGGAAACATATGTTCCCTATGAAGATCACATAAGATGGAAAGTAAGTATGGAAGATCGCAGACTAAAATTGTCTAAGTATGAAATAGTGTTTTTGACAGAGCACCCGATACAGTTTATTTTGGCGACATTCACTGGAGCATGATCAGAGTTTGTGAAATTTAAAATAGACTCTATGGTGTCTAATGATAACCCATCTCAGTGCACAAAAGAGTACAGATAGTATGGACAAAGTTATGATTGTTTTACCGATGACAGAGTTAAGCCGACAGAGCAGTTTTGAAGGTAGAACTAGTAAATGAATTAAGGGATTATTTTGCTTGTCAAAAGAATGACTTAATATTATAAAGAGATGAAATCTTAGATGTTTACTCTTGGACAAAGATATGCAAGCTGATTGAAGAAAGATATTATGTTTGTATCTTGTATAAAGATGTAATATTGTAATGTACCGAACATACTTGAAATGTAACTTGTGATAGTTGTATATTGTGATAGCGGTGAAAGTTTTTGATGCAAAGTTGTAAGAAATACCATATTGTAATCAGTAAAAATTTGTATTACTTGTTTGGGTAGTGAGCTCATTTGGTAATCAGGTTTTGTATCTACAACTCCTAACAGGGTTGAGGCTTCTAACAAGGCCTATAGTCCCTTAACCAGGACTGATACACTATATGTTTGTAATAGAATCCTAACAGGGTCAACATCCTTAACAGGATATCTTTTGATTAGTGGATCTTTGTGGCTACCATCCCCATCGGGGTTTTCCCTTGGCTAGGGTTTCCTCGAGAACATATCATGTGTTATGAGTTCTTTACATTTACTATTATGTATGCTATTTAGTTTCTTATAGTTTAAAGTAATCTATTATATCCATAAGTGGGAAAAAGTAAAAGTTTGTGAAATACTGATTCACCCCCTCCTCTCAGTATTTCCTATTTCTAACAAAAACAACTCTCCTCCCTCCACTCCTTCCAGAACACCACATAGTAGAAGGCATTCAAGAACCCCTCCAAGATCTCCTATTCCTAGAGGAAGAAGGACCTCACAACATGCTCATTATAGGAGACAAACACCTCCTAGGCACTCGAGGTAGCCTTCACAGTTTTCTCATCATAGTTCCCAACATGGAGATAGTAGCTCAAACTTTGACCTTAATTCTCAAGACTTCATGAGAATACAACAAGAGCCGCTCTTCCAATAGTATGTGGAGAAGTACTTGGAACAAAACAAAGACAAGTTCCTCAAAAGTCTAATCAACAAGGGTGCAAGAGTCCCCTATAATTTTGATGTGTATAACAAAATTAAGAAACAAAGTCCATCACAAGAAGAAGAAATTAGATAAATGAAGAAAATGATGGAGAAAATTTTGGCACCTAAGAGTTCATTCTCACTAGACTTGATTTGTCCTAATCCTTTTGACAAGAGTGTGAGCATGAAGGATTTTCCCAGAAGGGTTGAACTCACTCAATTTGACAACTATGATGGTAGTGGAGATCCACATGATCATGTGCACCAATTTTACACTATGAGCTTTGAGTTTCACCAAGATGATTCCTATCTAATGAGGTTATTCCCAAGGAGTCTTAAGGGGCAAGCAATGGAATGGTTTACAAACATAACTCCCCCCATCAAGACTTTTAAAGAGCTTGTTCATAGATTTGTTCAACATTTCACATACAATCTTTCCAGATCTATCACTATGTTGGACCTATGTAACCTAAAGCAAAACCAAGGAGAACCCTTTGTCTCATTCTTACAAAGGTGGATGTGACAATGCTCTTTTTATCGTAAGACCATTCATGAATTTGAGAAAATTGACATCCTTGTCAGCAACTTGGTGCCTAAAATATGGTATGAGGTTTGAAAGATGATCTTCAATTCCTTCGATAACATGGTCGAAACCGCATGTAGAATTGAGGATGTCTTAAAAGAGCAAGGAATTTTGACTAGACATGGCAACAATAATAACAATGGTCATAACAATAATAATTCCAATAAAGATAAAGGGAAGAATACACATTGGAACAAAAACAAGCAAGTGGTTAATGATGGAGTTGTGGATTCTCCCCAACCTAAGGATCAAGGTGTCCTTCACTTGTCCAGTGCAGTTCAAGCTATGAAGCTCAATGGGCCTCCTCAACAAGAGAGTAGGCCAAGGTATCAAGAGAAAACCAAGAAGGAAAAATGTCAATTTGCCAAACTTGGGGACTCATATGAGGATGTTTTCAAAATGCTCATTGCCAATAATCTTGTGCATCCACAAGATCCCACAAAGCATTACATACCTGACATTAAGCCACATTGGTGGGATGAAAAGGCTTTCTGCAAGTTTCATAATGGCATTGGGCATACCATTGAGAATTGTTGGAAAATCAAGCACATTATCCAAGATCTCATTGAGAATGGAAAGCTTAAGGTGGATGGTCTGAACACCAATGCTGATCACAAAGCTTTCAAAGAGCCCTTGCCCAAATACGAGAAGGGGGAAACCTCTAAACCTAAGGATGGAAAGGCTGCGATTGACTACACCTACACAGCTGTAGAAAATGTGGTCAACATGCTTGAAGTTGTGGAGGAAAGTGTCAACATGACGAGGAACAAGGATCCCTATGGTTATGACTCCAATGCAAGCTCTCCCCCTATCTTTGATGAAGAACCTATTGCGGTGCTGAGGGGTCCTCACTCTAGGATGTCATCCCAAGCCCTTAATGCTATCATGAGAAGTCAAGCCCCTATTGTCATTAGGGGGCCCAGTTCATGTCAGCCCAATAAACCAAAGCAAGTGGTATCCAAGAATGACACCATAAAACTAGCTATCAACCCCAAGCCGAATTACAATCTTGTTGATCAGTTATAAAGAACCCCAGCTCAGATTTAAATCTTGGAGATTTTAGAGTTGTCCCCAAGACACAAACAGGTCCTTGAGGATGCTTTGTGTATAGCCAATGTTCCCAAAAATTTAGATGTCGATCAATTCCAAGGCATGGTTAATCATATTACCAGTCCTTGCTACCTTACATTTTTGGAAGATGATGATAAAGCCTTGAATCACCCACATAATTTGGCCCTTCACATTGAAGTCATGATTCACAAAACCTATGTCAAGTATGTGTTGATAGATGGGGGTGCTGGGCTCAATATTCATTCTTTGAGTCTATTAAAAACTTTGGGCTATTATGAGGAAGTGATCGATTCTAGAAAGAAGATCACTATAAAAGCCTATGATGAGGCAGAAAGGAGTTCCAAGGGGTTGGATGTTCTTCCTGTCAGGATTGGCCCTGTTGAGAAAGAAATTTTGTTCCAAATTGTTGATGTTGGTCCTCTGGCATACAATATCTTACTTGGTAGGCCCTAGATCCATGAGATGCAAGTAGTGCCATCCGCCTACCACCAGTGTGTTAAATTTCTCTACAATGAAGTAGAAGTTTGTATGCCTGGGGATAGCACCTTATCTATCAACTCCATTTCAGTAGGGACTCATGTTCCCCTAAACAAAGAAGAAGATGATTTCAATTTGACTCTAGCATAGTGCATAGATAAGTTCAAGTCAATAGACCTTGGTATGGGGGGATATTAAATTGACTCCTTTGCAAAGATGCCCATTTCCCCTAGGTCTTATGGTAAGCCTTCTCAAGAGATGAGACCTTCTTCTTCAGCCATGACTTTGTTTGACAAATTTGTTAAGTCTTCAGTGCCTATCCAGGCTGAGAGAGAAGAAGTAGCTATTAAAGATTGGATCTACAAAGAGGAGAAGTATATGCACAATGAGATCTTCTCTCCCTCTCCTAAGACCTATGGAAGAGGGTATACTTTTGTCAAAAATATGGGCTATCCAGGACATGGCCCTCTCAGTCACAGGTTAGATGCTAAAGCTGAACCCCTCGATCATGCTCTTTTTGGACGTAGGTCTAAGAAGATGATTGGCCTAGGGTTTGAGAATCCTAAAAAGAATATTGTTCCTATCTTTGATGAGTCAGATAGTGAAGATGAATCACAATACATACCGAATTTGAAAAATCAGCAAGACATGTGTGATGATTGGATTCCTTCTACTAGTCTCCTTTGGGGAGATTCAAATAATCCAACCACTCATGCAATAGTTGCAAGCGTAGAAAAGATGGATCATACATTGACCCAAGAGAAGGTGTTACACTTCATGACATCAAAGCTTCTAGATCAAGGTGCCCCAAGCCTTTCTGGTGTAAACATCCTAGCCGGGATTCAGAAATAGACTCACATGAGTATGACTGGGACTCTCTCTTCAATTGTTCCATAGTTGACATGGGTGTTGATGTCATCCATTCCTATAGTTCCCATCCTGAGGTAGCTAACGAGTCATGTGTAGGGATAGAGGATTGGAACCCACATGTTGCATTAGTGAATGATTCTTCACTTGTTAGGCCAAATCTTGATTTGGGTAATTTAGAAGAATACTTGACAGACTCTAACCTTGCGATCACCAGAGATGATACCATCCACATTCACAACATTGAACCCGTCATTGATTTACCCCTTGCTAATCCTCATCTCATTGATTGGTCCAAATGATATCAAGAGCCTGAGCTCTTAACTTTCTAGAATGACTATGAGATAACCTATTACCTAAATTCCATTGAACCCATAGTCTCTTCCACTAGTGAACCGGCTACTAGCATGACTAAGCCAGACATCAAGTACCTCAGTCAAAAAATAAAGAGAAAAGAAAATAAAAAGAATATGAGTTCTGATGGCAAAAACCACTATGTGGCAGTGTCAGAACCAAAAAAAGTAAAAATAAATGATGTATCCAAAGGTCAAAACCTCTCAAAGCCGCTTATGGTTGAGGTACTTAACCATCTCCCCAGTTATTTTCAAGACAGATCATCAGTGTTTGTTGAGCCTACATAGTCAGTTAATCTAGGTATAGAAGAGGCTCCACAAATTGTACATTTGGCTCAATCCTTATCATCTCAAGAGAAAGAATCTTACACTGAGTTCCTACAAAGAAAGAAAGTCAACTTTGCTTAGACTTATTTAGACATGCTAGGGTTGGACATAAATCTAATTATGCATCATTTGTCCATAGCTCTAGGTGTTAAACCAGTTAAACAAAAATTGAGGAAAATGCATCCTCACATTGCTCTTTTAGTCAAAGCAGAACTGGAAAAACTCCTTAGTGCAAGATTTATAAGGGCTATTGACTATGCAGAATGGATATCCAATATTGTCCCAATTTCTAAACATGACAAGTCCATTCACATCTGCATTGATTTTAGAGATCTTAATAGAGTATTCCCAAAGGATGATTTTCCATTTCCTAACATAGACATGATCATGGACATGACCGTGGGTTATGAGATCTATTCCTTAATGGACAATTTTTTTGGGTATAATCAAATCAAGATTGCTCCTGAAGACCAGGAAAGACTACATTCACTTGCGCATGGGGTACTTATTGCTAGAACGTCATGCTTTTTGGATTGAAAAATGCAGGAGCTACATATCAAAGAGCTATGACAACAATCTTCCATGACATGATGCATAAGAATATGGTTGATTATGTGGATGACACCTTGGCTAAGTCAAAGAAAAGAGACACACACTTGGATGATTTAGAAGTAATTCTAGATTGTATGGAGAAATTTTAGTTGAGATTAAATCCAAAAAAATGTGCATTTGGAGTCACCTCTAGAAAGCTTCTAGGATTTATCATTTTAGCCAAAGGAATAGAAGTGGACCCAGCAAAATTTCAAGCCATCTTGGATATGCCACCTCCCAAAAACATTAGCCAAATGAGGAGTCTTCAAGGACATCTTCAATCTATAAGGAGGTTCATTTCACAACTGGCAGATAGAGCTCAACCCTTCAGTAAGAACTTGCATAAAGGGGTTAAATGTGTTTGGAATGAGGATTTTTAGAAGAATATTGACCAAATCAAGATATACTTGGAAAATCCTCCAATATTAATGCCTCCTATCCCAAGGAAGCCACTCATTTTATATGTTTTAGCAACAGAATCTTCCTTGGGGGTATTATTAGCTCAACTTGATGACAATGGGAAGGAATGAGCCATATATTATATCATTCACATGCTTGTGTTATATGAGGCCAATTACAATAGTATTGAGAAAGCTTTCCTTGTTGTGGTGTTTACTTCCCAAAAGTTGTGACATTACATGCTTGTGCATACAATACACCTCATAGAAAAGATTGATCCTCTCAAATATTTGCTCGGTAAGGCTTCCCTCATAGGTAGACTTGCTAAATGGATGATGGTCCTTTTAGAATTTGACATAGAGTATGTTGAGTGCAAAGCTATAAAAGGCCAAGCCATTGTAGATCAATTGGCTGATTTCCCAATTCAAGATAGCATGCCTATTCAAGTTGGATTTCTATATGAGCACCTAATGTACATGACTAAGAGAACATGGAAGATGTTCTTTGATGGACCTTTTATGCAAAATGGTTCGAGAGTTGGGGTGTTGTTTGTTTCTCCTCATGGGTACACAATTCCTAAGTCCTACAAACTATTGTTCCCATGTACAAATAACATTGCTGAGTATGAGGCTTTGACAAATGGACTCAAGATGGCTATTGAATGGAATATCATAGAACTGCACATCTATGGGGATTCATAATTGATAGTCAACCAAGTTAATGAACAATATCAAACAAAAGATGACAAATTGATACCTTATAAGAAAATGGTTGATTCATTAAGACAGTATTTCACATTTGTCACATTTCAGCAAGTCCCCAGAGCAGAAAACAAAGCAGCTAATGCTATGGCTACACTTGCTTCACTCCTTTAGTTTGAGTAGCATGAGTCTAGATTTGAAT
Organism: Chamaecyparis obtusa; assembly: GCA_027943335.1. NCBI lineage: Eukaryota > Viridiplantae > Streptophyta > Pinopsida > Cupressales > Cupressaceae > Chamaecyparis > Chamaecyparis obtusa. The sequence goes on from BSBK01001197.1 coordinate 770,185, forward strand.
TATTGGTGGAAGAGATACACTATCCCATTTATAACTCTCAAGAAAGCCACATAATTTGTACCCTTATTAGTCATGAATCATCCTGCTATGGTGCCATTTACTCATACCTGTGTGATGGCATCATCCCTAACACATTTAACTAATCTAAAAGAAGAAACCTTACCTAAAACACCTCTCACCATTCCCTCATCTTTGGTGATTTTTATAGGAGGGGTTTAGATGGGACACTTCTTAGGTTCTTAGAAAAGGAGGAATCTAATCAAGTGCTAGTTTATATTCATGAGGGCATCTATGGGGTACATTCTAATGGTCTTTCCATGGCTTGAAGGTTTCTTAGGGCTAGGTACTATTGGCCTACCATGCAGATGGATGCAGTAGCATTTGCAAAATCATGTGAAAAGTGTCAAAAACATAGCCACCTGATACATGCTCTAGGTAGGGAGCTCATTCCTTCCATATCTCATTGGCCATTTCAGCGCTGGGGCTTTGATCTTGTTGGGCAGATTCATCCAAACTCATCAGGTGGACACAAATTTATCATCACTACTACTAACTGCTTTACCAAATGGGTAGAAGTTGTTCCACTTTATGTAGCCTCGGGCAAAATAGTTTCTCTATTTATCTTGAACCATATCATCTGTCGATATGGAGTGCCATCTGAGCTAATCAATGACAATGGAGGTTAGTTTAAAAACATGGACCTTACACAACTCTACAAGAAATTCAAGATAAAACAACATTGGTCCTCCATTTACTTCCCGTAAGGAAATGGACAAGCAAAGGCTTCAAATAAAACCATTCTCAAAATTCTCCATCGGATAGTTCATAAGAATGGTAGAGATTGGCATTTATAGATAAATCTAGCCTTATGGGCTTATAGAACAAGTATTCATACTCCAATAGGGGCTACTCCTTTTTCCCTTACCTAGGGTGCTGAAGCAGTGTTACTTTTAGAGGTTGAGATTCCTTGACTTAGAGTCTCTCTCAAAGTTCTAGTTACTAATGAAGACTATCATGCCATGAGACTACAAGAGTTGGAACTTCTAGATGAGAAGCATAAAGCATCATTTGACCATACGAGGGTCTATCAAAAGTGGATGTCCAAAGCCTTCAACAAAAAGGTTTTCCCTAGAGCATTTCAAGTGGGAGATCTTGTCTTACAAGAAAATCCTAAGAACCAACAACATAGAGAACAAAAGGGAAAATTTGAACTAAATTGGCTTGGACCATACATCATCAGAGCAGCTTTTGGGACAGGTTCTTATTTACTATCGACTAAAGAGGGGGGGCAGCTCCCTGAGCCTATCAATATCTTGCACCTGAAGAAGTTTTATCCATGATGCCTGTTCTGTCTGGGGGCATCCTTTGTAAATATTTATTGATATTGAAAAAATACAAATATATATATATATATATATATATATATATATATATATATATATATATATATATATATATATATATATATATATATATATATATATATATATATATATATATATATATATATATATATATATATATATATATATATATATAGTCCTAAAAAAAATTGCAATACAATCCAAGTGGTGAAAACTTGGAAATAGGTGCTACTCGAGGGCTTTGCACCCCTATTTTTTTTAGCATGCGTACTTGACACTTAGCCTTTTTCCATCATGCCTTGTCCTTGTTTCCTTGGTTTGGAATTGGTCTTTGTCTTTGTTTTAGGGTCATAACTATGTTAGCTTTGGTCTCTTGGATGCGTCAGTCTTTAGGACACCTCACAAATAGTGTTTTTCAACACCACTCGAATTGTGTTTTTCAACACAACCCTCGAGATCACATGTTTTTCAACACTTATTAGTTTGGTCTTATCCAGTTTTCTCAAGTGATTTTACCTGCTTGCAAGCATTCGACCTTTATCCTTGAAACTCAGTATTAGTGAACACACTTAAATTTTTAAACAAAAAACTTAATGCTTGAGATATGCCATTGATCTTTTCTTTGTGTGCTGACTATTGTTGATTTTCATTAAGTGCCCTTGTCTAGAATAAGTCTCTCCATGACACAGAGCTAGAGGACTTGGGGCATGGGGCATATTTTTTTTGCTTTCTACTTGTGGGTGTGCTCTCAAAGCTCTTGAGTGTCTCTTGTTATTCCCTTGACACACTTAGGAGATTTGAGGCATCATCCTTGACTATTTTTGCAGAACCGTTCTTATGGTCATCCTGGCATCTATGCCTTGATGAGAGAGTGGTTTTGCTCCATTAAATTGGTTAAGCTAACATTGAAATCATCTTGACCCTTATGTCTTTGATGCTCATATTAGAATCTTTTCACATTCCAAACTGATATAAATCATATTCATATCTTCATAGTTGCATTTGTGACTAGTGTTGATTGTATGATTTTCTGATGTCTGTTAACAAGGGCCCAATGATGAAAATAAGTTCTTTACATTCTCTAATGAATGATGAACACAAAATCCTATGTTACGGTTGCCCTATTGCAAGTACAACTTTGCATTTTCATGTAGCTTGCATTATTAGACTCCATGATTAATTTGCATTTTTAGGCTACATTATGAGTTTGAGAGGGTTTTCCTTCATCTTTCTACTGGACTTTTAATCAACTGTGATCACGTTTTGATCCTCATTTTCTTATCTTCTTTCATGATCTCAATTAAAATTTCCTATCTTAAATAGTTGATTGATTTTGGGGCATCCTCTTTAATGGGGCAAATTCTCTTTCTTCTCCCCATTTCTTTCCATCTCTTCCAAACTTCTATCTTCCATTCACTTTCACCCCACTTCTTTTCTTCTAACTCAACCTTGTGGCATAATATTTCTTGATGATCTACCTTGGTTTTGTGATCCTTATATATTTCATCTTACATCAAGAATCTTATCTTTAGTTCAATTTGATCAAATTTATCAATGTATTGTTTCTCCCCTATCTGTAACTACCTGCTAGGCAACCCAAGAGGACAAGACATAAACCTCTATAAAATGCAAGTAGTAAATTTTTATTTTTTTTAATTTTAACTAGAATAATATTCATCATTACACTTCATATTTCTAAAAGAAGAAATAATTTTCTACTACTTGAATGTAAGATTTATACAACTTAAGTCCTCACGGGTTCCCTAACATCACTACTAAAGCAACATCATACAAACAATTTATATGCATAAGATATTCATGGAATCATGAGCTTAAAAGACCTACATTCATTTTAATGCACCAAGTTAAATGTCCCTAACTTATTTCTTTTATTAAACATAAGTTAATCATCCAACATCATTATTCCTTTTATCAACTCATTCCATAAGTTCATATTGATTTCATCTACCTCTACTATCCTTTATATCACTTTTCTCTAATAATTTAGGTAAGAGATTAATATTCATTAAGGTAGGCATTATCCTAGGTACTTCATTAACATGAACCAAGTATTAACATTATAATCAAGTTACTATTTTATTGCATTGTTTCATAACCATTCATTGTTAATAATTCCAATCACTAATCTATCATTTCTCAATAATTTCCTTGGATCCTTTCATCAAGAGAGAATACATTTCTGTTGCGATACATCATTATATATAACTATATTTAAGATTATTTCCTTTACATATGGACAACATAAGAGGATAGGAGAAATAACATAAACACTTTCTTTTAATGCTAGTAACATGTCCAATATTCCACATTCTTTTCCCTTTCTTTTACCTAGAACTACCCATTCCCTTATGCATTGCTTTGAATTGAGATTACATCAATACTACAAGACTCCTTTTAGGAGATTAAAATTACATGAATACAGATACATAAGTACATCTCAACATATTAAAATATCCAATAAGAAATCTTCAACTACAGATCTGGAAAGGAATATGTGCTAGGATCATCCATAGAATCATGAACAATACCTCGATATAAATATTAACCACCCAGCCATGTGGAACCAATAGGCCCACTCTCCCAAGCTAGGAGATAGAACCAAAGGCCCATACAAGAGGTAACAACTAGGAAATTCCTAAGGTGGTGATAAAATTTCTCCAAAGTCACAACACAAAAGAAAAGACAAGAAGACCACAAGGACTACCAGAGGCATGATAAAATTTGGTAGAGACTATAAGCTACAAGATAGGTGAGTGTCATCGCATATCCCTCACCCCTTGGGTTGTCCTGGTACTAGCCACTCTTGGCCCCGGCCCCCAAGTAGGCACATGTAGAACTGAATGCCCCTCGTACAAACAAGGTCATTCAGTCGTACCTACGCATAGGTACCTTCTCCCACCCCCATCCTTAGTCTTTACTAGCACTAAAGGCATGGGTAAGGCACAATTAATCTTGATTAGTGTGTAATTTCCCATCCCAATAATCTCCCATTCCCAAATCATTTATTTAGGTTATCACTTGATTAAATAACTCATAGTAGGTTATCTTGGTACTAGCCACTTAGGGCCCCGACCCCTCACTATGAGCCACTCACCTAGTGTACTTAGGTTCCCTAACATACATATAAAAATCATAAGAACATAATAGATTCATCATCAATAATTCATATCAATTCCATAACAACATTTGATTGAGTTTAGGAAAACATATGTTGTCCCTAGTCCACTGACAATCCTAAACCCATTATGGCATTCAAAATGTTCCAAACATATAAGAAGACATCCAAGTGATATTATAAACATATTTAGAGTACACATAGATCTAATTAACCAAAAAAAAATTCTAATAGCCTCTGGTAACCATACGAAACCCTAAAACTTAGTGATGTTCTTAAACTAAATTATTTCAAGCAAGGATTAAATGCAAAGAATAGTCATCATAGAACAGTCATCCATATCTTCCACAAAACAATTAATAAAGACAATCGCTTTAGTGGAGATTTAGATAAAATAATTATGGTCTCTAAATTTTATTTTTAGGAAGGTCCAATGGTGGGAAAGAAAGTTATGTCTTCTAGTTTAAAACATAAAACTCTAATTAGGGTTTAGACCCGCCTTCACTAAAATGATTGTAATTTTCACAAAACATAATTAAAATTCTCCAAACCAATTGGAAATGAAAGATAAGACTTAGGATAATCTTTGATATCAAATTTAGACTTTTATATAATAATATCATCCTATAGCATACAAATACATTTGATAGAAAATTTGGAATCAAGAATGGACAAGCATAGTCCTCCGAAATGTCAAAAATAAGGCATTAATTCCACCCTAAAAATAAAATCATAGAGATACCCATTTGAGATCTGGGAATTCTACTTCTATAAAATAAATTTAGTAAAACCATAGATGTAATTTAAATTATTATAATAATAGATCTTTAAAAATGGGTTGCTAAAAACCCTAGGAAAACACATGCCAATTCTTACAAATAAAAACTCAAAAGTTTAAAGTAACCATAGAAATGAAAATTACAGATATGATAAATAATGATAATATATAAGTAGATCCATAATCTATCAGAGACATAAAGTAACTAAAATATTCAATCCATACCTCATGTCCTATGAAGGTTGAACTGAAGAAGGAAGGAAACAAAAGAGAAGACAAATCCAAACTTGAGATGCATCCTTCAAACCCTATCCACTTGAAGAAATCTCCATGAAAGAAATAAATAATTCCATAGCAAAGAATCCCTCTCTCAACTATTAGGAATGAATGCAAAGTATTTTGGCAGTCATTCTGTAGTAGTTGTTGTTGCATTCATGATTTGGATTGTCATTGATGTCAACACAGTGATATTCTGGATATTAGCAGGAAAGTAGGTACAATTTTGTTTTGCACACATGTTGTATTTTAGATTGGATTTTGTGCAGTTGATGGTATGTTCTTTTGTGTGTTATTAACCTATGGTTAATAGTGCAAAAAGAAATTCATTCATTTGTAAGAGTTATGAGCATTTTGGTGAAAGCAGTGTTTAGACAATGTTTCTGTGTAGCGATGTTCAGAAATCGGAGGATATCTCTTAGCTAGGATGGAATCTAATTTTGTGTAGTTAAAGGGATGTTGGAGACTCATTCATGATGATGTGGTTCATAGAAAAAAAATTGAGGACATGTTTGGAGAAAGTTACAGTAACTGGAAGCCGACAGTTTTATGTGAATTTTGTGTGTAGCGTGTAGAATTTATTATTTTGTAATTGAGGACCGACTCATTTGTAATTATTTGAGTTTGGTATATAAGAAGGAATTTTTTCCTTATTTTAATGTGTACTATGAATATTTTGATGCGAATATATGCATGAAGTCAAGAAAAGAGCTAATTCAGTGATGAAGGAAGACTTGTGAGTACATAGATCTGAAGTTGTGATCTTGTGTAGAAGAGAGTGTAGTTTTGGTACAGTGTGAAGGAGGTAATATATTTCATATTATTCTATTGAATAATTCTAAGATCTTTTGGACAGTGGGTTCAGAGATCTTGCCTTGAAGTTGTTTGGGCAGTAGGTCCTTCTGTCTTCCATAAACTCTTAACCGGGTTAGAATCTTTTAACAGGGATTCAAAATCTCCTAACAGGGATTCATATGTACTGAATGTATTTCATAAGAATCCTAAAAAGGTCCATCCTCTAACAAGGAACTTTCATATTAGTGCATCATTTTGTGGGCATCATTCCAACCGGGGTTTACCCCTTTCAAGAGGTTCCCTAGTTAACATATCTTGTGTTATTGTGCAATTGTGTATGATTATCTTTCTATGGTTGATCAGTAAATTAATTATATTGTTTAAAGCTGTTGAATGGATAAATTATCTGATAACTAATTCACCCCCCCCCCCCGTCTCAGTTATCTTGGGGATCTTTACTTTCTAACAATTGGTATCAAAGTAGCAGGTCCTTGAAAGAAAAGTTTAACAACTTAAGGAGATCCATGGGGAATTTTAGAAAAGAAAGCCCTAAGTTTGATGGAGTAAATTTTGACAGCCGGAAAGAAAAGATGAAGACACATCTATTATGTTTACGACCAAGTTATTGGTTGATTACAAAGAATGAGAAGACTATCATTGAGGAAGAAAATCTAGAGGCAGGAACTAAAGATGAGCTAGATCTATTCATGTGTAACATATTTGCAAGAGAAGCACTTTTTTCAGCACTACCAGAGAATGAATATAGTTAGGTAAGATGTTTGAAAACATCTCATGCAATTTGGAAAGCTTTAAATTCTACTTTTTAAGGTGATGAATATGAAAAGAAGGCTAGATTACATAATTGGATTTGTGCATTTGAAGATATTAGAATGATGGAAGATGAATCTATTAGAAGCTATATTGGTAGGATGTATGAGATTGTGACAGGAATAAAGTCTTATGGAGGTGATAAGACAGAGAATGAAGTGATATGGAAAATTTTGAGAACTTTGACACCAGTATTCAAGCAGACAGCACAGATGATTGAACAAGTGATACCTTGTACATCAAACTTTTCAAGAGAGACTCTTCTTGGAAGATTAGAAATAGCAGAGATGAACTTGAGATTATCAGGAGAGCTACCTAGAATGGAAACAACATTTAGTGCTCTTAGCATCAGACCTACAAGAAGTACTAGTGTGAATGGAGATTATGCCAACAGTAGAAAATCTAAGGAAGATAAGAAGATTGAAGAAGGTATTGCATTACTTGTAAAAAGAGAACTAGATGGTAAGAAAATCTTTAAATGTTGGACTTGTCAAGAATATGGTCATTTTGCATCTAAATGTCCTAAAAGAGTTAAGAAGTATAGAAGAAACTTTAAACCTAGGAGATCTAAAGAATGTTATTATGCAAATGATGAAGATTTTGAAGCAGGAATTGAAAAATATTTAAGTGACAGTGATAATGATAACTTTGAGGAAATATGATTTGTAGCAATTAAAGATGAAAGTTTTGAATCTGATAAAAGGGAAGAAAAAGCATTAGTTTCACAAGTTGAAAAGAAATCTGATTGGATTATAGACAGTGGTTGTTCACATCATATGACTGGAGATAAAAGAAAGTTTGTTAAGTTAGATAATTATGATGGAGGAATTGTTAGGGTTGGTAACAATGCACCTTGTTTGATTAAGGGTATAGGATCTATTACTCTTGATGGAAAGACTAACACTGATGATGTTTACTTTGTTGATGGATTAAGACATAATCTACTAAGTGTTGGACAATTGGCTGATAAGGGTTATCAAGTTTGGTTTTCTGAGAAAACTTGTGTGATAAAAGACAAAGATGGAAATCTGATTGGAAAAGGATCCAGAACCAAAGGTAATGTATTTCAGTTGAATCCTATTGAGATGACATGTTTGATAACTAGGATTGATGACAGTTGGTTATGGCATAAAAGGTTTTGTCATATAAACTTTGATAATATTGTCAAGGTGAGCACTACACTTGCGGTAAGAGATTTACCTAGAATTATGAAACCTACTAACATGATTTGCAAAGAATGTATGATGGTAAAGTAGAAAAGGAGTTCATTTCCCAATAAGAAGTTCACATCGGCAGAGAAGTTGGAGATTGTTCATACAGACTTGAGTGGTCCTACTAGGACTAGAGGATTCTATGGTGAAAGGTATTTTATGATTCTTGTTGATGATTTTACAAGAATGATGTGGATTGCATTTTTGAAAATCTCAAGCATTTGATAAATTTAAGATCATGAAAAGAAAAATTGAGAATGAATCTAGAATGAAGATTAAGTGTCTAAGATCTGATAGAGGTGGTGAATTTACACCTAGAGAGTTTAACACTTTTTGTGAAATGAATGGTATTAAGAGACAACTTTTAGCCCCTAGAACACCAGAACAAAATGGTATTGCAGAAAGAAGAAACAGGTCAATAACTGAAGCAGCAAGAGCTATGTTGTTTGAAAATGATTTGGCTAAAACTTTTTGGAGAGAAGCAGTGAACACAGTAGTATACACTATGAATAGAGTACAAATCAGAGTAGATACAAACAAGACACCTTATGAATTATGGTTTGGACATACACCCTCAGTTAAGTATTTTAGAATTTTTGGAAGTAAATGTTATATAAAGAGAGATGATGATATAGGAAAGTTTGATCCTAGAAGTGATGAAGGAATATTTCTTGGATATTCTTTAAAAAGAAAAGCATATAGATGTTATAAGAAAAGAACTAAGACTATTGTTGAAAGTGCAAATGTAAAAGTTGATGAGAAGTTTAAAATTCAGGAAAGAATGCTTGATTATGAATCTGATGGAGAAGCACAACCTCAGCCTAACATTGAAAATGCAGAATTATTTTTTGAAACTAACAGTGATTTGCTAAATGAAAGTCATATTGAAGAAGATAGAGAAGAAAAAAAAGAAGAAAATAGAGAAGAAAGCAAAGAAGAATCTACAATTGGAACAAGATCAGGAACTATGACACCTAACAGGTATACTTCAAGACATCACCCTATTGAGCAAGTTATTGGAAGTTTAGATAGAGGAGTTTTGACTCAGAATAAGGTACATTTATGTTTGATTTCTCAAATTGGCCCTAAGACTACTAATGAAGCTTGTGAAGATGAACATTGGATCAATGCTATGAAAGAAGAACTAGAGCAGATTGAAAAAAAAAAACATGGGAATTGGTCCCTAGACTTGAAGACAAGAATGTGATTGGTGTAATACCTCTCCTATAGTGATACTATGATTTGATATTTTTTATGATGGTTAGAACTATGCACTCATGTTTATGTTTCATAGAGGATTATATGTTCATCAGATGATATTTATATACTCAGTTAAAGTTACATTGATTATATGTTTAGTTTTACATGTTTTATCTAATGATTGTATACTAACCCTTATCTCAATTGGTTTATGGATACATGTGTCTGATGTGTTTTCATGACTCAGGATGAAGTCGTAGTTACTCACTCAGTGAGGTCCACACGATGTATCGATCCTAGTCATCTGCTTGCATATATCTGATTTATATATATATCTATATGTATATGTATCTCTTCTTGGTGATGCAGGATTTGCAGGTACCGGTTATCATCTCCACCTGGCTCCACAGGTCTGAGCGATCCCTTAAATCCTCGATCGTTGTTGTTGTCAGGGAGATATCACCAAGCTTCACAAAAGAAAACCTTTATCCTTGATCATTCACCTTAGGTGGGAAGCGCCGGGTCAGTTCCTGGTAGGGAGGTATTATGTGGTTTATCAGTTATTAGGGTTTGGATCTTGTTCTTACTGTTAGGGATACTCAACTTTGTCAGTAGGTTATCTATGTGAGTCCTTGTTGATCGATTTCTGTTTCAGTGACTTATCCATGTTTAGACTTTCATGTTAGTATTAAGATCGAGTTGCTATTTGTACCTTGCATCTTCTGGTTATATAGTTATAAAATGTTAGTAAAATGAATAATGAGTTATTTATACTATATGTGTCATAAACATATGGGTGCACACATATGCTTATGAACACATATATGTATATTAAGGTATAAATATATATTTATAAATATAAATAAATATATACTTAATTATATTAACAAAATAGCACTAGCTTTATGGTTGTTGATAAAAATAAATTAAGAAATAAATAAAATAAGATACAATAAAATAGCTTTTGGTAATAAAACTAACTAGCTAGGAGGGAGTTGAACTCGAGACCTCCTAGAAGTTGGGGCTAGTTAGTTACCAATTGTGCTATGTGAATTCCTTGTGAGGTAAGTAATTAAATTTATTATTAAACCTTATTTTAGAGAATATTTTAATTAAAAAAAATAATAAACAAAACTTTATTATGTTACGGGAGAGATTAGTTTCTCCTCCAACCGACTATGGAAGTTGGAGAAGTTTCTTCCCGTATAGAAACTTCTCCAACCAAATAGTTGGAGAGGAGGTTATATCTATGATAATTGGTTCGGAAGAGGGGGGCTGGAAATTATTTTGGGAACGGAGAAACTTTGGCTAATCAGGAGAAATTTGGGAGCGGAGGAACAGGGAGCAGCGGAAGAATTCTGCAGGAACGGGCTTCGTCAACCAGGGAACTATTTACCAGGTTGGAGCTTTTCCCTGATATTCCCTAAGATATGAAATAATTATTTTATTGTAATTTCTGTTTGTGCATTATCGTTTATGTTATATCGGTAAACTTAATAGTTTTAATATCCTGGTTATATTAAGGTTTGCTGGAATAAAATGTAAATTCACAGAATATTAAACCATAGAAAATGTATAAATTAGATAAAAAAAATAAAAATACACAACATTATATTTTATAATATTAATAGAGTTATATTTTCTGTATATGTCTTCTGAAAAAAAAAATATAAATATAAATAAATTTATTAACCTACTATTGTTTTGACATTCTAAAATATTCATTAAATAATTATTTATTGTCTTAATAATATTGTTAAGTAATAGATTATATTAATTCTATTGAATATGTTTTAAAAAAAATAAAAATTAAAAAAAACATGTGAGGCCGCTGCCGCGGCGGGTCCTGCAGTACCGGACGACAGCGTCCGCTGCCGGCATCACCTTCGGGTGTCGTGCGGCAACAACCGCTGTCGGCGGTGCCCGGGGGTACCGCACGGGAGCGGGCCCCCTGTAAGTTTAAAAAAACAAACAAATTTTTGTTTTATTATTTATTATTTGCAAAGTGATTTTGGTATTTTATATATAATATATGTTTAATATATTATATATATAATATAATATGGGTTTAACAATAATTTGAGTTAGATATTATATTATATATATATAATATGGGTATTATTATATATATATATAATATAATTTGAATTTTTTATTAAAATTAAATTGGTATTATATTTTACTTATAATATGATTTATAATTGGAACATATGTTTTCTTTCTTTGTTTATATATATATAATATTGTATGATATTATATATATATAATTATAATATTTGGAGACATTCATTTAAGACTTCTTAGAGGCATATTAATTTAGGGAATAAAATTATATTAAAATTTAATGAGGGTTATATATATATATAATATATTATATGTATATATATTATATATACAATATATTAGATATAATATAATCCATTACATGGGGAAAACGTAGGAACTAGAGGCATATTTATTCAATGTTTTTAATTTTATAAATTTTATTTAAGTTGCAAATAAATAATTGATTTCTTGGTTTCATATCTGTATAGATGATAGGAGGGGACTAGAAAACTGAACCCTTTGTCTCCTAACTTGTCAGCAATCAAACTTGTCAAACTTTGTGATCTCCTAAGCATCCTAGGTAGGTCTGTTATAATGAAATTTTTGGACATGTTGGTGGTTTGCTAGGAAAACCTAACGGGAATAGGTTAGGGTTAGGAAATCTAGGAACCCCTAAGTGAGTGGCTCTCAGTGCGGGGCCGGGTCCCTAAAGTGGCTGGACCAGGATAACCGACTGATGAGTTAGTTAACCAAGTGATAACCTAATAAAATTTAAGGGATGGGTTCAAAACATTAAAAGGATTAAATTGTGCCTCGCCCATGCCATTAGCGCTAGGACGGGCTATGGATGGGAGTGGGAGAAGGTACCTATGCTTAGGTACAAATCGAATGGTGCTTGTCTGTACGAAAGGCATTCGATTTCTGCATGTGTCTACTTGGGGGCCGGGGCCAGTGTGGCTAGTACCAGGACAACCCAAGGGGTGAGGGCTATGCGATGACACTCACTTAGGTTGTTGCTTAGGATTTCCTACCCAAACCTTAGAATCCCTTGTGAAATGTACTTTACTTGTGTGAAATGTTATCCAACCCTTTTGGTAAAACCTAGTAAGTTCCTTCTTGTGGGCTTGGTGTTTATCTCCTAGCACGGGGGGTGAAACCTTACCAGTTTCACATGGTTGGGTGGAAAATCTTTCTATCGAGGTATCTTGTGCAGATGTAAACAACTGAAGATTCATATCTGTCTGAGCACCTGTTGAAGAATGAAGACTTGTACTTATTCATGTTGTTGTAAACTTATGTACTCTCCTATGAGGAGTTTAAATGTAATGTAATTTTGAAATGATGTAATAAGGGGTAGACGTAGGAAAAGGGTTATTTGGGATGTTTATTTAGTGTATGTTGGAAAGATGTAATCTTGTTATGTATCAAGTTATGTAAAATGTTGATGAATCATTTGTTGTACTATTGCAATATGTTTGTTAGAGGAAATGGAATTATAGTAATTGATCTTTAAAAAGTTTTAGATGGAAATTAATTATGAATGTGTTTAAGTATTTTCCAATAAAGAAGTTGAAATGGAATTTGTATGGTTAGTAAATGTTGTTAATAGTTTTTTTCAGTTTTTAATAATTTATACATTTACATTTAAGGGAACCTTGGAAAGAAGTTAGAATATGTTTTGTTTATTTGCAAACTTTTAAAGTTCAAAATTTTTCGTAAAACTCTACTTAGGTTTTCTTTTACAAAGTAAACCTTTGTGCAATTCCCTGGTTCCCTTGCGGGGCATTACATATTTGGTATCAGAGAACTAAGTTGATACACTGGGACCTAAAGAAATTGGGTCCATGTACCTTAAACTTGCACTACATCTTAGAAGAACTCAAAATGAAAATCAAAACCATAAACTCATCTTTCTTCTTAACTCATGGCAGGATGCCACCCGTAACCCGTGGTCATAGAGGAGGTGCCCAAAATGCTCCTCCTAGATCCCAACACGAAGATTCTCAAGAAGAAGAACAATATGAGGGACAAGGGGAACAATCTAACAATCAATCAAGAGGTTTTCAGGGAGCCCAAGTAACAGAATTACTACAACAAATCCTTTAGAGGTTAGAGGCAGGGCAGGATAGAGGCCAGCATGGGGAGAGTAGCACTCACCATGAGGAAAGAGAAAGAAGTCCTAGGAGGAGAGACCAGGCATTGGAAGAGGATGCCCTATGGGATTCTCATATGCAGGATCTCCTTAGAACCAAGACAAACCCATTTAAGGGAACACAAGGTGGAACTTCCACACAAACTTGGTTACTAGAATTAGAAAGGCTTTTCTCCATGCACCCATACCACAGTAATACCAAAGCCCGGTTTGCAGTTATTCACCTTAGAGACTTTGCATCCACATGGTGGGAAACAGAAAGAGAGAAACTTCACTGAGACATCACCACCCTTTCTTGGGAACTATTCCTAGAACTTTTCCGAGCTAAATTTTTGTCTGACCATTGGAGGCGGGAAAGAGCCGAAGAATTTCATAATCTAAGACAGCTTAATATGTCAGTGGATGACTATGAGAGGAAGTTCTTGGAACTCAAGCCATATTCAGGGTTTAAGGATGATGAACCTATGTTAACTCAACACTTTCTCAGAGGGCTCAATAGTCGTTTGGCCTACAGTGTAAGAATGTTTGAACCTCAAACTATAAATGAAGTAGTCATTAAGGCTCATCTTGAAGAACAAAACATAGCCTTGGGGTTAGGAAGTCGAACTAGTGGCCAAGGTGGCAATACTTTCCAGGTTGGGTCAGGGAATCAATTTCAAGGCACACCTAAGAACTATCCACCTAAAGGAAACCAGAACCAACACAAAAGGAAGTTTGTCAGCAACAACAACAACAACAATCAGAATGGAAACAAAAATAAAAGTGGGAGTTCTCAATTTAATAATCCTCGCAACTGGCAATGTGCAAAACAATTCCCAAACCATCAACCAGCTCAGAGTATGCCCCAGAACTCTAGTCGGGGTAGCTACCAGCAATCTAGTGCACCTTCTGCAGGAAGAAATTTTATCAAAAACACCGGATGTTACTCTTGTGGGCAGCATGGGCACATTGCAGTTAATTGCCCTCAGAAATCTTCTTCAGCAGTTAGTTTTAGACAAGCCACTTCAGAACCTACAGTAGGTAACTCAGGCAGATCCCATCGAGCATTTTCTGCTGCAAACCATGGACAAGCCAATAGTCAGGGGACAGTCATTGAAACTCCAGGTTTGTTAAAGGGTATCTCTACAACTATTTTGTTTGATTCAGGAGCAACAGATTCTTTTATTTCATCCTCTTTAGTAGAGCAATGTGGGCTGAAGGCAGTAAGGCAGGAAGATAGGTGGCAGGTTGAACTAGCCTCCGGGGCAAGAGTAGTCTGTGACGCCTGTGTTCAAAGTTGTAGTTTGGAACTTGGACCTTTCTCTACCTTAGTGGATCTTAGAGTGATTCCTTTAGGATCATATGGAGTAGTGTTGGGCATGGATTGGTTGGATGCTCACAAAGCCACTTTGGGTTGTCGAAACAAAAGTGTTCAATGCACTGATGACTTGGGGAAAACTAAGAAGATTATTGGGGTTCAATCATCCATCTCTCTCCGCATGATTTCTGCGATGCAGCTTAAGAGGTGCATGCGCAAAGGATGCCAACTTTTTGCAGTCACAATGGAGGATTTAGATCAAGAAGAGAGTAGGGAGATATCATTAGATCACCCCCTTTTACAGGAATACTTGGATGTTTTTCCAAAAGGAATTCCAGGGATGCCACCCAAGAGAGACATAGATTTCTGAATTGATTTGGTGCCGAGAGCAGAACCAATTTCCAAAGCTCCGTACCGTATGACCACGCATGAACTTGAGGAACTCAAGGTTCAGCTAGAAGAACTTTTAGAAAAAGGGTTTATAAGACCTAGTGTATCACCTTGGGGAGCGCCAGTGATATTTGTAAAGAAGAAAGATGGATCCCTCTGATTATGTATTGACTATCGTCAACTGAACAAGGTTACCATCAAAAATCGGTATCCTCTACCTCGCATTGATGACCTATTTGATCAGATGAAAGGGGCAAAAATATTCTCTAAGATAGATCTCAAGTCAGGCTATCATCAACTGAGAATTCAAGAAGCTGATATTCATAGAACAGCTTTTCGCACCAGGTATGGCCATTATGAGTTCACTGTGGTACCTTTTGGGTTAACAAATGCTCCTTCCGTATTCATGAGCCTGATGAATGGAGTGTTTAGAACCTACTTGGACAAATTTGTGATAGTGTTCTTAGATGATATCTTGGTATACTCCAATACTCTTGAAGAACACGAGGTTCATCTTCGGCAAGTATTGCAGTGCCTTAGGGAGAACCAACTGTATGCTAATGCTGAAAAGTGTGAATTCTTTCAAACTAAGGTTAAGTATCTTGGGCATGTCATATCAGGAAATGGCATTGATGTTGACCCAGATAAAATTCAAGCCATAGTAGGGTGGCCAACTCCTACTAATGTCCCTGAGATTCACAGTTTTATGGGATTAGCCAGGTATTACAGGAGGTTTGTCAAAGATTTTTCCCGGGTTGCTCACCCCATTACTTCACTTCAAAGAAAGGGTAAGAAGTTTGTTTGGTCAAAAAAGTGTGAGGCCGCTTTCCAAACCCTGAAAGACAGATTGACCAGTGCACCAATTTTGGTAGTTCCTGAATCATCCAAAAATTTTGTAGTATGCACAGATGCTTCTCTAGAGGGGATCGGGGTAGTTCTTATGCAAGAAGGAAAGGTTGTGGCTTATGAGTCAAGGAAACTCAAGGATCATGAACTCAACTACCCCACCCACGACCTTGAACTTGTAGCAGTTGTTCATGCCTTGGTGAAATGGAGACACTTTCTGTTGGGTCACAAGTTTGGACTCCAAACAGATCATAGAAGCCTTCAGTACATCTTCTCCCAACCCAATCTCAATGCTAGGCAGCGAAGGTGGATGGAATTTTTATGCGAATATGAGTTCGAAGTTAAGTATGTTCAAGGTAAAATGAATGTCGTGGTAGATGCTCTGAGTAGGCGCCGACATACTCTTTCAGTCGTAACCCTTAGCACAGATCTAGAGAGCAGAATCAGGGAGGCCCTTACTTCTGACCCTTGGTTCCAGGAAGTTAAGTCAAAGATAGAATCAGGAAGGCCTTTGGAAGGTCGCTTCTTAGGATACTCATTGGATTCAGTAGGGTTGCTAAAACAATAGAATAGAATCTATGTTCCCATGGCTAGAGATCTTCGTGCGCTTATCCTTTCGAAAAGCCACAAGGCACCCTATTCAGTACATCCAGGGGTGAAGAAAATGTATGCTGACCTATGACCATTGTACTATTGGTCACGGATGAAGAGGGATATAGCAGACTACGTGGCTAGATGTTTAGAGTGTCAGAGAGTGAAGGCCGAGCATCAGCACCCTGCAGGTCTATTGCAACCTCACCTAGTGCCAGAATGGAAATGGGATATCATTTCCATGGATTTTATAGTGGGACTTCTAGTTACTCCCAGGAGACATGACGCTATCATGGTAATGGTGGATAGGCTCACCAAGGTAGCTCATTTCTCCCCCATAAAGTCTTCCTATTCAGCATCTTCTGTGGCCAGAATATTTATGACGGATATTGTGAGACTCCATGGCATTCCAAGGAAAATCATATCTGATCGTGATCCAGTATTCACCTCAGCTCTTTGGACATCACTTCAGCATGCTTTAGGGACTCAGCTTAACTTTAGTTCAGCCTATCACCCTGAGACAAATGGACAGACAGAGCGAGTCAATCAGGTCCTCGAGGATATTCTTAGGATGTATGTTATGGACAGGCAGACCCATTGGGAGGAGTACCTCTACTTGGTAGAATTTGCATATAAAAATGGTTATCACAGCTCCATAGGCATGTCCCCTTTTCAGGCATTGTATGGCCGCCCTTGTCGTACTCCCTTGAGCTGGGATCAATTGGAGGACAGGGTACTTTTGGGGCCTGAGATGTTGCAGGACATGGAGGATCAGGTCAGACACATCAGAGAGCACATTGTGACAGCTCAAGATAGACAAAAGAAGTATGTCGATGCTCACAGGATTGATGTACACTTTTCTCCTGGTGACAGAGTCTTTTTGAGGGTGCGTCCATGAAAGAGCCCAATCCGTTATGGAAAAGGCTCCAAGTTGGCACCCCGGTTTGTTGGTCCTTTCGAGGTCCTAGAGAGGATAGGACCAGTAGCCTATCGGCTTGCCTTGCCACCCAGCCTTGCTCGTATTCATGATGTATTCCATGTTTCAGTTCTTAGAAAGTATATTCCTGATGTGACTCATGTTTTGGATTGGAATGCATTACAGGTAAGAGATGGGCAGCTGGCTTTAGAGCCAATACGTATTCTGCAGCAGCGGACACTGACCCTCAGGGGTCGCAGCATAGAGCAGGCAAGGGTCCAATGGGACCCCAATGATGAATCTTTTGCCACATGGGAAGATGCCACTAGGATTAGAGATGCTTATCCGTACTTGTTTGTAGGCTTCCAGGAGTAAGCCTAACTCTAGGGGGGGAGGATGTAATACCTCTCCTACAGTGATACTATGATTTGATATTTTTTATGATGGTTAGAACTATGCACTCATGTTTATGTTTCATAGAGGATTATATGTTCATCAGATGATATTTATATACTCAGTTAAAGTTACATTGATTATATGTTTAGTTTTACATGTTTTATCTAATGATTGTATACTAACCCTTATCTCAATTGGTTTATGGATACATGTGTCTGATGTGTTTTCATGACTCACGACGAAGTCGTAGTTACTCACTCAGTGAGGTCCACATGATGTATCGATCCTAATCATCTACTTGCATATATCTGATTTATATATATATCTATATGTATATGTATCTCTTCTTGGTGATGCAAGATTTGCAGGTACTGGGTATCATCTCCACCTAGCTCCACAGGTCTGAGCGATCCCTTAAATCCTCGATCGTTGTTGTTGTCAGGGAGATATCACCAAGCTTCACAAAAGAAAACCTTTATCCTTGATCATTCACCTTAGGTGGGAAGCGCCGGGTCAGTTCCTGGTAGGGAGGTATTATGTGGTTTATCAGTTATTAGGGTTTGGATCTTGTTCTTACTGTTAGGGATACTCAACTTTGTCAGTAGGTTATTTATGTGAGTCCTTGTTGATCGATTTCTGTTTCAATGACTTATCCCTGTTTAGACTTTCATGTTAGTATTAAGATCGAGTTGCTATTTGTACCTTGCATCTTCTGGTTATATAGTTATAAAATGTTAGTAAAATGAATAATGAGTTTTTTATACTATATGTGTCATAAACATATGGGTGCACACATATGCTTATGAACACATATATGTATATTAAGGTATAAATATATATTTATAAATATAAATAAATATATACTTAATTATATTAACAAAATAGCACTAGCTTTATGGTTGTTGATAAAAATAAATTAAGAAATAAATAAAATAAGATAAAATAAAATAGCTTTTGGTAATAAAACTAACTAGCTAGGAGGGAGTTGAACTTAAGACCTCCTAGAAGTTGGGGCTAGTTAGTTACCAATTGTGCTATGTGAATTCCTTGTGAGGTAAGTAATTAAATTTATTATTAAACCTTATTTTAGAGAATATTTTAATTAAAAAAAAAATAAACAAAACTTTATTATGTTACGGGAGAGATTAGTTTCTCCTCCAACCGACTATGGAAGTTGGAGAAGTTTCCTCCCGTATAGAAACTTCTCCAACCAAATAGTTGGAGAGGAGTTTATATCTATGATGATTGGTTCGGAAGAGGGGGGCTGGAAATTATTTTGGGAATGGAGAAACTTTGGCTAATCAGGAGAAATTTGGGAGCGGAGGAACAGGGAGCAGCGGAAGAATTCTGCAGGAACGGGCTTCGTCAACCAGGGAACTATTTACCAGGTTGGAGCTTTTCCCTGATATTCCCTAAGATATGAAATAATTATTTTATTGTAATGTCTGTTTGTGCATTATCGTTTATGTTATATCGGCAAACTTAATAGTTTTAATATCCTGGTTATATTAAGGTTTGCTGGAATAAAATGTAAATTCACAGAATATTAAACCATAGAAAATGTATAAATTAGATAAACAAAATAAAAATACACAACGTTATATTTTATAATATTAATAGAGTTATATTTTCTGTATATGTCTTTTGAAAAAATAAATATAAATATAAATAAATTTATTAACCTACTATTGTTTTGACATTCTAAAATATTCATTAAATAATTATTTATTGTCTTAATAATATTGTTAAGTAATAGATAATATTAATTCTATTGAATATGTTTTTAAAAAAAAAAAAAATTTAAAAAAACATGTGAGGTCGCTGCCGCGGCGGGTCCCGCAGTACCGGACGATAGCGTCCGCTGCCGGCGGCACCTTCGGGTGCCGTGCGGCAGCGACCGCTGTCGGCGGTACCCGGGGGTACCGCACGGGAGCGGGCCCCCTGTAAGTTTAAAAAAACAAACAAATTTTTGTTTTATTATTTATTATTTGCAAAGTCATTTTGGTATTTTATATATAATATATGTTTAATATATTATATATATAATATAATATGGGTTTAACAATAATTTGAGTTAGATATTATATTATATATATATAATATGGGTATTATTATATATATATAATATAATTTGAATTTTTTATTAAAATTAAATTGGTATTATATTTTACTTATAATATGATTTATAATTGGAACATATGTTTTCTTTCTTTGTTTATATATATATAATATTGTATGATATTATATATATATAATTATAATATATGGAGACATTCATTTAAGACTTCTTAGAGGCATATTAATTTAGGGAATAAAATTATATTAAAATTTAATGAGGGTTATATATATATAATATATTATATGTATATATATTATATATACAATATATTAGATATAATATAATCCATTACATGGGGAAAACGTAGGAACTAGAGGCATATTTATTCAATGTTTTTAATTTTATAAATTTTATTTAAGTTGCAAATAAATAATTGATTTCTTGGTTTCATATCTGTATAGATGATAGGAGGGGACTAGAAAACTGAACCCTTTGTCTCCTAACTTGTCAGCAATCAAACCTGTCAAACTTTGTGATCTCCTAAGCATCCTAGGTAGGTCTGTTATAATGAAATTTTTGGACATGTTAGTGGTTTGCTAGGAAAACCTAACGGGAATAGGTTAGGGTTAGGAAATCTAGGAACCCCTAAGTGAGTGGCTCTCAGTGCGGGGCCAGGGCCCTAAAGTGGCTAGACCAGGATAACCGACTGATGAGTTAGTTAACCAAGTGATAACCTAATAAAATTTAAGGGATGGGTTCAAAACATTAAAAAGATTAAATTGTGCCTCGCCCATGCCATTAGCACTAGGACAGGCTATGGATGGGACTGGGAGAAGGTACCTATGTGTAGGTACAAATCGAATGGCGCTTGTCTGTACGAAAGGCATTCGATTTCCGCATGTGTCTACTTGGGGGTCGGGGCCAGTGTGGCTAGTACCAGGACAACCCAAGGGGTGAGGGCTATGCGATGACACTCACTTAGGTTGTTGCTTAGGATTTCCTACCCAAACCTTAGAATCCCTTGTGAAATGTACTTTACTTGTGTGAAATGTTATCCAACCCTTTTGGTAAAACCTAGTAAGTTCCTTCTTGTGGGCTTGGTGTTTATCTCCTAGCACGGGGAGTGAAACCTTACCAGTTTCACATGGTTGGGTGGAAAATCTTTCTATCGAGGTATCTTGTGCAGATGTAAACAACTGAAGATTCATATCTGTCTGAGCACCTGTTGAAGAATGAAGACTTGTACTTATTCATGTTGTTGTAAACTTATGTACTCTCCTATGAGGAGTTTAAATGTAATGTAATTTTGAAATGATGTAATAAGGGGTAAACGTAGGAAAAGGGTTATTTGGGATGTTTATTTAGTGTATGTTGGAAAGATGTAATCTTGTTATGTATCAAGTTATGTAAAATGTTGATGAATCATTTGTTGTACTATTGCAATATGTTTGTTAGAGGAAATGGAATTATAGTAATTGATCTTTAAAAAGTTTTAGATGGAAATTAATGATGAATGTGTTTAAGTATTTTCCAATAAAGAAGTTGAAATGGAATTTGTATGGTTAGTAAATGTTGTTAATAGTTTTTTTCAGTTTTTAATAATTTATACATTTACATTTAAGGGAACCTTGGAAAGAAGTTAGAATATGTTTTGTTTATTTGCAAACTTTTAAAGTTCAAAATTTTTCGTAAAACTCTACTTAGGTTTTCTTTTACAAAGTAAACCTTTGTGCAATTCCCTGGTTCCCTTGCGGGGCACGACAATTGGAATAAGGTGGGTATTTAGAAACAAGATGAATGAACAAGGAGAAGTGATAAGAAACAAAGCAAGATTGGTATGTAAAGGATATTCACAATAAGAAGGAATTGACTATGAAGAAACTTTTGCACCTGTGGCCAGACTTGAAGCAATGAGAATGTTTCTAGCATATGCAAGTTACAAGAAATTTAGAGTGTATCAGATGGATGTGAAGTCAGCATTTTTGAATGGTGAATTGGAAGAAGAATTCTACATTGAGCAGCCTGAAGGTTTTCCTTTGACACAAGAAGGAGATATGGTATGTAAGTTAAAGAAAGCTTTATATGGATTAAAACAAGCACCTAGAACCTGGTATGCAAGATTGGATAAGTACTTATTGAAATTAGGATTTATAAAAGGAATAGCAAATAGTAACTTATACACAAAAGAAATTGAGAATGGTTTGTTGGTTATAGTTATATTTGTTGATGATATTATCTTTGGAGGAGAAGATGAAGCTAGTGACAAATTTGCAGATGAAATGAAGACTGAATTTGAGATGAGCATGATAGGAGAAATGAAATATTTTTTGGGATTACAGATAACACAAAGTAAGGAAGGTATATTTGTAAGTCAGACTAAGTATTTAAATGAATTATTGAAAAGATTTGGAATGGAAGATTCTAAACCTGTTGGAACACCTATGGTAACTGGACATAACTTATCTAGCAAAGATGAGACACTAGCAGTTGAGCAGAAAAAGTACAGATCTATGATTGGAGGATTGCAGTACTTGACACATACAAGACCTGATATAGCACATTCAGTGGGGATTGTAGCAAGATTTCAAGCAGAACCTAGAGAATCACATTATGCAGCAATAAAGAGGATACTGAGATATCTGAAAGAAACAATGGATTATGGATTATGGTATGAGAATTCTGATGATTTTACTTTATGTGCCTATACTGATGTAGATTGGGGAGGCAGCGTTGATGACAAGAAAAGCACCAGTGGTGGAGCCTTTTTTCTTGGAGGTAAATTGGTCTCTTGGCTAAGCAAGAAGCATAATTGTACTTCACAAAGCACAACAGAAGCAGAATATGTTGCAGCAGCAAATAATTGTAATCAGATTATTTAGATGAAGCAGATGTTGAAAGATATTGGAATAAAGTTTGATGAGCCTATTGTTATACATTGTGACAACACTAGTATAGTGAGTATGTCAAAAAATCATGTTTTACATTCTAAGACTAAACATATTGAGATCAAGTATCATGTTGTAAGAGAGAAAGTTGCAGAAAAAGAAGTAAGATTAGAGTACATAAGTACAAAGGAGAAAATAGCAGATATATTTACAAAGCCTTTACCTAAGGATACATTTGTGTATCTGAGAGGTGTGCTTGAGGTTATGCCCCAACCTATTTTTTAGAATTGATGCAGATGGTTGCATCTGTCCAGTGGTATATGGGCCCTATCTTTCTTCTAGATTGGATGTTGGAACTTCCTCTATGGGGGAGTCTATGAGCTGAGTCATGAGGACTCTTGTTATTATATTTTTCAGAAAAGTGTCTTTTGACATTTATTTGTTGTTGACTTAGTGATAGAATTTATGTCATTGATGTCAATGGGGGAGAGATATACATGAAAAACATTGTCAATTGTATGAGAGAGTTGAATAGGAAAACGAAGCAAGATTTGATTTGATATTTTGTAGTGATGTTGCAGTATTGGATTTTTGGAACATTGGATGTTTTTCATCTATGTTGCCATCAATACCAATGGGGGAGATTGTTAGGAATGAATGCAAAGTGTTTTGGCATTCATTCTATAGCAGTTGTTGTTGCATTCATGACTTGGATTGTCATTGATGTCAACACAGTGATATTCTGGATATTAGCAGGAAAGCAGGTATAGTTTTGTTTTGCGCACATTTTGTATTGTAGATTGGATTTTTCATGCTTGATGGTATGTTATTTGGTGTGTTATTAACCTATGGTTAACAACAAAAAAAGAAATTCATTCATTTGTAAGAGTTATGAGCATTTTGGTGAAAGTAGTGTTTAGACAGTGTTTTTGTGTAGCGATGTTTAGAAATCAGAGGATATCTCTTAGCTGGGATGGAATCTAATTTTGTGTAGTTAAAGGGATGTTGGAGACTCATTAGTGATGATTTGGTTCATAGCACAAACTTTGAGGACATGTTTGGAGAAAGTTATAGTAACTGGAAGCTGATAGTTTTATGTGAATTCTGTGTGTAGCGTGTATAATTTATTATTTTGTAATTGAGGACCGACTCATTTGTAATTATTTGAGTTTGGTATATAAGAAGGAATTTTTTCCTTATTTTAATTTTTACTATGAAGATTGTGATGTGAATATATGCATGAAGTGAAGAAAAGAGCTAATTCAGTGATGAAGGAAGACTTGTGAGTACAGAGATCTGAAGTTGTGATCTTGTGTAGCAGAGAGTGCAGTTTTGGCATAGTGTGAAGGAGGTAATATATTTCATATTATTTTGCTGAATAATTCTAAGATCTTTTAGATAGTGGGTTCAGAGATATTGCCTTGAAGCTGTTTGGGCATTGGGTCCTTTTGTCTTCCATAAACTCTTAACCGGGTTAGAATCTTTTAACAGGGATTGAAAATCTCCTAACAGGGATTCATATGTACTAAATGTATTTCATAAGACTCCTAATAGGGTCCATCCTTTAACAAGGAACTTTCATATTAGTGCATCATTTTATGGGCATCATTCCCACCGGGGTTTACTCTTTTCTAGAGGTTCCCTAGTTAACATATCTTGTGTTATTGTGCAATTGTGTATGATTATCTTTCTATAGTTGATCAGTACATTGATTATATTGTTTAAAGCTATTGAATGGATAAATTATCTGATAATTGATTCACCCCCCCCCCCACTCAGTTATCTTTGGGATCTTTACTTTCTAACATCAACTACTAAAATTCTCACAAAAATGTCTCTCTCCCAAAAGTAAAGATAACCAAAAATTCTTAAAGACATATGCTTACAAACTCTCCCTCACATCTCCAAGTTTTCTCTCCAAAACTTATATTAGGGTTACAAGGGTATTACACTATCTCATTTCAATTTTGATCATGAGGGGGAGGTACCTATCAAACTTCAATCCTTGATTCAGCTTTATCAAACCTTTCAATCAAACCTTGCTTGAGATTTGACAATTACCTATTTACAAGGGTGTTGGCCTTGTCTTTTTCAATCAGCTTATCTTTGTCTTGATGTGTTCCCATCCATTGAAGACACATCTAGGTTGTTTTGTGATCCCAAATCAACCTCACATTTCAATTCCATTCTTTTACCACATGTGATCCCAAATCGATCTCACATTAGTCAAAGAGGGCAAATGTATGCACCCTAAACTAGTCGCCTAGACTTTGGTCCCCATTTATTAAAATTATCAAATTTCCTGAATCAATACTTTGCAAAATTCAAATCAATTTCTTTGATCAATCCTAAATAATTCAATCATTTCAATTTTCCCTAAGGTTTGATCATTTCATCAATAATTTATTTAATTAAAAGAAATATTCCCTCTTAAATAAATAAAATAACCTTATTTAATTGAAAGAAATATCTTTTAAATGAAATAAATTTATTTAATTAAAATCTCTTTTAATTAAATGATTTTATCTTATTTAGAATAATATCTCTCTTTCAATTAAATAATGTTATCTTATTTAATTAATAGAGAATCATTCTTTTAAATAAATAAATAAATAATCCTCTTAAAGCTCTTTTGTGATGAAAAAGGGAAACAAATAAATAAAATTCCTTTTCTCTCCACACTTTCTAAAAATGAGCTTTCTTTCCTCTTTTTTTGCATTTATCCCACATTGCTCTTGGAGATGCATTCTCTCCCATGGTTTCTTATATAAGGAGCCCTCTCCTTTCCATTTGAGATCCTAAATTTTCATGCTATTGTTATGCTACAGGTTTTCTAAGAGACTTTGGAGCTTTGGAGATCACATAGCATTTAGCTTGCGTATTTACATATAGATTAACATTCATAGCATCTTAGATTAGTTTTTCCTTCATTGTTTTAGCTTAAATCTTCACATAGATTAATTAGCAAAGGAGAGTAAAACTTGCATTTCAATAGAGTAGTTTATTTCTTGCATTGTAATCATCTAGATTAGCTTCATCTACATGCAATAACTTGAAGTTCAATGGAGATTAGCACTCTTGCTTCTCATCCTTGAATCTCTCATTTCTTGGTGTACTTGCATGGGTTTAACTAGGTCAATCTAAGGGCCTCATAATACAACCCCTGCACTCCACAAATAGAGAGTTGTGGATCACTATTCGAGACCTCATTGTTGAGTGTTCTTGGGTGTAATGATTCACATAAGTGTGACTACTTTCTAGCACACAAATAACATGTCTCAGTTTCAAAAAATTATTGGTTTTGTGTCCTTTATTATGATGGTAATCGCAATAGTCATTATCATTCCACCATTTGGGTTTGTCTTCTGGATCCCAAGGTTTGACGGGATCAGGAATTGTAATGATTTTGTTCTCCACAAGTGATTTGAAAACCACTTCCAAGGTGTCTCCCAATGGTGTAAATGTTCTCTTAGGCCTTGGTGCCCAAGGTTCTCTTCAAGGTTTTTCGAAAGTATTGTTTGTTGTTGGAGTCACAATAGGATTTAGATTCTTGTTTGTTTGAAGAATTGTTGTTAGATTGAAAACATCTGGTTTGGGTTTTGGATTAGGAATATCAACCACTCCATCATTAACCACATGCTTGTTCTTCTTTGCATACTTGTACTTGTCCTTGGTGGGATAGTACTTGTCTTTATTTTCCTTGTTGATGGTAATGCCACCTTCCTTGATTAGGACTTCCTCAATCTTGAGAGCACTATCTATCATTTTTTCAAATCTTGGCAGCCCTTGCAATTGGATTGAGAAATTCATTTCTGGGACCAAATTGTTAATAAAGATATCCATCTTTTCAATTTCAAGTATCTATTGAGTGTATCGTGCAAATATTTTCCTCCATCTTTGTAGGAAGCTCAAGAACAATTCTCCCATTTTCTGTTTGGTATTACATAGATCCAACATAGTGATTGTGTGTTGGATGTTGTAGGAGTATTGTTGTATGAATTTTTGTACTAGTTCATCAAATGTTTTGATTTCTATGGGTAGTTTGGAAAACCAGTCCATAGCTTGTCCACCTAGGCTTCGTGGAAATAGCCTCATGAGATATGTTTGTTCATGCATGAACTCCATACTAGTTGTGCAAAATTCTCTTACATGATATTGAGGATCTGAATCTCCCATGTATTTTTCATACTTTTGTATTGTAATATTCTTGGGAAATGGAATCATTTTGAGTTCCTTGTCAAAAGGGAAAGGACATATGTGCTCCAAAGAGTATTGTTGTTTTGGTTTGTTTTTTTCTTCCTTGAGCTCTTGAATTTCTATTTTCATGGCAAGTAGTTGTCTAGTTAGAATTGACATAGGACTAAGGTCTTCTTTTTGTTTAAGTTGACTCACATCATAGTCCTTTGGTAACTTCACACCTCTAGAAGAAAGTTCAAGGAAGTATTTTTCTTTGTTTTCATCCAAAGCTCTTTCAAGGATTTTGGGAAATCATTTTCTACTTAAATCTCTATTGTATTCTTTCTTAGTGGGATCTGCATCATCATCATCATCATCATCATCATCATTATGATATGTTTCATGGTATTGTATCTCTTCCTTTTGTCTGTTACATTCGGCTTGTTCATTTTGTTCATGAAATCTTTCATCCCATCGGTATTCATCTTGGTTATTCATGTTTGTTGGTTCGGGTGTTGTTGTATGAGTAGTGCTAGGTGTAGTACCATATAAAGGATTGATTCTTGAACTTTCTCCTATTTCCAATGTGAATATGAGTACTTCTTCTGAAAATGGGTTTGTTTCCAAATTGTAAGTTTTGTGCTTTGTAACAACCATGAAATTCAGATTGAGGAACCAATGACTTTCTTGTGTTTAAAAGTGGGTCTGATTATTTGCAATGTCTAATTATGAATCCAAGGATATAAGAGTGGGTTTGAAATGTCATTTTGTGGATCCAATATCAAATGGGGTTAGAATACCCTTCTTATGAGTTGGGAACCAATGTAAAAATGGGTCTGATAGTGTGAAAGTTTTAGCGTCAAAGGGTGTCAAAATGCCCTGTTTATGAGCTGAGAACTTGGTTGTAACTGATTGGGTAAAGTGACTCCACAATTGGACAATGCGGGTTTGGACCATACAAGATGAAAAGACGTTCTCAAAGATGACTCTTTCTGGGTATCAGATGACTATGTTTTGACAACTAGAACTTACTAATGAGCCAAATGGGTATCTAGAAACATGAAAAATTTTCTTCTAGAAGGTATGGAAGTGCTCTCTATCCCATATAAGATCTTAAATAGTGACTAGTAAACAAATTGAAACCTCGGATGTAACGCAAGAAATACAGGATGTGACTCAAGAAATGGAATGTTAACTGGATGCGACTTGGGAAATGGTGTGACCACCAAATGTGACTCAAATTTGAATAGATGCGATCCAAGATGCGGGGTGGGACTGTGGAATACCAGATGTGATCTTATGATGATAGGGAATTTTCAATTTCAGTGTTTCTCAGAAAATGTGTCATGTCTGTCAGATTCGAGTGACTGTTAGATGTTTGTAAATTCTTGTAAATATTTTGTGCTTGTTCATTTGGGGAAAATTAACTGAATTTGTATTTAAGACACATCAAGAAATCATTTTTAGATCAAACACACCTAACCTACCTTATACTAGGTAGAGATTAAAACCACTTGTTCATTGACTTAGGAACACACCCAAAGAATCCTCAGAATATGGCAATCCAATAACACACAATGGATATTGGAGCTCATATTAGCCGAGTAGTAATATAAATGGGGGCTCGATATGGTGAATGTCTTGGCGCAGTTACTATTTACCTCGCACAAGTGATAACAACCTTTTGGGGGTGATTCAGGTGGCATCTATCATAGAGCTTTTAATGAAGGAATCCATTCACAATCATCTCCCATAGTCCTACAAGAAGGATTGAGACTGTTAACCCTATAGGAACCTGAAAGTGTGTAGTCTTGAGAGGCAAGATTTAAACGGCTCTGCTCTACACAAAATCCAAGTCAGTCATTGGGATTGATCATCAATCTCCCAAGACAAGATAAATCATGTCTTCCAAGGCTTTAGCCT
Organism: Chamaecyparis obtusa; assembly: GCA_027943335.1. Taxonomy (NCBI): domain Eukaryota; kingdom Viridiplantae; phylum Streptophyta; class Pinopsida; order Cupressales; family Cupressaceae; genus Chamaecyparis; species Chamaecyparis obtusa. The sequence goes on from BSBK01001197.1 coordinate 799,450, forward strand.
CAAGGAAGCGTCAAATTTTATAGTGGGGTGGAAGAGTCAGCAAAGGACTTGTCCCCACTTGGGTCATTCCTGAGAGATTTTTTTCCTCAACCGGAAGGCCCTCTAAAGATTTGTAATAAAGTAAATAAATAAGTGATAGTAAGCTCTATATTTTTGGTTCTCCATGAAGGAGAAGAGCATAATCTCCTAACTTATACCACAAATCCCAAACACATCATGCATATTTAAAATTCAATTACTCCAATTTGATGCCAAATAACAAACCAACATTTGTGTTTCTAGTTTTCCCTCAAGGGGAAAAGAGCATAATCCTCTAGCTAATTTGCAACTTGATCTCAAATTCTTTAAGATTCGTAGAAAAATTAGGCATAATTTTTTTGTGTTGAATTTGCTTTAGAGACAACCTCGATGACAAGCATTAGTAATCTTTTGTTTTTGGTCTTGGACAAATGTCCTACAAACACTTGTTAGGCTTTCAAAATCACATGCAAACACCAAATTCACACATTAGCTTGTTATTTTGTTAGATATCTAAAAATTGAAAGAAAATACTTTAAGGAAAACTAAATATGCAATTTGTTAGCATTCATTGTTGAATTTAACTCCAAGGTATAAACCAAATTTTGAGTTTCTGATTTTCTCTCAAGGAGAAAAGAGCATATTCCTCTGATTGGTTTATAAGGTGAAATTAGATTGTCCTTAAGTGTTCAAAACAAAATGCATAAAATTCATTTTATCCATTTAAAGAAAATTAGGACAAGGGTTAGCATTTGGGTCTCTATTCCTAAACCTACAAACCATAGTCAAGCTGCTAAAGTCCATAGAAATCAATAATGAAATTCATTAGGCATTAGAAAATACAATAATGCAATAAAAATCCCCAGATGTGATCCTAGATTTCACCCCCAATTTCCAGAAATGATGCTATTTCCCAAATGCGACTGGATTTCCTTAATGTGACCCAGATCACAAGATGCAATCCTAGATTTAAAAAGATGCGACCTAGTTACTGGATACAATCCATGAATCTAGGATGCGATCCAAGAAATATTGTATACAATTGATCTTCCTGGATACAATTCTCTAATAGAAAATTGCATAGCGATAGTTAGTTAGAAATGCAATAAAATTTGAAAATCCAGGGCTAGGCCCCATGGTGGGTGCCAAAAATGTGTGTGAGTTTGTGGCCTGCAACACAACACTTCAATAGGATAATGACATCACTTGTTAGATAAAATGAGCATTCAATTGAAGAAATTAACGAGAAAAAGCATCCTATTGCTCTCTAATTAGTGTGAGTATGAAATAAGGGGTTAGTTTGCTCTTAGATTTAACCCTTAAACAGTGACAATCTACACTAAAATGAGAGATTCAAGAGTACATGTATGCAACTAAATTTCTTTCCATTTTAACCAAATTGAAGTTTTCTTTAACTAAGCATGAAAGTAAGCATGAAAATCATGAAAACATCTATCAAACTAAGACATTAGTGAGCAAATCCTCCAAGCATGAGAGTTCAATAATCATGGATTATGAAGCCTCACAATTCAAGCATGTAATCTCAAAATGTCAAAATAAGCTAGAGTAGCCAAATTAGAAGCATGTAGAAGCATTTAGAAACATTGAGAAGAAGCAAAGAAGCCTTTGAAAATTCTATTTTATAGGAGTTTGAAGGAATTTGACGGTTGAGATGCATCTCGGAGGAGTGGTTGAGATGCATCTTGGCTTGATCCTTGATCCATGTGCAAGCCTCCTAATCATGAGAGTGTGTTTGTTTTATTTGTTTGATTTAGGAGGTATTTATGCTTTTCTTTTAATTAATAACTCTAGCCTTGCATTTGGTGGGATTGAATTAATTAAATAGGCCTAGAGTTAATTGTCTTGATTTTTCTTGCAACCTTAATGGTAAATGCTCGATTTAAGATTTGATGGAGTTTATTAAATTTTTGGAGATTTATGCTAATAATCAAAAGATCAAATTAACATAATCAAGGTTATATGCCGATTTAAGGGCAAATAGGGCCTTAGGTTCTATTAGGCCAATTTTAGGTGATTATAACCACATGTTTTAAACTTAAGGTAGCATATAAATTTTTTCTATAAGTTAATTTGCATGTTTATATTTAATTCTTCAAAGAATTAAATATTATTATTATTATTATGCAAATTAATTAAATGTGAAGCTACCAAATTTCAACCCTACACATAATTAATTCTTTAATTAATTAATTTTAATTATAATGTGCTAATTATACTTCATACAAGATTAGATGTGGGTGAAAATAAATCACATACGAATTAATTCTTCTAAGAATTAATCACTACAATGTAACTATGTAAGATTCCCATGAAATAGAGTTGTAAATGAGGTCAGAAGAAGTTACGGGTAGTTACCCAACTGCTTGGATGTGATTTCTTTAAAAGCGAAATAATTTTGATTGTAAAAGGGTTCCCTCCTCTATGAGAAAGATTGTAACCAAAAAAAGAATTTTATGCAAAGTGAAAATATTTTGATGGATTTCCTCATGAAATTATTTCTTTGAAGTAGTCTATGTGATATGACAGGGGAAATGACATGTCTATCACCTTTAGAGGAATATTGATGAACTATGTTTTTATCAATATTTGAAATCATTTTGTTGAAGATTATAAAATTATTTGGAGTCTGTTGGCTCTGAATAGTAAAAAATCTTCGCATTCATTTCAATTTCTATTATTTTTTATGCCAAACCTTATTAATAGTTTGTGTGCCATTATTAAGTTATTTTACTCGTTCAAATTATTTAATTTCTTAGTGAGGAGAAATTGAATCAAATATACATTTAAATTTGAGGGAGTTTCCCCTGTAAAGCAGAGTAGAATCATTCTCCCATAATGATTTATCCAATGAACCATTAGTAAAGATTTGTCATTAATCATTTGGCATTTTGTGAGGAAAGCACAGTGACAATTTCATTTACTAACAGTTAGTAGTAGGATTACAAACTCTATATCCTTTTGTGTGTTCATCATACCCAACAAATATATAAGGAGAAGATTTAGCATCTAAGTTTTGTCTCTTTTTTTAGAGGTGTGTGAACATAAGCATTGAAACCAAAAATCCTTAAATTTTCCAAATTGGGCTTCCTACCTACCCACGATTCTTTGAGAGTGTTATCCTTTAAAGATTTAGGAGTCCTATTAATAAGATAAGTAGCACATGACATAGATTGAGCCCAAAACTTATAATCCATACTTTTAGAATGCAACATACATATAGCCATTTTAACAATGGTTCTATGCTTCCTTTCTGCAACAACATTTTGTTGTGGTGTATAAGGAATAGTAAGCTCATGTTTAATTGCAAATGATTCCAAATAAGAATGAAAAGAATTATTAACATATTCCTTCCTATTATCGGTTCTAAAGATTTTAAGCTTAAAACTAGATTTCCTTTCAACAAACGTATGAAATTCAAAAAATATATATCTAGAACTTGATCCTTACTATGCGAAAAATAGATCCAAGTTCTTTTGGAAACATCATCCACAAATCTAAGAGCATACTTAGAACCTTGAATGGATTTATTCTCCATGGGACCCAAAAGGTCACTACGAATGATGTGTGAATTATGATGTGCCCTCCAAGATTGACCATGAGGAAAAGGTTCCCTATGTATCTTACCACTCATGCAACCATTACATATAATTTTTGAAGAAACAAAATGAGGCAAACCATCAACCATATTTTCTTTTTGCATCAAAGATATATAATCAAAATTTAAGTGGCCAAGCCTTTAATTTCAAATATTAATGTCCACATTAGCATGCAATGAGTTCCTTGAAGAGGCAAATTCATAAAATTTAAACAAATTATCATTATCCAACCTAGCATTAGCAATAATTAGGTTATATTGAGGATCAATAACATAGCACATATCCTAATGAAATTCAGCCTTATAATCTTGACATAACTTAGAAACTTTTAAAGAATATTATTTTTCAATTTAGGAACATAAAGAACATCATGCAATTTACCATTAGGAATTGAAACATCGCCAAAACCTTCAAATTTTCAAATATGATGATTAGCTAATTGAATAGGAATATTTGAAGTATCAAGTTGCAATGAATCAAAAAATTATCTATGAGATGTAACATGTTGAGATGCACCACTATCAAAAATCCACTCTAAAGGGTTGGAAACATTATAACTTACTAAAAATCATGACAAGATGAATTACCATTATTCTTCTTATAATGAGATTTTTAATTATTTAATTCATAGGCTTCTTATCATTTTTCTTTTTAAAGAATTTGTTGGTCACATGACCATCTTTCCCATAATAGGTGCAATGGGGTTTTTTATTAGGACCATTCTTTTTATGGTTATTATTATGAATATTCCTATGATTATTGTTATTATTATGTGTTTGATATTGCTAATGCATGGGTGGTGATTGAGACATTTAATATACATTACTGAATGGGCATTCATACTGTTGTCATTTGTGTTTTTTCACTGATGTCAACATATGTTTATGAGAGAAGACCAGGTAGGTTATCATAGTGTACGGACACTGTACAGATGTTTCAGATGATCCAAAGTTAGACATGAGTTGAGATGAATGTTGTGATCTTATATCTGAGATCACATCTTTAGATGTTTGATATTACAAGAGATACATATGGTTTAATGAAGATTGGTCATTGGACTGTGACAGTGAGAATTGACAGAGTTAGTCTCTGGGTTTTTGGTATATCTTCCAGAAGACATGGATTCAAGGTATGCGAGCTTGAAGGATGAAAGACATGGTACTGATGGATGTTCATTGGTCAACACAAGGTACAAAGTGATTGGTGATGTCATCTATGGCCTATGTTCTGGAAATGGTTTATTTAGAAGCTGACTCAGGAAAGGAAGCATGTGTTTTGTTTGGAAAACATGAATTGAGGATGTACGTCCTTAATTGTTGTATTGTATACTTGTTTTAGATACTGTGTGTATCTTAGAAAAATTTTATGTAATCATTTATATATAGGAAAGCCTCATGGGCCAACCTAATGATGGTAGAATGTAATAAGGTATATATGTAGAGTCTTTTCTTTGGAAAAGGCATGGATGGAATATATGTGATATAGAGAGGTTGTGAGAGCTGTGAGATTGTGTCTACTACATGTAGAGTAGAGGTTTATTGGTGGACTTCATTGGAACTGATTAAAAAAAGACAGTTGCTAGCAAACAGCTCAAAAGATTGTGTATTTCTTCATATACACCTGTTGTGAACTAGTGAGTTTTGAAGGTGGATTTAACCTTCTTTGGGTAGTGAGCCTTGGGTAGTGAGCCCTCTTTGTTGTTTGACTCCTAACAGGGTCTATCCTCTAACAAGGACTATGTACTATAATGTTTCAATAAGCTCCTAACAGGGCTATATCTTCTAACAAGGATTACTATACTCTCAATACATTATTTGTAGGTGCTAATTCCCACCGGGGTTTTAAACTTTAACAGGGTTTCCCCAAGAAAAAATATTGTGTTATTGAGTTGGTAATCATTATGTTCATTGTTTCTGATATTGATGAGCTTAAAGTTTAAAGTTTAATATTCTATTATACAATTGATTCACCCCCCCTCTTAGTTGTATTGTGGACTGTTATTCCTAACAATTGGTATCAAAGCTTGTGGTCCTCAAAGAGAAAGCTTAACAGCTTGAGGTGATCTTGGAAATGGAATTCTATAGGAAGGATAGTCCTAAGTTTGATCCTAAAAACTTCGACAATTGGAAAAACAAGATGTGAACACATTTTCTATGTTTGGGCATAGACTACTGGATGATTGTAAAGAAAAAGGAATCTTTGAAGCCTAAGAATGACTTGGAGTCAACCATTGATGATGAAAAGAAGTTATTTTCATGCAACATGATCGCAAGAGAAGCATTGATCAGCACACTATCTGAGGGTGAGTTTACCGAAATTAAAGATCTAGATTCAGCACATGAAATTTGGAATAGACTAGAGGCACTTTATGAAGGAGACAAGTATACCAAAAAAAAGAAGTTGCAAAAATAGAAGAAAAATATGGAGAAGCTACAAATGAATGAAGATGAAAGCATTAGGGCGTATGTTCAAAGGGTTACAGAAGCTGTAGTTGGAACTAGAAATTGTGGAGGCACTTATGATGAATATGAAGTTATTGCAAAGATTCTCATATCCCTAACTCCTACTTACAAATTCAAGGCAATATCTATTCAAGAAACTATACCCCTCACTCCAAACTTTAGCAGAGAGATGTTGATTGCAAAGTTAACTACCTTTGAAGCTATAGAATTAGGAGAAGTTGCACCTAAATTTGAATCTCCATTTAGGGCATCCACACAAAAGAAAGTATCTACACTTCCGACCACAAGAAAAGAAGACCTGAAAGAAGAGATTGGTGAGTGTGCTGAGGATGGGAGAAGATAATGGAAGAAGAAAGAAAGATGGAAGAACTTATTGCACTGATTGCTAGAAGATAAAAAAGAGGTAAGGGAAAATTTGAAGGAAAGTTACCCTTGCAATTTTTTTCATGAAATAAGATAGGTCAGTTTACATCTAGATGTCCTACAAGAGTTCCTAAGTACAAACTTTTTATAGCTGAACAAGGACGTCTAATCCAGTCATATACACAACATAGTCATTGCTTGATAATTGACAAGATAAACAAATATACATAACATAGTCATACACAAAATACATAAGATATACACAAGATATACACAACATAGTCATATAGCTTGAAAGACAAACAAATTGCAAGTAATATAAGATGAATGTGCAATTAATCTAAGAATGAAGATGTAATTAATCTAAGAATGAAGTGCAGATTTTAATCTAAGAACTTGAAAGAGATATTAGAATTAATCTAAAAACATATAAGCAAACTAGTTTAATATGAGAATGCAATTAACTAGAAATGGAAATTAAACTAATGATCAATAAAAGCTTGGAAATATGAGATAATTGAGACTAAATTTGACTATAGTTTAGATACTCTCACAATTGCCTCCTTTCGAATGAGGAAGAAGGTTCATAATAGAGAAAATCTAGGAGAGAGGATGAAGAGTTTCTTGAAATGAAATGGTCGACTCTTCATTTCCAATTGAGACAAATCTCAAGGAATTACTTAATTAAAAGAATGAATTATTTCCACATATGGATGACCCTTCGAATAATTTGAATTATTAAATCCAAATAAGATAATCCATTCAAATAACCAAATAATATTAATTCTTTTTTATGTGTATTAGCTAAAGGGGGTGGGTTTAATTTAATTTAAAGCACTTAGGACTTTAGAATTAAATTAATTTATCATAGGGATTATTTAGATAATAAATTTGAATACTTAGGAATTAATTATAGTGTAAGATTAATGCAATTTAGGGTTTTTGCAATTGACACCAAGTCAAATAAAGTCAGGTAGGAGAGAGAAAATTGCCTAGTAAAATAGGACTTTAATGATGTAAAATTGAAGAAAATGCACCAAAATTAATTGAAATTATAAGGTGCCAATTTTGGGGTATTAGATGTGCCCCTCTTTGAATTGATTTTCAAGTAGCATGTTGATTCAAAGAATAGTCTGATGTGATAGATGAGGTTTCGGGATTATCCCCAGAATGGAGCTTAACCCTTGGAAGTCAAGGTTAGGATGCCAAGACACCGAAATAGATTGAATTGAAAAACCACCTCCAGAACGAGGCATGATTCTCCAAAGTCTAAGTTAGATTGTGAAGACAACGGTTTAATGACAACTTGAGAGGAGACCAGAATTAGGGTTAGATTTCCCTAATGCCCATTGATCAAATGATGATAGATGTAGATTTAGGACTAATCTCTAGAATCAGGGTTAGATTGCCCCAATACAAAGCTTAGCCCTCCGAGACCCAGGTTAGATTGCCCAAATAACGGTCTAAAAAGAGATTTCAAGAGCCATATCTAGAATGAAGCTTGACTTTTAGGAATTAGGGTTAGATTGCCCTAATACCTAATGAGATTTAGAGAACCATCTCCAGAATAAAGGTTGATCCTCGAGGATCCGTGTTAGATTGCTCAGATACCTAAAAGATAGATGATAAGATGTGGGGCACAAAGATGCCCCTAGAGATGAAATGCCCCAAGTGGTGAGGACTTTCATTTAGATTAGATTGATATGAGACTGGTTTGATAAGATTCAAATGATGCAATCATCCTGCCCCCTCAGGAGTGAAATCAAAAGATGACATATTAGAAGGACGATTGACAACAAGAGGTTGCTAGAAGCAATCAGACTAGATTTAAGAAGCTTCAGAAGCAATGTGGAGCAATTGGGAGGTCCTATTGACCAAGTGTGACCATGGTTGACTAGATTTGACTAGAGCTAACTTTAGATGAAATAGATGAAGAAGCTGAGAAAATGATGAGGAGATGAGAATCTAGCAGGAAAATGATGCCATAAGGCTGACTGCACAAGCTTCCGATCCCAAAGGATCGCATAATTTTAAAACAAAATTTTGAGCCATCTAGAGATGTCAAATTTTGATTTCAATCCTGAAAATGGATTCAGAGCAGTTGATTTAGCCAAGGGTGCAATTTTTGCGTAAAACAAAGAACTTTTGAAAATTAAGTAAAAAGCTATATAAGGCCCAGAGGGGTCATTTTCAAATCATTATTCACTTTGTCTTCTAGTGATTCTAAGAGCTCTGAGAGAGAATGGATGGTGTTCTAGTGCATACACATCAATTCAAGCACTCCCAATGCCACAGCTAACCGCCGAAGTATGACCCACCTGTGAGTAGCCAATAAACCTTCTTGTATTTCAAGTTTTAACTACTTTATTAGGTGATTTAGGTTAGATTTAGCATGTTTAGGGACTTTTTCTTCAACCCTCATGTGAGGAAACAATTTCCTCATGCCGGCCTGAGTCACCCCTTGTGTGAGGAAATGGTTTCCTCCCATGGGTTAGGACTTCCTCACCTGGGGCTTCTCTACAAGCTCGTGCGAAGTGCTAGTTGATGTCATGTGAGATTTCATCTTCTCGTACAATAAGAGATCCTATCTCACATGAGGGAACATTTTCCTTGAATGGGAAACTACTACAACATTTAGAATCTTTATCTAATTTTGCATAAAGTCAGCCAATTAAAACATTCTAGAGTCATGTTTAGGATAGATGTGTATCCTTGCTTGCTATTGTTGCTTTGAAACCATCATGTTGAGATACTAATCCAATGTCATCGCTTGCTTTGCAGGTTGACTTCCCTAATGTCGCATTCTGGTCACACCATCCAATCATCACCACATTAGTTTAGAGGTTGACCAATGTTGAGGGTTCCCATATTAAGGAGCTACGATTATCATACTTGCATGATATACCTGACATTCGGGTAAATCACGGTCTTCTAGGCACACTGGTCAAGCATTTCCATTCGGAGATGAACACATTTCATTTACCAATGGGGGAGATGATAGTCACTCCTGAGGACATTTATAGTATATTGAGGATACCCTTCCATGATGCTTGAGTTGAGTATAATATATAGTCGATGGAAGGTACACTGACATTGAGGGCTATATTCAAAGATGATTTATTGATGGGTCGGGCCATCTCATGGGATGAGTTGGTTAGCAGATATAGTGGCACTCACCGATTAGTAGTTATTTTACCTATTTTCCTGAGCTATTACTTATTTCTTGATAGGGGCCAACATAGATTGGAGTGCGGCTGGGGATAGATGTTGCAGAGGATGCTGGATAGGCTAGCTGCTAGATTCGGATGGGGCGAGTGCATGCTAGCATAGATGTACCATGATATGCATGAGTTCATGTATTGGGGGGCCAAGACTATGGCCACTAGATTTTTTTTATTATAGATCTAGGCCTAGGAGCATCTCCTTGTTTGTAGGCTGATATTTCATGATACATAGCAAACCCTCAAGCTTTATATTTACAGATATGCAAGTCCTATGACTCAGCCAGTGCTGGGTAAGACCAAGCAGTGGAGGGTACAGTTAGATGATATGGCATTAGTTGTGTGGAGACCTTGGGTAGCCACAAAGCCATGAGATGATGCTCGACGGGAGCTAGCACACATGTTTGTCTCACCTCCACTGATTGGATGCACTATTAGCATCATTGAGTGATTCTTACTTACACGTGTTATGAGACAGTTCGGTAGGTAGCAAGACATCTCCTAGGAGTATGCTTCATACACCCACTTCATCGATGAGATGAAGAAGGGCTAGCAACCTAGGTTATATTAGGGTAGATGCACTATTGAGGCACAAGTGCCTCTAGCTCCGTGGGACTACATGGTGGATGTCACCAATGGAGGGATGATGCTTGTATATAGAGATCATTTCCTCACACACCCCTTCCCTAGATTCACAGATCCTATTGGGATGAGATAAAGAGCATAGCAATAGCCTACATAGCAGCAGCCATATGGATAGCAGCAGTAGTAGGAGTAGTAATAGGTACCTGCCAAGTAGAAGATACCATTATAGTAGCCTGGGTAGAGAGTATTGAGGCTAAGGACAGGGCAGATGGATATTCCCCCAAGGACTATGGGGTCAGATGCAGGTGCTAGGAGTAGTGGGACCCAATAGAGGTGCACTATATAGAGGACAATAGATGCCTTCTGACAAGGAGGCACAGGTTGAGGATATTGATATGTCAGATCAAGCTACACAGGGGCCACCTCAGATAGCACACATTCAAGAGGCTCTTAGGAAGAGCTGAGAGAGATTCTATAGGTATAGCGAGAGAGGGATGACTTCCATATGCAGGTCATCATCTAGGAGGTGCAGGTGGCTAAGAGGGATCAAGAGATCAGAGAGATCTGAGAGGATCTAGCAAGGGCATGACTAGAGATGAGATATGAGTCCACTCAGGTAGCCTACTACTATGTGGCATATGTTGGCTTTGTTCTAGATTTATCAGAGTAGGTGCCTCCATTTTTTAGTATGCCAAAGCACCACAGGGACCTCCACCTCAGGCACCGCCATAGGCACCACCATAGGGACCACCACCACCACCTCCTCTAGGTGGTGATGGGAAGAGTTAGCTCATCTTTGACATTCATATTGTAGCCCATATTTTGATACTGTGCTCAAGTGGCACCATTCTTTTTGTACATGACATTGATCAACCACGAGATATATATATGAGATCACCTCTTTGATATCATTGTACTTGTTTATATATTGCTTTAATGTTGATGTTTATGAGATGTTTCCTATATGCTTAGATGTATGGATTAGGTATGTATGAGATGCACATGTCTTCTTTTATGGTATGAATATGCACATGTTTTATTTTATGATATGAATATGCACATGTTTTATTTTATGATGGTATATGAATATGCAATGTGAAATGCAATGATAGATGATAGATAAATGAATGTAATGTATGATTTTATTTCTGCTTATAATGGATGCAAATGGAAATGATTATGTATATGAAATGTATGCATATGGATTTCATGGATGAAAATGCAATGATATGTGGTACTAATCATCTCATGTAGGATTTAGAAATATATGATGGGTACTAACCAAAAGAATGTTTCAAAGATTGAGGGTGAGGACTGGACACTTGTGTAGACAAGACAAACCTAGGACAAAATATGAGAACCTTCGATGAATAGATCCAAAGGAAGACAATCAAGAGAGTACCAAAACATTGTCTGAATGCATGCATAGAATGAAAATGCAAGCCTGAGCTAGATGCAAACCCTAGGACTTGGTTATTGAGCTCATCATATTATCATTATAGAGTTTTAAGGTATGAGATGATCGCAAGATGCCATACAATCCTCACTAATATTGCAATCATGAAAATATGAATATGACATAAGTCTTAGAGTTGTCAGAATGAGGTGTAAGCATTAAGGCACAAGAAGCCAGAATAACCTGAACACCTATTCCTTTTGATTTGAGCAAGTTAACATAAGCATTAAAGAATAGCTACTAGAATGACCTGAATCTTGGTTGTGTACAAACATGCTAGACACATGAGAGTTCCTTCTTTCACCAAAGAATGCTCACGGTGACCCTTACATTCACTTAGCAGGACAAGCGTTAGCAATTTTACTTGTAACATAAAGAAGTCACTCCAAACAAACAAGGAGAAGAACCAACCTCACCAAAGCTTCCATATAAAAGGAGTTGAGGTACACATGGCCATTCAATACATGATGAAGGCTCTTATAGATGGACACCCCTCTTATGTGAATTCCTTGGATCATTGGAACTAAACTAGAAAATAGAAAGAAAGAAAAGATCATGCCCCCAGTTGTTGCATTTCTTAGTCAAGAAAGACATCTTAGATTCACTTGAGGGGAAATGACAAAATGAAAGAGAAAACACACAAATTTAGTTTTAGTTTCAGTTTATGTTTGTGTTCAAGTAGATTGAAGTCGAATCTGAAGTGATACAGTGCGAGAAGTCATTTCAAAGAGAAAATTAGAGTGCTAAATGAAGTATCGATAGGCAAACACAGCAAGAAATGTTGGTGATTGATACAAGAGAGATCCTTAAGGAGAGAGACCTCAGAGTTACTAGAGAAACATCAACAAGCAGATAGTGAGAACCATTGGTGATTGATGTACATGGGATCCTCAAAAAGAGAGATCCAAGTGATAGCTAGGTATCAGTAGGCAGACATAGTGAGAACCACTGGTGACCAATACATGAGAGACCCTCAAGGAGAGAGATCTCAAAAATAGCTGGGCATCATTAGGCAGATGTAGTGGGAACCATTGGTGACTGATAGAAGAAAGCGTCTCTAAAAGTGATAGGACAATGCCGCCTAGACCAGGAAGGTGCCCCCAAGTGTGACTAGTTCCAATCCATGTAGAGTCAAGGAAAATCTTGAAGATAGGTGAAAATGAATGCATGAGCTAGCAAGCTAAAGTGGGAAATGAACTAAAGTAGGAAACCAGGAAAGAAAACTAAACCAGGAAACAAGGAAAGCAAACTAAAGAAGGAAAGTGAGAAGCAACTACACAGAGCCAAATGGTGCTGCAAAAGGTTTAGCATTGGGGAACAAGAGGTGCCTATTTACCAGGTTTTCACCATCTTGGCAGAGATTCTATTTTTTCTACCATGATGCTCATTTACCAAGTTTTCATCAATGGCACATTTTTTTCTTTTTCAATTTTTTTTTTGTTCTTTTCTCTTTTTTTGTATTTTTGAATATTTCATTTTTTTGTATTTTTGTTCTTTTGATTGTTTTTGTATTTTTCAATTTTTTATTTTTTTTATTATTATCAAGGTGCCTATTTACCAGGTTTTCACTAGGATAATAGATACATCAAAGCGTCTGTTTACCAGATTTTCACTAAGATGATCATTTTTTTAGGACATTTTGCAATTTTTAGAATTTTTGCCAATATACCATTTTTTGGATTTTTTTCAGGATCAATAAGTATGGACATGAGCACACAAAGAATGCCTTAGTTGTAGAATTGCTTTAGGTGCAAAGCATTGATCAGCTCTTTGAGTTGTTCTCCTTTAGTAGTAGATAGATGGTATGCACCAGACCCAAATGTTGTAGTAATAATGTATGGACCAAGCCAGTTTGGTTCAAATTTTCCTTTCTAGACCCACTTCTACTGATTTTTAGGGTTTTCTCTCAGGACGAGATCACCCACTTGGAATTCCCTTTGTTTGACTTTCTTATTGTAGGCTTTAGACATTCTCTTTTGGTATGCTCGAAGATGATTGAACACCACCTTCCAATGTTCATCTAGTAACTCAAGCTCTTGAAGTCGAGATATTCTATTTTCTTCATTAGTGATGAAGCCCCTCTGAGAGACTCATAATGTAGGAATCTCAATCTCAATAGGCAATACTGCATCTACTCCATAAACCAAGGCAAAGGTTGTGGCCCTCATTGGTGTTTGAATACTTGTTCTATAGGCCCATAAAGTCAGATTAATCTAGAGGTGCCAATCTCTACCAGATTTATGAATTGTTCTGTGTAAAATTTTGAGAATTGTCTTATTAGAAGCTTCTTCTTATCCATTAACCTGAGGATAATAGATAGATGACCAATGTTGAATGATCCTAAATTTGGTTCATGACTCTTTCAAGTTCTTGTTTTTGAATTTTCCCCTATTTTTAGTGATAATGGATGAGGGTACACCATATCTATAAATGATATAGTTTAATATAAACATAGCTATAGACTTTCCATCAACTATAGTTAGAGGCACTACCTCAACCCACTTAGTAAAATAGTCTGTAGCTATGATGATAAACTTATATCCTCTTGAAGAAGGATGTATCTGACCTACCAATTCAAAGGCCCATTGTTGAAATGGCCATAAAGTGATGAAAGGAATAAGATCTTTAGCAGGAGCATGGATCAAATTTCTATGAAATTGGCAATGTTTACAAGCCTTGGCATATTGAATAGCTTCTTTCTCCATATCTAGCCAATAGTAACCGGCTCTAATAATTTTATGAGCTAATGTTAGACCACTTGAATGAGACCCACAAATACCTTCATGTACCTCAGCTAGCAAATGTTTGGACTCATCAGTTTCTAGACACCTAAGGAGGGTATCATCTAGACCCCATCTATACAAGTCATTTTCTATGATGACATACCATGAAGCATTACAAATTAGGTGATGCTTTTCATTCTGGGTATAGGTGTCTGGAATGATTTGGTCACAGAGGTAAGAATAGATATGGTGGTAGTGGGATGAATCATGTCCAATGACTGAATAGATCATCCTAGATTCAGGAATTTCATAGGTAGGGTAGTGTAATGTCTCCACCAGGAATTCATGTTTGAAGTTGTTTTCTAGCATTTGTAACATTGAGCCAAGAGTGGCCATAGCATTGGTTGCTTTATTGTCTGCCCTTGAAATTTGTTGGAAAGAAATGTGTGCAAAAATATTGTTTGAGATCATCCACCATTCATTTGTAAGGCACTAGCTTGTCATCTTTTCTTTAATAGATACCATTAACTTGGTTGATGACTAACTAAGACTCTCCAATGTTCTTGAGCTCAGCCACACACCATTCAATGGCTATCTTCATACCATTAATGAGAGCTTCATATTCAACTATGTTTTTTGTGTAGGGAAACAACATTTTATAAGCTTTGAGAAATGAGAATCTTTGAGGTGTTATAAACAAAATGCCTACACCTGATCCTTGCTGAGTGAGTGATCCATCAAAGAACATGGTCCAAGTCTGATGTGCGAGAAGCATGATGGATTAATTTGGGAATTCAATATTCAATGGTTGGTGATCTTTCAAAAGAGCTTCCACCAACTGATCAACAATTTCTTGTCCTTTAATAGCTTTTCTTTCCACATACTCAATGTCAAATTCACTGAGTATCATAACCCATTTTGCTAGTCTACCCATGAGGGTAGCCTTGCTCAGTAAGTAGTCTAGTGGATCAATTTTTGTAATAAGCCTTGTAGTGTGATCTAGCATATAATGCCACAATTTTTTTGAAGCAAACACTACTACTAGACAAGCTCTCTCAATGATAGAATAGTTCATTTCATATGAAACTAATATTCTGCTGATATAATAAATGGCTCTCTCTTTGTTGTTCTGATCTTCTTGAGCTAGGAGAGCACCCAAAGATGTGTTCATGGTTGAGATGTATAGTATGAGTGGCTTCCCATGAATAGGAGGCATCAATATAGGTGGATTAGCAAGATACTATTTAATTTGAGTGAGTCCCCTATCACATTCTCCATTCCATTCATAAGTCACACCCTTATGCAAAATTTTAGTGAATGGTTGTGATTTGTCAGCCAACTATGAAATGAAATGCCAAATAGATTATAGCCTTCCTTGAAGTCCTCTCATCTGACTGATGTTTTTAGGTAGAGGCATGTCCATAATAGCTTGAAATTTTTTAGGATCAACTTCTATGCCTTCAGCTAAAATGATGTAACCCAAGAGTTTCCCAAAAGTGACACTAAATGCACATTTTTTTGGATTAAGTATGAGACTAAATTGTTCCATGTGGTCAAGTATGGGACTCAAATCTGTAAGATACATTTTCCACTACATGCTTTTGGCCAAAATTTCATCCACATAATCTTCCATTGTTTTATGCATCATATCATGAAAAATGGTAGTGACAGCTCTCTGATATGTTGCTCTAGCATTCTTAAGCCCAAAGGGCATGAAATTCCAATAGAAGGTGCCCAAGGCACACATGAAAGTAGTCTTTTCCTAATCTTCTAGTGCAATTTTTATTTGATTATAGCCAAAAAATCCATCTATCAAGGAATACATCTTGTATCTTGTTGTCATGTCCACTATCATGTCAATATTGGGTAGTGGGAAGTCTTCTTTTGGACATGCCTTATTTAGATCCCAGAAGTCTGTGGACACACAAATGGATTTATCATGTTTGGTGACTAGAACAATATTTTAAATCCACTCTACATAGTCAATAGTCCTTATGAAACCAACCTTAAGAAGTTTTTCTAGCTCTACTTTGACTAAAAGTGCCACATGTGGATGCATCTTTCGAAGCTTTTGTTTGATAGGTTTAATACCTGGTGCAATGGATAGATGGTGCATGATTAGATTGGGGTCTAATCCAAGTATGTCAGAGTAATTCCATGCAAATTTTATTTTCTTTCTTTGAAAGAAGCTAGTGAACTCTTCCTTTTCTTTTGCAGATAATGATTGTGCTAGATGAATAATTTGTGGAGTAGCCTTTGTACCCAAATTCACTAGTTGTGTTGGCTTGATCAATACTGATGATCTCTCTTGAAAGTGGCTTAGGATCGTATCAAGTATCTCATCTTTGGGTGCCTCAAAGAGGTTTTCACCCTTGGATACATCTTTTATTTTTACTATTTTTGGCTCTGACACTGCCACAATGTGGTTTTCACCATCAGAGCATCTATTTTTTCTTCTTTTAATTTTTTGACTAAGATACTTGATATCTACCTCTATCATACTAACACTACCTTCATTGGTTGAGGACATTATAGGTTCAATAGCATGGAGGTAACAGGATAGAGTGTAATCATTCTAGAATGTTAGGACTTCATTAGATGAGGAGGGGGAGTTTGAGTTTATTAGCTTGGGATTTTTGAGTGAGAGAGAAGTAGTGGTTGGTTCAATTGCATTCATGGTATAATCATCAAAAGTACAAATACACAAGTAAAGACCTAGAGAAATCTCATCCAAAGGAGCATTTGAATCCCTATGAGACCTCACATCAGAAGTAGAGGACAAGTTAACATTGATGGCATCTAATTCATGCATCCTAACACTAGACCCTTCACCTACTTTGAGAAGGCTTTCATAGGTATGCACCATGTCTATATCTTTATCATAAGTACCATAAGACAAAGAGTCAAAATCATACTCATGTGAGTCAGTACTAGATGTGGGAATTCCATTAGCACTGGTTGTATCATCTAACTCATCTTCATCTCTTATAGCATTAATGGCTTGCTGAAGTTGGTCTTGTTCAAACCACTCTTGGAAATGTGGTGTTATGTACCATTCACCTTGAGAATCAGAATCAACCATTTGTATTTCTCTCCATTGGTCATACATGATTCAATGCACTGAAGTGATCTCATCGGAATCACTATCAGTCCCTACCAGGTGGATAGGTATAACAAGTTCATCTGGTTCTGCAAAGAGTGTAGTAAATTCTAGAGGAATAGGATTTGGAAATGTGTCTTCATCAGAGCTATCCTCTGGATTTACCTCTGGAGTAGTATCTTCAAATTCTAGTTTAGGTTCAGGTTCAGGTTCTAGCACAAATTTGTTTATCCCTAAATGAAAGGGGATCTTTTTGAATCCTAAGCCAGTAGTATCTTTCGTGTAGCGACATGTAGCTTCAATGGGTTTTAGCAAACCATTGTCATTCATTCCTATAGGACCACTACCTTTCTAGCTGAAGTTCTTCATGATCTTGAAGGCCTCATTGTATGGATCTTGTTCTAAGTATGGAGGTGCAGTAGTCATTTCAGATGTTTCTTTCCCTTTATAGATCCAAGTTGTGATAGCTCTTTCTTCATCCTCATCTTCTAAAGGTGTAGAGGCCCATACAAAGGTGCCATTGTAGACTATTTGAGGAGAGTCATTAGAAGGTTTGTTACTCTCATAAGGTCTCCTATAAGAAAGTGGAGATGGAGGGAGAGAAGCCACTAATATCACAAGTTTAATTTGATATCCACCCATCCATGTATCTTTAAGTTTCAGAGTCTATTCCATTTCTTTGAGCTTAGCATCATAGAACTCAGTGGACTCTCTATTAGCTGGAACAAAGCTATCTGTAGATTGTGCAAGGGTATTGCAAGAATAGTTGGTATTAGTAGGCACAGTGACTTCTACTCCATGGAATGGAAACTTGATCCATTAATGGTATGTAGATGGAATGACCTGCATCTCATGAATCCATGGTCTACCCAACAAGATATTGTATGCAAGAGGAATGTCTAGAACTTGAAAGGTAACATCTCTCTCAATAGGTCCTACATGAATAGGTAGCACAACTAAACCTTGGGATTTGCATTCCTCTTCATCATAAGCTTTGAAAGTAATCTTCTTGTGGGAATCTATACAATCCTCATCATAACCTAGCTGGGTAAGCAATTTAGCAGAACAAATATTGAGACCAACACCATTATCTATGAGCACTGGGCAAATGCTCTTAGGGCCTATCATGACTTCTATATGCAAGGGATCATTATGAAGATAGCTCAGAGAGTGATCATCTTCTGCAAAGAAGGACAAATAATGAGGTGAGGTCAAATGACCCACCATAGATTGGAACCAGTCGAGATCAAGATCTTTGGGTATGTTTGCCTCAGTGAGGGCTTTATCCAAAAATTTCCTATGAGCAGGTGAGATCTTCAATAGCTCAAAAATGGTAATCTAAGCTTTGTTTCATTGGAGCTAATCTAAGATGCTATAACTAGCTATGCTAGGTGTAGGGACTAATTTCATGTTCTTGTTGGTAGGGCCAACAACAATCTTATCCACAGTTTGTTTTGGAGCAGATACAGGAGGATCAAGACCTTTCAAAATAATCCTTCCACATGATCAAGTAACAACATTGGCACAATCCTAAGGTTTTTCAAATTCAGATGAATGAGACATGGAACTATGCAAGATAAAATGAGTCTTAGGTTTTGGAGCATTGTCGCTCCCCTTAATAGTAATCACATCGCAATACTCAACCTCAACTGGTTCAATCATACCAATGACATTGTCATCGTTAGTGTATGTGTAATTGACCTTAGCATTGGTGTTCTTAGTCTTCAAAGATTCACCCTTCTTGTGAGGAGGGAAGGGATCCTTAAATACCTAATGGTCTAAATTCTTGTTATGGTCATCCACAACAATGTCACCTCTATCAATCAAATCTTGGACCTTATGTTTCAGCTGAAGACAAGTAGAAGTCTTGTGACCCTTATTTTGGTGATAGTCACAGTATGCATTTTCATTCCACCAATGAGGTCATGGTTGTGGGTCATAGAGATGCTTTTCAAAAGGAGTAAGTATCTACTTCTACACAAGAGTTTTATAAACCATATCGAGCAGTTCTCCCAAGGAAGTGAACTCACACTTGGGTCGAGATGCCCAAGGTTTGTTCCTAGAAAACCTTGAAGGTTGCTAGTTTTATGTCATAGGATTTTCAGTAGCTTTGATCACTTGTATGCTAGAAGAGATATTGAAAACAAACTTATCAAGCTTTGGGGTCACATTTTCAACCACTCCATCATTCACAACATCTCTGTTCTTGTTGAAAAACTTCCCTTTATCTTTGTTTGAGGTTGAAGATCCTTGTTTGTTGTCCTTGTTCAAAGTCAATTCCCCTTTCTTGATAATAAAGGCCTCTATTCACATCATGTGTTTAATGATGCTATCAAAGGTTAGGGGACCTTGTAATTTCACTTGGTATCTAAAGTTTAAGACAAGATTGTCAAAAAAGATGTCGAGTCTCTTGGACTCTGGTAGCTTGTGAGGACACCTTCTACATAATTGTCTCCACCTTTGGAGAAATGTTAGAAAAGATTCC
Source organism: Chamaecyparis obtusa (assembly GCA_027943335.1). Classification (NCBI taxonomy): domain Eukaryota; kingdom Viridiplantae; phylum Streptophyta; class Pinopsida; order Cupressales; family Cupressaceae; genus Chamaecyparis; species Chamaecyparis obtusa. The sequence goes on from BSBK01001197.1 coordinate 819,480, forward strand.
CTTTGTCACTGTTTCAAATTGCAAAGATCCTAGATGTTGAATATTATGCGAGTAATGTTGGAGAAATATATTAGCCATTTCATCAAAATTCTTAATGCCAGTGGGAAATCAAGAAAACCACTCCATATCTGGTCCACCCAAGCTACGAGGAAATAGGTGGATAAGGTACATTTGATCATGCATGAATTCCATGGATAAGGCACCAAACTCCCTTAAGTGATCTTGGGGATCAGTACCACCCAAGTATTTGTCATATTTAGGTAGCTCTACACCTTTGGGAAAAGGTGGCATGTGAAGACTCTTATCAAAGGGGAAAGAAAAAATACTTTCCATTGTGAATTGTTGTGTGGGTTTGTCCTTATTCTTCGCAAGTTGGCTAATCTAATCTTGCATGTCTCGGACCATATTTTGCAACTTAGTGGTCTCAATTTCTTCTTCTTTGGCCACAAGCATTTCAAATTTATAATCTAAGGGTAATTTGGCCCCTTGTTTGGCCAACTCAAGAAAGTATTTTTCCTTCTCCTCTAGGAGGATTTCCATCATCTTGATAAGACCCTTGTTTTCTTTTGCAACATCTATGTCATTTTGAGTTATTTTGTCATCACCATCATTTCCAAGAATCTCATAAATTTTTGGGACTTGATCTTGACTCTAATCATAAGGAGGAGGATGATGGTGATATGTTGGTTGACCACCTTGAGCTTTGTTTTGAGCTTGGTGTTGATTCTGATCATTTTTGGATTGATCATAATGTTGCTCATTTCGAGGTTGAGCATGACATTGGTCATTGGAAGATTGACCATGATGCTGATTATTTTGAGATTGATCATAAGTTTGGCTATATTTTCCTAGTTGGAAGTCAAATGGATCTCCCATCTTGTCAACGTAGGACTACACAACAAATGAAGACTCGGTAAAATAATGTGAATGATGTTGAAAGGGTGTAGCTAAGGTAACTTTTGGTGCATGAATAGGATCAAGAGCATCAATAGGTTCAAATGAGTTTATATTGTTAATAGGATTGATAGGTTCAATGATAGGACTAGTCCAAGGAAGTGCTCTTCCAAAGTTATGAAACAATGAGTTGTTTTGGAAGAATGAGTTGTCCTATTCTTGAAATTAGAAACTAGGTTGCACTTGAAAAAATGAATTAAAACACTCTTGGAACACTGGAGGTGATGATTGAGATGGGCTATCTTTCAAAGTACTCAATGAAGAACTTGAGGATCCCTCACAATGTTCAGATTGCATAATAGGTTTAGGACAACTTGTTTCTTGATTACGAGATCTACCTCTACCTTGACCAGTATTATGAATGGAGTAAGTGTTTCCACTTCTAGTCATGATAGTCATAGACAAAGATGTGACAAGAGAAGACTCAGGATAATGCTAAAACTCTATCTCTAGGAATAATGAAAAGGAGATAAAGGCTAGAATAGCCAAGACATGAGATGCACCCAGCATGAATCATCAAGAGTATGGCTAGAACAGCCAAGATAAGACCATCACGACACAAGGTACAAAAGCAAAAAGAGATATGATAAACAAAGGAGAGACAAAATGAGTCAAAGAAATAATTGATCAGTTCTCAACTCGAGACACTCAGTTTCAGATAGTGAGTGACAAGAAAATAGGCAAACAAACCTTGGACAAAAATTAGATCAAGTAAAAATTTGACCAGTCAACGGGAATAAGCTCATTATTTTTGAAATCTGGGTACAGGTTCACACAAGAAAGTATTGGGCCATGTGAGAGAATGCAAAACTTCACTCAAGAGAATGAAATCTCACATGAGGAAATGCTCTAAAAAGTGAAATTTCACATGGAAAAGAACCAAAGTTTGAGAGTTTGACACAATTTTTGAGGTAAAAAGTCAAGTTTTGAGACACAGTCTGAAGTATTCTCTAACAAAATTTCTAGTTTTTGAACAGTTTAGTCAACAATCTCAGTTTGAAGGTTTCAAGCATTTGTTTACAAGCATGAAGGTTTAGAACAAGAAATGGTGATACAAGAAGTAGTCGCAAACAGACCTACCAAGGATAAAGTAACTTGGCAGTATCATGGGAGTCTTTGTTTAATCATGATGGACAAGTTTAAGAATAGATAACAAACACATAGTTATCCCTACAAAAAAATATGATGAGAAGACAAAATTTTTGCCTCACTGCTTATGCGCATGCATTCACCTCACACAGTCGTGTCACCCCCTAGAGGGTGCCCGCATTTTTTTTGTTTCCAAGGAATCGATAGTATATGTTCAAAGGTTACCCTTGAAGCAATGGCCAGTGTCATATACCACCTTCAAACATCCAGGTGCTTGCCTATGGTGAGAATCTATGAGAGATATTCTTCCCCCTCCCTGGGCAAAGATTATGTCTCCTTTCAAAGGTGATCCAGGTAGGCAACTAACTAAGGAAAGTTTTTAGTGGGCTTCCATTCACACTAACCTTCAGTGCCCTTGATACAAGGCTAGGGCCTCATAGCCACACCAACACCCAAAAGTCATACACCTCCACAAGCAGGGCTAGGAACGGTGCCGCTTAGTACAACAGATGAAGCCTTCACAAGATAATAGTCAAAATCAAGAGAAGGAATTTAACATGATTTTGGAGTCTTTAGACTCAACAAAACATTCTTTATTATAGTGAGATAGAATCACTGGTGACAGGTGTGTACTCACTTGGGTCATTCCCAGAGGTTCAACTTCCAACAGGCTCTCTAAAGGTGACACAACTTGGCTTCAATTCGAGGGTCAGATTTTCTGATTCTCTCAAAGAGAGAAGAGCATACTTCTCTACCTTTTCACCTTACCCAAACACATCAAGCATATTCATCACCAAGCTAGTTTCACTCCACCAAATCCATAATCTTTTGGGTTTTTGGTTCTCTCAAAGAGAGAAGAGCATAATCCCCTAACAAGTAGATGTGCTAAAGATTCACTACCTTGCTTTGCTTCCCTAGGTATCCATCATTCTAGCAACATCTGGGTCTCAGTTTCATTCATGGGCATCACTTACATGTAATGAAGAGCCTATTCCCCTACTTTTCTATTAGGACCCTTAAGAAATTTTAACAAAGCCCTAGTTAGACTATGTGAATGAGGAAATAGTAAACAAGCACAACGTTTTCAAATGATCTTCGACAACCATCCTGCAAGAAAATTGTTAGAAAGTTTTATATGTCTTTGATGAGTGACCTGTAGACCACTGTTACACTATAGCATAAATCAGGAATATGAAAGAAATGACAGAAAGTAAATGTCAGGAAAAGTAACAGTAAATTGCAGAATCTGGAAAATTTAATGACTGACAGCAAAACTTCATGCAAGAAAGTACTCCACTGTGCATGAGAAATTACAAGGACCTACACAAGAAATTGTTTCTTCACATGATAGAATGCTACTAAGAGAAAATCTTCGCATGGCATGCTCTGAAATCTTGCGCAAAATTCTGTACATAGTGAAGTACGGACTCACTACAGAGTTCAAATTTCTTGTTAGAAAAAATTTGAGAGTGAGGTTAGAAATGATTTTTCTGCCCCACAGTGGGTGCCATAATGTTTATAGCTAAGCATGGACCTCTAATCCATCCATATACACAACATAGTCATTTCTCGATCATCGACTCATGAAGAGGAGTATGAATTACTCAATTCACAAGAACCAAAATGAGAGCCAACAACCAAAAGACCAAGCTAATATGGAGGATTTGAAAGCTTGAAAGATAAACAAATTTCAACTAATCTAAGATGAATGTACTATTAATCTAAGAATGAAGATGCAATTAATGTAAGAATGAAGTGCAAATTTTAATCTAAGAACTTTAAAGATATATGAGAATTAATCTAAAAACATATAAGCAAACTAGTTTAATATGAGAATGCGATTAACTAGAAATGGAAATTAAACTAATGAGCAATAAAAGATTAGAAATATGAAATAATTGAGACTAAATTTGACTATAGTTTAGATACTCTCACAATTGCCTCCTTTTGTATGAGGAAGAAGGATCATAATATAGAAAATTCGGGAGAGAGGACAAAGAGTTTCTTGAAATGAAATGGTCAACTCTTCATTTCCAATTGAGACAAATATTGAGGAATTACTTAATTAAAAGAATGAATTATTGCCACATATGGGTGACCCTTCAAATAATTTGAATTATTAAATCCAAATAAGATAATCCATTCAAATAACCAAATAATATTAATTCCTTTTTATGTGTATTAGCTAAAGGGCATGGGTTTAATTTAATTTAAAGCACTTAGGACTTTAGAATTAAATTAATTTATCATAGGGATTATTTAGTTATTAAAATTGAATACTTAGGAATTAATTATAGTGTAAGATTAATTAAATTTAGGGTTTTTACAATTGACATCAAGTCAAATAAAGTCAGGTAGGAGAGAGAAAATTGCCTAGTAAAATAGGATTTTAATGATGTAAAATTGAAGAAAATGGACCAAAATTGATTGAAATTATAAGGTGCCAATTTTGGGGTACTACACAAACCTTATTATGGAAAGATTAGAAGAGACAAAGAATGTTATTATGCTATTGAAGGAATCTCTGATGATGATGATTTAGACAATGAAGAGATTGGATTTGTTGCTATTAAAGATGAACCTATTTATGAAGAAAAAGCCTTAGTATATCATGTTGACAAGAAAAATGAATGGATAATTGACAGTGGATGTTCTCATCACATGACTGGTGATAAGAACAAGTTTGTTAAATTAGTAAATTATGATGGAGGTGTTGTAAGGTTTGGGGACAATCTCCCAAAATCCATCATAGGAGTAGGATCCATTACTTTGGATGTAAAGACTAATACAGATCATGTACTACTTGTTGAAGGACTGAAACACAATTTGCTGAGTGTTAGACAGTTAATGGATAAAGACTTTCAATTAAGTTTTGCTAATGCTAAATGCTTTATTAGAAGCAAGGAAGGAAAACTGATTGCTACCGGTTCAAAATATATAGGTAATGTATTTGAACTAAACACATCTAGAGTCTCTTGTTTTGTTGCGAAGGTAGATGATAGTTGGCTATGGAATAGTAGATTTTTTCATGTTAACTTTGATAACATTGTGAAGGCAAGTATGGCTAATGCAATAAGAGATCTACCGAAGATTGTGAAACCTTCTAACACTATATGCAGAGAATGTGTTATGGGAAAGAAAACTAAAAGCGGTCATAGAAGAAAATCTTTTACATCAAAAGGGAAGTTGGATCTGGTACATACAGATCTATGTGGGCATACAAGAACAAAGTCATACTATGGTGAAAGGTATTTTATACTCTTTGTTGATGACTTTTCTAGAATGATGTGGGTTGCTTATTTGAGAGAAAAATCAGAAGCATTTGATAAATTCAAGTTGTTTAAAGCAAAATTAGAGAATGAATGAAGACTGAAAATAAAGTGTATAAGATCAAATAGAGGTGGAGAGTTTACATCAGATTTATTCAATTTATATTGTGAAGATCATGGGATAAAAATACAAACATCTACTCCTAGGACTCCACAATAGAATGGGATAGTAGAGAGAAGAAATGAGACTATACTTGACACTACCAGGACAATGTTGATTGAAGGAAATGTATCTCATGTACATTGGAGAGAGGTTGTTGGAACAACAGTGTACACATTAAATAGAATACAAATTAGAGAAGGTACAAGTAAGACTCCCTATGAACTATGGTTTGATCATACTCCTATTGTAAAATATTTCAAAATTTTTGGTAGAAAATGTTATATCAAAAGGGATGATGAGATAGGGAAATTTGATGCTAGAAGTGATGAAGACATCTTCCTTGGTTACTCTGTTAAAAGAAAAGCATACAAATGTTTCAATCTGATATTGAAGAAGATGGTTGAAAGCAACAATGTAAGAATAGATGAGAAGTTTTAGAGACAAGAAAGAATGTATGACATCAGTCAGATATCAGAGATAAAAGAAACCACTACTACTACAGAAGAAGAAGAACTTGTTGAGGAAAAAAGTGAAAAATAGGCTTGTGATACTGATACAAGAAAGACTACTGAGACTCCTAAAACTCCAAGGTATGTAAAAAATAGCCATCTTGAGAATAAAATCACTGGTAATACCAATCAGGGAGTGCTAACTAGATCAAAAGCTAGAGAAGAAATTTGTTTGATTTCTGAAGTGGAGCCAAAAACTACTGATGAAGCCTTTAAAGATGAATATTGGATAAAAGCCATGAAAGAAGAATTGGATCAGATAAAGAAGAATAATACTTGGGAATTGGTTCCTAGACCTAAAAATAAAAATGTTATAGGAACAAAATGGGTCTGTAGAAATAAAATGGATGAAGAAGGAATGGTTGTAAGAAACAATGGAAGACTAGTGTGTAAGGGGTACTCATAGCAGGAAGGCATAGACTTTGAAGAAATATTTTCTCCTATTGCTAGAATAGAGGTAGTAAGATTATTCCTATCTTATGTTGCACATAAAAACTTCAAAGTGTATCAGATGGATGTTAAATCTGCATTTCTGAATGGAGATCTTGAAGAATACATATACATAGAACTACCAGCTAGATTTCCTCTATGCGAAGACAAATAAATAGTGTGCAAATTGAAGAAAGCCCTGTATGGGTTAAAACAAGCTCCTAGGGCTTGATATGAAAGGTTAGACAAGTCTCTACTTGGACTTGGGTTCATAAAAGGTAATGCAGATAGTAATTTGTATTTAAGAACTACTGAAGATGGAATACTGATAGTAGAAGTTTTTGTGGATGACATTATCTTTGGAGGTAATGATGATCTATGTAAGAAGTTTGTTAAAGAAATGGAAAGTGAATTTTAGATGTCTATGATAGGTGAAATGAAATTATTTCTTGGACTATAGATAGCTCAGAATGAGAATGGTATTTTCATTTCTCAGACCAAGTATCTCAAAGAATTGCTTAAGAAATTTGGAATGGAAGATTGTAAACCAGTAGGAACACCTATGGTGACTAACAACAAGCTAACAATTGATGATGAATCAAAATTAATTTTTCAGACTTGGTATAGATAAATGGTTGGAGGGCTACAATATCTAACTCACACCAGACCAGATATTGCTAATGCTATTGGAATTGTGGCTACATATCAGGCAGAACCCAAAGAGACACATCTAGCTACTGTAAAAAGGATACTGAGGTATCGCAGAGGAACCATAGACTATGTTTTATGGTATGACATAAATGATAGCTTTGAACTTCATGCTTATACTGATGTTGATTGGCCAGGAAATATTGATGACAAAAAAAGTACCAGTGGCGGTGCATTTTTCCTTGGGAAAAAGTTGGTTTCTTGGCTAAGCAAGAAACAAGATTGTATAGCACAGTCTACTGTTGAATCAGAGTATGGTGCTACTGCTATAAATTGCACTCAAATTATTTGGATGAAACAAATTTTGACAGACATTGGAGTAATTTTTTAAGAACTTGTGGTTATCCATTGTGATAACACTAGTACAGTGAACATGTAAAAGAATCCGATGATGCATTCCAAAACTAAACATATCTCTATTAAGTATCACTTCTTGAGAGACAAGGTGGCACAAAAGGAAATCAAATTAGAATATATCAGTACAAAAGAGAAGATTGTAGACATCTTCACAAAGCCACTACCAAAAGATACCTTTGAATATCTCAAAGGTATGTTGGGTGTTTAGGCCCGTCCTAGTCAGAACTAATTGATGCAGAAATGCATCAGTCCAGAAGTATTCAGAGCCTTATCATTTTTTGGACTGGATGTAGGGATCTACTCCTTAGGGGGAGTGATCATGCAAGAAATTTTATATGTGAAGGTAGTTGAAGGCTCATGGCACCCTTTTCCATTGCTATCAAAGGGGGAGTGTTGCTATGAGAAAATATCTACTATTTGGGGAGATTGTTCAGTTAAAGGACTTTGGATTAATATAACTTTGGGATAAGATTTTCCCATATGTTGACATCAATGCCAAAGGGGGACATTGTTGGATATTTATAATGCATGGTTGGTGATTGAGACATTTAATATATGTTACTAAATGGGCATTCATACTATTGTCATTTGTGTTTTTTCACTGATGTCAACATATGTTTTTGAGAGAAGACCAAGCAGGTTATCATAGTGTACAAACATTGTACGGATGTTTCAGATGCTATGAAGTTAGACATGAGTTGAGATTAATGTTGTGATCTTATATCTTAGATTTCATCTTCAGATGTTTCATATTATGAGAGATACAAATGGTTTAATGAAGACTGGTCACTGGACTGTGACAGTGAGAATTGACAGAGTTAGTCTCTGGGTTTTTGGTATATCTTCCAGAAGACTTGGATTCAAGGTATGTGAGCTTGAAGGATGAAAGATAGGGTACTAAAGGATGTTCATTGGTCAACACAAGGTACAGACTGATTAGTGACATCATCTATGGCATATGTTCTGGAAATAGTTTATTTAGAAGCTGACTCAGGAAAGGAAGCATGTGTTTTGTTTGGCAAACATGAATTAAGGATGTCAATCCTTAATTATTTTATTGTATACTTGTTTTAGATACCATGTGTATCTTAGAAAGATTTTACGTAATCATTTGTATATAGGAAAGCCTCATGGGCCAACCTAATCATGGTAAAATGTAATAAGGTATATATGTAGAGTCTTTTCTTTGGAAAAGACATGGATGTAATATATGTGATATAGAGAGGTTGTGAGAGTTGCGAGCTTGTGTCTACTACATGTAGAGAAGAGTTTTATTGGTGGACTTCATTGGAATTGATTAAGCAAAGATAGTTGCTAGCAAATAGTTCAAAAGATTGTGTATTTCTTCATATACACCTGTTGCGAACTAGTGAGTTTTGAAGGTGGATTTAACCTTCTTTAGATAGTGAGCCCTCTCTATTCTTTGATTCCTAACAAGGTCTGTCCTCTAACAAGGACTATGTACTGTAATGTTTCAATAAGCTCCTAACAGGGCTATATCTTCTAACAAGGATTACTATACTCTCAGTACATCATTTGTGGGTGCTAATTCCCATCGGGGTTTTTGCCTTTAACAGGGTTTCCCCGAGACCAAAATATTGTGTTATTGAGTTGGCATTTATTGTGTTCATTATTTCTGATATTGATGAGCTTAAAGTTTAAAGTTTAATATTCCGTTATACAACTGATTCACCCCCCCCCCCCCCCCCCCCCCTTAGTTGTATTGTGGATTGTTATTCCTAACATTATGACTATTAAATTATAATTATTATTGTGATGATTATTTTTGTTATAATGAGGCCTAGAATGAGAATTATTATTGTTATGATAATTAGATCTAAAGTTAGGATTTTAATTTTTAGAAATAAAAACATGTTCATTAGATTTAAGAGTACCAAATTGAATCAACTTAGCTTCTTCTTGATGCAATAAACTTTGAAAAATGATATAGGTTAATTGAGTAGCTAAAGTAGGAATAGCTAATTGAGAATGCACATTAGTTATAAATAATTGAAATTGCATAGGAAGAAATTTATTTAAAATAATATGAATATCATTAATAGTAACTCTTATACCATTAACTAACTTCTAACTGAATCAAAATTTAATAAAAAATCATCCAAGGTTTTGAAATTTGTATACCTGAGATCATGCAATTGATCTTGGAGTTGAATATTTCTAGATTCATTCAGACTATCATAGATATTTTTTTAGAATATCCCACGTTACATGAGCTATAGTACAATTAGCAATAAATACATATAGTTCTAGATTGAGAGAAATGCCAATGAGGCCAAGTGCCTCCTCATTTTTGGCATTTCAAGCATCAATGTCAGCTTGAGCTACAGTGGGGGCTAGAGAAGAAGTCACACCAATTGTCCAGTTCATGTGTTTAAATAAAAAAATAATTGAAATGTGTATTTTCCATACATTGTAATTAGTACTATTAAATTTGATTCTAGGGATTAATGTAGACATGATTGAATAATTAAAAGAAAAATGTTAAGATGGGACAAAATCACCCCAGAAACAATCATAAATAACCTTCAAATAATATTAAAATGAAATTCAACCTAATGTTAATAATGATTTGAATAACATAAATTAACAATTAAGTTTTTGTTAAATCAATTAAAAAATGATTAAATGATTTTAAAATTTGAATTTAAATATAAAATAAATTGATAAAATGATAATCACTAGCGAAATTAAACTTAAAAAAAAGAATTTAAATGAGAGTAAATTTTAATTTGAAGTGTGAAATGTTATTAAACTATTAACCTTAATTTAAAATTTTTAACAATAAAATTAAACTAATAATTGTTTCCTTTTTTTATAAAAAAAGTTAAACTAAACAAAGTATAAAACTATATTTTAAAAAAATGGATTAACTAATGAAAAAACAAATATATTGAAATGAATATAAATGAGTCAAACTATCTAAAAAATTGTTGAAACTAGAATCTAAACTAAAACTAAACTTAGCAAAAACTCTAGTATAACTGTAAGAATAAAGAATATCTTGAAGAAAAGACTAAAAGACAGTCCATGTAATGATAGATTAGTAGAATCAATAATGGCAGATGCAGTAGATGTTATTAGAAAAGGAAAAGAAGAAACAAAAAAATAGTCAAAGGGATAACACAAGAGGGATGCATGTTACACAGGTTTATGAACTAAATCTGCAAGCTGCACGTTGTAAGACACAAGGGACTAGTAAACCAAAATGTTACAAGGGATTGGACAAGAAGACTTCAAGGATTATGCAAGGGATGGGTAAAGAATACTTAACCAAGGTTTATGCAAGCTATACTAGAAAAAATACCATAAAATAATACACAAAGACCAGAATAATTGTGCTAGAAGTTGGGATAAGGTTGAGAAAGGTTTAAATAAAGATAGAGACAACTCAAGAAAGGTGAATGCTGGTAAATGTTACTTGGAAATGGACAACAAGAAGAAAGATACAAAGACAAAAGAAATGTGAGAAAAGATAATTACTAGGATAAAAATCAGAATACGCCTTCAATAAAAGAGATAATGCTAGAATAACAGAGATAATAGAGAAATGCTTGCAAAATAAATGAACTTTCATGCATAGAGAGATTAAGAAGTTTGTACTAGGATAAGTACCTTCATAGGGTTAGTTCATCAAATAAATGAATAATATAAGCTAAATACCACAATTTAAGAGCTAATTATACAAATAAAAACAAATGAGCACTCCATGGCTCTCTATTTAGATATGCTAATGCAAAGCTCTCAGCAAGCCTCCATTAGTGACAACTCTAAAATGAGAATGATATGATAAGAAATGAAGTAAATCAATTCCAAATTGAAATTATGCTTAATTAACTCTAAATTTTCCTTTCTAGCTCAAAAATGCAAGAGGTTTAATGCAATTCTCAGATTTGTGGATGATTTCTCATTGATCCATGCCTTGCTTTTATAGATTTTGGCAAGTGTAGGGGGTGGAGTTGAGTTGATCATGGTTGATTGAGGTTAAGTCTATGGTTCCACCTTTGGAGACAATTTAAATGGAGTGTCCTCAAATCTTGGGACAAAGAAACAAAATGAATGGTCAAGATGCTCTCACCTTATGTGTGATTGAGATTTGATGTGAGCTTGATCCTTAAATCCTATTGGTTGAGGCATTTTCCTCCCATGTGGTGTTGAGGGAAAATAGGGATTTATTAATTGAATTAAAATAATTTGTTTAGCCATGTGTACCCCTTCAATGGGTTAATTTGATTTAAATTGAACTATGTAATTAATTAGATTAATTGCACAATTTATTGATTTAACTTGATTTATTTGATTTATTGGCTTTTGATTTTTAATTAAAATTGGATTTTGGCTTGATTGCAACTTTTCTTTGATTTTAGCTTGATTTCAATTTATTGCTTTGATTTTTCCTTAGTTTCTCACTTGATTTAGTCTTGTCCATTTTTAGGTGATTACAAATGCCCCTCTTTGAATCGATGTGCAAAGCACATTCGTTCAAAGAATGTCCTGATTGTTTCAATGCAGAGTCACTGATTAGATTGATGCTTGAATTAATGTTCATAAAAGATGTAGATACTAATAATGAATTAATGAAATTCTGATTGATTTGATGTCCTTGATGTTTGATTTGATGTTGGATCATTGATATGATGCCTAATTCGATGTTTTAAATAGCCCACTTGATTATTAGCGATTTTTTTTCAATGAAAGATTAAGCCTTTGATTTGATGTTATGCCCCTAATTTGATGATTACGATGTCGATCCTGATAGTCCAAGTGTATGCCCCCTCAGAAATGAAACAAAATTTGATTTGGATGAAAGAAGTTGCATTTTTAATTATTTACGTTTAAAATTTTTCAATTAGGTGTGAATTTTTATTTCATTTCTGATATTGAATTTGTGATGTTGTGATGACAAATGCCCCTAATTTGGCTAAATGGGTGTAAAATTTGGGTCCCGAGTCATTTTTTGGTCAAAAATACCCCTTCTAGGTCAAAATGGGCTATATATAAGGGTAAAAGGTTATTTTCACTATTCATTTTTACCCTCTTTGATTTTTATTCTCTGACCATCTGAGCTATTTTGCAATGGTGATCCTGATTCAAGAGCATAGGTTCGAGCATGGCTGATGATACCAACACCCACCTGGCTATGGACCTCTGGTATGTACCCCTTGTAACTTACTTTGTCCATTTTGACATTTAATGTTGAAAAAATTGGATTTTTTGGCCATAAATCCTATTTTTTTCCTTTTTTAAATTTTGTTGCACTTTCAACCTTTTTATTAGCATGTACACAAATATTTCTGTGCATCCACATTTTTCTGCAGTGCATCCAAATGTTTTAGTAGCGTGTACAAATGCTAAATTTAGGGCAAGATTTTGCCTTTACCAATTTCTATTGCGCTTTCAAATTTGATTGCGCTTTTGATAATTTTACTAGCACGTATAGGGTCATCCTATAGCATGTACTAAATCTTGCATCATGAACACTTTGTTTCTGTGCTTTTAAAACTTTTTGCTGCACTTTTTATCTTTTTCGCTATGCATTTGATTTTCAATGCTTTTAAGAAATGAAATAGCGCGTACATCCTATTTGGAAAAATTTGTGAACCTTTCAATCAGTTTCCCAATTTGTCTGATGTCATCAAATAGTCGATTGGCCTAGGTTTTTGAGTCATGTCTTTAGCAAGTCATGTGATGTCAATTCTAGTCATTTGATATTGAATGTTGATGGGAAATCTTGATTTACATGGTCGATAATGATGATGAATTTTCCATCCTCTTTGAATAGAATCAGGAAAATTAATTGTGGTTTGATTAGATTTGATTGGTCAATTGAGTTAAGATGATCCAATAGTTAATGATTTCATTTTCTGATGTGTTTAAACTTGCTTCTGGAAGCTCAACTTCAAAAGCTAGCTGTCCAAGGTCTATTTCCATTTCCTTTTGGCATGATTGATGATTTGAGCAGGTCAGAGCACCAAGTGATTAGCCGGTGTGATTTGTCCTTTTTTCTTTCTCTTCCTTGATTCTACATGAATCGAGGGCTTCTTATAGCTATGGTAGAGTGCTTGCACTATAACCATAACACCTTTCATTTTCTAATGGGGGAGATGATGATCACTCCCAAGGATGTATATAGGCTTTTAAGGATCCCCACCCATGGGGAGATAGTGTATTATGATCAGGTCTATGATAGTGTAGTCTATAGACATCTTTTTGCTGATCCTACCATTGGAGATGAGAGTATCTAGTGGGCTTAGTTTCCTTCATTTCTGGTGCTCCCAGTAGTATTAGGAGTTTTAGTTGGCAGCTTCTTATTTCCTGACCGGTGGGGACATGGATTCGCACTTGGCTGGGGTAGGATCCTCAAGGATATGATCGCGCATCCTCAGATATTTGATTGGGGTTCTTGCATGTTGACCCATTTATATCACGAGCTACACAACATTGTATATTGGTGTGGTACCACTCTTTTTGCAGTAGTTCTTCTACAATTGTGGACATGAGAGCATCTTTCTATCACTAGGCCTATCGTAGTTTGTCATCGTGATGTAGGATGGCCTTTTGCCTTCATATATGAGGGGATGGTTGTGTAGGCCCACCTGGGCAAGGCAGATTACTGGAGGGAGATTATTGATGATATTGATCAGGTGGTCTGGAGACCATATCTAGGATACAAGTTATGGCCTGAGGATATAGCAGAGATTCCCTTTATGTGCATGCCATGTTAGATGATAGGGAAGACACCCTTGATTATTGAGTAGTTCTATTTCCTTTAGGTTTTACATCTATTTGGCCAAGTACAAGGGATGCCACAAGGTTTGGCACTTTATGCTTGAGTACAGGTTTCTATTATGCAATATATACAAATGCTGGTGAATGCAATATTTACAAGGATGATGACTAGGCATGAGACTAACTTGGACTTTCAATGGTGCCTGTTTACCTAATTTTCACCAATTGAATGGATTTTCTCTTTTTCTATTTTTCAAGCTTTATCCTTTTTTTGCTACCAAGGTCCCTATTTGCTAGGTTTTCACCAAGGCACTTTTTCTCTTTTTTCATTTTTTTATATTTTCTCTTTTTCCATTTTTTTTGTTTTGTTTTCATATCATCAAGGCACCTATTTTTCAGGTTTTCACCAAGACAAAATATTTTTGAGGATCATTTCTAAATGTTTTTGGGCTTTCTTTATGCTCAATTTTCTATTATCTTTGATCTTTTCTGCATTTATGATTTGTTTTCTTCTTTTCTATTTTTCAATGTTTTAAAAAAAATTTAGGATCTCTTTTGATTATGTACAATAAATAGGATTCTCTATCATCTGATTTTATGATACTCTTTTTCTTTATACCCTTTCATCTACTTCATGTGTAGAATCTCTTCAGGTGTATACTATTGATGGGTTCTTGCAACTCTTATCCCTCACAATCAGCTAGTTTGTAGGTGCATGTTCCAAAAGAAGAAGTGATCACAAAAGGTCCAAACCATTTTTTTTCCCATTTCCCTTTCTTCTCTCTTTCTGCTTGATTTTTAGGGTTCTCTTGCAAGACTAGATCACCTATTTGGAATGTCCTTGGTTTAATGTGCTTCTTGTAGTTCCTTGACATTTGATTTTGATATAATTTTAAATGGTCAAAAGCTTGGTGTTGTCTTTCATCTAGTAGCTCCAATTAGTGTAACCTAGAAACCCTATAGTCTTCTTCACTTAGTAATCCATGCAATGATATTCTTAAAGATGAGATTTCTACCTCCGAAGGTAAAACTACTTCAGCTCCATAAACCAGAGATAATGGTGTAGCTCATGTTGGTATTCTGATACTTGTTCTATAAGCCCATAGAGTAGGGCTTATTTGAATGTGCCAATCTCTACCTAAATTATCCACTATTCTCTTCAATATTTTTAGGATGTTCTTGTTTGTAACTTTTGCTTGTCCATTACCTTGTGGGTAATATATTGAAGATGAGTGATGTACCACATGAAATTTTGTACATAGTTCTTTCATGTCCTTGTTCTTGAATTTTTTTTCATTATACGCTATGATGGATTGAGGAACACCATACCTACAAATTATGTGGTTTAATATGAACATTAAGATTTTCTTTCCTATGGCAGTGGACAATGGCACAACTTCTACCCATTTGGTAAAATATTATGTTGTTTTAATGATGAACTGATGACCATTTGATGATGGTGGATAAATCATTCCTATTAAGTCCAAACCCCATTGATAGAAGGGCTAAGGTTTATTCAATGGATGCATTTATTATGCTAGTACATGAATTAGGTTCCCATGGTATTAACATTTGTGACAAGTTTTTGCAAAGTGAAAAGCATCTTTCTCCATAGTAGGCCAATAATATCCTATCCTAAGAAGTTTCTTAGCTAAGGTTAACCCATTCAAATGTGATGCAGGACCATCTTGAGTCCTTGGCAATCACGTGTCACCAAAAATAAGTTTGAGCTTTCTGTGTTTCTCAGTTCCTTCTTTGACGGAGTTGGCTCAATGTTGCTCAGTTTCTTCTTTAACAAATATGGTCAGCTATTTTCCTGGCACTCAGTTAACCTTTCTTATGGAGTAGTTTATTTCAATTTCCTATTGAGGCTGACTTGTGCATTTAATTGTGGTCACAGATTTAATGTTGATATCAATCATTGGGAAGCATATGGACATAGACCTAGTCATTCCTTCTACTAATGATGGATCTAAAGGATGACTTGTTTTAGTTTCCTCTTGTATATATGTAGTTGTTGGTTGTAGTTTTAGGTATCATTTTGAGGAGGTAGTTGGTAGAGGTATAAGTTTAGAAGTTAGAAGATAATTTTTGAATCCTCATATGTTGGAGGAATGTTGTAATTGAATTTTATGTATCAGCCCTAACCAAGAAGGCCTTACAAATTGACATGTATGAGGTGATTTATGAATAATAAAGGATGTGTTATGCATTCTCTCTCTCACTTATTATGTATTTTCTTCCATGTGTGATCTCTACAAGGAGGACTTGGATTAGGGTGTGCCTTTTGGCCTCTCTTCCTGCCCTGCCTTGTACCAGGTGGTATCAGAGCCAAGCTAAGATCTGGATCTAGATTTGCAAATCTAGGTTTTAGGGTTCCTTTCTTATTAAACCCTAGTTGATATTTGTTTTGGGGTAGTAGATTGTGATCTAGCCTACAATTGCAGAGGTTTTTCAAGATGCTTTGTGGGAGGTGAGATGTAGATACAACTTGTTGCTAGGTTATAAGTTGTTGAGACAACCTAGCATAGAGGAAGACATCTTGAAGATGTTAGTGATGAAGAAATTGAAGAGGAGCAAGGTGATCATAACCAACACTTGTGATGGATTAGGGTGAGGAAATATTGTTGAATGATTTGACAAATCTAAAGTCTACACCACATTTCAATCCTCCTGATTATAGTGGAAAGTTTGATTAGGATGAATTGGTGAATTGGATCACTGAGATGGAGAAGTATTTTGAGTATGAAAATGTCCCTGAGGAAAAGAAGGTGAAGATTGCAAGCACAAAGTTGAAAAGCCATGCATCCTTGTGGTGGGAGCATCTACAATTGCACAGAAAAGGGAAAGGCAAAGAAAAAATCAAGGTATGGAATAAGATGGTAAATAAGTTAAAAGGAAATTTTTTACCATGTGATTATTAGATCTACCTAGTTAGGGGAATGCAAAGTTTGAGGTAGAAAGATAGCTCAGTAAAATATTATACTAAGGAATTCTATAGATTAGATATCAGATCTGGACATGATAAAGATGAAGTGGAAAGAATTTCTAGGTACCTGAATGGATTAAGAGTTTCCATCCAAGAAGAAATTAGTTTGGTTAAGTTGGAAAACATTGAGGAAGCTTATCAGTTTGACCTGAAAGATGAGGAGAAATTGAACAAGAGACATGAGAAAAGATAGAGAGGAAGAGTTGGTAGATACCCTAGAGGAAGAGGTGGATCTTATGGTGAAAATAATAGATTTGATCAGGACAAGACAAATCTAGATAAAGGCAAGACCGAGTGCAAAGGTGAAAGTTTGGCTAGAGGAAGAGGCAATAACTACTGAGGTGGTTATAGTAGAGGTGGATTCCAATGAAGTTGTTACAAATGTGGAGAAGAAGGACATTGGTCATTTGAGTGTGCACATCCAAGTAAGAAGGTCGATAGCAGTAGAAATGCTTTGGTGCAAGAAGACTCACTGCATGAACCTAAGAAATAAAAGAACTTGATGGTCAGGAGAGCACTGTCAAGTGAAAGTAATAAGGAAGATTTGGCAAGGAAAAGTTTTTCAAGACTAGATGTAGAGTTTATGATGAAGTATGGAAGGTAATAATCGATAGTGGAATCTCAAAAAATTTGGCATCTAAGGAAATGGTTACAATGTTGCAATTGGAAAGGTTGAAACATCCGAAGCCCTATCAGATTTCATGGATCAAGGATGAGCATACACTCTTGGTAAGTGAACAATGTTATGTGAATTTGAAAATTGGAAAGTACTATGATAAGGTGGTGTGTGATATCATGCCTATGGATTATTGTCATATTTTGTTGGGTAGACCTTGGTAATACGATAGAAATGCTATATATGATGGGAGATTACATAAATATACTATTTGGGCTGATGGGAGAAGATAAATATTGTTACCTTTGATTGAAGAACCTATTAGTAGTGTTTTTACATCTGTGACAATTTGTTTGATGGAAGGAAGAAAGTTTGTTGAGGATTTGAAAAAGAATGATGTATGTTTTGTTGTGATTCCTAACAAACCGAATGAGAAAATAGTGGATAGAATCCTTGAAGAGATTGATAAGATACTCATGGAGTATAGAGAGATCATTTCTGATAATTTACCTAATGGTTTACCACTGAAGAGAAGCATTGATCATTGCATGGGTCTTATCCCTAGAGCTAGTTTACCGAATAAGGCACCACATCATTTGACACCAACTGAGAATCAAGAATTGAACCGAAAGATCCAAGAATTATTGTAGAAAGGTTTGATCTGAGAAATTTTGAGTCCTTGTGTAGTACCAGCTATATTGGCACCTAAGAAGAATGAAGAATGGTGAATGTGTACTGATTCCAAAGCAATCAACAAGATAATAGTGAAATATATGTTTCCTATACTGAGAATGGATGACATAATGGATAGTTTGACTAGAGAAAAGTATTTTACCAAAACTGATTTGAAAAGTGGATATCATTAAATCAAAATCAAAGAAGGTGATGAGTGGAAGACTAATTTTAAAATAAGAGAAGGTTTGTATGAGTGGTTGGTTATGCCTTTTGGTTTAACTAATGCACCGAGTACTTCTATGAGATTGATGAATGAAGTTTTGAAGAAATTTTTGGGTAAATTTTTTATTGTATATCTATATGATATTTTAATATTTAGTAAGACCAGATAAGAGCATTTGTTGCATGTTGAACAAGTATTGCAGAGATTGAAAGAAGAAAAGTTGTTGATTAACATAAAAAAGTGTTCCTTTATGAAAGAGGAGATTGTGTATTTGGGATTTGTGATTTCAACTGATGGTTTGAAAATGGATCCTAAAAAGGTTGAAGCTATTTTGAATTGGCCTATACCTAAAAATGCTAGTGAGGTAAGATCATTTCATGGTTTAGCAATTTTTTACTGAAATTTCATTAGGAATTTTAGTTTAATTTGTAATGCTATGACTGAGACTATGAGGGGAGATAAAGAGAATTTAAGTGGACACATGGAGCTGATAAAATTTTTGAGACTCTGAAGCAGAAGGTTGTTGAATTTCCTATGTTAGAATTGCTTGATTTCAATAAGGTATTTCAAGTTCAATGTGATGCAAGTGGTAGTGCAATAGGAGCTGTGTTGAGTCAAGAAGATAAACCTATTGCTTTCTTTACTAAGAAGTTGAATGATGAAAAAAGGAAATATTTTGTCTATGATCAAGATTTATATGCTATTATTCGAGCCCTAAAGAAATGGAGACATTATTTGATACCGAGAGAATTTGTGTTGTATACTAATCATAAGGCTTTATAGTATTTGGGTAGTCAGAATAAGTTAAATCAAAGACATATGAAATGGGTTGAATATTTCTAGAGTTATACATCTATGATAAAACATAAGAGTGGAGTCACTAAGAAAGTTTTTGATGCATTGAGTAGAAGAAGATCTTTGATGACTGAGATCAGAATTGAAGTTCTTGGTTTTGATGATATGAAAGGATTGTATGAAATTGATCTTGATTTTTCTGAGCCATGGAGGAAGTCGAGAGAACCTATTCAAGATCAATTGAGCACTAAATGGGAAGACTGTTTCATTCAAGAGGTATGTTGTTTAAAGGTATTTAGTTGTGTATATCAAGAGGATCAATGAGAACTAATTTGATAAAGGAGAAACATAGTAGTGGTTTGCCTGGACATTTTTTGCATTGATAAAACATTGAATTTTCTTAAGGAGAAATACTTTTGGCTATAGTTGTATACAACTATTTAGAAATTTGTGAAAAGTTGTGGAATTTTTCAAGTTCAAAAGGGAGTAAGTTAGAATACTAGATTGTATATATTGATTTTTATTCTTGAGAAACCTTGGATTGATATTAGTATGGATTTTTTTCTTGTCTTACCAAAGACAGTGAGAGGTAATGATTCTATATTTGTTGTTGTGGATATATTTTCTAAGATGGCATATTCTATACCTTGTAGAAAGACATTAGATGCAGTACATATAAGACATCTTTTCTTTAAGGAAATTTTTAGATTGCATGGATTACCAAGGAGTATCATCTCTGACTGAGATAGTAAATTTGTTGGATACTTTTAGAAGACTCTTTGGGAAAAGTTGGACACCTAGTTGAGGTATAGTTCTACATTTCACCCATAGACTGATGGATAGATAGAGGTTGTGAATAGAACTTTGAGTAATCTTTTGAGATTCTTAGTTGGATAAACTGAGTAATTGGGATTCTATGTTGGCACAAGCAGATTTTGCATACAATAATTCAATGAATAGGATGACTGGAAGAAAACCTTTTGAGATTGTTAATGGAATATAACCAAGAGGTATATTAGATTTGAAGGATATTGCTGGTGAAGAAAAGAAAAGTGTTGAAGAAATAATGTTTGTTGAGTTCATAAAGACATTGCATGAAGAAGTGACACATAAGTTGGAGAATAGTAATCAGAAATATAAGGAAAGAGAAGATAGATCAAGTAGACATAAGAATTTTGTAATTGGGGATGAATTAATGGTACACTTGAAGAAAGGAAGATTTCTTGTTGGAACATATGTGAAGCTAAGAATGAAGAAATTTGGTCCTTGCAGGATATTGAGGAGGTTTGACAATGGAAATTCTTATGAGATTGAATTACCTGATGACATGGATATATCACCTATATTTAACATTGCAGATTTGTGTGAGTACCATGAACCAGATCAAGAACTGATAGTACCAAATGATTATTCTAAGAGATAGACAGAAGAATTTGAGAAAATATTGGAACGTAGAGTTGCCAGAAGAACAAGAGGAAAATAGTGTATGGAATATCTAGTAAAGTGGAAGAAAAAACTGATTGAAGATAGTTTGTGGATTTCACAATCTATGTTGGATTCAACTCAGGTTGTACCTACTACATGATTTAGAGAATCATTTCAAAACAATCCCAAGTGTCTAATGGAGGAGCATCTCAGGTCCTTAGCAATCCCATGTCACCAAAAATAAGTTTGATCTTTTTATGTTGCTCGGTTCCTTCTTTGACCAAGTTGGATCGGTGTTGCTCAGTTTCTTCTTTGAACGAGTTGGTTGGTTATTTTCCTAGCACTTAGTTAACCTTTCTTACTGAGTAGTTTATTTTGGTTTCTAGTTGAGGCCAACTTGCACATTTAATTATGGTCATAGAGTTAATGTTGATATCAATCATTTGGAAGTGTATGGAACTAGATCTAGTCATTCCTTCCACTAATGATGGATCTAAAGGCTAACTTGTTTCAGTATCCTCTTGTATATATGTAGTTTTTGGTTTTCATTTTAGGCATCAATTTTAGGAGGTAGTTGGTAGAGGTATTAGTTTAGAAGTTAGAAGATAATTTTTTAATCCTTGCATGTTGGAGGACTGTTGTAATTGAATTTGATGTATTGGCCCTAACTGGAAAGTCCTTACAGCCCAACATGTATGAGGTGATTTATGAATAATAAAGGATATGTTATGCATTCTCTCTCTCACTTGTTGTGTATTTTCTTCTGTGTGTGATCTCTGCAAGGAGAATTTGGATTAGGGTGTGCCTTTTAGCCCCTCTTCTTGCCCTTCCTTGCATTAGAATGTGACCCACAATTCCTTCGTGGATTTCTTGTAAGGATAAAGTTAATTTCTCCTTCTCTAAGAAACTTAAAATAATTTCATCTAGACTTTTACGATACAATGCATCAGATGCCAAGGTGTAACAAGAGGCTTGTCTTATGAAACTTTTATTTTGGTTTTGTGTTTGGTCCATTGGTAAAGTTTGGTCTTGTAGGTATGTATAAATGGATCCATACCAAAGTGATTCATCTCCCACTAATAGGAAAATGGCATGGGGATGGGAAGGGTCAAATGCGATTCATCCAACTTCTTCTACCAAGAATTCATATCTAGTGCTTTGATCTCACATTTGGGGAAGTGAAGCTAATGTAGCCATAGCATTTTATGCTTTGTTCTTATCTCTTGGCACTTTTTCAAATATTATTAATGTGAAGTACTTCTTGAGATCTTATATCATGTTTTTTTAGGGTATCAACTTATCATCCTTGATTTGATACTCATCATTTATCTAATTAAGGACCAATTGAGAATCTCCAAATATTTCCAATTCTGTTACCGTCCATTCCAATGCTAATTTGATGCTGATAACCAGTGCTACATACTTAGCTATATTGTTTGTACATGGAAATAGTAGCTTGTATGACTTAGGGATTGTTGATCCTTGAGGAGTAATTAGTAGTATTCCTACACCTGGGCCATGTTGGGTGTAAGAGCCATCAAAGTATAACTTCCATGTCTTTGCTTCAACATTAATTATCTCTGAATCTAGAAATTCTACTTGAATAGGATGTTCATCTTGTAAAGGTGACTTTTCTAGTTGGTCTGCTATCACTTGGCTTTTGATTTCTACCAACATATTCAATATCAAACTCACTTAGAACCATGACCCATTTGGTCAATCTTCTCATGAGGGCTATTTTTCTTAAGAGATATTTTAGTGGATCAATTTTTTATATAAGTCCAATTTTATGAGATAGCATATAATGTTGTAGTTTTTGGGAGGCAAAAACCACTTCTAAATATGCTATTTCTATAAATGTATAGTTTAGCTCATATTTTACCAATGTCCTGCTAATGTAATAGATGGCTTTTTCTTTACCATTTTCATCCTCTTGAGCCAAGAGTGCTCCTAAAGCATGTTTTGTTGCTGAAATGTACAATATTAATGGCTTTCCTCTTATTGGTGGCATCAAAGTGTTACAAGTAGTAGTTGTCATTGCACCAAAATATTAGCATGTTAATTCCTGATATAACCACTAGACTTATAGAAGACACAGGAGGCGATTAAGCCATGTCGCAAATCTTGAGGAGAGCGCTAATTATTTTACCAACAATATCCCCCTCAATGTTATCTAAGGGGATTCAAACTTTTTACCAAGCTTTGACACCATGTGTTACAAGTAGTAGTTTTTGTTACACCAAAAGATCGACCTGTTAATGGTTGATACAACCACTAGACTTATAGAAGACACAAGAGGTGGTTAAGCCATGTCATGAATCTTGAGGGGAGCACTGAATATTTTTCCAAAACAAAGTAGGTGGACTCATCAGATACTTTTTAAGTAATGTGAATGCTTATGCACACTTTTTTTCCCATATAAATACTATGTCCTTGTGAAGGAGTTGAGTAAAAGAGTGACATTTCTTTTCCAGTTGTGATATGAATCTCTTGATTGACTGGATTCTACCTTGAAGTGATCTCATTTGCCTTACATTTTGAGGTACCCCCATTTCCATAATTTTTTTTACATTTGCAAGGTCTACCTCAATTCCCTTAACTGAAATTATGTACACTTACAATTTTCCTGATTGTACACCAAATGCACATTTCTTAGGATTGAATCTTACTTTAAATTTCTCTAACTTTAAGAATATCTTTTCCAAAATAGGTAGATTCTCTTCTCTTGAATGAGATTTTGTAAGTATGTCATCTACATAGTCCTCTAGGAATCTATGCATCATATCATGAAAAATGGTAGCCATTGCTTGTCTATATGTTTCTCTTGCATTTTTGAGACCAAAGGCCATAACATTATAGAAAATGGTCCCACGCGCATATGTGAATGTCATTTTATCTTACTCCTCAGGTTCTATTTTAATCTGATTATAGCCACTAAATTCATCCATTACTGAGAACATGGAGTGACCCATTTTCAAGTCTACTATGGCATCTATGCTTGGTAATGGAAAATCATCTTTCAGACATTCAAGGTTGAGATCTCTAAAGTCCATGCAAATTCTGATTGACTTGTCTTCTTTTGAAACATGAACAATGTTTGATATCCATTCAACATAATCGATGGCTCTTATGAATCCCACTTTTAGTAATTTTTCCAACTCCACTTTAACAGGGAGTGCTATGTGTAGGTGCATTTTCCTTAATTTCTATTTGACTGGTCTCACTCCTTCTTTGATGTTTAAATGATGCATTATTAGATTAGGATCTAGTCCTGGCATATCATGTATGACCATGCAAAATTGATTTGTCTTTCCTTGAATAACTTTATGAAATCCTCTTTTTCTTTACTAGATAAAGATGTTGCTAGGTGTATAACCCTTGGTTCTGATTCTAACCCAATGTTGACTTTCTTCATTGTTTCAATCAAAATAGGTGATCTTTCCTCATAGTATTCATGCAAAGTATCCAACCTCTCTTCCTTAGGTGCCTCTGTTGGGTTTTCACCTTCAGAAACATTCTTTATTTCTTTCTCTTTTTGACCTAATGCTGCCACAATGTGGTTTTCAACATTAGATTCTTTCTATTTATTTTTTCAATTTTATCTAAACTTAGAGATTGGATACTTCCCTTAGCCACTTCTTCTTGATATTCAATGGTAGAAGAAGGTTCAAGCACATTAAGGTATTGGGACACCATTTTATCATTCAAGAATGTGGGAAGGATAGTAGGTTTGATGGAATCCCAGTCAATGAGCTTTGGATAGATAAGGGATAAGGGATCAATGTTTTGGTTTGGCTTGATAGGGTCTAGGGACATGACCTCATTGGAAGATTTGAACATTGTATCACTCAAATCTATAACATGGGCCTCTTCTAGGTGTTCTAGACAACTCAGGTCAAAATCTCCCACACTCAAATCCTCTCAGGTTTCTAATGGGTAAAAATCTCTTGGGTTAAGCCTAGGGTTAGATTCTCCTATAGTAGGTATCCATGATGGAACATAAGGCTCTCCTACCCATGGATTTTATTCAATTTCCTAACTTGGTACATCTTCTATCACTTCATGAGTAGAACTTGATGCTTGATTATGATTTGATCCTAAAGCTTGTTCTTTTCCCTTATTGGGAGTATAAGTGTGAATTACATCTACCTCTTTATCTTGGCAAGACTCACTTTATAATGAGTCCCACTCCCAATTGTTTGAATCTTCATCACTTTGGGAACCTAGTTGCAAGATTTGATCATAAACCCTAGGGTACTTCTTTTCAGTGTATCCTTTTTCAAGATACCCCAATCCAATTTTCTCCTTACTATACCTCCATGACATTTCGATGGGTTCAATTAATCCTTTGTTTCTTGTACCTAAAGGCCCTTGTCCTTTATATCCCATCTTATGCATTATTTGAAATCCTTTTCCATATTGATGAATAGGAATTCTTATGTTTTGAATATGTTTTTTATGGGCACTTGACTCACCATCTTTGTATAGCCATTTTAAGATTTCATTATCCTCTTCATCCATAGATGAGGAAGTCAAAGCTCTTACAGATTGGTCATTGTATTCATGGGTTATATGTAGGCTAGATGGTTTTCCATGGGATTTGGGAGATAAGGGTAGATTCATCATAGATAAGGAGTATTCACCCACCCCTTTTTGCTTGATTTGGCATTGCTTCTCAAAGTTCTTCATCATGTTATCCCTCTTTTGATAATGGACATCCTTGTTGTAGATTTGAATGGATTTGTCTTGGTCTTCTTTTTCTTTATCATGGTTACTTTCCTCACTAACTTTCTCCTTTCCCTTAGTCGATGTAGTTAAGTTAGTGGGAACTTGGTAATTTTCAACAACAATATCTTCTTTCTCTTCCTTTAATTTTCCTTCAAGGATGGAAGATCTTTGGAACTTTGTCATTGCTCTATTCTTTTTGACATAGACCCTTCTGCATTATGTGGGACTAAGGAGTCATTTATGGGTTTCATGTTATTGCAATATTGGAAAGGATTCTAATCCCCACTTACAATGACTTCTTGTCCCATGTATGGAAATTTGAGGCATTGATGATATGTCATAGGTATTGCCTTCATTTCATGGATCCATGGCCTTCCTAATAAGATATTATAGGTCAATTTCAGACTCGAGACTTGGAAAATGGTCTCTTTTTCCATTGGACCAACTTGAATGGGGAGTACTATTATACCTTTAGAGGATCTTTCTTCATCATCATAAGCTTTAATGGTTATTTTCTTCTTTAGGTCAATAGCTTCCTCACAAAATCTTAAGGTTTTAACCAAGTTTAAGGTGCCAATATTTAGGTTGGCTCCCCCATCAATGAGGACTCTCTTAACCCTATTCTTGTGGATCAAAATCTCTATATGCAAAGGAAAATTTTGTGTGTGATTCAAGGAAATATCATCTTGTTCCTGGAAAAGGATAGACAATGAGGTGCAACGATATGACCTACCATGTTTTGGAACTTATCCGCATCCAAATTTAAAGGTACATTGGTTTCCACAAGAGCCTTTTCCAAAATCTCCTTATGAGTGGGTGAAAGTTTGAGCAATTCTAAGATAGAGATTTGTGCAGGGGTTCTTTGTAGTTGGTCCACCAAATTGTATTGTTTTGAAGATGTAGAGGATGTTTGATTAGGTAGGATGATTCTAGAAGCACCTCCTAATAGAGTGATCTTTGATGCTTTCTCCCTAGTCACAACATTATATGTTTCTTCCTTTTGTTTTTATTTCACCACAATCATATTTATTTTGTTTTCATCACCACTTAAAGTATTTATGGTGTTATCATAAGTATGGGAAAAATTCACCTTTTCATTACCCCTTTTATTATTGTGATTGGTATTTGATGATTCCCCCTTTTTGTGATTTAGGAAAGGTTCTTGAAAGCTATGTGATCCTCATTATTTTGAGGTCCTTCTACTTCTATGGTTCCATGATCGATTAAGTCTTGGACAGGGTGTTTCAATTTCATACATTCATTTGTCGTATGTCCTTTGTTACGATGATATTCACAATGATGAGATTCATTCCACCATGTGGGTTTGAATTGTGGTTCATATGGCCTTGATTAAGGTAGAACAATAATTTTTTTGGCCACTAAAGTTCTCAATGTATTTTCCAAAGGTTCACCTAGAAATGTGAATTTCCTCTTTTCATATGTGGAAAAGAAAGGTTTAGGCTTATTGATATTCAAATTATTGAAAGGATTGTTGTTGTTGTTGTTTTTTTTTTTTTTATGGTTAGTGTTTTTTGTGTTATTATAAGGAGCTTTGGTCATTTGATTTTGATTATGAATCTGATGGAGAAGCACAACCTCAGCCTAACATTGAAAATGCAAAATTATTTTTTGAAACTAATAGTGATTTGCTGAATGAAAGTCATACTGAAGAAAATAGAGAAGAAAAAAGATAAGAAAATAGAGAAGAAAGTAGAGAAGAATCTACAATCGAAACAAGATCAGTAACTATGACACCTAACAGGTATACTGCAAGACATCACCCTGTTGAGCAAGTTATTGGAAGTTTAGATAGAGGAGTTTTGACTCAAAATAAGGTAAATTTATGTTTGATTTCTCAAATTGAACCTAAGACTACTAATGAAGCTTGTGAAGATGAACATTGGATTAATGCTATGAAAGAAGAACTAGAGCAGATTGAAAAAAACAAGACATGGGAATTGGTCCCTAGACCTGAAGACAAGAATGTGATTGGAACAAAGTAGGTATTAAAAAAAAAGATGAATGAACAAGGAGAAGTGATAAGAAACAAAGTAAGATTGGTATGTAAAGGATATTCACAACAAAAGGAATTGACTATGAAGAAACTTTTGCACCTGTGGCCAGACTTGAAGCAGTGAGAATGTTTCTAGCATATGCAACTTACAAAAAATTCAGAGTGTATCAGATGGATGTGAAGTCAACATTTTTGAATGGTGAATTGGAAGAATAAGTCTACATTGAGCAGCCTGAAGGTTTTCCTTTGACACAAGGAGATATGGTATGTAAGTTAAAGAAAGCCTTATATGGATTAAAACAAGCACCTAGAACTTGGTATGCAAGATTGGATAAGTATTTATTGAAATTGGGATTTATAAAAGGAACAGCAGATAGTAACTTATACACAAAATAAATTGAGAATGGTTTTTTGGTTATAGTTATATTTGTTGATGATATTATCTTTGGAGGAGAAGATGAAGCTAGTGACAAATTTGCAAATGAAATGAAGACTGAATTTGAGATGAGCATGATTGGAGAAATGAAATATTTTTGGGGATTATAGATAACACAAAGCAAGGAAGGTATATTTGTTAGTTAGACTAAGTATTTGAATGACTTAATGAAAATATTTGGAATGGAAGATTCTAAACCTATTGGAACACCTATGGTAACCAGACAAAAGTTATCTAGCAAAGATGAGACACAAGTAGTTGAGCAAAAAAAGTACTGATCTATGATTGGAGGATTGCAGTACTTGACACATACAAGACCTGATATAGCACATTTAGTGGGGAATGTAGCAAGATTTCAAGCAGAACCTAGAGAATCACATTATGCAACAATAAAGAGGATACTGAGATATCTGAAAGGAATAATGGATTATGGATTATGGTATGAGAATTCTGATGATTTTACTATATGTGCCTATACTGATGTAGAATGGGGAGATAGCGTTGATGACAAGAAAAGCACCAGTGGTGGAGCCTTTTTTCTTGGAGGAAAATTGGTCTCTTGGCTAAGTAAGAAGCAAAATTATACTTCACAAAGCACAGCAGAAGCAAAATATGTTGCAGTAGCAAATAATTGTAATCAGATTATTTGGATGAAGCAGATGTTGAAGGATATTGGAATAAACTTTGATGAGCTTGTTGTTATACATTGTGATAACACTAGTATAGTGAGTATGTCAAAAAATCCTATTTTACATTCTAAGACTAAACATATTGAGATCAAGTATCATGTTGTAAGAGAGAAAGTTGCAGAAAAAGAAGTAAGATTGGAGTACATAAGTACAAAGGAGCAGATAGCAGATATATTTACAAAGCCTTTACCTAAGGATACATTTTTGTATCTGAGAGGTATGCTTGGGGTTATGCCCCAACCTATTTTTGAGAATTGATGTAGATGATTGCATCCATCCAGTGGTATATGAGCCCTATCTTTCTTCTGGATTGGATGTTGGAACTTCCTCTATGGGGGAGTTTATGAGCTGAGTCATGAGGACTCTTGTTATTGTATTTTTCTAAAAAGTGTCTTTTGACATTAAGTTGTTGTTGACTTAGTGATGGAACTTTTGTCATTGATGTCAATGGGGGAGAGATATACATGAAAAACATTGTGGATTGTATGAGAGAGCTGAATAGGAAAATAACGCAAGATTTAATTTGATATTTTGCAGTGATGTTGCAATATTGGATTTTTGGAACATTGGATGTTTTTCATCTATGTTGCCATCAATGCCAAAGGGGGATATTTTTAGGAATGAATGCAAAGTATTTTGGCAGTCATTCTATAGCAATTGTTGTTGCATTCATGACTTGGATTGTCATTGATGTCAACACAGTGATATTCTCGATATTAGCAGGAAAGTAGGTACAATTTTGTTTTGCACACATGTTGTATTGTAGACTCAATTTTTTGTAGTTGATGGTATGTTCTTTGGTGTGTTACTAACCTATGGTTAATAGCACAAAAAAAAATTCATTCATTTGTGAGAGTTATGAGCATTTTTGTGAAAGCAGTGTTTAGACAGTGTTTCTGTGAAGCGATGTTCAGAAATCGGAGGATATCTCTTAGCTAGGATGGAATCTGATTTTGCACACTTAAAGGGATGTTGGAGACTCATTAATGATGATGTGGTTCATAGCACAAACTTTGAGGATATGTTTGGAGAAAGTTACAGTATCTAGAAGCCGACAGTTTTATGTGAATTCTATGTGTAGCGTGTAGAATTTATTATTTTGTAATTGAGGACTAACTCATTTGTAATTATTTGAGTTTGGTATATAAGAAGGAATGTTTTCATTTTTTTAATGTTTACTATGAAGATTGAGATGTGAATATATGCATGAAGTAAAGAAACGAGCTAATTCAGTGATGAAGGAAGACTTGTGAGTACAGAGATTTGAAATTGTGATCTTGTGTAGCAGAGAGTGCGGTTTTGGCATAGTGTGAAGGAGGTAATATATTTCATATTATTCTATTGAATAATTCTAAGATCTTTTGGATAGTGGGTTCAGAGATCTTGCCTTGAAGCTATTTGGGCAGTGGGTCCTTCTGTCTTCCATAAAGTCTTAACCGGGTTAGAATCTTTTGACAGGGATTCAAAATCTCCTAATAGGGATTTATATGTACTAAATGTATTTCATAAGACTCCTAACAAGGTCCATCCTCTAACAAAGAACTTTCATATTAGTGCATCATTTTGTGGGCATCATTCCCACCGGGGTTTACTCTTTTCAAGAGGTTCCCTAGTCAACATATCTTGT
This sequence comes from Chamaecyparis obtusa, assembly GCA_027943335.1. Lineage (NCBI taxonomy): Eukaryota > Viridiplantae > Streptophyta > Pinopsida > Cupressales > Cupressaceae > Chamaecyparis > Chamaecyparis obtusa. The sequence continues at coordinate 849,922 of BSBK01001197.1, forward strand.
GTTATTGTGCAATTGTGTATGATTATCTTTCTATGGTTGATCAGTACATTGATTACATTGTTTAAAGTATTTGAATGGATAAATTATCTGATAACTGATTCACCCCCCCCCCCTCTTAGTTATCTTGGCAATCTTTACTTTCTAACACTAAGTTCATCGCACAATCACATTTATCACTTGGGGGTAGAAGAGGATTGGAAATTTGGTACCAAATGGATTCAATAGTGCTATATTTGATCACATCAGAGAGAGACTTATCAAAGCTTTAGAAGAGAGAGATTTTTGTGAATCTCTGATGAAACACCTAAGTATTTGATCCTACAACTTGATCCTTCAGCCTTGATTGACTTTATTATTTGGGATTAAAAATTGAAAAACACTTTAAAGATCAGAATACTTGGAAATACCTTTTGAAAATCATGAAACATTGCAAAACACTTGAAGCTTTCTTTTTTATAATCTTTATGGAATTGACTTTTATCACATCTTTTTAGCCAAATTGATGATGTTTCAACTAGATTGGTGATGATAGAGACATGATATTTTCTTGCCTTTGAGTGACTATTTAAGGAAGATTCATCAACCTATGTGAATTCATCTAACAACATGTTCATCAAAGAACCATCGAGGACTATCTGATAAGATGAAGAATCAACCTTTGCTTGTTTATGCAAATAGATACTTTGGCTATTTAGATCTTCTATATCTTAAATACCAAAATCCGCTTGCAACATTGAATCCATTGAAACTAGTATTCATACTCCCATAGTTTGGTCATCCAACTAGTGAGGGTTGTACTCATTTCCAAAGATGTTACCAAAAAAAAAAAAGAAAAAAAAAGTGGTATTCATATCATCATGATGTGTTCAGTGATGGTTGTACTTTCTTTTTGGTCCCAAATTGCTCAATGATGAAAATTTATCTCTATGGCATTTCTTTGCTAAAACCTAGTGACACTTAGCTACATTGCATTGCATTATCATATTAGATTAATCACATTATCATGTTAGAGTAATTGCATTTATTTATGGTTATTTTTCCAAAGACAAGAGGGTACATTAATAATCTTGGTTAGTCAAAACATTAAAGAAATGAGAAGGGTTCAAATCAAATGTCTTTTTCCTTGAAATCAATCAATAAAAAAATGAGGTTATCTTTTGCATTCATGCATAGCATTAATCATTATTCATTAACCATATATCAGAAAAGCAAGAGAAATAAAAATTTCATTACTCATACATCATTTGCATACATATAATTAAGGATAGAACTACATACATTACAAAAAACAAAAACATAGGGGCATTCATATTCATATCTCCATAAAACAGTTTGCATTCATACATTGAAAAATAGAAAGAAGCATCTAAAAAAACCATACATCAATGCATCCATCTATCTATACCATAAATGAGATACATTGCATCCATAACATAATCGCAAGTAAAATGCATCATAAAACATCATAAAGTTGCATATAAAGATAATCTAATAACAAACTCATCAAGAGAATCAAGGAAGTATATCATCATATAAAGTGTTCATCAACATCAAATGACCCAGTACATCAGTATATCAAGATACAATATCATGAAAGTGGTACATCAATGTTCTGATCAAATAACATGAAATGTGATACAAGAGACATCAACAAATGATCAAATATGTAATCAAATCATCATGAACCCATAGAAGCACCCAATCCATCCCCAACGCCTAATCCATCTGGACCTCATCCATCCTATCCATCCTGTGAAGGAGGAGCCTGAGAAGTGCTCACTATGCTAGGTCTCTGAATCACATGAGTCATAAACTGCTGCATCAAAAGAGCTACCTAATCTAGTCTACCCACAATAGTAGATATATCTATCCTCAATGACTGAACATCTCATGCTACACTATCAATACTAGGAGTAGCCTATGAACTCTGGCCCATATCCTGTGACTGCTAAACTTGTGGAGGTACATGCTATGCTGAAACCCAATCTTGTTGTACCTAATCCTGATCCTGCTATGCTAAGGCAACTCTTTGTAACTGAACCAATGGATCCATACCCCCAAGAATCTATCTAGTAGCCTCTACATGAACCTGTCTCTGATGTCTCTGATGTCTTTGGTGTCTCTGCTACCTATCACCTGCTACTTCTCTAGGGCATACAATCTCAGCCGCATGATCATCCCTAGCTCTATCCCTAGCATGTCCACCTCTCACCTGTGGCCCATCTCATCCTCACCTAATGACCTAAGGAGCTCTCCATCCTCTTTGTGCTCATCACCTCTGACATCTCCTCCTACCACCACCACCACCATCCCCATCATCATCACCCTCAGATCTCTCATCATGACCTTGGATAAGCTCTCTTGGATCTATAAATCTAGGAAATCTGTTTTGAGTCCACTAGTCTCGAAACTCATGAGACACACCAGCATCAACAATACCCCCTAGCATATCCCATTTTCCATAAGCTAACCGAGCAATCTGATCACAAGAAAAATGATAATCAATCTGAGGACCCCACATGGATCTCTCTACCTGGACTCTAGCATATAGTGTTGTACCCTGAGGCATATCATGTACTCTATTGTACTAATGAAAAACTTGATCAAAGTAAAAATGCTCAATAACAGTCATAGCCCTACCGATCATCCATCGAGGTGCGAACATATAGGGGAGCTCATCATCATCCTCCCTCCAGTGATCACATCCTATGTATGGACACCACTGAACCTAATCAAGATCATCAATCTGTTAGTGCCAATACTTAGTCTTTCCCAGATGATGTTGGACAACCATACCGCTATATAGAAAAGCATAAGGAAAACCATGCTGTCGAATCTTGTCTAAAATAGGTCTAGTAATGGGAAGATGCTCCCATACCCACAACTACAAAATCACTACACCTGCCAATAAGGAAGCACTCTCTCTATAAATAGCCTCATGTAAATCATGGTAAAGTTGTGCCAATACACATGAGCCCCAATCAAAGCATCGAGGCTATGCAAGAAGATCCTCAAGTATCCTACCCGATCCAACTGAGAAACCATAACCTCGATGGTCGGGAAGTAGTAAACCACTGATCACAGCACCAAGTACCACTGGCAATGTAGGGAAAGAAGCAAATAGAGCCCAAGTAATAGTATCATGATCAATAGTGTTGTCTCCAAACACTTGTCTGCAGATTGTGCTATCATATATAGAATCATAATACACCATCTCACCATGACAAGGAATCCGTAATAATCTATATACATCCTCTGGAGTAATAGTCTTCTCTCTCAATGGAAGGTGGAATGTATTGTGGACAGAGTACCATCACTCTGCCATTGCAGTAAGTAAACCATGGTTCAGCTGAAACCACAAAATGTCAAGGAGGAAACTAAGACCACACAACTCAATAACTAGAAACTTTGCAAGAGTCAGAGCCTGACCTAAATCAATCACCCAAGAAGCGACAGTCTGTATATATAACCTACGGAAATGTGCTTGTTTTGAAAATCAAAGGAATCATATCACTATACCATATCAATGAGTTATCATAAGTCAATCAGAATCAAATATCAAATTAATCAAACCTAGTACTATTTGTTCATGTCTTTGTATCCTGAGAATGAAGCAATAAGTCCTACCTATCATTATCAATTTTCACACTGATTAAGAAAGTCCTACTTATCAGTATCCCACTATCAGATCTATCCTATCAGATTGACGTAATCAAACATTCATTGGTACCACTATCCTAATATCATAATCAATTGTTTTTCTAAACTACAATAGAACTAAACTATCTTGGAATTCAAATGATCAGTCGATGACATCAAATTTTTAATCAGAAAATCAACTCAGAAATTCACAAAAATTTCAAAAATTTGCAGGCATCATTTGCCCATTACAAAGTGCCATTTTACCTTACGTGGTGCAGAAAGTCTATAACATGGTACTTTATTCTTACTATACATCATTTCATGATTTACGCATCACTTCATCATGATAGGATGAAGTTAATAGAGCCTAGGCATCATTTAAAAACTAGGGTTTCCTATGCAGAAAACTATATGGAAATTGGAAGATAAATTATACCGCTACGCGAAAAAATATTTTTAGCAGGTGAGAGTTTATTATTGATTAAGCAACACTTTACTATGCACAGGCATGAGTAAAAAGTGCGGATGTGACACTTAACAGGACTATGCGGCATTTAACTACTCCTAGGCATGATTTTGCAAAATAAAAAATGCAAGAACATGAAAAAAAGTTCAATAAATGCTATAAACAAGTAATAAATGCAAAAAGGAAGTTAGCAATATGATGCAGGAGCATCCTGGGTGTAAGAGCAATCTTGCATCACCCAAAAAATATTTATGTTTTTGTATTCAATAAGGGCTATCTTGTGTAGAGCTGCTATTTATGAAATCTTGCTATTTTTAGTAAGTTGGTCATACAATCTCAGAATGTTCTAATTTTACATGTGGAGGTTCATCTCAGTCATATCAATCTACCAGTAAAGTTTCATGGCTAGATGAGGTCTAGTTTTGAAGATATTCAAGATTTTCGGTATTGGCAGCAGGGTGCAGAAACTTTGAACTCAGTTTTGAAGGCTTTAGAGGCCTCAGATGAGGTCAAAAACTTGGGCAATAGGCGCTTGCGTGAGTCAAGCCTATAGAGTCAACTGGTGATGACTTATGGTCTCTGGAAGTCAAGTCACCTGAAATGGAAGAAAATAATTTTCTTTCAAAATTTATGTTCTATTTTCAAAAGTTATTTTGAGCCGACCTTGATGTAATAAATTGAAAAATAAAATAATTCTAAGTTTGGTCGGCCCTAAGGGATAAATTTCTGGAACATTCTCGGGTGATGGAAAATGCCTATATAAAGAAGGCCTGTAGTGTTGTCTAGGGAAGTTTTGGGTAGTAGATCTAGGTATTGATTCGAGGCTTTGTCCTATAGAATATTGTAAGGGAATGCCCATGTGGCTTTGCATATTGTAATTCTGAAAGTTTGTAACTCCACATTTGTGGAGATAATAAGAAGCCAATTTTTTGTTCTTGCATATTGTTGTTATTTCTCTGTTTCTATTATGTGTTTGTGGTATTAAGGGGAGCACCCTTCATCACAATAACTCACAGGAGCTCCATAGTTAGGTGATCTTTGATACCGATGACTCCTCTTGAATCGATGCTCTCTAATAGGCACAACCATTGCAAAAATCCATGCAGAACCAGAGCAAAATCTCAAAAGTCAAAAGTGAAAATGAATAGTAAATCAAGGTTTTTAAACCTATTTAAGCTAATTTTGACCTAATTTAGAGGTAAATTTTGACTTTGACCTTTATTAACCTATCAATCAACGGGGGCAAATTGCTAAATCATGAGATCTCATCAAATTTTTTTCAGAAATGAAAACATATTGGATCCAAATAAATCAAATTCATCAAATCTTTCACATCAAGCAATCAATACGTTTTATTTCTGAGGAGACATCAGAGTATCAAAGTGGCATCAAAATATCAATGGAATCTAGCACATCAAAATTTTTGGAATCATTATTAGTGGCATATCAGTTTATCATATCATATCAGGTAACATATCAATCTCATATCAGTGGTAAATCAACAAATCAATAAATCAAGACCTAAAAGTGATCAGGACCTAAAAGAATCTTTGAATCAATGTTCTTTGCACATCAATTCAAAGAGGGGCATTTGTAGACACTCAAAAATGGACAAGTGCTTTAAAATCAATAAAATGACTCAAAATCATCAAAATGCACTAATTCTTAATCAAAAAAAGGATCAAATCAAATTAAAATGGACATTGTTAAATCAAATTGGACAAAATCAATTAAATCAAAGGAAAAATCAAATAATGACATTAAATAATTAAATCAAAGCTTAAAGGGGTGAAAAGCACTACATAATTGATTTTAATCAATTAATTGTATAGTTGTTTTAATTAAAAATCAAAATGAACCTATTCCCTTACATGGCTAAATTTAATTAATTAATTGAATTTAATTAATCCTAATATATTTCAACAAAGTTGAGTAACCAATGAGAATTGAGGACGAAAAGACACAAATCACTCAAAAAGGATGAATCTCAATCACTCATTTTAAAGCTTCAATCTCAACCACTCAATTTTGTCCTTTTGTCCAAAGGTTTGAGAAAAACATTTAAATTGTCCCCCCATTTATGAACATTGTAAATTTTTTGACTCAACCAAAGGTAAATCATGGTTAATTCACTCTACCCCCTACCCTTGGGAACTTACTATAAGTATGAGGCATTTTGAGAGCAATAATCATCTTAGAAATTGATTTGCAAAGCATCCTTATTATAGTCATTTTCATAGCAATCAAGAGCATTTGAGAGCATTTGAATTATCTTTGTATCAACTTGAGAGTTGGTGAACTAGAATAAGCATTTGTAGTATCATCTTTCTCATTTTAGAAGTGTCACTAGTGGAGATTAAGCTGAGAGCTCTACTTACTGTTAATATGATTTAGAACAACAGAGAGGGGGGGTGAATCAGTTGTTTTCAGGTCCTGATGTATAAAACAATCTCATAAACTTATTCTTAAATCAGATCCAAAACCAAAACAAAATTGGTGATCACTGATTCAATAATAGAAACATCTAACAATGCAGTCCACTACCTAGCTGTAACTTAACTTGTAAAACATAGTAATGTTCAGATCTAAACATTCACACAAGTATAAACACCAGGTTTTATAGTGGAAACCCAATTTGGGAAAAACCACTTTGTAACATGCTACTATCATTTTCACTCTTCTAAAGTGACCTCGGTAAAAAGCCAACCCTGTCAAAGGTTACAATACACACTGTCAGGTGTAACCCGGTTAAAGGATTTCAATCACCTTGTTAAAAGTGAGCCTAGTCATAGGACTTACATACACTCCATTAGAATGCAACCTTGTTCAAAGGATTTAACATATGACTGTTAGGTCAACCTCTGTTAAAAGGATTTTGACTATTACAATGGTTAGAAACTAGCAGTAGTATTATCTAAAAAATATACAACTCACTTTGCAAATATCAGATCTGATTCCATACACTAATGCTGGTTTACTAACTTTGAAACTTTTCCATTTCCATCTCTGATCTTCTCGAAACTCTTCTTCAAGAAAACACCACACTTCTCCTTCAGCCTTTTATGCTTATTCAATCAATAAAATTTTTCTCTTCCAACATTCTCTATTCACCATGTGCATACATATCACAATGTTCAGGTTCCCTTATATTTTCCTCAATTAGGTTAACTCATCTTTTGCTGCTCAATCTCATTCGTAGATCTTAGGGTTAGGTCAGGTTCATTGAATCTACTTGCTTTATGTTCTTTGGTTCCTTTTCTAGAATAATCTCAAATCTCTTAAAGATTTACACTAAAATGTTTTACAATGCATTTAATGCTTCCAAACAATCAATAAATAAAGTTAACACATTTTACATAATCCAAGAATTCAACAATGTCACCTCCAAAATTAAATTCTCTTCAAATATAAAATTGTTGATGCTCGGTCAATACTGTGATTGTTCACTCAGTCTTGATGTAGAACGCTTGGTCAATACTAAAACCATATCCTCAACTTGCACTATCTTCCTAGGCAATTTACTGATGCTCGGTCGACACTATAATTTTGCTCGACATATACTAACTCGGTCGACACTAACATCACTCAGCTTAAACATGATTTTTCCATTCTTTGCTCAGTTAAGCCTACTAGTTTAGTCTTCAGGCTTACTAAGATAAATAATACATTATCTTATCATAGTGCAACATAGTCAAGTACATTTTGTAGTATCAAGATAACTCAACCTTTCCCTAGGTGCTATTGTTACCATCCTTGCTTAGCCCCTTAGCAACACTCAAATAGATATAGTACTTTCCTAAGTAGCAACATTCTTACCAATTAAGGTTTGACATCAATGAAAATACAATAATTATTTCAATTCAATTTCCAACACTTACCACATCTAATTAGAGAGCCATGAGATGTCATGGATTCATATGCAATTCTTAGTTTAAATTTTCATTGTATTTGCTAAGATTGTTAGATATTAATCCTAATTTCATGAAGGTGCAAAGCATTCACACATAGTATGTTTATAGGTTGATTATGTGTTTTGTCAATTATGTTATTATCATTGATGTGAACTTAGGTGTTCTTGTTTGACTATGTTCTTGGTGTACCAAGTTATGATGGAGAAGATGAATTGAGAGTTATGTTGTCAATTTTAGTGTGGGATTTGGCACAAAGGCTTTAGAGGTGTTTATAATTCTATATCTATGATCGCATATTTTTGTGATGACTTTTATGCAAGTTATAGTTAGTGTGGTGAAGACGGGGAATTAGTTTAGTAGTAAAGGAAGCAAGATTTGACTAGTATGTCCCACATGAATGGAATCAAGTGTTGCGGTTAGAAGTGTGTGATCTTGATGAAATTATTTTATTTCTATTGCAATCTCATCTAGATTTGTGATTGGTGGATAGAGTTATAGGATTCTAAAATTTAGACAGTAACGAAGGAAAATAACAATGAAGAAAAATCGGTTAGATCCATGATTGGTGATGGAAGATCAATTTGTGAAGATGGATGACTCTTATATATTATGTGATGACATGTCTAATATGACTTGGAATATCAAGTATGATTCTTATTGTCTGATTTGATTGATAATTCATGAAGAGGTGCATGAACCTAGGGAAGTGTAATATGTTTTCAACTTTTCTTTGTTAAATCAAGTGTGAAATGGATTTGGAGGATGAGATGAAGTTAAAATTGTATTTTTAATTTGTAATACATTTATGGTTTAAGGATTGAGTGGGAATGGTTTGTAATGATGAAATTAAAATGTAATTTGAGTCTTAGATGGCCTAGTTAGTGAAATATGTATTTATATTGTAGTCAGTTGTATTTTGCAAGTGTGGAGATCATAAATGGTGTGTGGGGTTAATCCAGTAGTTTCTTTTCTACAAGAAGAAGGAGAAGTTGAAGTTGAGATTAATTGGAACTGTACAAGAAAGACATCAATTTTATTTTTCAAATCATTATTCTTGTTGTTCCCTAACAGTTGCAGTAGGTCAAAATACCTTAATTAGGTATATCCTACCAAATCTTTTTGTAAAATCCTTTAACAGGGTGACACTTTATCTACTGTTTGAAGTCCTCTCACAAGGATATTTCTAACAAGGTAAAGCTCCTAACATTTCTATAGGGAAACCCCTTAATCAAGTGGCTCTTGATAGGGTATGTTCTTAACCAAACATTATTGTAAGCTTTTAACAGGGATAAGGTTTTAACTGGGCATGCTCTAGAAGAGTGCATTTTTCTTAGTGGTTGCTATCCCCACTATGGTTTGTCCCAAATTGGGTTTCCATGATAAAAATACTAGTGTTATGTGTTGAATTTGTGTGAATGGTTATTTCTTGGTGTATGTTTTATCACAAGTAAAGGTTACTTATTGCATGCATGTGGTAAGGATTTGACTGATAAGTTTTATCATATCATATTTGTGTTTATTAGTAGATTAATGATTCACCCCTCTCCCTTCTCAATAATCATAGTGATTGATTATTCTAACACTTTTGTGGTTTAATTTATTGTCTTTTTTATCATTTTAGTTTACATAACTAAATATTTTAATAGTTAAGTTTCAATGGTAAATATGTTAAGCCTCTGATAGAAAAATTAATAATTTATGGAGCAATTTGATTTAAATGCTCTATCAAATACTGTAAATATATCATTAAAATCCTTTTGATGAAATTTATTTATATTTAGTAATAATGATGACATTGTAAGACTTTGACACAAGAAAGTGAGTTTCTTGAGGAGGCTCATTGATTCAAATAACAAGTGGAAATACAATGGTTTACTACTGAAGTATTTGGTGATATTTGATGTTGACTTTAGTAGAACATAATTGCATGATTCATTTTCTGTTGATATGTGTTTTCTTTCAGTAAAGGGAATTATATGTGACAAAAGGATAAACAAGTTGAGAATTCATTTAGATGCTTTAGAAAGAATATTATTTTATTCTTGATGTGACATGTGCTAATGATATCCATTCTTGATGATAGTGATTCTTGGTTGCAATGATTGATTCTTATATTGATTATTAGTGTAGTGGTTGATATGCTTGATGGTGTTTTATATTTAGTTTGTTGTTGGTTATAGCTTGCAAAGATTATGGTCCATTGGGTGCATAAGTAAACTTTTTTTCTCAATCTATCTTATTCTTGCATTAGATTTTGTACTAGTGGCATTTATGAATTTATTGTTTAAACTTTTTGTCCAAGTATTGAAGTGAGGGGGAACATTTTATGATTATTTATATCTCTCTTGGCATTTTTGGCATTATAGACTACTATAAATGGATCTATGATATGTTAGGACTGTCAATATTTTACCGGTTTAAATCTTTCCTATTTGGTTGTGTCCAAATCCTACTCATTTGAAACCCTAGGTTTTATTATATCCAAGCCCTAAGTGTTTTCCTTGTTTTAAAACCTAAGTCTCCCTTGGTTTTTATGTTACTTCGTTACTTTTTGGGATTCCCTTATGTCATTTTTAAAACATGTGTCTTATGTAGTCATTGAAAGGGGCCAAATTTCATTAAGTTGTAAAGCCTATCGGGACCCATGAATTAATTTTTCCTAAGTCTAAGTCTCTATGATGTTTTAAAAGCAAGTTGGATCCTTTTCAATCTAATGATGGGCGCGATCCCATGATCAAAAGATGTGTAGATTTCACCCTTCAAGGCATCGTGCCTGAGTGACACGTAGTTGCTGGTGGGACCTTGGTCGAGACTAAAGTAGAAGATAGATACTGAGTAGATCTAATTTGATCCAATAGTAGGAATGATGTTGCTAACCAAAGGTGCATACTTTTTTAGTCTTCGTGGGATCACGCCTAAGTGACAAGTGTGTTCCCTGAGATCATGGGACTGGTATTGAAGAAGATAAAGTATGTTTAGACCAATTTTGATCAGATGGTAGGCATATTCCCATGATCAAAAGTTTCTCACTGAATATTGATCAAGGCATTACACCTTGGTGACATGTGTCCAGGATGACCTCACATAGCACAACCTAAAAGATGGTAACGTATGGAGAGATCAATTTTGATCAGACAGTAAGTGTAATCCCATGATCAAAACCTACTATTAGATAACTGAGAGGGGGGTGAATTAGTTAAGTCTAGTTATCCTACAGTCCCAATTACTCCTAGATGTATATATCAAAACTTTCAGATCAAATAATCAACTCGGTCAAATATAAATTGTTCCTTTCTCTTCATATAGAAATTACTAGTAAATTAAATATTGTGTTTACTGATCTAACAAGTTATAGAAATGTGTAAAGTAAAATAAAAATTCAACACATTCATGCACATATAACATAGATTTTTAATGTGGAAACCTTGTTAGGGGAAAAAACACCTTGGACCGATAACCAAAAATAATTCACTCTTCTGAAGTGAGCTCAGTTAAGAGCCAACCCTATTAAAGGTCACAAAACACACTATGAGGTGTGACCTAGTTAGAGGATTTATCACTAATAGTTCTCTTTTGACCAAACATTCACTGTGGGGTCAACAAGAAAATAATCAAAATTCATTTAATTTCATATTGAAATATAAAGACTGTTAAGTCCCACTTGATTAAGAGATTTATCTGTAACAATGGTTAAAATGATACAGTAATGATCTGATTCAAATACAACTTTGATTTGAAGATTTTTAGATCTATGCTAAGATGAAAAATACCTCTAATCAATAATCAATAAAACATCTTTGTTTCCTCCAACTATTTTTTGCTCAGTAATTACTTCCTTTGACGCTCAGTGTTGCCTACAATTTTGCTCGATTATGTCTTCAACCAGTTTCATCATTATTGCATGAAATCAATCTTTTTCACGTGAATTCTCTTGTAGCATCTAGACTCAATAATTAAACTCGTGTCTCCTTATATAATAGACATCATAAACCATTTTCTTTTCATCCATAGATTTTTCCTCTTAATCTTCACCCTAGATTTTACTGCTTTAACCTTCCTCAATAGTTGTTTTAATAACATGTTTCAATCTCCTTCATCCTATCATCATTGAATTTTGTCAGTCATTTGATCATCATAAAAAACATTATCTTTTAGCTTGGAATCATAAATAATTGTCCAGCTCATCATCTTTAGTCGGCTGTCACAAACTCTAGTTATTTATTTCACTCGATGAATACCAAAATGTGTCGGTGATAACTAGCTCGGTTACTACTATACTCGGTATACATTACACTCACTCGGTGTATACAAAAATCTTCATTTACCGACCACATAAAATTATTTAATCCTGATCTTTAATACATAATAGAATCATGTAATACAATCAAGTCATTAACATAATGTCAGAGACTCATTAATAAGTTACCCAATGTATACCATATCTATATCTTTCTTATCCATCTCATCTTCATGTAGATATCTCATTCCTTTACTAGTTTTCCTTCTTAAGATGTTTTTAACCATCATGATAAGTACATTCAAAACTAGTTGACATCAATGACAATACATTAATTGATTTAATGCCTTACATATGCTTTAGTAGCTTAGTTCTCATCAATCACTATCTTTCAAGATATTTAATCAGTTGTAGGTTATCAATCTCTCCCTTTGGCATTGATGGAAACACAATATGAAATATGCCTGAGAATACCAAACATTTTTTCTACATCACTATAAGAAAATGTTGTAACTAGATAATCTCTCCCTATCTTGTACATTTAATATGTTTAATCACTACATAACATTAATACTTCATGAAGTCTCTCCTTGTAGATTTGATCTTCTCTCTGTGTGTATTTTCTTCTCTCCCTTTAGATAGATATTTCCTTGATTCTTCTCTCCCTTTGACAACAATGCCAAAAAGAATAAATATCTCTTCAGTAGCCAAAATATTATCTCTTTTGTTCGGTTTAGTTCAAGTACCTTGCATATACCAATATGCAGTGTCATTTTTTTTTCCATCTTTTAGCTTTCAAAACCTTAGGAAACCTAAAGTGTGAAAATCATGCATCAAAATCATTTCATATTTTGATAAATTATAGGTTGATGCAACTTCCTAATCACCATAGTGACCAATAGACAGGGGATGGACCCCTAGTCTATTCCTCAAGTACTCAAATGTATCCTTAGGTAAGAGTTTAGTAAATATATCAGCAAGTTTCTCTTGTGATTTCACATACTCCAGTTTTACTTTCTTTTCTTGTACTTGTTCCCTCAAGTAGTGATACTTTATAGATATATTATTTGTCTTTGCATGCATCACTAGATTCTTAGAAATGTTTATATCACTAGTTTTATCACAATATATTATCACTGGGTCAGTAATCTCTTCATTTATACCTTACAAAAGTTATTTTATCCATGCAATGTTTGAATAATTAGTAGAAGCAGCAACATATTCTACTTCTCTAGTGGATTGAGAAATGCATCCTTATTTATTACTTATCCAAGTAACTAATCTTTCTCCCAAAAAGATTGATCCACCAGTAGTTCTCTTTCTATCATCAATGTTGCTAGCCCAATCCGCATCCGTGTAAACTTTTAGTTTGAAATTTCCCTCTTTCTTGCACCACAAACCATAGTTTTCAGTGTTCTTCAAGTTTCTCAAAATTCTTTTTACAGCAGTCATATGTGATTCTTTAGGATTAGCAAAAAATATTGCTACAATTCCAACTATATGTGCAATATCTAGTATACTATGCACAACATACATCAACTTACCAATAATTGATCAGTGTAGTGTCTGATTTACCTCATTTGACTGATCATCCTTTGTCAATTTGCATCTGGTGACCATAGGTGTACCGACCATTTTTTAATCCTCTATACCAAATTTCTTTAATACATCTTTTATGTACTTTGATGGAGTAATGTATATGCATTCATCTTGTTGTAAAATTTACAAGCCAAGAAAGAATTTAATCTCTCCAAAAATTAACATTTCAAAAAAAATTCTCATTTCATCAGTAAATGATTTTCATAGATTATCATGTCCTTCAAATATGATATCATCAACAAAAATTTCAGCAATAAGAATCTTATCATCACTTTCACCTTTCAAATATAAATTGTTGTTGTCACTTGTTCTAACAAATCCAATACTAATAAGATATGAATAAATTCTTTCATACCATGCTCTACGTGCTTGTTTCAATATATATAGTGATTTATACAATTTACATACCATGTTTCTTTGATTAGGATCAACAAAACCTTCAGGTTGTTCAATGTAGGTAAATCTACCATAATCTTCGGATTCCTTTTTTCTTTCTTCATCATTCTTCTCAGCAAATTCATCAACTCTCACATTTTCACTTTCAATCATCTTTTTAGTAACCTTATTAAAATATTAGTAAGCTTTTATTTTAGTAGAATATCCTAAGAATATTCATTCGTCACCTTTGAATTAAATTTTCCATTTCTATCATCTTTCAAAATGTAACATCTACTTCCAAATATTCTGAAATAACTTACATTAGGTATGAACCATACCATAATTCATAGGGTGTCTTGATTGAATCTTTCTTCAGTTGAACTTAGTTCAATGTGTATACAACAATACTAACAGCTTCTCTCCAGTATATCTATGCAACATCCTTTTCAATCATTAGTGTTCTAGCACAATCAACAATAGATCCATTCCTCATTTCAGCAATCTCATTATGTTGTGGTGTCCTCAGTGTAGAAACATGTCTCTTAAATCCATGCTCATTACAAAAGTTAGTGAACTCGTCAAAAATAAAAACACCGCCTCTATCTGATCTCAAGCATTTTAATTATTTACCACTTTCTTTTTCCACTTTAGCTATAAACCATTTAAACATCTTAAAATCTTTAGATTTTTCTTTCAAGAAGTACATGATAGTCATCACTCTAGAGCAGTCATAAACAAACAAGATAAAATATATATCTCCATAATAACTTTGAGTTCTCATAGGACCACACAAGTCTTTATGACCCAACTCCAAAATAGCATTAAATGAATAGTTTTTTAATCTTAAAACTACATTTTGACATTTTTCCCATTTGACATTGTTTGCACATGACATGTCAGGTTTAGATATGCTTGGTAAACCTCTAACTCTCCTTTTCTTACTCATCTTAACCATGTTGTAAAAATTCACATGACATAACTTTGTTAGAGTAAAGTATTAATTTAATTATGTTAATTAAATTAACTTTACTCCCTTCTTAAGATGTCACCTTATTTTTCTTTAGTTGTTTATATTTAAACACTCATGCACTAGTTGTTTTAAACACTCATCCACTAGTTGTTTTAAACACTCATGCACTAGTCATGTAATAATTAAAGTAATTATTAAATGCACTAGGGTTTTCCTTTCAAGGCTTTCGATCTCCTTTATAAGGATGATGTTAGAAAGTGAAGTCCACCAAGATAACTCAGAGGGGGGGGGGGTGAATCAATTATCAGATAATTATAAATTTTAACATCTTCAACAACATTTAACCATGTAAGTAATGTAGTTACTAACCATACAAAGATATTCATACACAATGACACCATAACACAAGATATGTTGACTAGGGAACCTCTTGATCAAAGAGTAAACCCCGGTGGGAATGATGCCCACAAAAGATGCACTAATATGAATATTCCTTGTGAGAGGATGGACTCTATTAGGAGTCTTATGAAATACATTCAGTACATATAAATCCTTGTTAGGAGATTTTGAATCCCTGTTAAAATATTCTAACCCTGTTAAGAGTTATGGAAGACAGAAGGACCCACTGCCCAAACAGCTTCAGGGTAAGATCACTGAACACACTGTCCAAATAACCTTGATATTATTCAACAGAATAATATGAAATATGTTACCTCCTTACTATGCCAAACTGCACTCACTGCTACATCAGATCTCAATTCTAGATATCTGAACTTCGCATGTCTTCCTTCACAATTTCGCTTTCACAATCTCTTAGACTCTTTTCTTCACTTCATGCTTACATTCACATGCAACCAAAACATGATCACACTTCTTTCATATATATCAACTTCATACAATAAGTAAAAACATTGCTTCCTTTATACCACACTCAAATAATTACAAATGAGTCGGCACACAAATATAAAATAAAAGTTTCCATACACTACATCAGAATTACACAAAACTATCATCTTCCAAATGCAATATCTCTTCACTCGTGTGACCTCAAATTTTGCACTATGAACCACATCACCATCAATGTGTCTCAAACTTCCCTTTAACTGTGTAAAACCAGATGCCATACCGATTAGGAGATATCATCTGATTTCCACAAACCGCTACTCAGGAACACTGCCTGAATACTACTTTTACCAAAATGCTCATAACTTTCATGAATCAATGAATTACTAGTTGTGCTCTTAACCATATACATATAATATATCAAAGAGTATAACATCAACATCACATAGATCCAACTACAATATCCCATGTGCGCTAATCAAAACACTGTCTGCTTCTCTGGTAGTCTCCAGAAGATCACTGTGGTGACATCAATGACAATCATAGTCATGAATACAAAAACTACTACAGAATGACTACCAACATCTAGCATTCATTCCTAACAATCTCCCCCATTGGGAGTGATGGCAACATAGATGAAAAACATCCAATGTTCCAAAAATCCAATACTACTGCACTGCTGCACTGATACTCTAAAAGTTCTTCAAATCTTCTTCATCAATCAAATCTTGCTTCATTATCCTATTAAGTTCTCTCCAAAAGATGTTCTATATTGTTTTTCATGTCTACTTCTCCCCCATTGACATCAATGATAGAAATTTCATCACTATGTCAACAACAACTCAATGTCCAAAGACATTATTTTAGAAAATACATTCACAAGAGTCCTCATGACTCAGCTTAGATACACATACTCCCCCATAGAGGAAGTACCAACATCCAATCTAGAAAAATATAGGGCTCATATACCACTGGACGGATGCAATCAATGGCATCATTACTCAAAAGTAGGCTGGGGCATAACCCCAAGCATACCTCTTAGATACTCAAATGTATCCTTAGGCAAATGCTTTGTAAATATGTCTACTATCTTTTCCTTCGTGCTTATGTACTCCAGTCTGACTTCTTTCTTAGCAACTTTCTCTCTTACAACATGATACTTGATCTCTATATGCTTAGTTTTAGAATGCAATATAGGATTCTTAGATGTACTGACTATGTTGGTGTTGTCACAATGTGTGACAATAGGCTCAACAAACTTAATTCCAATATCCTTTAGCGTCTGCTTCATCCAAATTATCTGGTTACAATTGTTTGTTGCTGCTACATATTCTACTTCTATTGTACTCTATGAAATACAATTATGCTTCTTGCTCAACCAGGAGACCAATCTTCCTCCAAGAAAAAAGGCTCCACCATTGGTGCTTTTCTTATCATCAACACTACCTCTCCAATCAACATCTGTATATGCACATAGGGTGAAATCATTAGATTTTTCATACCACAATCCATACTCCATTTTTCCTCTTAAATATCTCAATATCCTCTTTACTGCTACATAATGTGATTCTCTAGGTTCAACTTGAAATCTTGCTACCATTCCAACTGAATGTTGTATATTCGGTCTAGTGTGTGTTAAGTACTACAATCCTCCAATCATGGATCTGTATTTCTTCTGTTCAATTGTTGGTGTTTCATCTTTGCTCAATAGTTTGTGTCCTGTAACCATTGGTGTTCCAACTGGTTTATAGTTTTCCATTCCAAATCTTTTTAGCAAATCATTCAAGTACTTTTTCTGGCTAACAAAGATACCATCATTGTTCTGTGTTATCTATAATCCCAAAAAGTATTTCATCTCACCAATCATGCTCATTTCAAATTTTGTCTTCATTTCATCAGCAAATTTGTCACTAGCTTCATCTTCTCTAAAGATAATGTCATCAACAAAAATAACTATAACTAATAATCCATTTTCAATTTCTTTTGTGTATAGATTACTATCTGTTGTTCCTTTAGTAAATCCTAATTTCAACAAATATTTATCCAATCTAGCATACCAAGTTCTAGGTGCTTTCTTTAGTCCATATAATGCTTTCTTTAGTTTACATACCATATCTCCTTCTTGAGTCAAAGGAAAACCTTCAGGATGCTCAATGTAGACTACTTCTTCCAATTCACCATTTAGAAATGTGGACTTCACATCCATCTGATACACTTTGAATTTCCTAAAAGCTGCATAAGCCAAAAATATTCTTGCTGCTTCAAGTCTTGCTACTGGTGCAAAGGTTTCTTCATAGTCAATTCCTTTTTTCTGCGAGTATCCCTTACATTCTAATCTTTCTTTGTTTCTTACTACTTCTCCTTGTTCATTCATCTTGTTTTTGAATACCCATTTAGTTCCAATCACATTCTTGTCTTTAGGTCTAGGAACCAATTCCCATGTCTTGTTCTTTTCAATTTGATCTAGTTCTTCTTTCATAGCATTAATCCAATGTTCATCTTCACAAGTAGATTTAGGTTCAATTTGAGAAATCAAACATAAATGTACCTTATTTCTAGTCATAACTCCTTTGTCCAAACTTCCAATAACTTGCTCAACAGGATGATGTCTACATAGATACCTGTTCGGTGTCATAGTCACAGATCTTGCTTCAACTGTAGATTCTTCTCTGATTTCTTCTCTAGTTTCTTCTTTGGTTTCTTCTACAGTATGATTCTCATTCAACAATTCACTGTCAGTCTCATAGAATAATTCAGTAGTTTCAATGTTAGGCTGAAGATTAACTTCTTCATAAGATTCATAATCAAGCATTCTTTCCTGAATTTTCAACTTCTCATCAACTTTAACATTTGTGCTCTCAATAATAGTTTTAGTTCTCTTATTGTAACATCTATATGCTTTTCTCTTCAAAGAATATCCAAGAAAAATACCTTCATTACTTCTAGGATCAAACTTCCCAATATCATCATCTCTCTTTATATAACATTTTCTTCCAAAAATTCTAAAATACTTAACTAAGGGTGCATGTCCAAACCATAATTCATAAGGTGTATTATCTGTGTTTGCTCTGATTTTTACTCTATTTATTGTATATACTGTTGTATTCACTGCTTCTCTCCAAAATGTCTTCGCCAAATTATTCTCAAATAACATAGCTCTTACTGCTTCAGTTACTGACCTGTTTCTTCTTTCTGCAATACCATTTTGTTCAGGTGTTCTAGGGGCTAAAAATTGTCTCTTAATACCATTCACTTCACAAAAAGTGTTAAACTCTCTAGAAGTAAATTCTCCACCTCTATCAGATCTCAAACTTTTAATCTTCATTCCAGATTCATTCTCAACTTTATTCTTAATGATCTTAAACTTATCAAATGCTTCAGATTTTTCTTTCAGAAATGCAATCCACATCATTCTTGTAAAATCATCAACAAGAATCATAAAATACCTTTCTCCATAAAATCCTCTAGTCCTGGTAGGACCGCTCAAGTTTGTATGAACAATCTCCAACTTCTTTGTCGATGTGAACTTCTTACTAGGAAATGAACTTTTCTTCTACTTAGCCATCACACATTCTTTGCAAATCATGTTAGTAGACTTCATAATTTTAGGCAAATCCCTTACTGCAAGTGTAGTACTCACTTTCAAAATGTTATCAAAGTTTATATGACAAAACCTTCTATGCCATAACCAATTGTCATCACTTTTAGTAATCAAGCATGTCATCTCAGTAGGATTCAATTGAAATACATTACCTCTAGTTCTAGATCCAGTTCCAATCAGATTTCCATCTTTATCCTTTATCACACAAGTTTTCTCAGTAAACCAAACTTGATATCCCTTATCAACTAACTATCCAACACTCAAAAGATTATGTTTCAATCCATCAACAAAGTAAACATCATCAGTATTAGTCTTTCCATCAAGAGTAATAGATCCTATACCTTTAATCAAACAAGGTGCATTGTTACCAACTCTAACAATTCCTCCATCATAATTGTTAAACTTTATGAACTTCTTCACATCTCCAGTCATATGATGTGAACAACCACTATCTATAATCCAATCATCTTTCTTTTCAACTTGGGAAACTAATGCTTTTCTTCTTTAACATCAGATTCAGAATTTTCTTCTTTAATTGCTACAAATCCTATTTCATCATTATTCTCAGTATCACTTTCACTCAAAGTTCTTTCTATACTAGCTTCAAGATCTTCATTATTAGCATAATAACATTCCTTAGATCTTCTAGGCTTGAAATTATTTATGTCCTTCTTAACTCTCTTAGGACATTTAGATGCAAAATGACCATATTCTTGACAAGTCCAAAATTTTAAAAATTTTCTTACCATCTGGTTCTCTTTTCACAAGCAAGGCAATACCTTCTTCAATCTTCTTATCTTCTACAATCCTAGCTCTGTTGTTGCTAGCATAATCTTCACTCACACTGGTACTTCTTGACAAAGTAGGATGAATACTAAGAGCACTGAATGATGTCTCCATTCTTGGTAAGTCTCCTGATAGCCTCAGGTTCATCTCTATTGCTTCCAATCTTCCAAGAAGAGTCTCTCTTGTAAAGTTTGTAGTACAAGGTATAACTTGTTCAATCATTTGTGTTGTCTACTTAAATACAGGAGTCAATCTCCTAAGAATTTTCCATATCACTACATTCTCTGTCTTTGATCCTCCATAAGATTTTATTCCTGCAACAATTTCTGACATTCTACCAATATAGCTTCTAATAGATTCATCTTCCATCATTCTAATATCTTCAAATGCACATATCCAATTATGTAATCTAGCTCTTTTTGCATGTTCATCACCTTCAAAAGTAGAGTGTAAAGTTTTCAAAATTTCATTAGATTTCCTAAAACATTTTACCTGACTGTATTCATTCTCCGAAAGTGTTGTCAAGAGTTCTTCTCTTGCAAGTATGTTACACATAAATAGATCCACCTCATCTTTAGAACTTGTTTCAAGACTGTCTTCTTCAATTATAGTCCTTTCATTCTTTGTAATCAACCAATAGCCTAGTCCTAAACACAATAGATGTGTCTTCATCTTTTCCTTCCAACTGTCAAAATTTACTCCATCAAACTTAGGGCTTTCTTTCTTAAAATTCACCATGGATCTCCTTAAGCTGTTAAACTTTCCTTTCAAGGACTTGCCGCTCTGATACCAATTGTTAAAAAGTAAAGTCCACCAATATAACTGAGAGCGGGAGGGTGAATCAGTTATTTGATAATTATAAATTTTGACATCTTCAACAACATTTAACCATGTAAGTAATGAAATTACTAACCATACAAAGATATTCATACACAATGACACAATAACACAAGATATGTTGACTAGGGAACCTCTTGATCAAAGAGTAAACCCCGGTGGCAATGATGCCCACAAAAGATGCACTAATATGAATATTCCTTGTGTGAGGATAGACTATGTTAGGAGTCTTATGAAATACATTTAGTACATATAAATCCCTGTTAGGAGATTTTGTATCCCTGTTAAAAGATTCTAACCCTGTTAAGAGTTATGGAAGACAGAAGGACCCACTGCCCAAACAAGTTTAGGGTAAGATCACTGAACACACTGTCAAAATAACCTTGATATTATTCAGTAGAATAATATGAAATATTTTACCTCCTTAATGTGCCAAACCACACTCACTACTACATTAGATCTCAATTCCAAATCTCTAAACTTCACGTCTTCCTTCACAATTTTGCTTTCACAATCTCTTAGACTCTTTTCTTCACTTCATGCTTACATTCGCATGCAACCAAACCATGCTCACACTTATTTCATATATATCAACTTCATACAATAATTAAAAACATTCCTTCTTTTATACCACACTCAAATAATTACAAATGAGTCGGCACACAAATACAAAATAAACGTTTCCATATGCTACATCAAAATTACACAAAACTGTCAGCTTCCAAATGCAATATCTCTTCACTCATGTGACCTCAAATTATGTGTTGTGAACCATGTCACCATAAATGTGTCTCAAACTTCCCTTTAACTGTGCAAAACTAGATTCCATCCTGATTAGGAGATATCATCTGATTTCCACAAACCGCTACTCAGGAAGACTGCTTGAATACTGCTTTTACCAAAATGTTCATAACTTTCATGAATCAATGAATTAATGTCTATGCTCTTAACCATAGACATATAATATATCAAAGAGTATAACATCAACATCGCATAGCTCCAACTACAATATCCCACATGCGCTAATCAAAACACTGTCTGCTTCTCTGCTAGTCTCCAGAAGATCACCGTGTTGACATCAATGACAATCATAGTCATGAATGCAACAACAACTACTACAGAATGACTACCAACATCTAGCATTCATTCCTAATAGATGATCCATTATATAGTTTATTCATTAATTAATTGAAGATATTTTCTTCTTTATATTTTTGAGTCAAACCCTTGCCCTCTTCTTGTCTCTACTTCCTTGTAACAAGTTTTTGTATGTAGGTGATCTTTGGGTTTTGTGGATTCATATTGCTCAAATCCTACATGGTATCAGAGCCTAATCTACTACAACTTGTTCATGTTTGAAAATTTTAGAGATAAGAAAATTATCTGGTTCAGATTAGGGCTTTTTCAAAAAAAATTATTGAAATTAGGGTGTCTTTGAATTTTGGTGCACTTTGAGCTCAAACAGACCTCACCGTTGAGCTTGCAACACCCAAAAACCCTTATTTCGATATAAAATACATCTGATTTGGACAACTTTGCATTTTGGGGTATTTTTTTGTACCAAACAGCTTGGCACGCTTCCTGAGGCAAACTTTGTATGAACTGTCATGCAAATAGAGGCAAAAATTCTCTATTTGGCATGCATAATGAGACAAAAAATTTACTGTCCACCACACAAATCATGACCAAAAAATTAGCACGCAAATTGAGGCAAAAATCCATAGGTCGTGGCATGGATCATGAGGCATGCATGTGATTTTGCAAAAAAAAAATAAAAAAATTTCACGATGACAGCCATTTGGTCATCAAATTTAAGCCCGTCATTTGATGACATCAGCATGTATCATCATCATTTGCATCATTTTTGGGCCGTCCAGCGCAACAGTTGGTATTTTGCTCATAACTTGAGTATACAATGTCGAAATTGGGAAAATGAGATCTTGTCGGAAAGCTAGTTTTGAGCTCTATCTAGATCTAGAGGTCTGAATTTCTAGTTTTTCTTTCTTGATAGTGTGTATTCCTATCAAAGACAAATGTTCTTTTTTACACTCTAGGAGCTCTATTTTGTGCATCCGGACTCCGTTTTGGGCAAACGATATATCATTGGAAATCTTGTTCAGAGAGATTTTGAGTGATGTGAGTCATTTTCTTAGATTCTACTTCAGATACATTTTATTCAATTTTTTGCATTTCTACACTCTGGTGGATATCTTGGATGTTACAAGTTTTGGGATCTCTTCCGTTTAGTGGATGGCTCTTCTTAGGTTGTTCTTTTGTTCTAGAAGCCTTCTCTCTTCTTTGAGTAGTGTATACTTCACTTTTGGATCATTCTTTTATGCACATGCATTGAGATAAAGTGTCATTCTATTACATGCTTGGAATCTTGAACATGTTTGTGCTATTTGTACTTTCACTCCATTATAAAGTGCCATGGGGGGTTTGATGTTTTCCCTTGTTTACTATCTACCTTTGTCAAGTGGGTGTTCCTTCCATGACATTAGCCTGAGGGTATCATTATTTGTGTTTGTACTTTCACTGCTCCTTCAATGTTCCTAGTTCTTCATGATGCAGTTCTTATTGGCACTATTTTCAGTGTACCTGTCACCTCTCCCTTGTCAGCATTATGGGGGGGGTTTCTACTAATCATTCTTCTGCTTCCTTTTTTTGATAGTGTGAGCTATGTATTTAGTATTTTTTCCTATGTGCTAGGTGGATGCAGTGGCTGGGTACCTATGCATTTTGGTGAGATGGATCATTTACCATATATACACTCTTTCTTTCCTATTTTTAGAGGCACTCTTCCATCTTTCATTGATCAACTCTTTAGGCTTTGGTGTTTTATACCATCTGTATCTTTGAGTTTAGTTGTTTTCCTTTGTTTACCTCCCAATTTGAGTAGTGTCATTTGAGGGAACTCATACAAATTACAGTCTTCTCTACCTGGTCATTCTCTATTTCAATGGAAGATTTTTAGATCAGTAGTTACTTCTTGATAGAGTTTGCATCTTCTTGCTTTAGAGATTTTCTACATGTTCATTCTTGTTCCTGTTTTCTGGAACATTCCTGGTTTTGGAGGCTTCTTCATTCCTTCAGATTAGTCTTTGTCTCTTTTTTGTGTAGAGTTTTTCCCATGTGGTTTTCTCTATTTCTCCATTTTATAGAGACTCTCTTTTGTGTTGGGTACCTCATCAGGCCATGTTGTCGGGACCCATTTTTTTCTTTCTTCTTGCATTGTTTGTAGCTTCATTGTTGCTCATCTTAAGAGGGGGGGGGGGGGGGGAGGGGGGGGGGCTATTAGAGTAAAGTATTAATTTAATTGTGTTAATTAAATTAACTTTACTCCCTTCTTAAGATGTCACCTTGTTTTGCTTTAGTTTTTTATATTTAAAAACTTGTGCACTAGTTGTTTATATTTAAACACTCATGCACTAATTATTACATGCACTAGGGTTTTCCTTTCAAGGCTTTCAATCTCCTTTATAAGGATGATCCATTGTATACTTTCTTCATTAATTAATTGAGGATATTTTCTTCTTCATATTTTTGAGTCAAACCCTTGCCCTCTTCTTGTCTCCACTTCCTTGTAACAGGTTTTTGTATGCAGGTGATCTTTAGGTTTTGTGGATCTGTATTGGTCAAATCCTACAAAATTTTGTGCCATAACCACGCATCTTCAGTTCTAGCCAATAAACAAGAAGTTTCAACATTATCAAGATAAAATATATTACCTTTATCTTGTTCATTAGTACCGACCACCTTTCTAGTTTCATCATAGATTTTCACTTTCCTGTTATCAAATGTAACTCAGTGACCTATTTTATTCAGTTGTGCTACACTCAACAGATTATAATTAAGTCACTTCACCCAATATGCATTCTCACATCTGATCTTATTGTTCAAAAATATTGACCCTCTTCCTTTTACTAGAAAAGGTGTATCATTTCCCATTTTAACAGATCCACCATTATAATGTTCAAGGTATTCAAATTTTTATTCATCACCAGTCATATGATGTGTACAACCACTATCAATAATCCAAGTATCATTCTTATTAACTTTAGAAATAAGTGTTTTTTTAACATACCTTTATTCTTCTTCTTCTTCTTAATCTTTTGTCAAAGCTACGAATACCACCTCAATGTCTTCATCAATGTCAATGTCGGTGTCATCATCATCATCTTCAACAAGGTAACATGCCTTCGTGCCTTTGTCTTTGTAATCTTGATTACTTCTTTTGTCATACTATTGGTTGCATTTGTGTTCTCGGTTATCTCTTCTATCATATTTCCTTTCACTACATCTTTCATTATCTAATGTAGGAGCATCTCGGGTCCTTGGCAATCCTATGTCACCAAAAATAATTTGTAGTTTTTTCTATGTTGCTCAGTTTCTACTTTGACCAAGTTGGTTGGTAGGTGGTCAGTTTCCTTTGGTTACCAAGTGTGGTCAGTTATCTCTTGGGTCATCTGTTATTTCACTGGCACTTGGCATTGTCTGTCTACTGCTCAGTTATCTTTCTTACCGATGGGTTCAATTTTGTTTCCTGTTATGGCCAACTTCTGCATTTATATTGGATCATAGAATTAATGCTAGAATGCATCATTGGGAAGCATGTGGTCCCATATTTGACCGTTACTTCCATTAATTGTGTATCTGAAGGTTGACTCAGCTCGATAGCTTCTTGTATAAATGTAGATGTTTGGTGGTAGTTTAGGAGTTAGTTTTGATAGAAGATAGAAGGCATTAGATTAGAGATTGGTAGCAGATCCTTGCATGTTTGAGGACTTCTATAATTTATTGTAATATTAGGCCATAATCGGGAAGGCCTTATAGCCCGACATGTATGATTCAAATTGATGATAATAAATTGAAGGATTTGGCATTCTCTCTCTCACTCTTGTTGTTTGTTGCTTCCGCATGTGTGTTGTAGGCTTGGATCATTAGGGTGCACCATCCTTTGGCCCCTCTTGCATCCTTTCCTTACATCATCAGCTTTCTCATCTTCTTTCCTATTAGGACATCTAGCTGCAATATGGCCAATCTCTTTACAATTAAAGTATACCAAAGCTAGTTTTTCTCTATATCTTCCTTTACCTTTTTGCACTCTTCTATCCATTAATGCCTCAAGCTCATCAATTTCATCCTCATCACTATCATTCTCATTTCTTATCATGTGTTTACTACTTGATTTACTAATTTTTCAGAGATGACATAAATGCAAACTAAATAGTAGGAACAACACTATTATCAAAGTTATTACACTCAAGAGAAGTCAATCTACTGATTAGACTATCTAGTGTGATATGATTTCCAGGAGCTGATCTCATCTCATGAATTGTAGAAACTCTAATAGCATAAGTAGGAAACAAGGTTATGATAATTTTACTTACAACAGTGTGTTCTTCAATAATACCTCCTCCTCCTCAGATATCATTGACAATCTCCTTGACTTGGTTGTTGTATTGTGATATATTCTCTCCTTATTTCATTTTCATGTCATCAAACTTTCCTCTAAGACTTTCATCTTTATCCCTTAGCACATTCACATCTCCTTTGTGAACTAGTGTAATCTTGTTCCACATCTATTTATCATAAGTACATGTCTTAACACCTTCAAATTAGGCATATGATAAGGAATCATCAAGCTTTATCACTATAGTAATGTGTTCATTTCTTTCTCTAATTTGATCAACAGTCAAAGGTCCAATAGGTAAGATGAATTAATTATCCAAATAGTATATTGTAGATTCTCCAATTCTTGATAGATATAGTCTCATTCTTCTTTTCTATGTTGAGAAGTTGTCTTTATTCAGCTTTGCCACCTCTCTCTTATGCATCTTCTGATCTTTAGCTTAAGTCCTTCAAACTTTTCCTTCTAAGAACTCTATGTTATGATACCAATTGTTAGATAACTAAGAGTGGGGGTGAATCAGTTAAGTCTAGTTATCCTATGGTTTCAAATACTCCCAGATGTATATATCAAAAATTTTAAATCCAATAATCAACTTGGTAAAATATCAACTATGCCTTTGTCTTCATATACCAATTACCAGTAAATTAATTACCATGTTTATCGATCTAACCAGTTATAGAAATGTGTAAAGTAAAATAAAAATTCAACACATTCATGCACACAAAACACATATTTTTAATGTGGAAACCTTGTTAGGGGAAAAACCACCTAGGACCGGTAACCTAAAATAATTCACTCTTATGAAGTGAGCTTAGTTAGGAGACAACCCTATTAAAGGTTAAAAAACACACTATGAGGTGTCACCTGGTTAGAGGATTTATCACTAATAGTTCTCCCTTGACCAAACATTCATTATGGGGTCAACAAGAAAATAATCAACATTCATTGAATGTCATATTGAAATATAAAGACTTTTAAGTCCCACTCAGTTAAGAGATTTATCTATAACAATGGTTAAACTAATACAATAATGATCTGATTCAAATACAACTTTGATTTGCAAATTTTTAGATCTATGCTAAGATCAAAAATAACTCTGATCGATAATTAATTCAACATATTTGTTTCCTCCAACTCCATTTTTCTTGGTAATTACTTTCTCTAATGCTCGGTGTTGTTTGCAATTTTTCTTGGTTCTATCTTCAACCAGTTTGATCAATGTTGCATGAAATCAATCTTTCTCATGTGAATTCTCCTATATCATCTAGACTCAATAATGAATCTCATGTCTCCTTGTATATACATCATAAACCATTTTATTTTCATCCATATATTTTGGCTCTTAATCTTCACTATAGATTTTGTCACTTTAACCTTCTTCGGCAGTTGTGTTAATAACATGTTTCATTCTCCTTCATCCGATCATCCTTGAATTTTGTTAGCCATTTGATCATCATAAAAAACATTATGTTTTACCTCAAAATCATAAATACTTGTCCAGCTCATCATCTTTAGTCTTCTATCACAAATTCCATTTATTTCTTTCACTCGGTCAATACCAAAATGTATCGGTGATAACTAGCTTGGTTAATACTATACTTGGTGTATACATAAATCTTCATTTACCAACCACATAAACTTGTTCAATCCTAATCTTCAATACATAATAGAATAATATAATACAATCAAGTCATTAACATAATGCCATAGACTCGTCAATAAGTTACCTAATGTATACCATATCCATATCTTTCTTATCCATCTCATCTTCATGTAGATATTTCATTCCTTTACCATTTTTCCTTATTAAGATGTTTGTAACCATCATGATAAGTACAGTCAAAACTAGTTGACATCAATGATAATAAATTAACTGATTTAATTTCTTACATATACTTTAGTAGCTTGGTGATCATCAATCATTGTCTTTCATGATATTCAATCAATTTTAGGTTATCACCTACAAGAAAGATATTGATCAATGTATTATGCCTGATTGATGCGTGCCTAGTTTGATAAAGAGGAAAAAGTGTGGGGCCTAGGCATCATGTGTGATGCAAGGGAAGGGTTAGAAGGGGCCAAACAATGGCACACCCTAATGATCCATCCTACTCAACAACACATAGAAGCAACAACACACAACAGTGAGAGAGAGAATGCAGGATCTTTCATTAGTTTTCATCAAATAGAATCATACATGCTGGACTATAAGGCCTTCCTAGTTAGGGCTAGGTATTACAATGAATTATAGAAGTCCTCAAATATGTGAGGATCTACCAACAATCTCTATTCTTACTATCTTCTATCTTCTACCAAAAACTCCTACTAAACTAGAACCAAACAACTACATTTATACAAGACTACCGAACTGAGTCAGTCTTCAGATCCACAATCAACAGAAGGAATGGTCATATCTAGGACCACACGCCTCCCAATGATGGATTCCAACATTAAATCTATGACCCAACATAAATGCACTAGTCGGCCCAACATAAACTCAAAAGAAACTACTCGGTAAGCAACGATAACTGAGCCACAGACAAGCATCACCGAGCGCCAGTGAAACAAATGACCACCAAGGAGATAATTGACCACACATGGTAACCAAAGGAAATTGACCAACTATCGACCAACTTGGTCAAAGAAGAAACTGAGAAACACAGACAAACTCCAAAATGTTTTTGGTGACACAGGATTGCCAAGAACCAAAGATGCTCCTACATCAGACACCTGGGGTTATTTTTGAAATGATTCTCTGAATCATTTGGTAGGTATGATCTAAGCTGCATCCAACTCAGACTGTGAAATCCATGAACTATCTTCCATCGGTCTATTCTTCCATTTTACTAGATATTCCATATATTATTTTCCTCTTGTACTTTTGCCAACTCTTTGCTACAAGATCTGCTCAACTTCTTCATTCTACTTCTTAGGATACTCTATCAGTACTGTCATTTCTTCATCAGGTTCATGATACTCATATAAATTAGCAATATTGAAAATCAGTGATATATCCATGTCATCAGGTAACTCAATTTCATATGCATTTCCACTGTCAAATTTCTCCAAAATCTTGCAAGGTTCAAACTTCTTCATTTTTAGCTTCCCATATGTTCCAATAGGAAATCGGCCTTTCTTCAAATGAACCATCACTTCATCAAAAACATCAAAAGTTTTATGTCTCCTTGATCTATCAACTATGTCTTTGTATTTCTAATTAGTCTCTTCCAGCTTCAGCTTCACATCTTCATGTACTCAGCAAATTTTACTGCTTCAGCACTTCTCTTATTTTCATCATCAATGTCTCTCAAATTAGATATACCTCTCAGCTATGTGCCATTTACAATCTCAAATGGAGTCTTTCTAGTACTCCTATTCACTAAATTATTGTATGCAAACTCTTCTTTTACCAACATAGAATCCCAATTACTCGGTGTGTCTCCAACTAAACATCTCAAAAGATTTCCCAAACTTATGTTCACAACTTAAGTTTGTCTATCGATTTGTGGGTGAAATGTAGAACTATATTTCAACTCAGTGCCAAATTTCTTCCAAAGGGTTTTCCAAAAGTATCCAACAGATTTACTATCTCAGTCAGAGATAATACTCCTCAGTAATCCATGCAATCTAAAAATTTCCTTAAAGAAAAGATCTGCTACATGTATTGCATTTGATGTCTTTCTACAAGGTATAAAATGTGTCATCTTAGAAAATCTATCCACAACAACAAATATAGAATCATTACCTCTTGCTGTATTTGGTAAGCCAAGAAAAAAATCCATACCGATGTCAATCCAAGGTTTCTCAGGTACAACAATTGGTGTATACAGTATAATATTCTAACTTACTCATTTTGCAACTTGACAAATTCCACAACTTTTCACAAATTTCTGAACATCTCTATACAACTGTGGCCAATAGTATTTCTCCTTGAGCAAATTCCATGTTTTATCAATACCAAAATGTCCAGCCAAACCAATACTATGTTTCTCCTTTATCAAATTAGTTCTCATTACTCCTCTTGGTATACACAACTGAATAACTTTAAACAACATACCTTCCTGAATAAAATATTCATCCCATTTAGTATCTTGTTGATCTTGAATAGGTGCTCTGCACTTTCTCCATGGCTTAGAAAAATCAAGGTCAAACTCAAAAGAATCTCTCATCTCATCAAAACTAAGAACTTCAATTTTCATCTTGGTCATCAAAGATCTTCTTCTACTCAATGCATTAGCAACTCGGTTAGTGACTCCACTTTTATACTTTATCATAAATGTATAACTCTGGAAATACTCAACCCATTTCATATGTCTTTGATTAAACTTATTCTGACTACCCAAATACTATAAAGCCTTATGATCAATATACAACACAAATTCACTCGGTATCAAATAATGTCTCCTTTTCTTGAATGCTTGAACAATAGCATAGAATTATTGATCATACACAAAATATTTCTTTCTAGCATCATTCAAATTTTCACTAAAGAAAGCAACAGGTTTACCTTCTTGACTCAACATAGCTCTAGTTGCACTTCCACTTGCATCACATTCCACTTGAAATACCTGACTGAAATTAGGTAATGAAAAAATAGGTAATTCAGCAACCTTCTGCTTTAGAGTCTCAAAACTTTTGTCAGCTCCAAGTGTCCACTTGAATTATCTTTTATCTCCTCTCATAGTCCTAGTCATAGCATTACGTATTAAACTGAAATTCCTTATGAACTTTTGGTAAAAACTTGCCAAACCATGAAATGATCTTACCTCACTAGCATTTACAAGTGTAGGCCAATTCAAAATAGCTTCAACCTTTTCAAGATCCATCTTCAAACCATCAGCTGAGATCACAAATCCCAAATACACAATCTCCTCTTTCATGAATGAACACTTTTTCAGATTTATCAGCAACTTTTCTTCTTTCAATCTCTGCAAAACTTGTCTAACATGCAAAAAATGTTCTTCTCTGGTCTTACTGAATATTAGAATGTCATCAAGATATACAATCACAAACTTACCCAATAATTTCTTCAAAACTTCATTCATCAGCCTCATAAAAAGTACTCGGTGCATTAGTTAAACCAAAGGGCATAACCAACCACTCATACAAACCTTCTTTTGTCTTGAAAGAAGTCTTCCATTCATCACCTTCTTTGATTCTGATCTAATGATACCAACATTTCAAATCAATTTTGGTAAAATACTTTTCTCCAGCCAAACTGTCCATTATGTCATCCATTCTCGATATAGGAAACCTATACTTCACTGTTATCTTACTGATTGCTCCAGGATATGTACACATTCTCCATTCTCCATTATTTTTAGGTGCCAATAAAATAGGTACTGCACAAGGACTCAAACTTTCTCTGATCAAACCTTTCTTCAGCAACTCTTGAATCTGTCGGTTCATTTCTTGATTCTCGGTAGGTGTCAACCGATGAGGTGCCTTATTCGGTAAACTAGCTCCAAGGATTAGATCCATGCAATGATGAATGCTTTTCTTTAGGTTCAAACCATTAGGTACATTATCAAAAATGATATCACTATATTCGGTGAGTAACTTCTCAATCTCCTCAGGGACATTATCCTTCATTTTCTTACTCATTTTGTTAGGAATCACAGAAAAACATACATTATTCTTCTTCAAAGAGTTAACAAACTTTCTTCCCTCCATTAAACAAACTTTCACAGATGTGCAAACATTACTAGCAAGTTCTTCCATCAAAGGTAACAAGATTTTTTTCTTTCTATCAGCCACAATAGTATACTTATGCAATCTCCCATCATATATAGCATGTCTATCATATTGCCAAGGTCTACCCAATAAAATATGACAACAATCCATAGGCATGATATCACATAACACCTTATCATAGTACTTTCCAATCTTCAAACTCACATAACATTGTTCACTTACCAAGAGTGTAAGCTCATCTTTGATCCATGAAATGTGATAGGGCTTTAGATGTACCAACCTTTCCAACTGTAACTTTGTGACCATCTCTTCAGATGCTAGATTCTCCGAGCTACCACTATCAATGATTACCTTCCAAAATTTGTTAGAAACTATACATCTGGTCTTGAACAAACTTTTCCTTACTGGATCTTCCTTTTTTATTTCATTCCACAATGCTCTCCTTACCATCAAGTTATTTTCTTTCTCAGGTTCATTCGGTGACTCTTCTTACACCAAAGCATTTCTACTACTACCAGCTTTCTTACTAGCATGTGTACATTCAAAAGATCTATGTCCTTCTTCTCCACAATTGTAACAAGTTCCTCAAAAAATTCCTCTGTTATAACCACCTCGGTAGTTACTACCTCTGCCTCTAGATAAACTTTCACCTTTCCACTTTGTCTTGCCTTTATCTAGATTTTTCTTTTCAGGTTCAAATCTACCACCTCGACCTCTTTGTCTTTGCTCATGTCTCTTGTTCAATTTCTCCTTGGCCTTCAAAGCAATTGATAAGCCTCTTCAATGCTCTCCAACTTGACCAAACTAATTTCCTCTTGGATGGAAACTCTCAAACCATTCAGGTATCTACCAATTATTTCCACATCATCTTCATCATGTCCAGATCTAATATCTAATCTATAGAATTCCTCAGTATATTCTTTTACCGAGCTATCTTTTTACCTTAAACTTTGCATTCACCGAACTAGGTTAATCTGATAATCATAAGGTAAGAACTTTCCTTTCAACTTATTCACCATTTTATTCCATACCTTGATTTTGTATGTTCTTTTCCTCTTCCAATCCAGTTGCAGATGTTCCCACCATAAGGATGCATGACTTTTCAACTTTGTGCTTGCAATCTTCACTTTCTTATCTTCGGGAATGTTTTCATACTCAAAATACTTTACCATCTCGGTGATCCAGTCCACCAATTCATTAGAATCCAATTTTCTACCATACTCAGGAGGACTGAAATGTGGTGTAGACTTTAGACTTGTCAAAGCCTTCAAAAATCTTTCTTCACCTTGATCCATAATAGGTGCAGGTTCTGCATTTTCCTATTCTTCCTCAATTTCATCATCACTAACATCTTCAAGATGTCTGCCTCTTCTTTGGGATGTTTCAACAACTTCTAATCTAGCAGCAATCTACCTTAGCATATCTACCAATCCTAGATCTACATCTTGTCTCCCATGAACCATCTTGACAACCCTCTACAATTGCAGGTTTAGATCGCAATCTGCTACCCCACAACAATCAACTAGAACTTCTCAATAGGAACCTACAAACCTAGATCTATAGACCTAGATCAAGATCTCACCTTGCTTTGATACCACATGATGCAAGATCAGGGCCAAGAGGGGCAAAACAATGGCACACCCTAATTATCCAACCTGCTCAAAAACATGCAGAAGCAACAACACACAATAGTGAGAGACAAAATGCATGATATTTCATTAATTTTCATCAAATAGAGTCATACATGTCAGGCTGTAAGGCCTTCCTGGTTAGGGCCAGATATTACAATGAATTACAAAAGTCCTCAAACATGCGAGGATCTGCAAACAATCTCCAATCTATTATCTTCTTATCTCTACCAAAAATTTCTCCTAAATTACAACCAAACAACTACATTTATAGAAGAGTCTACCGAACTAAGTCAGCCTTCAGATCCACAATCAATAGAAGGAACAGTTAGATCTGGGACCACATGCCTCCCAATGATGGATTCCAACATTAAAGCTATGACCCAACATAAATGGACAAGTTGGCCCAATAGAAACTCAAAAGAAACTACTCAATAAGAAAGGATGACCAAGCAACAGACAAGCATCGCCAAGCGCCAGTGAAACAACTGACCACCTAGGAGATAACCGACCATACTCGATAACTGAAGAAAACTGACCAACTACCAACCAACTCGGTCAAAGAAGAAACTAAGCAACATAGAAAAACTCCAAAAAAAATTTGGTGACACAAGATTGCCAAGGACCCAAGATGCTCCTGCATCAATATGGAGTTGAGATGCCACTTTCTGATTGGTCAATTTCACATCCATGAGGAGTGATGTAGAGGTTGTCAGTCTTTTGAATTTTTGTGAGCCCCACAATGTGCTGAGAAGGTTTAGATCAAAATATCTATTTTTAATTTTGTTTCATGGTGTGAAATGCTTTGGTTTTTACCCATTGAGGTTACAGTTTTGAAATTTGATGAAGTATTTTTTATCAAGGTTGGTAAATTGAAACATAGGACAAAATGGATTCGGCAAGCCAGGAAGATTGGATTTCTTTTTATCTCAATCTGATCTATTGTTGCAGAGATGGAAAAGACAAATTTGCAGGTAGAGAATTGATGAAAGAGTATGTCGGTTGATCAGATTTGATTTGTTTTCCAATAGAATCTAATATTGAAGGGACATTCTTTTGGAAGAAGAGGATTATGGTATGGAAAATGTGAGATAAATTCAAGCCCCTAATACAAGGAGGTAGGTGAGATAGTTCTACTAGTGATTGAGAAGCTGGGGGAAAGAGGTCATTTGATGAAGAAACTCCTATCCTTATTGTTCAATTGCTAGGGTTACACCTACAATGTAAATCAGATTAGATTCTAATATCTCTAGGCTTTCCGGCCATCCCTTTTGTAATAACTTTGTGTTGTCACAAGTTGTTGTGGTGGTTGATAATTTACTTTGCCTAAATGATCTGAAGCTTTTTGAAATCCTTGTTCCATAAAAGGATTCCCAAGATCATTTAGAAAGGGTTGAAGAACTGAGATAGAAAATGAATACAGCCCTAGTTTGAGATCTTTTGCTATTTTTTTAGTGTACTCAGGTCTTCTTGAATGTAATGAAGCTTGATATATTAATGAAATTGTAGTTTTAAGCCCCTTTTCAATACTTGATTGTATTTGTATATTTCCTTTGATTTCTTATGAACAAGGATTGTAAGGAATTTTTGGTTCATCAATTTATAAGGTAGATTCTAAAATTGTTGCAGGCTTCTTTTAAGGAAAGTATAAGCCCTGAGGATTATTTCATAGGGTTTTAGGGAGGATTTATAAATCTGGTGATCTTGTAATGAACTATTGAAAGTTTTGTGTAAGGCATAGATGTGTTTAATGGGTTTTGAAATTTTTTCATTAATATGTTTGAGTTGATGTATATTCATTTAGACATTGTGCCCTAGGATTTTAGAATTGTTCATGTTCTAAAGACGGAAAAATATTTTAAATCAACTCAAATATTTTATTTACAAGTTTTGTATAATGAATGTTTAAATCTTTGTTAAGAAGGCACATATCCACTGTATGGTTTAGTGGGAAATTGTAAATCAAGAAGGTACACCCTCCTGAGTCTATGGAGCTCAAAGTGAAGGAGGATCTTTATTCTCGATAAGTTAGATCTTTTCTTGGTAGATTAGGAGTTGGGTAACAGAGAGTCACAAACATTACTTTCCATATAGTAGTCTGCAAGAAAAAGCTCCAACAAAATTAGTGACTCTACTAGGAAATGGATACATAACAAAGTATTGTTGAACCTATCTTTGAGTCTATGGTGTTTCATTTTTCTAATTGTATTTCCCCAGATCTATTATGGGTGGATTCTCTACATTTATTTATTATACTAGTGTAATGTTTTAGTACTAGATATTCTTGTCCATTAGTTCATAATGAAACCCTAAAAGAACACTAGGTCTTTCCTAAAGAAACATCTTGAGGTTTCTTTAGAAAGTGAACTTCCTAGAAATAGTAGGAGAGATTGGTCAAATCGATTCAAAATAGGTTTTGGTGTGTCCTCAATGCCTAAGAGTAGTAATTTAACCCCAGTACATGAGAAATCATCATCATCTTCTACTATTTATGAATCAAAAAGTTGACCTTTGTTGAATCACATATTTGATACTCCTAAAGATAGGCCTCAAAGTAAGGGTTTCACTCATATCAAGTATAGGCAAATTGACACTAATAGAGTAAGGATTCAAATTCATGCATGTAATAGTATGTCAAATCCAAGTGAGTCATCACCAAATCTAGTTGATCAACCTTTTTACCTAGTAGGTAACCAAGGACTTCATAATTTAATTGATTTACATGACACTGAGAACTCTGATTTAACTCAATGTGATGATAATATTCTTAGAGAAGAGGTATTGGCTTTGAGAAGAAGGGAAAGTGAACAAATGTTAGATGTGTAGAATAAGAAAAAAGAAAGAGAGAAATAATTTCATGAGTTATTGATCGAAAGGGAGAGACTCTTGAGATTCATTGCACGACATGAGGCAAATGACAAGGCCTTGATTGAGAAGTATAAAGGTCTAGATAAAGAGGTCTTTGGGGATATGAATTTACTAAGAAAGAGATCACAACAAGGTGAATCTTAGATAAAGGAAAATTATTTTGAGGGGGAAGGCCTTATTTTAAGGAAGTTACTGTTAGGAATGGGAACACTGAGAGGGGGGGGAGTGAATCAATTTTCACTGTATTTTATCTTTTTACTTAATCTCAAACTCAACTTAAATACTTAAGTACTGAAATGAACATCCACATAAATATGAATAATGAAATCAACACATAACACCAATATGGTTATAGGGAAACCCAAATAGGTAAAAACCCTGGTGGGAATTGACACCCACTAATATTTTGTACTAGTGTTTTATGATCCTTGTTAGAAGATCCTTAACCCTGTTAGGAGTTTCTTTACAATGTATTAAGTACAATAGACCTTGTCAATGGTCAGACCATGTTAGGAGTCTTTTACAATAAACCCTGTTAGGTGTGTGGACTCACTATCCAAGAGCTCACTTCTCATGTGGTGAAGGCTGCAACCTTTTGATTTCAGATACACACTATATCTGCTGGATGAATTGTTATTGAGACACTACTTGTCTGATCAGTTCCTTTTATGCATTGATGTTTTGACCTCTTGCAAATATCTAATACATCTTATCAACTCTTTTCACACTTCTTCTCTTCTTATCTTAACTCTATAACAACTCTCATGATAATTACAATGGGTGCATCTCATATTTATATGTGCATACAAAACAAATAACTAGGTCGGCCCTTTAACCAATTACATACAATTCTTCCAATTGAATTGGCTCAAGCGTGTTTACAAACAAACATAATTACATGTTGGCAACCTAATTACAATAGGCACATGTCCTTTACATCATGATAATATAATTGCAAATCAAAATGTCAACAGTTAGGTACTTATTCTATTCTTCTCTGGCGCACACTAGCTGTGTAACTTCAACTATCTGTAACTTTTTCATACTTGCATATATGATCATGCACTCATATAATAAGCATGAATATAGTCTAACCAACTTATCTTCTAGGGTGCATACCGTAACTCGGTTGTACTCACGTGCACTGATGCTTTGAGCTTCAAGTACACTGTACACTATCTAGTCTTCAATACTTAGCCAATTTCTGATCTTCTCATCAAGTGCCCTGACTCCAAACTACTATATGACTTTTTTTCCATAATGAAAACACTATACTAAGTCATATACACTAGTATAGCCAACTTTTCAAAAATCTCCCCCTTTGTCATTGATGGCAACAAAGGAATATGGCCAAGTTGCTAACTGTTCCTTAATACAAAAAAAAAAATTCTTATATCTCCCTTATACATAACTATAACCCATATTCTATACATACTCCCTCTTTGACATCAATGAAAAAGGTGCTTCAAAAATATATCTATAAATACTTACTGTGAGAGAACATCCGGATATGTTATCTATGGGTTTTGGATCTCCTTGCAAAATGTGATCAACGAATTAACAATTTGGAGATGGGCGCATAGTGCATATTGTAGCTTCTCCATATTCTCCAAATTTGTGCTAGGAAATTGATCATATGTCACCATGGTGGCATCGATCTCCTTTATATTCTAATTAAGTATATCTAATGAGGGAACAAGAGAATTCCTTAGATGTGTTTGCCTTGCCCTTATCTTGGACATCTCCTTTTCTGCCTTCTCAATCTTATCAATCTACCCTTGATATACATTTTTGCACATGTTTATATTAGTGGAGGTGTCTTCTACTTATTTATTTACACTTTCTATCATTGTTTCTACTTCTTGTATCTTCTTGAGATGATCATCAGTGAACTTGTCTTGATCCATACAGTCAGCAATAATCTTTATGCCCTTGGCTGCAAACTCCTTCAAGGATGCTTGACTAGCTTTTAGTGAGCTCAGGTCAAGTGAAAATTTTCTAACCAATTCACTTAGCCTTTTCTTTCTATACTTCTCCTCTGCAACTAATGATGTTGATTTTTCCAAGCTAGAGAAACTACTCTTGAACTATGAAATAATTGCACTCACATCATCAACAGAGTGTACCTTGGACACTTTCTTGTCTGCTGGCAATAAGCTGTTTAAGATGTTTACTTATTCTACAAGGAGGGGATTCCTAATTACCTATTTCTCCTTGGCTTTCTCCATTGCTAAGATGTTGAACTTGATCAGGTCTTCTTCTCCCCATGAATCCAAACTAGTTGTGTCAGGTATCAAAATTGACAACAATACTGCTAAGGGAGTGATAGGAGTGCTATCCATCACTTCTACTTTTAATTTTCTTAGAATTTCAACAGATGGCTCATCTGTTTTCTCACTTTCTTTTATTTCTTCTTTTTATATCATCTTTTCTTCTTTTTCATCTGTTATATCTTCAATCAATACTTCTTCTTGTTGATTGGGAGGAGTATTACTACATAAGTTCTCAGCCTCTTGAGTGCTTACAAATGCCTCTTTAAACTTGTCTAGATTCATGTTTGTGGCTGCCATAGTGACTTTTACATTGTCAATAAAGATAGAATCATCCTTGAGTGTCTCTGTTATGGGTGCAGACTTCTCTGCCTCTATGGATGCATCAATTGCATGCGCTAAATCTTGTGGACCTGTATATGGTACATTAGTAGTCTCTGACTCTTTTGCAACCATTATGGGTACTTGAGCTGTGGGCACAGTAGATGGATACATGTGCCTATTCATGAAGACCTTCTCAAATGCCTTATCTATTTCCTTAGTGACCAATTCATAATTCTTGTCCATTATGTGTAGGGTCCTTGACTTGGTTCTAAGATGTGGTTTCACTAGATCTAGTAATAGAGATTTCTCCTCTAGAGAACATACTGGAAGGGTTTCATCTAGAATATTTTCTCTTATCCTTAGATCCTCTTCAATAGCCTGTCTCTTTTGGAATTCTAAGATATTCCATACATTGTCTGGAATCAGAGTCTTCAGTTCTAGGACTATCTTCTTAAAATTCAACATATGTTTGAAAATCATTCCATGTATCTTTGATTTGTCAATCTCACTATATTTCTCATAGAACTTTCCTACTTGATCAATTCTACCTTCATCAACAATCCTTGTATTTAACACACTGAGACTAGATTTGAAACTTACTTTGAGAGGAGCTTGAGTGTTCCTCTTGTTCCTTATACTCACAAGGATGGATGACCAGTGCTAATCTCTTTCTTCCTCTTTGGCATTTCCTTATACTCATGAGGAGTAGTAAGGTCAATGGTTTCTTTCAGTGTGGAAGGAGTAAACAGTGTGTTTGAGGCCATAATTCTTACAACAATAATACTTGTGAAAGAGAATGGAGATTTTAATCTATGTGTTGCACCTTGTAACCTAGTATCATGGACATCAATTTGATGTCATCTTGCTCAATAGGCTCTATAGTCATTCTGCGCCTATCACTTCTTGACTTGCATGTTTTCTCAACAAGTTTCCTCACATCCTTTCCCACTAGAAGAACAACGTTTGTCTTTGAGAGTCATGTCATCTCATGAATTAGGTCACCAATAATCCTAACTGACACTTCACCTATCCAAAATAGGTCATCATGAATCCTGCTTAGTAGAATCTTGATCCATTCTGATTCATAGAACTCATATGTCGTAGCATACTCCACTATAGGGTGATTATTCCACTGTGCATACTCATCCATGAAGGTTTTGTCTAGTTTCATCATTGCTTCCATCTGCGGCCTAATTCTGTCCAATCCTATTGGCTCTTTCTTATAGTATATGTATGCCCTAATGTCTCCAACATGCATAACACCTATAGGCATGCAAGATAATGCCCCTTCTAGATCATCCAGAGTGGATTTGAATGGGTGCCTCTTAAATACATATCTTTTCCTCTCTGCAACATCAAATACTATAGGAGTAGCCATCACTTACTTGTATATCACTTTCTTAATGGTTTCCAAGATATTCTGAATCAGTACGATTAACTAGGGTTTCTACAACTGATCAAATGCACACCAAGTAACTTGATGAATCAATCTACAATCCTTCACAATCAAATTCTAGGGATCTTCTTCTCTCCAATCGCTCTGAATTCGAATGCAATGAGTAATTTACAAACTTTTGTGTACTTTAAAGTAGTAATTATGCCATTAATGCTTGTCACGTAAACTAGCTTGTCACTTGAAAATTTCTAACTTTCATTCTGCAAACAATCAGCTAGTGCGCTCTTGCATGAAGGTTCTTCAAGTCTCCAAAAGCTTAAGTCCAAAGGTGCATACTCTGAAAGTGAGTATACTAGCCACGCAGGGGTCTAGAGCTGAATTAGCTCCCCCTATGACCCTGAGGGCCATTCATCTAGATGTAGAGGGTGCATCCACTGTGGATGCATCCAATACATTCTCATCAACCTTATCCTTCTTTTCTTCTGACCAAATCAAGCTCACATCCTCTGAAGATTTCACAAACTTAACTTCTCCTTCGGGATCCAATACTAGTTCTTGAGGCTTTTTATGGCTTTCCTAACCTTGCTTCCTTGATCTACAAAA
This sequence comes from Chamaecyparis obtusa, assembly GCA_027943335.1. Lineage (NCBI taxonomy): Eukaryota > Viridiplantae > Streptophyta > Pinopsida > Cupressales > Cupressaceae > Chamaecyparis > Chamaecyparis obtusa. The sequence continues at coordinate 891,388 of BSBK01001197.1, forward strand.
CTTTGAGATGTATCTAGCCTTGTTAAAAGAGTGACAAATGACTGGAGGCCTTATATTCCTCGGTGCATTGACATGGGTCACCATTTTACATTGTCTAGCTGAGTGACCATTATAGTTACATATCTGACATGTAATATTTTAAGAACTTCTTACATTTGGTTGATTCTGATTTCTCTAATTATGTTGAATCTTGTTCTTCTGACTTGTCTTATAGTTTATAGCTCTATGACCAAATTTATTGCATGAATAACAATAACCATTGAAAGGTCTTACCTCTGTACAGTTCCTTTCTATATGTCCATGTTTATTACATGCATAAAAAGTTTGATCTACTGGCTTGCACTCATTCTTGGATGGTTCAACATGATCTTTAGTCTAACTTCCAGTCACTTTAACATCTGAGGTGTCTTCTGGTGCTTTCATTCTTTCTCACATGTTGTTAATCTGATTTTGTGCTTCATTGTATCCAATGCAACTAGTATCTCCTTTAACTCTTCTTGCATACAACTGAGATTCTATCAAATCAAAATTGGTGTGCAACTTATCAATGTGATTCTTTGCATTTTTCAATTCAGATTCCAAGCTTTCTTTTTTGTTCCTTAGCTCCAAGATTTCCATGTTTTCTTGCCTCAATTCTTCATTTACTTGAAGGTTCTCTTTGATATTTTCATCATAGACTTCCAGATTGATAGTTAGCTTGTCATCTAATTCTTCAATCTGTTCTTTTAGAGATGAATTTTCTTCACTAAGATTTTTGATCATAATCCCTAAATCACTGTTAGAGCATTCTTTCAAATCTTTTCATAGCCTTTTGATGACTACTTGAGCATCATTGACTTTTTCTTTAAGTTCTCCAATTTCCTTTTCAAATCTGTCCAGGTCTTCAAGAGAAGCTTCAAGATTTCTTTTCAAATGTTTCATTTTTGCTTTGTCCATTATCTCCTCAAGTGGTTAAACTTCTTTACTGAGGACCAAAGCTCTGATACCAATTGTTAGGAATGGGAATACTGAGGGGGGGGGGGGGGGGGGGTGAATCAATGTTCACTGTATTTTATCTTTTTACTTAATCTCAAACTCAACTTAAATACTTAAGTACTGAAATGAACATCCACATAAATATGAAACATGAAATTAACACATAACACCAATATGGTTACGGGAAAACCCAAATAGGTAAAAACCCCAGTGGGAATTGACACCCACTAATATTTTGTACTAGTGTTTTATGATCCTTGTTAGAAGATCCTTAACCTTGTTAGCAGTTTTTTTACAATGTATTAAGTACAGTAGACCTTGTCAAGGGTCAAAACCCGTTAGGAGTCTTTTACAATAAACCCTGTTAGGGGTGTGGACTCACTTTCCTAGAGCTCACTGCTCATGTGGTGAAGGTTGCAACCTTCTGATTTCAGCTACACACTTTATCTGCTAGATGAACTATTATTGAGACACTCCTTGTCTGATCAGTTCCTTTTATGCGCTAATGCTTTGACCTCTTGAAAATATCTAGTACATCTTATCAACTCTTCGCACACTTATGCTCTCCTTATCTTAACTCTATAACAACTCTCATGCTAATTACAATGGGCACATCTCATATTTATATGCACATACAAAACAAATAACTAGGTCGGCCCTTTAATCGATTACATACAATGCTTCTGATTTAATTGGCTCAAGCATGTTTACAAAAAAAAAATATTTCATGTTAGAAACCTAATTACAATAAGCACATGGCCTTTACATCATGATAATATAACCATAAATCAAAATGCCAACAATCGGCTTCTTATTATGTTCTTCTCTGGCACACATTGGCTATGTAACTTCAACTGTCTATAACTTTGTCATACTTTCATATCTGATCATGTGCTCATAGACTAAGCATGAATATAGTCTAACCAACTTATCTTCTAGGGCACATACCATAACTCGGTCGTAATCACGTGTGCTGATGCAATGAGCTTTAGGTACATTGTACATTGTCCAGTCTTTAATACTTGCCAATTTATGATCTTCTCATCGAGTGCACGGACTCCAAACTACTATATGACTTTGTTTCCATAATAAAAAAACTATACTAAGTCATATACACTAGTATAGCCAACTTTCCAATAGTTACAAGATTGGGAAGGTGAAAATCCTGCCAAGGTTCAATAGAACTCTATTGATTTGTAACATAAGGAAAATATGAATCTTCAAGAGAAAGGAAAACAGAAGGTGTTTGGTATTCATATTGAAGGGTCAAAGTTTAAGGATAATGTCCTTAGTAGAATGTCACAACTGGATCAAGAACTAGAGAGGGATAGGAAAGCTAAAGAGGACCTTGCCAAGCAGTTAGAGAAGGCTGAATTAGAAGCTTCAACTATAGAGATGAAAAAGAAAATATCCTTCTTAAATCATTATGTGAATGATCTTGTAGCAACCAATGCAACAAAAATTAAAAATGGAATGATATCAAAGTCACAAGGAGCTGGCCCTAGTCAAGGACCCCAAGCCATGGGTTCAGTTCAAAGTGTGCTAACTAATGTTGTTATCTAAAATTTTGAGATCTCTGACCCAACTCTAATTTTTGTTGCTCAAACTGATAGTGGTGTAGTTAGAAATGTGACAAATCAAAGTGTTGCATTTGGAACCAGTGGAACTCATGTTGTTGAAACTTTTCAAAGAAGACCTATCCATTTGGATAGATATAGTCCATTATTTTTTATGGTATTCATGGCCAGTCAAATGTCTTAACCCAAATGAGGTAAGAGACAAGATCCCTAAGTTTAGTGGAAATAATGCTATTACTTGTGAAAAACACCTTAAAACCTTCACTGACAAGATGAATGACTTTGAGATTGAGCATGAGGATATAGTGATGAAATTGTTTGTTCAATCTAGGAATGAAGATGCTAGAGACTGATATAGAGGATTTCCTAAAAATAGTATAGCATCTTGGGCTGAATTTGTCATATTTTTTAAAGAGTAATGTGGTGAACATGTAAACTCAAGATTTATGTTAAATGAGTTTTAAAATATAAAGCAAATTCCAAATGAAAGTATGGAAGAATTCAATAAAAGTTTTCAAAATGCCATGAATAAACTATTTTAGGTCTTGAGATTAGATGAAGAAGTGTGTTTAACAACTTATTGTAATGCAGTTAATGGAAAGACATCGTGTATTTTGAGGGATAAAAACCCATGAACCTTGATGGATTCTTTCAAAATGGCCATCAATATTGAGAGCAATAGAAAATCATCTAGGAAGATGTTCAAAAGAGAATATGGAAGGTTGTGGAAAGACACTAAAGGCCAAGTAAGTAGGCCCAACAAGGAAGAATATAAGGTTGATAATTTGATGCATGTGGTAAAAGACCTTACTTCAAAGATTGAGAAAAATTACAAAGGGTCTTATTATAATAGACATCAATATAAAAGGAATGATAGATCTCCAAATTTGGGTGATAAGTCTTATAAAACAAATTGGAAATATGGTAAGCCTATTCTTGAAAATTAGGGGAACCAAAAGAATAGGGAGACCCCTAATCCTTTGAAAAGGAACAATACCCACAATGTAGAGAACACCCCTTATTGTGCTTCTTGCAACATGTCTCATTCCTCTTTCCAATGTGTTGGTGCCTAAGCATTAGAAAAATAGATGGATGATGCAAGTGAACTAGTTAATTTAGAACAATAAGACCTGGTTGTCAACATGTTCATTGTTAAGAGGACTAATGACATGTTCTTTTAATGAAGAAGAACCACTTGTAGATGTGGACATTCAAAGGAAAGAGTACCAAGGGTACCAACAATAGGTTTTTATGATTCAGATGATGATGATAATGTTATTGTACATAGCACTATAAATGTTGTGGGTGATGAAAATAAATATCCCCATTTTAGGCTACCTAGTGAAGAAGAAAAAAGATCCCTTACTGTAGCAGTAATTGACCAAGCTAGGGGTGCTTACAACCTGAGAAATAGGAAGGTGGATCCAGATCAAGGTAAACCAAGGTCTATGTTTATTAAGTATAATGCCTCCAAGGTTTTTGATAGTACTCCTAGTAGAGAAAAGGACAAGACAGAAAGTGTTAAACCAACATAATCCTCTTCTGCTCAGGGAGAGAATAAGGAGGTAAAGTCTAACAAGCAAGTTGTCTTTAACAAGGGAAGAAAAGGTAAGAACATTACTGATACTACATCATAATTACCTACATTTAATATGAAATATGCTCTTACCCAAATGAAATTTTTAGTTCCTTTAATAAAGATGTTAAAGATTAGGGAACATAGAGAGGCAACATTGTCATTGTTGACAGGGATTGCAGATATCCCATGTGATAATAAAAAGGAAAATAAAGAAAAGAGGAATAAATCTGACCAAGATGCCCCTATCATATATGTGGGAAATGTAATTACCAAAGAGCCCTCATAGATTGATCCCTTTTATGTGACCCTTCTCATAAACAACAAGCTTGTAAAAAATTGCATGATAGATTCTGGTGTTGCAGAAAGTGTAATGCCATATGCAGTGATGAAGGGATTGGGAATGGAAGTAGACACTTCTTTTGGGAGATGTTATTCTATGGATAACAGGGATGTCCCTGTGATTGGTACCTTAAAAGGAGTAGAAGTCAATATTTTTGCATTCCCTAAGGCCACTTACAAGATGGATGTTGTTGTAGTGGATAAACAACCACATTATGACATGTTGTCAAGATAATGGGTTGTAGCAGTTGGAGGGCATGTACAATTGGATTTTTCATATGCAACAATCCTAATAAATGGGAATGAGATAAAATTGTATAGGAATCCATGAGCACTAGTAATTATTGAGAAGGCGGAAGATAATATGCTCAACTGTTATGGAGATGTTGACATGGAGAATTTTAGAGTTGAGAAAATACTTCCACAATGCAGAAATAATGATCCACTAGTGGAGGAACTAAAATAACAATAGTGTGGCTTGTGGAAAATGTAATTTGATGGAGCCTACTCAAAAGAAGGGTCAGGAGCTGGTGTCTTATTTATTTCTCCATTAGGTAACACGTTTAAGTATTCTTTCTTGTTGCCTTCTCAATGCACAAATAATATTATTGAGTGTGAGGCTTTACTTTTGGGTTTAGACATTACAACTAGGCATGCTGTCAAGTTTGTAAAATTTTTTGGGGATTATGAGCTAGTAGTAGCACAAGTCAGATCTCAATATGCTGTAAAAATGATAGACTCAAATTGTATAAGCATGTTGTCTGGGATCAAATTGAGTTATTTGATGCCTTTAACATTAAATGGATAGAAAGGTCAAAAAATATTGTGGTTGATTTCTTAGCAAATGTAGTTTTAAAGAATGATGATTTGACCTTAAGTGGGTTATCTATTTTGGAGGTTAAGAGTAGGCTAGTATGTGCCTAATAATGTTTACAACTGGCAATTTTTTGAGAATAATCAAGATATACTGAAATTTATTCAGTGCCTAGACCATTATGAAGGCCAACATGTTGATTGCAATGCTTTACTTGAGGTATATATGGAAAAGACATGGTTTTTGAAAATGAGGTTGTGCAATTAAACTCTAATCAGATCCCTAAGGAGATTGTAAAGTTAGAAGCATTGTTTAGTGGTCAAGATGATTATTTGAAGAAGTCCAATGCTAAAATTGAGGATCTAGAAGAAGTCAATTTGGGATCAGAAACATCACCACAATTAGTATATATTGGAAGGAAGTTAGACTCCCATGTCAGGGAAAATTTAATAAAATCACTAAGAAAACACAAGCATGTGTTTTCTTGGTCATATGAGGACCTGAAATCCTATCGTGAGGACTTGTTCCAACATGGGATCCCATTGAAATCAGATACCAAACCTTTCAGACAAAAGAAAATACCAATTAATCCATTGTTAGCCCCCCAAATGCAACACGAATTGATGAAAATGAGAGATGCAAGGATAATTCAACCCATTAGACATTCAACCTAGGTTTCCAACTTGGTCCCAATCAATAAAAAAATTGGTGACATAAGGCTTTGTGTTGATTTTCAAAGTTTGAATGTTACATCTCTAAAAGATAACTACTCCTTGCCTAACATGGAGGCTATGTTACATAAGGTTATCATTTTTTATCTATTGTCAATGATGGATGGGTTCTCAGGTTAGAACCAAGTATTAGTGAAAGAATCATAATATTTTAAGACTTCCTTTACTAATCCATGGGGGACTTAAGTTTATGTTAGGATTCCATTTGGTCTCATGAATGCAGGAGCAACATTTCAGAGAGTCATGGACATTTCATTTAAAGAATTTATTGATATATTCATGGTTATTTATCAAGATGATTTAACTGCATATTCCAAGAAGGAAAAACACCAATGTGGTCGCTTAGAAAATATTTTCAATAAAGCCTTGGAGTATGGTGTGTCGTTGAATCCTAAAAAATGCCAATTTGCAGTAACAAAGGGGCAGTTACTGGGGCATATTTTATCAAAGGAGTTAGAATTGATCTAGAAAGAGTAGAAGCTATCCAAAAGGTCACTGCTCCAAAAAAGATCAAAGGAGTGCAATATTTCTTAGGAAAGATGAATTTTTTGAGGAGATTCATTGCAAACTTTGCAAAAGTTATCAAGCCAATAGTCAAAATATTGAAAAAAAGTGTAGAGTTTTAATGGGATGGAGAAGCACAAGGTGCATTTGAAAAGATAAAAAGGGAAATTTAGGAAGCACCTATCCTAAAGTCTCCTAATTATGATAATCCCTTCTCATTGTTTTCCTTTACATCATTTCACATAATTGCAATTGTCTTATTCCAAAAGGACAAAGAGGGATATGAACACCCTATTGCATTTTTTAGTAAATCCCTACAAGAAGCAAAGATGAACTATGAAATGATGGAAAATAGGGCATATGCATTAGTTAAGGAAGTCAAAGCATTCAAACCCTATCTATTTTGTGCTAAGGTGATTGCTTATGTGCCTCATGCAATAGTTAAGGACATTCTTATCCAGTCAGAAGTTACTGGAAAAAGATGTAAATGGATTAATAGGGTTCAAGAAATCAATTTAGAAATCCATATTACAAAATTGGTATGAGGACTAGGCTTAGAGAAGCTTACGATAGAGGAGAATATGAATATGGTGCAAGTAAATAATGTTGGAGTACAAGATCAGTTAGTTACTAGCATTGAGATGCAGCCTTGGTACTCTGATATTCTTTATTTTATTAAGAATACCAAATGCCTTGAGAATATGAGTGATAATCAAAAAAGAAATCTCATGCTACAAGCCCAAGAATACACATTGATACAGGGTGATTTGTATTGGAAAGATAGAAATGGTGTGTTATTGCTATGCTTAGATGAATGGAAGGATAATAAAGTCTTGAAAGAAATGCATGTTGGGGTTTATGGAGGGTATTATTCAGCCAAAACAACTGCTGACAAGATTTTAAGAGTTTTTTATTATTGACCCTTTTATTTAAAAGCACTTTCAAGTTTGTGCAAAAATGTGAGTCTTATCAGAGGTTTTCTTCCAAGTTGAAATATTCAGGTTCTCTATTGTTGAATCTAGTGGTAGCTGAAGCACCTTTTTCTATGTGGGGGATGGACTTTATTTCAGAACTCTCAAAAAAATCTAGTGGTGGAAATAGTTGGATTTTGGTTACCATAGACTACTTCACAAAATGGATCGAAGTAATTCCTACTAAAAAGGCAACTAGTAGGGTTGTAATTGATTTTCTCATGGACAACATACTCACCAAATTTGGTGTCCCTATCACATTAGTAATGGATAATGTCATGTGCTTCAAATCTAAAGAATTCAAGCAGTTTTGTGATGAAAGTGGGATTGTCATGTCATATTCTTCTTCTTACCATCCACAATGTAATGGACAAATAGAATCTAGCAATAAGGGTATTTTGCAAATTTTGAAGAAAACTTTAGAGAACAAGAAAAGAGCTTGGAATTTAAAGTTAAAGCTAGCTTTGTGGGCTGATAGAGTTATTGTGAAGAGAGCTACTCACAGATCCCTTGTTGAGCTAGTGTATGGTCTTCAAGCGAGGTTACCATTGAATAATTTTCTTCATGTGTATAAGTTTATCAATGATGAGGAATTAGAGACAACTGATGCTATGCAGGATATAATGGTACAACTTGTAGAATTGGAGGAAATTAGAAGAGAAGGACAAAAGAAAAACTTGAAGGCCTAGCAAAAGATGAAGTATTTATTTGATAAAAGAGCCAGTGACATAAATTTTCAACTTGATGACTTGGTGCTTCAATGGAATGATAGAGCTAAAGATAAGGGGAAGCACAAGAAGTTTGAATATTTGTGGTTAGGACCTTATATTGTGCATCAGATACATGGTAAGGATTCATACTTTTTGAAGAATCTAGATAGTGAGGTACAAGAATTGCCAGTGCCTGGATAATTTATCAAACCTTTTTTTAACTAAAATTATTTTCCATGCATGGTACTTTTTTATATTTGTATATATCTTAGGTGTGTGTTTGTTTTATGTCATGTGTGTGGTTTGTGCTCCATAGTTCTAGTTTCTTATCTTGAACTTCCATTCAAGAATCCTTAGTTAGACCCACTATTAGGACTGCCATTTTTTCCCAATTTAAATCTTGCCTATTTGGTTGTGTCCAAATCCTACTCATTTGAAACCCTAGGTTTTATTTATACAAGCCCTAAGTGTTTTCCTTCTTTTAAAACCTAAGTATCCATTGGTTTTTATGTTTCTTTGTTACTTTTTGGGAGTCACTTATTTCATTTTTAAAACATGTGTCTTAAGTTGTCATTGAAAGGGGCCAAATTTCATTAAGTCATAAATCCTAGTGGGACCCGTAAATTAATTTTTCCTAAGTCTAAGTCTCTGTGATGTTTTAATAGCAATTCAAATCCTTTTCAATCTAACTTATTTTACCCTTCAAGGCATTGTGCCTAAGTGACACGTAGTTGATGGTGGGACCTTGGCTAGGACTAAAGCAAAAGATAGATATCGAGAAGATCCAATTTGATCCAATGGAGGGTATGATGTCACTAACCAAATCTAGATACCTTTTTAGTCTTCACAGGATCATGCCTAATTAACAAGTGTCCACCTTGAGATCGTGGGACTAGTATTGAATAAGATAAAGGATGTTCATATCAGTTTTGATTGGACGATAGGCATAATCCCGTGATCAAAAGTTGTTAATTGAATATTGATCAAGGCATTGCACCTTGGTGACGTGTTTCTAGGATGACATCACATAGCATGGGATGAAAGATGGTAAAGTATGGAGAGATCAGTTTGGATTAGACTGTAGGCATAATCCCATGATCAAAAATTGCAAGAAAGATACTGATCAAGGAATCACACCTGATTGATGTGTGTACATTTTGATAAAGAGGAAAAAGGGTGCGGCTTGGGCACCATGTGGAGTCGAGATGCCTTTTTTTTATTGGTTGATTTCGCAGCCATGAGGAGTGATGTGGAGGTCATCAGTCTTTTAACTTTTTGTGAACCACACGATGTGTTGAGAGGGTTTAGATTGATGGCTTTGTTTTAAATTTTGTTTCATGATGTGAAATTATTTGGTTTTTACCCATTGAGGTTGCATTTTTAATATTTTCTGAAGTATTTTTCAATAGGGTTGGTAAATTGAAAGGTAGGAGGAAATGGAGTCAGCAAGCTAGGCAGATTGGATTTTTTGATCTAAATCCAATTTATTCTTGCAGAGATGGAAATGACAAATTTGCAGGTAGAGAATTGATGAATGAGTATGTCGGTCGATCATATTTGATTTGTTCACCGCTAGAATCTGATATTGAAGGGATATTCTTTTGGAAGAAGAGGATTATGGTATGGAAAATGTCAGATAAATTCAAGCCCTTGGTACACAGAGGTAGGTGAGATAGCCCTGCTATTGATTGAGAAGCTAAGGGAAAGAGGCCATTTGATGAAGCAAATCTTGTCCTTGTGGTTCGTTTGCTAGGGTTATGCCTACAATGTAACTCAAATTAGATTCTGATACCTTTGGTCTTTCTAGTCATCCCTTCTGTAATAGCTTTGTATTGTCACAAGTTGTTGTGGTGGTTGACAATTTACTTTTCCTAAGTGACCTTAAGCTTGTTACAATCCTTGTTCTATAAAAGGATTCCCAAGATCATTTAGATTGGGTTGAAAAAATGAGATAGAAAATGAATATAGCCCTGGTCTGAGACCTTTCGCTATTTTTTAGTGTACTCAGTTCTTCTTAAATGTACTAAAGCTTGATATATTAATGAAAATGCATTTTTAAACCCCTTTTCAATACTTGATTATCTTTGTATGTTTCCTTTGTTCTTATGAACTAGGATTGTAAGGCATTTTTGGTTCATTAATCTATAAGTTAGATTGTGAAATAGTTGTATGCTTCTTTCAAGGAAAGTATAAGCCCTAAGGATTATTTTAGAGGGTTTTAGAGGGGATTTATAAATCTGATGATCTTGTAATGAATTGTTGAAATTTTTGTGTAAGGCATAGATGTCTTTTATGTGTTTTGAAATGTTTTTATTAATATGTTTTAGTGGATGTATATTTATTTAGACTACGTGCCCTAGGATTTTAGCACTGGTCATGTTCTAAAGATAGAAAAATCTTTAAAATCAACTCAAATATTTTATTTACAAGTTTTATATGATGAATGTTTAAAATCTATGTCGAGAAGACACATATTCACTTTATGGTTTACTGGTAACTGGTAAATCAAGAAGGTACACCCGCCTAAGTCTGTGGAGCTCAAAGTGAAGGAGGATCTTTATCCTCAATAAGTTAGATCTTTTGCTGATAGATTGGGATTTGGGTTACAAAGAGTCACAGGCATTACTTTCCATATAACAGTCTGGAAGAAAAAGCTCCAACATGATACATTTATATATTTTTGTATACCTATGTACCATATGTTCATCTTTGTAGCCATATTTCATTTGATGATTTCTCAGTGGTTCTATAGTGGCTCTTAATTCATGATTAGTGTTTTCTTGTTTCTATCATCAGTACATTTTTGTATTGATTCCAACGATGATTTGGAGAATTTTAGTAATATATGGTTGATAAAAGTGATGTTTTTGGTTCTAACTAAAGACATTGATCCCTTCTTTATTTTTTCCTTCCTTTGGCATTTTTGTCAAAAAGGGGAGAGTTTGTGACAATATTCATAATGACATTCATGATGGTAGATTTGATTTATAATGGTTGATGATATGTGATTTTGTATATAATAATGATTCTATTATGAAACTACAAACATCAGTCTTTGATCCTTTTCAGTTGGTATTTTCTAAGATATACATCATATGCATTGGTGATGATTAATAATTTATATATTATCTTTGACTTTTCACAAGAATGATGTTCATGGTTTCTATTCATAGAACTGATGTTCATGGTTTTTTAATTCATAGTTTTCTATGGTGATTTACATCTTTTTTGGTTCATGATGTACTTGGCATTCATATGGTGACAAGTTATTACGAGGATACGATAGGTTACTTGGTGGTATGCATTTTCTTCATAGTGATATAATTTATTTCATACCTATTTGTGATACTCCATGTGAGATATGTTGTTTCATTGAACATTCTTTACACTTGATAGATTGTGGTACTTTAATTTATTGATAGTGTGGGTGATAGTGATCTTGTTGATATTGGCATTCTAGTTAAAAGGTATTCATTTTTGGTTCATAAGATATATGATGACACTTGGTGCATCTTGGTGTTTGATATTTTTGGTTTCCTTGAGACTTTCAAGTGAACTAATCATTTTGTGATCTATATCAAGTGCATTTTCATATTTATAGAAATCCTTTCATCACAAGTATATGACACAACTTTGAATTTTTGAATGGTATATTTGATCAAATTCATCTTAGTTTGACATCAAATGCCAAAGGGGTCCAATTTTTTTTTACCCCTTCAACGTGTTGGAATTATGTCAAATTAAAGATATGTGTAGTGATGATGATTATTTTAAAACATATACTATGATTCAGTTACATTTGAAGTGATCACTATGGCTTTCTTGAGTGTTACATGAAATTTGTATATTTGTATCAAATATGAGAGGGAATTTTCTCATCACGATGATGTTGAAGGTTCAAAGACTTGAGAAATTAAATGTAAATTATATTCAAATTCACTTTGTAATATATTAGTCACTACAGGTGACTAGGAATACCATGGGCTTTAAAGTTAGTACCCAAGGCATCAAATATATGTTAAAGGAAAAATGTCTTTTGGTTAGCATTGCACATATTCTTGGCAATGATAAGGCATTAAAATGTAAAAGTCTTTATCTCAAGGAACATGACATAAGACTTATGTTAAAGTTTGTTTGATTAATGTTTAATACCTTTGTATTGGCATTTGTATATTGCAATGTTTTGTGAATTTCTTTTTAGAAACCCCAAGCTTGGGTTCTCAAGCTAGGGCACTATTTGAGATGGTGGCAATCACAGTTTGGTCAAGATGGTTGTCTTGGAACAATTACAGTGTGGATGACTTTTATGTGTGGGAAGATTAATGAAGAATTTTTCAAGGATTTAAAGTAAAAATTACATGGGATTGAGAGGAAGTTTCATAACTATATTGTTATAGGTGTTCTATTTCTTTTTTCTCTGCTTTATTTTCATGCATTTGTTTCCTTAGTTTTCTGAGTGATAATTATTTGTTTTAAGGATTTGTAAAGTGGTTTTGTTTGAAGTAGTCACTAGAAATATTTAGTGTGCATATACTTCATTAAGTTAGGGATTTCAATCCCTACCCTATTTCATTTTTTATCTCTGGTAAACTTTAGTAAGTAAATTTGATGTGGGTTTTTGTAGTATTGTTTTAGTCAAAGTGTTTTTAACTATACCCGTGGTCTTTGTTTAATGTAACAAAGTTAAAAGATCATTTTCTTGTAGGGTTTTTAAAACCCTAGTTAGGGTTTTACTTTTGTTTAGTTTATGATTCTTGCAGCATTATTTTACTATTTCAATGGGTGTTATATGTCTTTGTTCTCATACCTTTTGATCCCTTGGATGTTTTTTAAGCTACTCTAGTTTGAGTGTCTTTAACATATTTGTATTCAAAGTCAAGGATTTGGTTAGTGTAACTTGAATGTTTTAATTTTTCATAACCCTATACCATTGTTGGTTTTTACTTTGAATTCTTAACCCTTGGTTATTTTTCATCTATCTATTGGTTACTTTGGGTTCTTGGTTATCTTTTAGGGTTTAAGGTTATATACCAAACCGTAAATCAAGAAAGATGTTTAAGTGATCATTATCTACTCTAGTTGAGTAATCTATAGTTGGATTATAATTTTTTAAGAGAATTTGAGAAAGACAATATTGCTCATCAAAGTGTTTTTCAGTTCATTAAATAATAGTACAATCTATTATTTGACAAATAAACTACATTACAGTTATAGAGATGGTAGTTTTTAGTTTTGTAATAAGGATCATTATATATATGCTATATAGAAGAACTTGAATATTTACAATCCAAAGGAAAACATATAGAGATAGAATGGTTTATTGAGACATATTTTAGAGATAAATGCATTGTGTTGATTTCATTATATGGAATTGATATAAGAATACATAGAGTATATTGTTGTATATAGAATACAAAATATATGAAATGATATAGTGTATGTCATTCTTAGATTAGTGAAACACATTTATTGAGAGAAAAATAGTTAGTACTCTATGTTGTTTTTAAAGAAATTGAAAAGAGTATAAGCTAGTGAGGCATATAGTCAATGATACAATCTAGCTAGTGAGGCATTTGTAAAAGTAGTTTTTCAAATAAACTAGTGAGACACTTTGAGTGGTTTTATTCCCCAAAGAATTTCCAATCAAGACAAATACTTGTGTCAAATTCTTTTGCATGCTATTCTACTTGACAATTTATTTCTTTATAGTTTACATTATATAATCTAGATTTAAAAGAGTTGTAAAATGAAAATTTGTCTATGAACAATAATTCACCACCCTCCCCCCCTTCTCAGTGTTCATCATACTCCTATAGAATAAGCATGGCTATATGGTCATCTCTATCGAAGACATGCTAATTCTTGGCATTTTCTAGTAGATCACTCTAGCTTGGAAATCACCTACATGGAGTGTTTGTTAGCAAGAAAGTTTTATATTGGTTCAAATTGATATCCAATCATGGACAATTGATCAAATCCTATATTCTCCTTTCTTGGGATAACTTGTATAGTAAAAGCATCAAAACTTTCAATTGAGTCCAAGACTCTATGACTATAGGATCTCATCCAAGGATTCTTAGCAACTGAGGTGTTGCGCACTTATTTCATAACTAATTTAGAGTCTATAAACACTTTTAATTTCTTCAACTCCATATGTTCTACTAGATCTAGTCCCTAGACTACTCCTTCATATTTTACTTCATTATTGATAGAATTGAATTGAAAGAAAAAAAAATTATTTACTTCCTCTCCTAACAGGGAGATTATGTGAACATGTGCTCCTGAGTTGGTTCAATATCTTTCTCCATCAAAATACATTGTCCATAGTTCTAATGCTCAATTTTTATTTTCCTTTTTTTGTATCAGTTTATGGATTTGGTTATGTAAATTTTTTAGTCATCAACATTTCAGATCATACTACATGATCCATCATCAGGATGTCAGAGAGAAAAATGAACTATTTTCCTTCTTCATGTCTTCCTTCTCCTCAATCACCTTTTGTTGTAGATTTCCCCTTCTATAGTTTCTAGATATATGAGCATCATTGCAAGGGAAACACCACATGTTTACATATTCTACAAAATTGTTTGGGTAGCCATTAACTCTTGGTTTGGATTATTTGGGATAGCCTGAAGTGGGGAAGGAACAATGACCATCTTATTAGAAGGTCATGTTTGAGGATTAAGCTTACTTTCTCCTTGGTACTAATTCAATTGATAAGGTGGCTTCCCATATTTATGGTTCTAGTAATTCTGTTAATTGGGTCACTGAGGCATACCTTCCTATGGCTTGATATTAATCAGTGCATTTAACAATAATCTTAAAAATTCTTCATGTCATTCATCTTTTCTATTAGAGAAGGTGGTGTAAACTAAGAGCCTTGGACATTTGGATACATGTACAATGATTAATGAGGCATAAAGGTTCTTAGTGGAGCTTCATTCTATTTTTGTGTAGAGATTTCTAGAAAGAATTTCATAGGAGTCCTTGGTGGGAGTTTCCCAACATCAATCAAATTATTTTCAGCTCTTACCCCTACATCATAACCAACTAGTAGGGTTGTTCTTCCAAGTGAATAAATGGTCAAGGATATGTTTGAGCTGAATTATTTTAGATAATAAATAAAATCCATAACTGTTGGGTGAGAAGCATCAACAAGGATCCTTTGCCAAGTTTTTTGAAATCAAGTGTTGAAATCTATAAATGCTTCTCAAGGAGTTCTTCTGATAGCAATCATTTGTTGGAAAAAAGATGAGCGATCACCCTTTTGAGAAAAATAGTTAAAGAACAAATTCCCAAGATGGTCCCATGTAGCTATAGTATTTGAAGGTAAAGATTTGTACCAATCCTACACTTTCCTTTGAAAAGAGGTATCTATTAACCTAAGGGATACATTCTACTTTTTAATATGATGCATAATATATGTATCCACAACATTCAATATATGTTCTATAGGAATATTTCATCTTATCCAAAGAACTTAGGTAATGCCTTTAAAGAAATCATTGGGATATCATCCTAATTCAAATCTGTACCTAGTGGAATGAGAGGACTTCCACTATTCGAGGTTATTAAATAATGCTATGCCATAGGTGTAGAAGGAGGTAGTAGGGGTCTTGGTGCACTTGATGTGGGTACTCTTAACTTAGCTATAGACAATAAAGGCAAAAGCAATTATCCTAGGTGTCAAGAAATATAAGATCTAGTAAATAGTCTATGGCTCATATACCCTCTTTTAATTCAAAACTTTGTGTCCTACTAGGTGTGCCCGAAAAGAGAAGAATCAAATCACTAATAGGTGTCAATAGGGGTGCATCTCAAATAATGTTTGAGACCACAAAAAAGGAAAACATGCATGAAATGGTGCCAAATGGCATTTAACCTTTCATTAGCCTAATCTACAATCACTTTGGTCTACCATCATAGAATCAACATATCATAGGATCATATTTCATGCAAGCATCCACTTGAAATTTTAAAAAATTCCAAAAACATAGCATATATTCATATTTCATTTCCAAGCAATTCAACTTCACCAACAAACTAGTGTCCAATGACAATAAAAAATTGAGGGGTATACATTCCATCAAAGTCAACCGATGAACAATCTCGACCTCATCTCTTATGATGTCAAGTCCTTGCATTCAACAAAACTTGATCCCTACTGAAATCATTCCAAACCATTCAACTTCACCAACAAACCAAAGACCCATTGACAGCACATATAATCATGTGAATCCACTCCCTCTTCAACTGATTTTTCTATAAAATAATGAATATAATATCTATATAAGCCAATTATTTCCACCAATTTATTTTTTAAAACAAAAACCAAAATAACAAACATTTTTTTTACATGAAAGCTCCCCCAAAAACAATCTCCTCCAACTTTTTTATTAAAAAAGGGTGAAAAGCTTCCTTGGCATAAGGAGGAAGAAGTACCGGGGCTCAATAAAAAATAGAGTTGAAACTAATAATAAGCAAGCCCATGATTAGGTCTGCATTGATGTTTAGGTTTAGTCATTTCGGTGGTGCATGCAACAAGCCACAGATTATGGGACGCGGCAACATACTAATACAAAACCTACCTTATCAACTAGCAATAGTATCGAACCACCAGTCACTCCGATGCCTTTTCTCACCAACTCGGTCAAATATACTTGAGACATATATTAAATTGCATACCTACTGACAACTTTCCATAACTGCATATATAGTTATACTTCCCTTTATCCTCCTCCACCCAAACACCCATTTCCTTGCTGTTCTGTCCTTCAATCTTCTGCCTTTCACACCACTCTGACTTCATAGACAACATAGTAATCATTGGAAATGGGAAGATCTCCCTGCTGTGAAAAGGCACACACAAATAAAGGGGCATGGACTAAAGAAGAGGATGGCAGGCTTGTTGCCCACATTCAAGCCCATGGAGAAGGCTGCTGGAGGTCCCTCCCCAAGGCAGCAGGTCTGTAACAAAACCCACAGCATATTTGTTTCTCTTCTGTAAATTGACAGGATGTTCTATGCAAAACTTGTGACTTATCTGTTTTTGTTCAGTGAATTGAGAGGATGTTGTTTTTTGACATATTTGTTTTTGCTATGTCAATTGAGGGGATGTTATACACACATACTTTCTGTTTGAATTGGGAGGATGTTATACACATATATTAAAAGCTTTGTGAAACTATTGTCTTCTGCATGGTAGTGAAAGGAATGATTTGTGTTTTTCCAGGGCTGCTGAGATGCGGGAAGAGCTGCAGGCTGAGGTGGATTAATTATTTGCGCCCTGATCTGAAGCGGGGAAACTTTTCTGATGAAGAAGATGAACTCATCATAAAACTCCATGCCCTCCTGGGAAACAAGTAAGAATTTTTGGAACTATTAAGAACACACTGATCATCAATTATTATTTATTTTTGATAAAACTAATATTTCTATTTATTGGTTTTATATGTTATTGTAGAGTAGTTTATGTTGAAATGTTTCGTATCTCATGAGATTTGTTGCAGGTCTTATTGGATCTTAAGAGTAAATAATAGTATTCGTATGTTGCAAGATTTGCGGTTATGCTGATCTAATAGTTTTTTGGTTTTTTTACTTTGAAATTTTAATTTTTTAATGAATTATAAAAACCAGAGTTTTTTGTTTCGATATTCATTTTTAAGTTTTTTTCTCAATTTGAAAAATTATGTCAGAGCTCAAATTTGTAGGCATACTATTACGATGCTATATTGAAGAAATATTGCTAAGATTTCATGTTTGTGTCTTTGGTATTGAATATAGAAAAATCCCTGTTCTTTATTATATAGCGCATCTGTCTTACCTTGGCACCTACAGCTGCTCTTGCTAGTCATAGTAAATCGGTTCCATGTTCAAATATCAAATTGCTCTTTTAAGTTCCTGTGCAATTCAGGAACTTAATTAAAACTTTGCTGGTATTAGTTTTGCACAGATTTTTAGTATTTAAAAGATTATTGTGATGTTTTGTATGATTTTGATTATTCATCATCAGAAAGATGGTCATTTAATATTTTTAATGTTTTAGATCATCCTCAGTGATCCCTTATCAAATAGTTCACTGAAATGAGATCTAAAATGTAAAATAACCATTGATTTTAGAAAATGTAAATTTCTAGGTAATATTGAATTTACCACAGACTATATAATTTGTCTGACCTTCAATTGTCCCTGATCAGAAGAAGGGTCGCTAAATAAGATCTTAAATATTGATTCAAAAACATACCCAGTTGAATAAGATCTAAAACATTGATTCAAAAACATACCCAACTGAATAGTTTGAAAACATAGTCAATTGAATAGAATCCGAAATATCGATTCAAAAACATAGTCTACCTAAAAGAATCTAGAATATCGATTCAAAAACATAGGATCTGAATTATCAAATTCTAAAACATACCCAAAAATATATCCAACTGAATGGGATCCAAAACATAGATTAAAAAACAACCCAATTGAATAGGATCCAAAACATGATTAGAAACCAACCCAATTGATTTTAGAACTGAATAAGACCTGAAAACTCGATCCAAAATGACCTGAAAACTCGATCCAAAATACGTCCAATTGATTTCAAAAAAATCTTTTAAAATAAAATTTTACTTCTATTGACTAAATAAGATTGAATGTATAGTGATGTGAGTGGGACACTGAAAAACAACCCAATTGATTTAGAACTGAATAGGATCTGATCAAAGAATCTGTTAAAATAAAACTTTATTGACTAAATAAGATTGCATGTATGGTGATATGATTCGGTCACTGAACAGGATCAGAAACGTCAACTCAAAAACAAACTCCATTGATTTCACAACTGAATAGGATCTGAAACTCGATTAAAAATACACCCAATTGATTTCTCACTGAGTTCAATTGAAAATACACTCAATTGATTTCAGAGAATCTTTTAAATAAATTTATTAACCAGATAAAGATTGAAAAATTCTATTAACCGGATAAAGATTGAATGTATGGGAATGTCAGTGCATATGGTCTATGGAATCCGGTAATTCAGTGAAATTATTTAATGGTTTCCGTAGTTATCTGAATTAGAGTTTGATTTTCTATGAACTGAGAGTATCTGGGAACTGCTGTTGCAGATGGTCTCTGATAGCAGGTAGATTGCCTGGGCGAACGGACAATGAAATAAAGAATTACTGGAATACCCACATAAAGAGAAAATTGTTCAGCCGAGGAATCGATCCAAACTCTCACCGCCCAATTAATTCCTTGAATAACAAGATCAGTAACAGCATCGGCCGCTCAATTAAGCAGGAAATTCATATGGCAGATTTCTTCCCATATGACCAGTCGGAAGTGACGAGCTGTTTTGAACGTGTGGCATCAGATGCAGGCAGCAGAAGCGAAGAGCGGCCAGAAATAAATCTGGATCTGTCCATCAGTTTGCCTTGTTCTTCTCCTCCTACTGATGATGATAATAATAATAAAAAAGTACCCATTGATTCCACAGAGATGATTTCGAGTTCTACGACTGGTAAAATGTGCTGCCACGTGGATTCAGCAATGAAGCACGGCGCCTGTTGCGAGAGCAGATACACCGGAGAAAATGGCGGTTTACAGCGGGGCATCCCTTGTGATTACAGGCTACGATTAGACTTATGACAGCTCGTTTTGTTATTGATTAATGGCTGCAATAGCTCCAAGACCAAGTGAATATTCTATGTAGAATAAACAGAAGAACAAAAATTGATGGGTTTGTGGATGTAGATAACCATTTTGTTGCCTCTCATTTGTGGCTTAGCTAATATGTATATTATAATCGATTTCACTTGTTTCATGTTTCTTATGATTCCATTTGTTTTTATTTTTTCTTAGTTAATATATAGAATTTAATTTTATTAAAAATATTAGAGAAGTGATCATTTTAAGTTCCTTATGGTTTCATTTGCTTTTGCTTTAAGTTTCTTATGATCTCATTTGTTTTGACTTAGTTAATGTGTATATTGGAATTGATTTCATTTCTATAACTTAATTAATGTGTATATTCGAATTGATTTTGTTAAGAAAATCTAAGGTCGTCTCGATCTTCTTATGATTTCATTAGTTTTGGCTTTCAAGCTCTTTAAGGTTTCATTTGCTTTGATTTATTTAACGTGTATATTGGAACTGATTTTGTTAAAAAATTCTTGGGGTCATTTCAAGTGTCTTATTATTTCATTTGCTTTTTCTTAATTGATGGGTATATTGGAATTGTTTTCATTAAAAAGAATTAGTGGTCCTTTCAAGCTTCTTAGGGTTTCATTCACTTTGGCTTTAAAGATTTTGATGATTTCATACACTTTGGCTTAATTTTTAAGTGTATATTGAAAATGATTTCATCAATAAATTGAGTCGTCTCAAGATTTTTATGATTTCATTCACTTCTGTTTTCCAGCTTCTTATGGTTTTATTCACTTTGACTTAGTCAATATGTGTATATGTAATTGATTTCATTAAAACACTAGTTTTCATTTCAACATTCTAATGATTCCATTTGCTTTGGTTTAATTAATGGCTCAATTCGAACTAATTTAATTAAAAATCTAACATTTGTTTTAAGCTTCTTATGATTTCATTTACTTTAGTTTTTTAGTTTTCAAGCTTCTTCTAATTCCATTCTCTTTGACTTAATTGATGTGTATATTGGAATTGATTTCATCAGAAAAGTCTAGCCATCATTTCAAGCTTCTTATGATTTCATTTATTTACTTTTGGAATAGTTTATTAAGAGGTACTAGTTTTATTATGTGAAGTTTAATTTATGTGTACATTGGAATTGATTTCCTTGAAGGGTATAGTGGTTGTTCAAGTCTCTTATGACTTTACCAACATTTAGTTTTGAAATAGCTTATTTAAAATGCATGGATTAATTTAGGTGTGAAGTTTAATATATGAAACAACTTAGTCATCATTTATGTCTCTTATGGTTTCATATGCATTTGCTTTTGGAATAATACGTAATTGTATAGACCTAAAAATGGTCAAAGCTAAATTGAAGTGAGCAATCCAGGGCAAAATCATGGATTAATTGAAATCAAAGCTAAAAGGATTAATTAAATAAAAAAAGGAGCAATTAATTGTTCAGTTGATTTAAATCAAATTAATTGTATAGTTTAAATCAAATCAAATCCAACCCATTCAAGAGTACACATGGCTAAAGAAAATTAATTAAATCATTTATTAATATATATTTTTCTCACTAACCACATATGGACAAAATCACAAGCAACCAATGAGAATTAAGGATTGAGCTCACATGGATCAAAGCCAAATCAATTCTCCATCACACATCTTGGAGATGCACCTCCATTCTCTTTGACTTAATTGATGTGCATATTGGAATTGAATTCATCATAAAATTCTAGCCATCATTTCAAGTTTCTTAAGATTTCATTTATTTACTTTTTGAATAGTTTATTACGAGGTACTAGTTTTATTATGTGAAGTTTAATTCATGTGTACATTGGAATTGATTTCCTTGGAAGGGTATAGTGGTTGTTCAAGTCTCTTATGACTTTACCAACATTTAGTTTTGAAAAAGCTTATTTAAATTGCTTGGATTATTTTAGGTGTGAATTTTAATTTATGTGTATATTGGAATTGATTTCATTGAAATGATTTAGTCATCATTTAGGTCTCTTATGGTTTCATATGCATTTATTTTTGGAATAATACATAATTGTATACACTTAAAAATGGTCAAACCTAAATTGAAGTGAGCAATCAAGGACAAAATCAGGGATTAGTTGAAAGCAAAGCTAAAAGGATTAATTAAATAAAAAAAGGAGAAATTAATTGTGCAAATGATTTAAATCAAATTAATTGTATACTTTAAATCAAGTCAAATCCAACCCATTCAAAGATACACATCGCTAAAGAAAATTAATTAAATCATTTATTAATTCATATTTTTCTCACCAACCACATATGGACAAAATCAAAATCAACCAATGGGAATTAAGGATTGAGCTCACATGGATCAAAGCCAAATCAAATCTCCATCACCCATTTTGGAGATGCACCTTGACCATTCATTTTGTCTCTTTGTTCCAATCTTTGAGAACAAAATATTTAAATTGTTCCAACATTTAAAACCATTAACCTAACTCAAATATAATCATGGTTAATCTTACTCTACCCCTAAGCTTTGAGAAAATCTATAAAAAGAGGCAAAAACCAGGAGAAGAGGATCCATTCTCATAATTCTTAATTGCATCCATATTATAAGCATTTTAGTTGTGAATTATTAGTATATTTTAGCATATTTTAGCATAATTTGAGTAAAGATAGGCATGATTGCATCATAGATCTTTTAATTTCTCATTCTAGAGTTGTCTCTAATGGATGTCAAGCTGAGAGCATGGCTCTAGCTTCTTTAGATAGGGAAAGATGAGATGCTTTTGATAACATTTTCTTGAATTTGATCATTCTTTATCATGTTTTAGCATTATTCAATTAGATTATCAATCTAATGTCTAATGAATGTATTTCTTATACACAAAATGGTGCCCACCATGGGGCTCTTGGCCTCTACTAACTGAATTTTATCTTTAATTGCTAAATTGGATGCATTTGTGTTGAAAATTTCTAATTTGCAGGTGAAACAACGCATTTGAGTGATGAAGTAGTGTGTATGCAGCAAATTTTGATGCCTTTGCATGGAGAAATAGTGGATATAAACTGAAGTTTGATGCCTTTGCACACTATTTCGATGCATCCACAATTTTTTGTATCTCATGTCTATCTTTCTTTCATCGCTTACAACCTATCTTTGCAACACATTTACGATTATGTTTTGACAAGTATAAATTGTCAATTATTTTGATAGCATGTAGCAGTAACATAATAGCACGTATAATAAATTATATAGTGGGTAGGCTTAAA
Source organism: Chamaecyparis obtusa (assembly GCA_027943335.1). NCBI lineage: Eukaryota > Viridiplantae > Streptophyta > Pinopsida > Cupressales > Cupressaceae > Chamaecyparis > Chamaecyparis obtusa. The sequence goes on from BSBK01001197.1 coordinate 914,489, forward strand.
AACAATAGTGTGTATGATATTTCATGTAGCACTTAGCTCTATCATTTTTAAAAGTTTAAATTTAGATAATTTGATGATTTTAAATCTCTATTTTTCTAATGACAGGTCATAAGAAAGTTCAAAAACCATAGTTAAGAATTCGAAAGAAGGAGAGACAAGCCAAAAAACAATTGAAGAAAGAAACTCAAATTCACTTAAACAATATTTTGGAAGATTCAAAACAAGAGGGAGAAGCATATTAAAGGTATTTGAAGGTAATTCAATCTTACAAAGATAAATATGTATCTCTCAATCAGATCTTTAATCCTTAAAATAAATTTTTTTTGATCAATTAGAAAGAGGAAAATAATTATTTTTTGGGTTTTGTTCACATTTTTCTTGCTTGTGTTGAACCAACATTTGTAAAAGAGGATGCTAAGAAGCTAGAACAATTGCCACTAGGTGAGTAGAAAATGCAAATAATGAAATAAAAAATGAATCTAGCTTTTGCTAGCTTTGAATAAGGTAATTCTAAAACCTTATATTTTTTCTTAAATTGTGGCCTTTCAATTCAAACCTAGCTTAATTAGAAGTGAATTGGAAGCTTGAGGGAGACATTAGGGATATGCCCTTCACTTTTACAAGTGAATAAAAGTCCTAGAAGTGCCAAGCTTAAGAAGAAAAGGAGCTAAGGAATGAACAAAATAAACTAAATAAAGCCTATTTGTTTTTGGATGAGAGTATTAGGTGATTATGCTCTTCACCTTTTGGGCTGAATCAAAAACCTTGACATACTCAAATCCCTCCTAGATTAAAGAGGCTTGGAAATTGAACCATGTAAATTATGTTTGGAAGTGAAAAGGTAGTAGATATATGCTATTCACCTTTTGGTGAATCAAACTCCTATACCTACTTGATCATTTCATTTCATTTCTTTCATTGCACATGTTAGAGATTTAGTGGGATCCCCTCTAGAGAATATGCAGGTTAGCAAGGCCAATGAGAGCAAAAACCCAAAGTGGGATACAATTGCCTTTTCTGCAATAATCCAACTCACTATAAAATACAAATCATTCATCCTTAATGGGTTGAATGACAAAATAAATTGAGAATGGAACCTCCTCTAGTAGTCCTTCTAGATTGCGCAAAAATCCAACATATCAGTGTTGAGAGGCCTCTACAATGGAGGAAAATTTTGATTTTATTTTAAATGAAATCCATACCAGCACCTAGATAAATTATCAAGCCTACCTCATTAGAGCCATCTTAAAAGCCAAATTTGACTTTAGGTAGGTTGCTTAAATATTTTCTTGTGACAATACCTTCGTAAACATTCTCAAACATTCAACTCTTTGTTTACGGATTAGAATTGAAAAACCATTGTTTTGTGCTTGTTGTGATTGAAGGTCTATGATTACAAAAATAAAACATCCATTAAGATCCAAAATTAATTAAAAATAAAAATTCAAAGGGATATTCTCTTAACAAAAATATAAGACATGCAAAAAGAATGAGATACATCATCCAACAAATCCTCATTAAGAACAATGTTTCATTTTCTCTATGATCATAATCCTCCATCTATGTCTTCATATACTTGAAACAAAAGACTAATCCAAAACCTCACATCAATTGTGTCTTTGATCAAGAAGAACATCATGGACATCCTATCTTTGATCAAGAAAATCTTAATGGTAACCCAATCTTTGATAATGAACCTATTTCAAAATCTCAATAGAATCTCATCTTTGATCAAGGAAATTAAGAGTAATTAGTCCTATTTTAACAATCCTCATCACATGACAATGAGAAATTGGATCATTAGCATCTTGAATATAACATCTCTTTGACAAACACAAGTACATCTAAATGTCTATTGGATAGATCATGTATTCCTTTGGGACAATCTTACAAATCAGCTTTGGAAAAACTCCTTGAAAATGATCTCATCACGTTGCCTCAAATCACTTCATGTGGTTTTATATTTTTGAGAAACTATTGTGCATATCATAGACATAATACACATGAAACTTTAGATTGCATGGAGTGGAAGTATAAAATCCAAGATCTTATTGATGATGACCTAATTGAAATTGAAGATCCTATTGACTCATCTAATGAAAATACTACTCTCAAGAAAGATCAAAATCATGAAATTGTTTCTAGTAGTGGTTCTCTTATAGCCTCCACCTCTTCCAATACTCATGCATCTCCTAAAGCAGAAAATCTAGCCAGTATGCCTTCATCGAACAAAGAATCTAATGCTTTCATGCTAACTATGTATACCCTCAAGGGATACCTCTAAAAGAGATCCAATCTAACCTATGTATTTCTAAAAACTTCTTTCATACTTCAAAGGTTATATACCCCTAGCCTTCATGTGCTACAATTCTTATCATGCCTATTTGATGCAGGGACTTCCGATAGTCATAACTTTTGACTTGGTTGTCTATTTTGGCTAAAATTTTATGGGTAGTTCCTTAGGAGATGTCATTTGGATTTCCGACTAAGCTCAACTTGGAGGGGAGCCATTTTGACACCTTTTCTAGAGCCAAAAAGTTCATTTGGGCCCCAAAAATTGGCTTTTAGTGTTTTTTTGAGTTTTTAGAAAGTTGTGTTTTTTAATAACTTTGAAATCATGATTCTAATTTCGAATATTTGTTTGCAATTCTTCTTATCTTAGTTTAGGGAAGCTTTAGGGGTAAAATCAATCTTTTAGGAGTTGTTTTAAAAATTACCAATAATGGCAAAAAATAGATTTTGTGAAAATCTACCAAAAATGGTAATTTTGAATTTGGTTAGTGTTTTCTTGTTACTGTAAGATAGAGAGGATAGTTGGATGAATAATGAAGAACTGTGATTTCTAAAATAATCTATTGTGTTAAAATTGGGTTGCATCACTATTTCAAATGATCCTCCATCAACCCTTCAAGAATCCCTCATGTAGATCCAAACTCCTACATTATCTTTAGAAGTGGCTCCATGTCAAGAGACTGATCCAAAGTGAAAAGAAACAAGTATTATTAAGGATCAAGATCAAGATATTATCCCTCCTTATCCTATAGTTGACCAAAGTCCCATACCCCAAGAATCTCATGATGATTCCTCCATACCCTTCCATTTTTTTTCAAGAAGGTATCCTTCCACCTAAAGAGTTATGTATTCCTTCACCTCCTATATCCTACCAGTATCCTAAGAAATACCAAGATATCCTTTCCATCTCTAAGTAACTAAGTATTAAAAAACAAAAGAAAAGTACTATTCCTATGCTATCCAAAGATCCTTGTCAAGATCAAAGTATCTCAACATTCCCTTATCATAGGCCTTCATATATACCAAAAAATTATCCCATTATTCCTGTTATACACTAAGTTTTCACCCTTGTTTCAAGCTTTCTTGGTCTTGATAACCTAGTATAACATGGGAATCATCTCCAGGTTGTGGGACCTATGCTAATTGAGATGAGACCTCCAGGTTCTAGGCTGGTTCCTCTTGGATAATCACCCTAATTTGCTTCTTAACATGAAAAGTAAAAACTTTTGGAGGGAAAGGGATAGAAGGAGTGCATGAAAGGGAAATGACTTGAAAGGAAACTACCTACTAGGTGATACACTGAAAATATGGTATGAACTTCAGCATATAGGATGAAATCAGTAAAGAACTTAGGTCTAAAAGATCACAACTTACTAAATAGGCTTGCATAAGTATTTCATAGAGAGGTCTGAACAAAAGACACAGACTATGACCTGCAAGAAAACATTCACTTCTACAATTGGGTATAAGAATGAGATAGATTGTTAGGGGTTGAAGTATACCCACAAAAGCATTCAAATCAAATCAGACACAGTAATACATAAATTGCAGAAAGAAAGAGGGACCAAGAACCCTAAGATATCATTGAGAACATGCATACACTTCAATTCAGTACGAGATAGTTCAAACAAGAAAGGATGGGCATAGAAAGAATGTCACAAATACCTCAGCAATGTCTAAACAACCAATGAAAGGTTACAAAATGTAGAAAGCTAGAGGGCAGAAAGAATGCCACGGATAACTTTCTGAGAAAGAATAACTCTCCTTTTACAAGTGTAAAACTCTCTCCACGCTAAAAGCTCCCAAAAAATAATATATACCTCTCCTTGCACACAAGCAGGAGTCAAAAACCTAACTAGGGTTTACAAAAATTGTCATATAATAATCCAACCCTAATTCTATCATGTCTAATCATAAATGTATCTTGAAATATCTTTGCCGACCAGATATCTTGCGTGCCCATGCTTGTACTACATCTACATGAAGACAAGCCAACTTGATCCATCTACCACCCTGTAACTCGGTCTTGCCATGAATGCTCCAAATCTGATCCTGGTCTGATTTTTATTTTTGAAGTACAGAAAGCCACAGGTGGCACCACCTTTTAATGTTTCTTCAGCGCAAGAGCACCAACTTGGTACCCTGAGAAATCAAATGTGATGGCCATCAAATCTTCCCATCAACTTCCCAACTGCAACTATCCTGAAGAATTCAATTCGAGCTACCCACCTTGTCGCAATCGACCGCTAGATCAAAACCCTAGCAAAACCCTGCAGAGATATATTTGAATTTAAATAATAATAGCTAGCAGGTCAAGTTTTAAAATGTGACTGTCGATATCATCTTCTCCCGATAGATGAATGGCCCAGATCAACTTTAAAAATAGTCACAAACCCTTTGAAAAGTCAAATGCCACCTCATCGGTCAGGAGCCAATAAAAAATGAACAACTGAGCATGATTGGCACCTCACTAGGCAGAAGAATCTTATTTTGCATCGAAAGGTGGGTGTGTGATCTCATGGGCTCAGAAGATTCCATGAGATCATGCAACGACTGTAGATCTTTATCAACTCTATGAACCCTCTGACAATCAGACCCACTAACAAGAAACAACTGTTCTACCCAGCAACCAATGAGAAACAAGCACATCAGAATGACATGGCACATTGGACCCATGACCAACTGAGAACTCCATCGGATGGTTCTCGCTACACCGCGATGCTAAACAACGAGCATCTCATCTTTGTGGTGTAACGAGGACCACAAGATTTGATCGGACTTTAATCCTTTGAGAAAATCTGACCCCATGGGCCCACTGACAAACTGTCACTTGTTCTTCCCAGCGACCAATAAGAACTTATCACGTCAGACGGACCCACAAAATAGAGTTTGAACACTTGGAAGATCGAACAATCATCGCATGATCTCAAAGGCTTGGAAGATTCCATGAGATTATACGTCGACTGTCAGATCTTCAGGAAAGACAACCACTGGGCCCGCTTTGACACAGCTCCACATTAGGAGCTCTTGGCCAATAGGAAATGTACAACTCAGACTACATGGTAGTGGACCCACTAACACCCTGTAGCGTTATATGGAAGGAAGATCGACGGCCATCGCTATGTCACAATCTTAAAACACTTGCATCTTCATGCTATGGAATAGCGATGACTGTTAGATCTAATCGGTGCTTAGCCCCTACAGACTGAATCCGTGGTGATAAACATTAACCGCCCGCTCGATCGCTAAGTGTTAAGAGCTAGACTGCCAAGAATAAGAGACTTGGTGACCGAAGGATTAATTGCGCACATGGAAAAAGGAAACCTTTAGTGGCTGAAAAAGGTAATGAAGAAATATAACAGGCGAAGGGTTTTAGGGCTTTTTGGGGCCAACGGCTATATTTATGAATTTTAAACTTGAAGACTAGGGGGTTTAAAGAATTGCAGAGACTAGGGGAAAAGACACCAGGCCATGAAATTTTTTTGGGTTGTACAACAGGGCTTAGAGCATGAGGATCTAGGATAAAATAGCCTATGACCAAAATGAATGGATATGAAATTTTGGGCAACATTTTGGCAATTTCTACTGGATGTTAGCCTTCTAGACATTGAAATAAGTGGCCTTGATATATTCATTGGGCATGGGGTCATCATTTGAGCACAAAACCAAACAAAGAGATAGTCCTGGAACCAGGGGAGAAAAACTGTGCACAAGCACTTCTTGGAAAACTAGGAAAACTGACCTAGAAAGCAGGAACAAAAGCAAGGAACATATTTACAAGTATTTACAAGGAAGGATTGACCTCAAAACAAGGCTTCAGGTGGAAACCATTCACTGATATAGGTAGGGCATCTCCTTCAAGAGTTGATAGATGGAAAGCATTAGGCTCTTTGCATTTTGTAATAACAAATGGTCCACCCCAAAAGGAATCAAACTTTGTATGTCTGCCAGGCCTTGATCTGAATTCATCCCACCTGAGGACCACATCCCCAACTTTGAACTTTCTATCCTTGGCACTTTTATCAAAACTCCTCTTTGATTGATCCTGATGGAACTCCATATATTTCATGGATTTGTCTCTGAGTTCCTCTAACTCCATGAGCTGAGCATACCTGATTTGTAAGGGATCTCCTTCCTCAAACAGGGCATATTGAGTAGCCAAGTCCAAAGCTAGCAATTCAGTTGAAATGGACAACTTGGCCTCTTTACCATATATTAACATGTAAGGAGAATTCCCAATAATCTTCTTTGGAGTGATCCTGTCTAACCATAAGGAAGACTTCAACTTAGTATGCCAATCTCTTTGGTTATCCTGCAGAGTTTTCTTGATTATCCTAATCAAGTTCTTGTTTGTTGATTCTGCTAAACCATTGCCTTGAGGGTAGTAATTTGAACTTGTATTCAAATAGATGCCATTTTTGATTGCCCATTCTAAGACCTTAAGGCCTGCAAATGCCAATGCATTATCTGATATTATGGAGTCTGGAGTGCCAAATCTATGAATTATATCATCATAAAAACTCAAGACAGCACTCTCATTTGATTCTTTTAAGGCAACTACCTCTGTCCATCTGGTGAAATAATCAGTAGCAGTAATTATCCACTTGTGTCCTGTACTAGATGGAGGGTTGATCATACCAATGAAATCTATTCCCCATCTCATGAATGGTTGCTATGTTCTGATTGGCTGAAGGGGCAGAGCTGCAAGCCTTTCTTTTCTTGAAAACATAGCACATTTGATGCATTTTCTCACATAATCATGACTATCCTTAAAGATAGATGGCCAAAGTATCCAACCCTCATGATTTTAAAAGTAGTAGTCCTAGGAGAAAAGTGACCTCCAGAAGGTCCATCATGAAATTCAAATAGGACATTAGCTATCTTTTCTGAATCAATACATCTTAAAAGGACACCATTGTGATCCTTTCTAAAAAGAACTTCATCTATCAGCACAAAAGGAACAGATTGTAACCTATAGTATCTTCTTTTTTGCTGAATCTAGGTCTATAGGACATTGTCCTATTTTCAAGTAATGAATCATGTCAGGCAACCAACCTGATATCTTGTCATGTTCTTTTGTAGAATGCATAACCAAAGATGCATCTGTTTTATCTATTTTCTTTGAACTTTCACCCCCTGCCAAATGCTCACAAAGACCTCTTTCTCTAACCAACTTGGTGGTTTGGATATCGATGTCATATTCCATTACTTTGGTAATCCAACTAGCTCTTTTTTCATTTAGGTCCTTGGAAAGCAAAAATTCTTTGACACTTGGATGAGTAACCTTCAAGTGTACCTTGCTATGGGTCAATAGATATCTGAATTTTTTAAGGCTTTTTACCACAGCAAATACATGCTTCTCCATAAAGGAGTATCTTTGTTCATACTCTTCTAAACCTTTGCTAAAGAAAGCAATGGGCTGCTCCGACCCTTTCAAATTTTCTTGAGTCAACATTGTAGATATAGCATCTTGACCTCCATAAGCATAAAGGATAAAATCCTTACTAAAATTTGGATTCAATGGAATAGGAGCTTCTGTCAAGGCCTCTTTGATAGTTTGGAAACTGGCTTTTCCTTCTTTAGTCCAACTGAAACTTGAACTCTTCTTTAACATGGTTGTTAAAGGCTTTAATAAATCTGCAATATTAGGCAAGAAACACCTAACAAAATTAATCTTTCCTATGAAAGATTGGAAACTTCTCTTATGATGTGGCAATGGTAGCTCTAGAATGGCTACAATCCTTTCAAGATCTACTGTAATACCTTTCTTGGATACTATATATCCCAACAATTTTCCTTCATGTACTACAAACACACATTTCTTTGGATTAAGAGATATCCCAAACTCTCTACATCTTTCAAAGATTTTCCTCAAATGTTTGATATGATCTGCTGCATGTTTAGAATAGATAGTTATGTCATCTAAGTAGACCAACACAAATTTGTACATGAGGCTTTTAAAAGCCATATCCATTGCCTTTTGAAAAGTAGCACCTTCATTTGACAAACCAAAGGGCATCTTTTGATAAGCCATGGTTCCCCACTTGGTTGTAAATGCAGTCTTATATTGATCCTCTTCATTAACTAGGATCTAATTGTATCCTAAATAGCCATCCAATAATGAAAATCTCTCAGATCCAGAGACACATTGTAGGATTTGTTCCATAGAAGGTAATGGATGGCAATCTTTTAGGGAGGCCCTGTTAAGATCCCTGAAGTCAACACATAACCTCAATTCCCTATTCTTCTTCCTAATAGGAACAAGGTTGGAAACCCAACTAGTATGCTTGATGGGGTAGATGATACCACTTTCTATCAGTTTGAGCACCTCTTTATGCATAAGTGGCTTAAGCTTGGGATTAACAAGCCTTTGTTTTTGCCTTACTGGTTTAGCATTAGGCTCTAATTCAATAGTGTGTTGAGCAAGGGCTGGGATAAAACCTTTGAGGTCTTCATATTGCCATTCAAAAACATCACTGAATTCTCTAAATAATTGAGTGTAAGCTTGTTTTTCTGAATCAATGTTTACCTTTCCAAATTGTAAACTTTTACCTGGTTCCAACTCTAATTCAACACAATGTTCTTGTTGAGCTACCAGGCTAGCTTTATTCTTCTTAACTTGATCATCCTTGTTGAAGATAGTCTCTAAGGTGATAAGACCTCTAGGCATCTTATTAGACTTAAGTTGTATCACTTGGTCACCATAGTTTTGTGATAGCCTATCTTGATTATGTTTTGAGAAGACATCTTCTTCAAACAAGAATTGCAGAATTTGCTCATCATTGTCAAACACTTGCCAATTAGTATCATTGGCAGGGATAGAAGTTCTGACAATCACTTTGATATGATGTTCATCTATTTCTTTTGAAATACTATTGGGGATGTCATACTGAGACCCAACAATGGCTAATCTATCTGCATTTTGATTTAGTTTTCTAGGGATAGCAACAATATTGAAAGAACAAAAGTCTTCAATTGCATCCCAAACTCTATGTTTGTATGCTCTCAAGGTGTCATTTTTTGTTGCACTTATCCCTCTCACTTGGCTGACTACTAATTCACTGTCACTATAAAGTTTTAGGGCCTTGAGCCCTCTTTTTCTAGCCCATTCCAGTCCATTCACAAGGCTTTCATATTCTACAGTGTTGCTAGTGTAGGAGAAACTAAATCTGAAAGCTGTATAATATCTATCTCCCTTTGGGGACACTAGCATAGCACCATCACCAAAACCATGTCTACTTCTAGCTTCGTCAAAAAACAATTCCCAAACTAGATTATTCTGACCCTCTGAATCAGTGTCTTCCTTGAGAAGACTTGGCTCTATGGATCCACTTTCTTGTACTCAAATAACTTCCCAAGCCAGCATCCCAAATGACATTCTCTTGGGCTTCAAAAACCTTTTCTGACTCTAGTTCATCAAGGAAAATATCAGGGATACTTTTTGTTTTAGTGCTTGCTTCTCTGATAGTTGGGAAATCACTGTCATCAAATATAGGGCAGCTTGCATTGATGGTGTTGGACACATATGGCTCTATGCGGTGTGCTACTAATGATTCTAATTTAATGGTAACCTTGGTACCATATCTTGTGTGGAAAATCATGTGAGACCAATCAAAAGAAAGGTAGCCTCCTATTTTAGCTATAAACTCCCTTGATAGGCATATGGCAAACAAAGCAGGGAGATCTATGATGTATATGTCAAGTAGCATAGAGAAATTAGGAATAGCATGAAGGATCAAACTGGTATCCTTAGCTACACCTATAGTGTTAACTAAGGATCCATCAAGTTGTGTAACCTTCTTTTGGAGGGGTTCATATTTGAGTCCTAATTGGTCAGCCACTTTCTTGGGCATTACAGTACTAGTAGCTCCACTATCTACCATACAATTATGTACTAAGGATTTTCCAATGATTAAAGACACATAAAAGGGAGGTGGTTTTGAGTTCCTACCTTGCATATTATTGGCTTTGGAGTTGCAACTTTGAACCTCCTTTTCTTGATCAATGTTGACCAACACTAGCTTTGTAGCTTCTTTTGTAGGCTGAGGAGTTGTCATTTCAGTCTTAGCCTTTCTCAAAATCTCAGGTTGCCCTAGAATAGCCAAAGAGTCCCACATAGACATAGTAATGTTCACCTTCTTCATGTTGTCTACAATATTGAAAGGTGTCACAGTGTGTACTCTTTGTTGTGCTTTTACTATGATGGTCTCCACTTCTTTGAGAGTCTGGCCCTCTTTGCTTGTAATGGCAGGAGCCTTCTTAAATGTGATGGGAGTAGCTTGTTGTATTAGCTCTGCAGATGTAGTGGCTTTGGTCCTAGAGTTTGCTCGCTCCATATCTTGAGCTCTTCTCTTTGACCTTGTGTTGGCAGCAATGGAAGGTTCACCAATAACTCCATTGAAGTCTTGCTACTCCCAATTGAAAAGAGCAGTCTCATTATCTTGTGGTTCTTGTTGAGGAACTGATCCACTGGAAGAAGCCTCTGATTGAGCTTGTGAGGCATTTTGAACCATTAGTGCTTGGTTCATCCATCCATTTGAACATGTAGCCTGATTGTGAGGCTAATTACAAGAAAAACACCATTCATTGTCCATAGCCATATTATTTTGACTAGGGACCATGTCCCTGACTGGATTTACAAAATTGAGAGGTGCAGGGTTATATGGTTGGAATGGTCTTTGATTAAAATTTTGTCTTTGCCCTTGATAGCCTCCTTGGTATTGTGGCCTATTTTGTTGATAAGGTTGTTCCTAATTCTGATATTGTTGATTAGGACCTTGGCCTTATGGCTGAAAGGGTGGTCTGATTCCTTTCCCTTGCCTCTTTAGATTTGTGACCTCTTTAGTCAAAGTCTGCAGCAAGTTTGTCATTTCTTGCTGACTAGTTTTTTTACTATTCTTTATTTCTTGCAACTCCTGAGAGAAACTTGTTTTTAGCTCTTGACCACTTGTACTAGCCTGAGGTGCTAATATGGTGGGAATAGGGGTAAATGGGGGTACTTGTGCAGGTGTAACAAGGTAAAGGCTAAGAAAGATGGGCATGGGTGGCCTTCTAGCTATCATACCTGCCTGAATTAAACAATTTTCAGCTCTGGCAGTTGTGTCAAAAGCTTGGGGTAAAGAGGTACCACCCATAGATTGGATCATGACAAAGATCTGGCTATTCAAGCTTTGCAAGAAGTATAGGAAAGCATGATCAGTTGATGGCCTCATAGAGACTGGAATCCTATTCCATGTCTTAAGGAATCTATTATTATAATCTATCATTTGTTCTTGAGGGTCTCTTTCAATGGTTGTCAACTATTCAACCAAAGACAAATTGTCTGATTTATCCTCAAAATGTTTAATCAATGCATCTCCTAATTCATCCCATGAAGTAATGGAACCAACAGTTAATGTTCTAAACCATTCAAGGGCCTTACCTTTGAGAGAGGTTGCTAATAATTTGGTGGCTACATCCTCTTGAGTTATATTGTGTATGCTGCAGATAGTAGTCACATCTCTTATATGCTCAAAACTTGTAGTTTGTCCTTCACCTGTGAAATCAGGTAGACTCTTTAGTGCCACGAAGGGCACATCATGATGTTGGGCAAAGGCTAATGGACTCCCTTGGTTGAAAGGTGAAAAATCAAATTGTCTAGCCATTGTAGGGACCGAAACTTGCTGAGTAGCAACTGTGTGAGTTGTATTTGATGCTAGATTTGAATCTTCTTCTAGATCTCTAGTTAGAGATCTTCCTCTTCTTCTGAGATGAAAGGGAAAAGGTCTCCTTTCTGAGGTATCAGGAGGTGTAGACTGTACTCTCCTTCCAGGAGATGTTCTTTCAGTTGATCTACCTTTGTAGCCTCTTTTTAAGGGCAACTCTAAAAATTCAATAGGCTTTGAGCTTCTAGTCTCAATCTTTCTCATAAACCTTGAAAAAATTTAGCCTAGATCTATGAAATCAGTGGAGTCACCAGATATACTTGACAGAAAACTTCTAAAAGTCTATATTATGCAGTCAGTATATCAAAGATAGCATAATCTTTCCAAATGAACCTCTTTTGTTGTCAGAAATCTTATGCCCAAGGTGAGGTAGCACCTTTGAACATAAATCTGAACTTTATGTCCCACCAAGCATGCCAAAATTGTTATACACTAAGTTTACACCCTTGTTACAAGCTCTCTTGGTCTTGATAACCTAGTATAACATGGGAATCATCTCCAGGTTGTGGGACCTATGCTAACTGAGATGAGACCTCCAGGTTCTAGGCTGGTTCCTCTTGGATAATCACCCTAATTTTCTTCTTGACATGAAAAGTAAAATCTTTTGGAGGGAAAGGGATAGAAGGAGTGCATGAAAGGGAAATGACTTGAAAGAAAACTACCTACTAGGTGATACACCAAAAATATGGTATGAACTTCAACATATAAAATGAAATCAGTAAAGACCTTAGGTCTAAGAGATCATAACTTACTAAATAGGCTTGCATAAGTATTTCATAGAGAGGTCTAAACATAAGACACAGACTATGACCTGCAAGCAAACATTCACTTCTACAATTGGGTATAAGAATGAGATAGATTGCTAGGTGTTGAAGTATACCCACAAAAGCATTCAAATCAAATCAGACATAGTAATACATAAATTGTAGAAAGAAAGAGGGACCAGGAACCCTAAGATATCACTGAGAACATAAATACACTTCAATTCAGTAAGAGATAGTTCAAACAAGAAAGGATAGGGACAGAAAGAATGTCACAAATACCTCGGCAATGTCTAAACAACCAATGAAAGGTTACAAAATGTAGAAAGCCAGAGGGTAGAAAGAATGTCGCGGATAACTTTCTGAGAAAGAAGAACTCTCCTTTTACAAGTGTAAAACTCTCTCCGCACTAAAAGCTCCCAAAAAACAACATATACCTCTTCTTGCATGCAGGCAGGAGTAAAAAACCTAACTAGGGTTTACACAAATTGCCATATAATAATCCAACCCTAATTCTATCATGTCTGATCACAAATGTATCTTGAAATATCTTTGTTGATTAGATATCTTGCATGCCCATGCCTGTACTACATCTACCTACGGACAAGCCACCTTGATCCATCTACCACCCTGCAACTCAGACTTGCCATGAATGCTCCAAATCTGATCCTTGTCTGATTTTTATTTTTGAAGTACAAAAAGCCACAGATGGCACCACCTTTTAATGTTTCTTCGGTGCAAGAGCACCGAATTGGTACCCTAAGAAATTAGATGCGATGGCCATCACATCTTCCCATCAACTTCCCAACTATAATTGTCTTGAAGAATTCAATTTGAGCTACCCACCTTGTCACAATCGACCGCTGGATCAAAACCCTAGAAAAACCCTGCAGAGATATATTTGAATTTAAATAATAACGGCTAGCAAGTCAAATTTTAAAATGTGACTTTCGATATCATCTTCTCCCAGTAGATGAACGACCTAGATTGACTTTAAAAATAGTCGCAAACCCTTTGAAAAGTCAAATGTCACCTCATCAGTTAGGAGCCAATAAAAAATGAACAACTTAGCACGACTGGCACCTCACTAGGTAGAAGAATCTTATTTTGCATCAAATAGTGGGCGCGTGATCTCATGGGCTCAAAAGATTCCATGAGATCATGCGACAACCATAGATCTTTATCAACTCTCCAAACCCTCTGACAACCAGACCCACTAACAAGCACCAACTGTTCTACCCAACAACTAATGAGAAATGAGCATGTCAGAATGACATGGCGCATTGGACCCACGACCAACTAAGAACTCCATCAGATAGTTGTCGCTATACCGCGATGCTAAACAACGAGCATCTCATCTTTGTGGTGTAACGATGACCAGAAGATTTGATCGGACTTTAATCATTTGAGAAAATTTGACCCCATGGGCCCACTAACAAACTATCACTTATTTTGCCCAGCGACCAATAAGAACTTATCACGTCAGACGGACCCACAAAATAGAGTTTGAACACTTGGAAGATCGAACGATCATCGCATGATCTTAGAGGCTTGGAAGATTCCATGAGATTATATGCCGACCATCAGATCTTTAAGAAAGACAACCATTGGGCCCACTCTGACATAGCTCCACATAACAAGCTCTCAGCCAATAGGAAACGTACAACTTGAACTACATGGCAGTGGACCCACTGACACCCTGCAGTGCTATATGGAAGGAAGATCGATGACCATCTCTATGCCATGATCTTAAAACACTTGCATCTTCGTGCTACAGAATAGCAGTGACTGTCAGATCTAATCGGTACTTAGCCCCTACAGACTGAAACCGTGGTGATGAACATTGACCACCCACTCGATCGCTAAGTGTTAAGAGCTAGACCGCCGGGAATAAGAGACTTGGCAACCGAAGGATTAATTGCGCACATGGAAAAAGGAAACCTTTAGTGGCAGAAAAAGGTAATGAAGAAATATAACAGGCCAAGGGTTTTAGGGCTTTTTGGGGCCAACGGTTATATTTATGAATTTTAAACTTGCAGACCAGGGGGTTTAAAGAATTGCAGGGACGAGGGGAAAAGACACCAGACCATGAAATTTTTTGGGGTTGTACAATAGGGCTTAGAGCATGAGTATCCAGGATTAAAATAGCCTATGACCAAAATGAATGGATATGAAATTTTGGGCAACAATTCCTAATCCATTGTATAATAATAAATCCCCTCAAGCTTCTAGTACACCTATCAAAGTCGCTAATATGAAATCTAATCATAATCCTATTGGTATAAAGATAAATACAAAAGATAAGAGCCTTGTTCATATAGTTCAAAATAAAGACATTGATATCCCTCCCACATCTTATTTATCTCAATTTACACACAAGAATCATCCTTCTACATCCTCCAATCCATCCTTTGTCCCTATATCCAAAATTTGAAACCCCCATATCTTCCATCTATATTGGGCCCTTACATCCCTCAATCTTCTATGCCTATCACTCCTAGCTTTCTATCCACTTACCCCCTCATACTTAAAGATCAACAAAGACATGTATCCTTGAACCCTCCATATCAATACATCCATATGAATCATCCATATCAACTTTCTTCATCCACAATTTCCAAGTCTTTTGGAAGAAATTTGGATGTGCAATATAAAAATTAGAAATCCAAGAATCCACTTACATTTAAAGATCACTATGTCCAATCTAATCAACATGTGAATACAAAGAAAAATAAATATTCAAGAGACCACAAAGGTCCATCAAGAAAAAAGAAAAATCAAATAAAATGTGGGTTCCTAAATCCCTCATTGAAGAAGTGCATTCTAAAGCCTCCACCAAACAAGAAGAAAAATCAGAAAAAATGTGGATTCCCAAGTCACTTTTGAAGGACTTTCACACAAAAGAAAAATCAAAGTTGACATTCAAGCTTCCAAAGGCTTCCACTCCATATTCTCCCAAGCATATTCCATCTTATCCATACATTTTGGGTCCTTGCATATTCCAAGATCCATATCCTCTCCTACATCAAAGCCTCTAGCTATTTCACCCATTCTTCCTCCATTATTTCACTACCCTTCAAGGTGTATGTCGATGTTGATCTTGCTAATACAAGTCTTATCCTCCTAGTCATTGTTCTTCATTTCCCTTTTTCACACCCACACATAGAAATACTTATTTCTCATTCGATCATTATCCTTTCATTTCCCTTATCCAATGCATCGCATAAATCTTTAGCCACCATATCACCTTTCCATCACCCTATCAGTATCTTTAAGAATACCTTTCATCAGCCTTGGCCCATCATATCATACCTTTTTAAGGAGTATCCAAAGTGTATGAGGCTAGAGTCCCTCCAAAAGTCAAAAATATAAAAAAATTAAAAAAGAGAAAAAAGTGCCTTGGTGAAACCTGGTAAACAAACGCCTTGGTAGAAAATAAAAATAAAAAAGAAAAAACAATGAAAAGAAAGGAAACTAAATTCATCCTATGGTGAAAACCACTTCTTGTGGTTCCTTGGAAAAGTACCATGATGAAAACTTGCCAAACAAGTGCCATGCGTAATTCCTCCTTGCACTCTACACTTGGGGGAAAGTCCCATCCATTATCTACCATTTATCCTATCATATTTCCTTCTTTCATTTTTTATCTTGACAAGGTTGAACATATCCATGAGCTTCCGGTATCTTGAAATCTTTTATCCTTTCTGGATCATCCTATTCACTTCTTTCATCCATAAGTTTACCGCCGCTACTTTCAAGAACTTATCTTGTGATTTCAACTGAATGCTAAAGAACCAAAATATTTCTTGGTTCTTTCCAATAGGATCACCCTATCTTGATCTTTCTTATCCCAAGTCAGCCATCACTCATAACCTCCATCTAGCCTTATCTTATCCCTATCCTATCCACATTGACCCCTTGATCTTGATCCAAATGAAGAATGAAAGCATGCAAATTATGTTATAAAAAGTCTCTTGATATGTACAATCCTTTGGACCGATGTCATGACATCAGGTCAGTATCCTATATGCTATCAAACACAACATCATTGGCCTACATTGCGATATTTTTTTCCCTAGCTTGGATAATCTTGAGCAGATAGTCCTACAGGTCATATTCACTCACTTCATTGATCATGGCCTATTCATTTCGGATCCATCAGTTTGTAAATCCACCTGTCATATCCTATACCTTGCTAAACATTGGAGGCAAATCAATGTGATCTTGTTTGAGAGATGGTAATCTCTAAAATCTAAAAAGTGAAAAATGTTCTTTTAAAAATCTAAAAACATCTAAAATATTTTTTAAAATATCCAAACACATCTTAAATCTTTTTTTTTAAAATAAAATAAAATAAAAAACTTTTAACAATCCAAAAACATCTCAAAAATTTTAAATCCAAAAAAAAATCTAAAATCTTTTTAAAAAATCTAAAAACATCAAAATCTTTTAAAAATCCAAAAAAAAATATTTTTAAAAAAATCAAAATCTTTTTAAAATCCAAAAATTCTTAAAAATCTAAAAATTGTAAAATCTTAAGTAAACTCTCAAAATTTGCATGGTCCTCCCCAACATCAATGTACAATCAAATCAGGGGCACTAATCTAATCTCAATGAGCTTAGCAAAGAAGACATCAATTGACACAAATCATGGCATCAAAACTGAAAAAAATGTTACACTTGAACTTATTGATCAATATTACTTTTAAACATCCAAACACTCGATCTAAAAAATAACAAAATTTGACACATCAAATTCTCAAACAACAAATCAGATCAAAAATAAAAAAATCTTAAACATAACTAAGGATAAAAAATGGATGAAGTTTCTAAAATATGGATCTTCAAACAAAAAGCAAAAATGTTCAAAGTGTTACTAAATTTTTGGAAACTTGTCTTTTAGAAAATCAATGGTGTTTTTACTAGATGAGAAATGATGAAGGCATGATATTTTCTTAATTTCTGCATGAGTTCTTGTTAGGTTGATTCATAGTAGTATGCAGGTTTGTCTAATGGCATGATCATCAAAGAATCATCAAGGACATGTGCATATGAAAGGGATCAATTCTTCATTTGTTTACTTGCAATATTAAAATTGAAGGAAAGAGTTATTCATATCATCATGGTTGAAAATCTTACTGTGAGGGTTGTACCAATTTCATGCTCCAAAAGCTCAATGATGAAAAACCCATCTTTATGATAAAAAGAGATAGCTAGTTGCATAGATATATAGATTAAATCTTGCATGTTAAAAGTTGTGGATTTTCTTTAATCAGGGGGTAGAGTTAATCATGATCTCACCATCAAAAAACCATATCAAGGTACATCAATGTCTATATCATAATACATCAAGGTACACCATCAAATGTCTAGAAATATACATCAATAAATTCCCATCAACATATAATCAAAGTCCTGATCAACATCATCAATGTCTGAAATATCCGTCATCAAAAATCATTCTCAATCTAATCATCAAAGGTACATCAATATCATCAAGATACAAATACATGTAAATCACGATCCATTAAATGATCCATGCTACATCAAGGACTTCATCAATGTTCAATCATGTTGATAAACTAGTTGGGACAACCTAATCCTTACCATCACCTATATTTATGTCTGCACCTGTACCAACGAATGACCCTTCTTTTCTACCAATCCCTAATTTTGCATCATGAGAACATCCAATTAACCCTTTATCATAAAAATATCTAAATAAGCATATCAAATCAAATATCATTCAGTGAAATCATCCAATTTCAATCATCTAGCATCAATCAATTTATCCTACGATCCACTTTCTCATCTTTGAGTGCATCAAATTTCATAACTCTAGATCTTGAGGAAGGAAAAAAAAAATCATCTCTCTAGGTCTTGAGAGAGAAACATCAATCCATCAGCCTATCTATCCTATTAGATTGGCATCAATACAACATCAACCAAGTGATTTTGACTGACATCAAGCAATATCAAAAAATCATCAACCTATCTGGGGCATCAACAATATTTTATCAACCAAATTCTCTCATGACTGGGGCATTTTCAAATTGATTTTATTGGGAAACAAATCAAAATTTCCCAAACTCAACCAAATCATCCAAAATCATTTTGATTAATTTCTCAAGGGGGCAACATATCATAATGAATTCAAATCGAGAATATCATAGTAATGACTTCAAATCAAATAAATCAGAGAAATTTTTCAACTCAGGGGCATTGAACACACAAAATTTGTAATTATCAATATCAAGGAATCTATGCAAATGAAAGCATCATATCAAGAGTTGAGTATCATAGCATAAATCCACATCATCAGCAAATCAGGGTTTTATCATTGAACCAGTCATCAAAAGTAGATCAAATCAATTATGATTCAAACATCAAACATTCTTTGAACCATTGCACTTCACACATTGATTCAAAGAGGGGCATTTGTACACACCTAAAAATGGTCAAAACTAAATTGAAGTGAGAAATCAAGGACAAAATCATAGATTAATTGAAATCAAAGCTAAAAGGATTAATTAAATAAAAAAAGAAATTGATTGTGCAATTGATTAAAATAAAATTAATTGTATAGTTTAAATCAAATAAAATCCAACTCATTCAAGAGTACACATGGCTAAAGAAAATCATTTAAATCATTTATTAATTTCTTTTTTTCTCAACAACGACATATGGACAAAATCAAAATCAACTAATGGGGATTAAAGATTGAGCTCACATGGATCAAAGCCAAATCAATTCTTCATCACACATCTTGGAGATGCATCTTGACCATTCATTTTGTCTCTTTGTTCCAACCTTTGAGAATAAGATATTTAAATTGTCCCAACATTTGAAACCATTAATGTAACTCAAACCTAATCATGGTTAATCTTACTCTACCCCTAAGCTTTGGGAAAATCTCTAAAAGGAGGCAAAAATCAAAAGAAAATGATCCACTCTCATAATTTTTAATTGCACCCATATAATAAGCATTTTAGCTATGAATTCCTAACATGTTTTAGCATAATTTGAGTAAACATGGGCATAATTGCATCATAGATCTTTTAATTTCTCATTCTAGAATTGTCTCTAATGGATGTCATGCTGAGAACATTGCTTTACCTTCTTTAGATAGGGAGAGATGATATGCTTTTGATAACATTTACTTGAATTTGATCAGTCTTTATCATGTTTTAGCATAATTCAAGTAGATTAATCAATCTAATGTCTAATGAATGTATTTCTTATACAGAGTAATACATGTTAGTTTTACTATGTATTAACTAATGTGTGTACACATTTTTTTATTGAAACAAATTATTCTGTTTTGTTTCTCATCAACCTTTTGAAATCATATTCCATGAAGTGATGTTGATATTCTTTAATGAAATGAAATTAGTATTTGTAATAGATTAATAATTCTTACATCTATTGTTCTAACATTTTTCAAATGTCCACAATCTTTACATTATTTTTTGTTTTGATGGAACAAATTAGCCTTTACAATAAATTGAATTCATAATGAACTTAATCTTTGAAGTTTATTGATTTTTTAAAATAAAATAGTATTGTCATCTACATTCTATCTTTTCTTCAAAAGATGTTCACATCTACATTCTTTTTCTTTGAGATGAAATGAAGTTAATCCTTACAATCTTAAAATTTGTGTATTTTAATTAAATTTCCTTGCATCGTTTCTTTTAATTGTATAGATTTTAGAAAAAAAAAATGACAAGAATCATATTCTGTTAGATAGAGATGCTAGACATTTATAAAAAATAAGATGTTATCTATATTCTAAATACATTTGACTAAATCAAGGGTGTTAGCACTTAAATATTGAATAATGTAATCCAAAATATACTAACTTCATAACACTTCAAAAAAAGTCATAATACATATACTGATATATAACAAATTATCATGTATAAATTATATACTTGCAAAACATATTATACTCTTCAAGGAGGAAACACTTTCCTATGATATCTTAGCTTCTATATTTTCTTACTATGTATGTATTGTTCTTTGAATTTAATTTTTTTATTTATTTTAATATTAACATTAACTTAAACTTATTATAATTTTTATTTATCTAAATTATATAACTTGCTTTCCTTATTTTCCCTTTCTATAATAAAAATAATAACTCATTTATTAATACTAATTATTTACAAATATCTATGATATTATAAGCTATACCATCCAAATTTAACGCTAAATAAAACTATATATAATTTATGAAGTATTCTATATACCAAACATCTAAAGCTTCTATAAATATGGCAAAATATATGATGATTTTGTATTCAATTACTGATCATATAATCACGGTGATTACCTTCAAGTGCAGAAAATAACAAAGCAATTGTCAAAATCATAAGTGACTTGTACAGCCCGTCTCGCCACACTAATTATTATCTATTATCCATCTCGATTTGTTGCTTTCAATTTTATGATAGCATATTTGGTGGGTCCTCACTTCTACTACGCCGTCACTTGTTTTCTACTTCATTCGGTCTAATAACCCTATTTGAAGATTATTATTTTTTAATATTAAAAATATGTTATATTAAAACATTTAAGATTTGACTCCGTGCTTAAAGATGATAATAACAACTTTATTTATTTTAAGTAAAATTAATATATTGTGGTCACAAGTTTAAGCCCCATGGTAACCTTCGTTTACTATATTTAGAAAAAAGTATATACACTCCATGTTCTTTTGACATTTTGTGTTGGGTGGAGCTATACTATTCAAAATTTTATTGAGTGAGAATTAAAGAAAAGTTGCCAGGTTTGAAAGTCTTCTTTAGCTTGTGAAATGGGGATTTTTAAGTGGACAACTATGTGTTCCAATATTTGTAATACAAAATCTATGGCAAAAGAAAGGTAATTCTATTGGAAGATTTTTTTTATTATAATATTTTTGGTCATTTTTTTTTATGAACATTTTTTTATTTTTGTTCGGTTTTTTTTAAAGTACATGTTGTCTAGTCTTTTGATTTTATGTCTTTCAAACTCTCTATCTTTTATTTGTATTATTTTCATTTTTGTCTTTTCTTTTATTTTCTTTCAATCTTTATTTTAAATAAGTGATGGAAGTTCATTGGTAGATTTATAGTCAATCTAACATCTAAGATTTGTTCCATCTTTCCTACCTTCCTTTCCATCTACAACTTGTTCTCCTTTTTTGTCACTTTCTTTAATTTTCTATCTATAGTGTCTAGCCTCTCTCTTGTACTCTACATTGTTAATTAATATTTTATTCTTGTTCCTCTCAAACTCTTCAAGTCTCTCTTCTCTTGCTTTGTATTCCTTTCCTTTTTATCTTATTTTTTACAAGTCCTTTCAACCTTTCTTTCAAAGAAGTGATAGAAATTCATTGGTAGGTTTAATGTCAATTTATTAGATGTATCATCGGAAAATGGAAGCACTTCCATTTAGGATTGGTTTAGCCCTCCGAGTAAGTGATTTGGGCTCATGTCAAACACATTGAATGGGTCATTGACTTGGATCTGACTTTTTTTCCCTGTTATGCCCCATTTTCCACTTCTTTTCTGCATACTTCTGGCATCCTGAATTGAGATTCTGAGATTCTTGACCTCTGAGTCAAGGTCAACCTTTTAGGTCAAGGACGACCTCGACCCTGATCTAAGTCAAGGTCAACCTCGACCTTGACCCAGGGTTCAAATTTCAAAGTCTCAGAGTTTCCAGATGTCGGGTTTCAGAAATATTTATTTTCCCTCTTCGGGGCAACTATTTCTTGAGTTAAGTGTCGAAATCTTAAATTAATATTTGAGGTGGACCTTTCTCAAGCTCTTTATAGGATTCCTAATTTATTATTTGAGATTAGTCTTTCTTGAGTTTTGTGTCTAATGCTCAAATTAACTTTGGGGTTGACCTTACCTCGAATTTTATGACAAGGCTCTTAAATAATTATTTTTATCTCTATCTTAAGGGTGGACCCCTTCTAGAATTTTGTGGTAAGGCCTTAATTTAATTTCCTCTCCATGTGCACCTCTCTATAGTTTTGTGCCATGGACCCTTAATTATTGTTTTCTATGTGGCATCTCTAGAAGTTTGTGCCCTAGATCACTATAAGATGAGGCCTTCCTCTCTCATTTCCATCACATCTACACATTCAATCACAACACAAGATCAAACAATCAAGAAGAAAGAAAGAAGAAGAAGGAAAGCATTCAAGCATTCAAGATCCAATTCATCAAGGAGATCCATTTGTAGCCATCGAAGGATTCAATCTCTATGGAGCCCTCTTATTGAAGATTTCTCCATCCACATCCATTCAAGCCTCTTCATATTCCAAGATCCATTCAAGATTGGTGTTGAATATCTAAAAATAATTGATTTGAGACATCCTACATCCAATTCTACATGTATTTGGAGCATCTATACTTATGGATTTAAGGATTCGAATCCTCCACAAGGGTTTTCAACATAAGCAAGGTGAATTATTTCATTTACTTTGTTTACTATAGTAATTTCAATTTAATTTCAAGGTTAATTCCTAAATTGGGGTTTGACTAAGGTAACCACCCCCACAAACAAAACCAATTTTTTTGCAAGTACAGGTACAGAACAACGAATATCAGTGCAAATTTGGATACCCTTTTTGGAAAACTTTCAAGATTTGCAAACAAAATTTATGTCAGAGCAATGCACGTCAAGGTCAACATAAAGGGGTAAGATTGTACCCCGAGGTAAGATATTACTCCTGTTTTGGGTCAAGGTCGACCTGGCTCAGAAAAGAAAAAATATTTATGGGTTTTGTATCTATCTTAAAGTTTTGGTTTAGTATCGCAAAAATCAATAGTTTTTGAGACTGTTTGACAGGGTTTTTAGCCGATTCTTTTTCGGAGGTAAGTATTTTTTATTTCTTCATTTCAATATTATTCTTCTAGATTTATATTCCATATCATTAGAATTTCATGTATGTGTTAAATATTGGTTTAGGGTCTTTTTTATGTGCAAACCCCTATTGTTCTAGACCCCATCCATATTTTTCTTCTTACATTTTGGTGAACTCGTTTTACGACAACTCTTTCTTTTTGGTGTTAGATTTCCCTTTATATTATCTTATGTGTTCACCTTCATCATACATTTGGGTGAACTCATTTTACGACAACTCTTTCTTTTTGGTGTTAGATTGTTCTTTATATTATCTTGTGTGTTCACCTTCATCATACATTTTGGTGAACCCATTTTATGACAACTCTTTCTTTTTGGTGTTAGATTTATATTTTGTGTTATATCTTACATGCTTACAAAAGTAGATTTCTTTTGTGCTCTTGCATTTATAGTTCAAAAATGCAAAAAAATTGCAGAATTTCTTTAAAAATACAAAACTATTTACAAGCTTACTCCCTATCTTTTTTGGAGTTAGATGCCCTATTGTGTTTGTGATGTTTGATTTCCTTTTCATGCTTATAAATTTCATTTGAATGCATTTGGATATATCTAGATCTATTTTCTATGCATTTCTTTATTTTTTATCATGTCGCACAAGTTGTTTCAAGTATTTTCCAAACATTCTTCTATAACTTTTGGGATTACACAACATCTTCATCTTGCCTTATCATTGCATGGTGTTACACCTAGAAATACTTTATTTAGTGTGTGTGATGTTTCTTTTTCCTCTCTTGTACTACCCTATAAGGATATATTAGAGCAAGAAGATGACTTTAATCTATCTCTTCATCATATTTCTCTTTATGGGGGTGAGTTGGGGATTGATGTTAATTCTTCTCCTAATGAGCCTACTTTAGAATATAATTTACCTTCTTTCCCCTCTAGGGATCAAGATTTAGTGATTTATGGTGCTCCTACAATGTTCTTTATTAATAGGGATGATAATCCTCCTATTTGGGATGAACCTTTGGATGTCGATGTTGATTAGTCTCTTTCTCATGAAGCCATTGTGGATGACTCTACTTTTTGGGATGAACCCTTGGATAAAGACATTGATTTATCCCCTCCTCATGAAGAAGCTTTGATACAAGAGGGTGATTTATTAATGGATGACATATTAATACATGATGGTGACTCTTTTTTAAAACACACTCGCCTTATGCAGACATTTTAGTGAAAGAAGATGACATTATAAATACTTTACCTCCATTTGGGATTCCTTCTAGTGATGAGGCATTAGCAAAGAATGATACGAATTCCCTTAATACTCTCCCTCTTAGTGATGATCTTATGGAGAATCAAGATCCTACCTCATCTCCTCCTAGGATATCTTCTTTTCTTCCTTCTTGTGAATCTGTTTGTAGTGTTGAGACAACTAACATGATTTATCTAGAACCCTTGTTGACTATCAAAGGTTGTCCTCTCATTACTATCGAAGGTAAACCTATGAAGTCTTTAGAGTCTTTCAATGATCAAGATTCGATAGCTCACACCTATCATACAAGGAATAACCCTCGACCTAATCTGGTGGTTTCTACTTCTTTTCCACCTTCTCAATCCATTCTTCCTCCTCCACCCCATCTTCCTAGCAAGGAGTATGATTTGATAAACCAATTGCTCAATGCCCCTGCCAAGGTTTCTTTATGAGAGCTTCTTCAAACTTCACCTACCTACTATGAAGCCTTGCAAAAAGATCTATAAACTATTCCCACTCCACCTCCTAATCAAGAGAACATCAATACCTTCTTATAGTGTATGCATGCTACCCCGGGTCCTCCTAACATTGTATTTACTCAAAATGATTTACCTTCTAAAGAAGTTCAGAATCAATATGATGCTCTTATGGTTGTTGTTACTATCAGTAAGAGTATCATTCATAGGACCTTGATTGATAATGGATATGGGCTTAATGCTTGTAGAATGGACATGCTCAAAGTGATTAAACTCTATCTTTCAACTATTCAACCTAACAATGTTCCCATACGTGGTTTTGATAACATTGCTAAGAACACTTTGGGCACCATTACCTTACCTATCAAAGTAGGTATGGTCATCCTGAATAAACCTATTCATGTTATGCCTAGACCTCTCAATTATAACCTTCTTTTGGGTAGACCTTGGTTGCATGAGATGCATGTTGTTCCTTCCACCCTTCACTGTAAAGTCAAGTTTATACATAACAACACGATGTATACACTTCATGTGGATGATGTGCCAAATCCTTGTTTGAATATTCATATCTACACTACTCCTATTCCTAATCCTTCTTCCTCTAATTCTCTTTCTGGTAATGATTGGGAAACCTTGGATTTTAATCCTACCTTTATGGGAGAGTATAAGGTTTCTGATCTTGATTTTATGAAGCAACAAAGAGAGTTTGAACAAAAAAATTTTGCTTCTACTTCTAATACCATTCATAATAACTTTGTAGTTGCTTCTACCCATAATGAATTTTTCAAACCTACTAATGATGACATAGTGACTACTAAAGTTCCATTGACTCCTGCTGATATGGTTTCTCGTTATGGTCATGGTTATCATTTCCTAGTCAAATAAGGATTCAATGGTCAAGGATGTGGTAAGCATAAACAAGGAATTCAAATGCCCTTACAAAATGGGGGGCATGAGAATTCTTATGGATTGGGATTTAATCCTCAACAAAAAATCATTGTTAACAACATCTCAAATAATACTTCAAAACATGATGAAACTATGAAGGAATTTGGCCAAGAAATTCTTTTGCCTAAAATTCTTCGTGCTAAGATGATTACTAGACCTAAATGCAAAAAAAAATGCAGTCCACACTTGAAGACTCTTCCTTTTTGTTTGTATCATAGATTTCATGATCACTCTACTAATGAATGTCAAGCTTTACATTATAAAATTAGGCAGCTCATTGATAGTAAGCTTATTTATATATCATGTGAAAATAAGTTGTATTTCAATCATGTTTTGTCTAAATACTATTTATGTTCCTATTATGGATCTCCACAATATGTAAATAATGTTAGCCTAATCCTTGTGGGCTCGTTGTCTTGTATAGTGTTGTGAGCAATATAATATGTCCCCTTCCATCCTTGTTCCTATGCTTGGGGGGCAAGGATGCCATCTCCTTCTTTTATGTCTTTTCGGGTTCCACTTTTCCCTTGGTTAAGCAGTATCTATCTATTATGTGATATCCAATCATACATGAAAATTTTGGTTTGCATTGAGGATCTTTGTCCTTGATCATAACCTATTTCATTGTTTTACATTGGGTTTCCATGGTGGATAAATCTCTCACCTTGGAAACTGAATAGTGTTCTATCTCTCACAAGGGTTACTTTTTCCCTTCTTCCATGATATCTCTTTGCATTCATTTCTTCCATGGCCCCATAGGAGCTATGACCTTCTTGGCTTGGACTGGGTGTTATCTATGGATATTGTCTTGATGTTGACGAAGGATTTATCCTTGTTCTTTTCTTTCCTTAACATGTCAAAATAGTATGTATTTTTCCATCTTAAGGAGGGGGGCATATATATGGCCTCCCTTGTTATATATTATGCATTTTTGTTCTAACCTTTTATTTTGCAGCATGCTAAATCCTCAGAAGGTAATGCACATAAGTTGCTACATCCTGAAGAGACATGCATTTCCAATTTCAAATATGCTAAATCCTTGGAAAGTAATGCACATAAGTTGCTAAATCCTGAAGAGATACACATTTTACAAAGGTATTCTATGGTGATATGAGGATATGGATCCATTGAGATACACACATCTTACTGGGTGAGCTAGCCACTCCTATCTCCCCTTTTCTCTCTTTTTTTCAGTGATGTCTCTCTTATTGCAATCTTGGATTTGATGAAGACTCAAGAAACTAGGGGCTTGAGGATTCCTTTGTCCTTTTGATTTCAATAAGATTGTCTTTTCTTTGTGATCTCCTTTACCAAAAGTTGCATTGAGTCCATACTCTTGCTAAAGTGGGGGCTAAATCTATCATTGGAATATGGAATCACTTCCATTTAGGACTGGTTTAGGCCTCTGATTAAGTGGTTTGGGGTCATGTCAAACACCTTGAATGGGTCTTTGACTTGGATCTGGCTTTTCCCCCTATTCTGCCCCATTTTCTACTTCTTTTCTGCATACTTCTAGCATCTTGAATTCAGATTCTGAGATTCTTGACCTCAGGGTCAAGGTCGACCTTTTAGGTCAAGGATGATCTCAACCCTGACCTAGGTCACAGTCGACCTCAACCCTGACCTAGGTTAAGGTCGACCTCAACCTTGACCCAGGGTTCAAATTTTAAAGTCTCATAGTTTCCAGATGTCGGGTTTTAGAAAGATTTTGTTTCCCTCTTCAGGGCCACTATTTGTTGAGTTAAGTGTCAAAATCTTAAATTAATATTTGAGGTGGACCTTTCTCAAGCTCTATGTAGGATTCCTAATTTATTATTTGAGATTATCCTTTCTTGAGTTTTGTGCCTAATGCTCAAATTAACTTTGGGGTTGACCTTACCTCAAATTTTGTGACAAGGCTCTTAATATAATCATTTTTATCTCTATCTTAAGGGTGGACCCCTTCTAGATTTTTGTGTCTTGGCCTTAATTAAATTTCCTCTCCATGTGCACCTCTCTATATTTTTGTGCTATGGGCCCTTAATTATTGTTTTCTATGTGGCCTCTCTAGAAGTTTGTGCCCTAGATCACTATAAGAGGAGGCATTCCTCTCTCATTTCCATCACATCTACACATTCAATCACAACACAAGATCAAGAAATCAAGAAGCAAGAAAGAAGGATAAGGAAAGAATTCAAGCATTCAAGATCTAATTCATCAAGGAGATCCATTGGTAGCCATTGAAGGATTCAATCTCTATGGAGCCCTCTTGTTGAAGATTTCTCCATCCACATCCATTCAAACCTCTTCCTATTCCAAGATTCATTCAAGATTGGTGTTGAAGATCTAAATAAAATTGATTTGAGACATCCTACATCCAATTCTACATTCATTTGGAGCATCCATACTTGTGGATTCAAGGATTTGAATCCTCCACAAGGGTTTTCAACATAAGCAAGGTGAATTGTTTCATTTACTTTGTTTACTATAACAATTTCAATTTAATTTCAAGGTTAATTACTAAATTGGGGTTTGACTAAGGCAAACCCCTCCCCCCCAAACAAATAAAACCATTTTTCTTGCAGGTATAGGTATGGAACAACGAATATCAGTGCAAATCTGGATACCCTTTTTGACAAACTTTCAGGATTCGCAAATAGAATTTCCATCGAAGTAGTGCATGTCAAGGCCAACATAAAGGGGTGAGATTGCGCCCTGGGGTAAGATCTTACCCCTGTTTTGGGTCAAGATCGACCTAGCTTAGAAAATAAAAAGATTTATGGGTTTTGTAGATCTCACAGTTTTAGTTCATGTGAAAATCAACGGTTTATGAGACCGTTTGACAAGGTTTTTAGCTAATTCTTTTTCAGAGGTAATTACTTTTTATTTCTTCATTTCAATATTAGTCTTCTAGATTTATATTCCATATCATTATAATTTCATGTATGTGTTAAATATTGGTTTAGGGTCTCTTTTATGTGCAAACCCCTATTGTTCTAGACCCCATCCATATTTTTCATCTTACATTAGATAAGACTTGATCTACACTTCTTCTTATTTACAAGTTGTTTTCCTCTATTTTCACTTCCTTAATTTCACTTCCATTTTCAAGTGAATAGCCCACCTATCATAATCTATATTGATCTTGTAGTGAATGATTACCTTGTTGGTTGTAGTGCTTAATGAAGTGTTACATTTATTTTTAAATAATCAATGGTTGTTCATTGATGATGTGCGTCTAGCACCCTCATTGGGCAATTAATATGGTGTATTAAGATCATGCACTCAAACTAATAGGCTATATTATCCTTTACCAAGTGAGTTCACTAGTCATGATGTGATACATTTGCAATGTCAAATAAAGGACATATTTTCTTGGATGCTACTAATAGTATATATATAGAGTAATGATTTCTAAAAAAATATCCTAAATAGTTGTGTATGGGAAAATAAACTTGACATTCAAAAGAAACTAATACTATGAACTTTAACCTGTTAAAAAATATACACCAATTCCTACAACTATTTCTAATACTACACATTTCACTAACGAGAAACTGAAATACTACAAGTAATAGCTAAATAATCAAATACCTGTATGGAATGAATCTAGTTAAGATTACAAAAATATCAACTATCTTTATAAGTGATAAAGTATAATCATATCTCAGATGGACCCATGTTTGAGTTAAAAAATACTCTTCTAGTCATAACATTAATTCAATATTATTATCATTTATGCATACAATATCAAATGAACTAACTAAATTAAAGGAAAAATTCACAAAATACAATTTTTGTTTGCATCCAACATTCCCAGGTCAAGGGCATACAAGTCTAACAATGACCTCCTAATTTCACCTCAGGCATGTGTTTCTTTCTTCCTCCTCTTTCTAGATTTGTATACCATGTCTAGATATCTAATCTAATATATTTTGTACATGTCAAATGATCTCAATTTTACACCTTGGGCCCTAAATCTAGTATTCAACTCCCATCTTTCAATAGTCATTTTCAACTCAAACAAGGAATAATAGATCCACCTTGTGCCCAATCCTCTTCGACCAGATTTAAGGTTGAGCTAAGTGTTGGCATTAAGTATGATTGTCATCAGTGACAACACTTATTCAGAATCTACATGCTTACTGAGCAGAACAGTGCTTACCAAGCAGAACAGTGCTTACTGAGCAGAATAGTGCTTACCGAGAAGAACAGTGCTTACCGAGAAGAATAGTGCTTACCAAGCAGGATAGTGCTTACCAAGCAGAACAGTGTTTACCGAGTGACACTATATCTACCGAGTCTCCAGTATATACCATGTTCAAAACTACAACCGAGTGGTTAGTATGGACCGTGCCTCTACTTCTACCGAGTGCATGATGATGCCGAGTAACGCAGTGGATGCCGAGTATCAGAAAGTCACTGAGTTAGTTTGCAGTAACTGAGTCACTATATTTGGGCCGACTCAGTAATATTTGTGTTAGCTTGTTTAAGAGCTGACTTTTTAATTATTTTGTAATTGTTTTGGATTGATATATAAACAATGTTTTATATCATATCAAAAAAAGAAATATATAGAAAAGTATGAAAAAGAGAGAAAGGCAGAGATAAGCAAATTACAAAGGGCTACAGCAGTATAAGAAGTAGCAAAGATCTATCCATCATAGAAGGTGATCAGTACATCAGAGAATCTCAATCAGCAAGTACAGTTGCAAGTAAGAAATCTACTATTTCATCCTAACAGGTGAATCAGCTTGAAATCCTTTAACCGGGTAGACTTAACAGTCTTGGTAAAATCTCTTAATCGAGTGCATACTTCATTGTATGTTTGTAAATCCTTTAACAAGGTGGACCTAGCAGTCCTTATTGCTCCTAATGGGGCAGATCATCAAAAGTGATCATTGTAAGCCTTAACCGGAAAACTTTATACTGTAGTATTGAAGTTTTGTGGGTATCATCCCCACCCCAGTTTTACTTTCTACTTGGAAGGTTTCTGGGTTACCAAATCTCTGTGTTCAAAGTGTTATGAATGTTTTATTCTTTCTGTTACTCATGCATGCAACCAGATTATCAATCTAATATTATTAAGATCTGAATCTGTTAAAAGTTTTGAAGTTACTGATTCACTCCTCCCCTCTCAGTAACCTAGATAGTCTTGAATATTTCCAACAATTGGTATCAGAGCGTCGTGGTTCTCAGAATAAAGTTTGATAACTTGAGAAAAGATTCAGGACAATGGAGATATTCAGACTTAACAAAGTAATTGAGAATGAAAAGCTAGATCTGGAAATGGCCATAACTCAACTCAAAGAAGCAAGAGAGCATCTTTCCCTTTCCCTAAAAAGAAGGAAGGAACTTGCAAATCAGATTAATGACCACCAATATGTTGAAGAAAAGATTGAAGATTTTTTTCCCTTCAAGTAGCTCAGATGAAGCAAACAATGCAATCAAAGAACTTCTAGAAAAGAGTGGATCTTTGCAAGAAGAAGTGAGAAAATTAAAAAGAGAATAGGAAATTCAGTCAACAAGATTCTGTGAAATCTTGGAACAAAGAAACAAGATGAAAGATGAAATAGATGGAAAGAACAATGAAATCCAGAATCAAACCCTTCAATTAGAAAACCTTATTGATCAAATCTCCAATGCAAATGAAGAAATTTTGACTCTGAGATCAGAAAATGAAAATATAAGAGAGGAGCTAAGATCTAAAAAGCAAATCAATTTAAGAGTGATGAGTGATCTAGACGCTGAAAGGCAAATCAATGAGAGAATGTTGAAATCTCAAGAAGATATGAATCAGGTGTATGAATGAAACCTTCATAGGCAAAAAGGAAAAGTAGGACTTGGATACAAAGAGGAAGGTGAGTCCTCCAAACAAGGTACTCAAAAGAATCAGAAACCTACTTGTAATCACTGTGGAAAAATTGGTCATACTTCAAACAAATGTTGGAGCAATGGAAAAGCAAAATTCAATGGAAAATGCTACAATTGCAATCAGCTTGGTCATAAAGCAAATGAATGCAAGGAGAAACCAAGATTTAAAGGCAAATGTCACAAATGTAGCAAACAAGGTCATCAGGCATCAGAATGCAGAACTAAAACACCTAATCCAGCGGAACAAATTATTAAAGCAATGTTTGGTTGGGATCACAACACTTGGTGTAGATGTCATTACTATGGAGAATATGGACACATTGGCATGAATTGTGTAAGGCATCACTTGAGAAAAAGGGATTCTACCATAAGATGTTATAATTGCACTAAGCTTGGTCACATAGCTAAAAACTACATGAATTTAGGCAAAGTTGAAGATGAAAAGAAAGAAAAAGCAAATAGCATTAGGAAGTAGATGAGACAACAGTGGATTCCTAAACCTACTGAGAAAACTAGTCCAAGTAATGAAGTCACTCATGAAGGGAGTGGCTCTATGAACTCTAACTAAGTCTCCAAGAAAGCACTGGAACTGTATCTTCATAGACATATTCCAAAACAGTTCCTGAACTAAAAGGAAGATAGATCCAAATCAGTATGCGAGATACAATAGGATCACAAGAAGGTCGGTATCAGTTACCATCGAGCAAGGTCAGGAGTAACCTAATTTCATTTGGTTACCAAGTAAGGTCGGAGAAGTATGAATTTGTATGTTCTTCGAGTTGTGAAATCTTCACCGATAATTTAATGCATAGTGGATGATAGTCTGTCGAATTCAATACCCTAATTCCTATGGAGTATTAATGATAAAGTTTTAACAAAAACCATGAAATCAAGTTCATTCTTCACCACGAATATCAGCATATTGAGCAGAGAAATTTCTAGTGCGATCAAGCGATTCGAAGCAAAATTTTAAAGCAAAATTTTTTCTACCATGCTACCATGGCTTCATCCAGCACCAAAGTAAAGAAAGGTTCAGAAATGTTAGTTCATGGAGAATGGAAAGCGTCAGATTTCAAACTCATGCGCACGGTTGCAGAAACCCTTAGATCCGAGTGGAGCTTAGTCTCAAATTCCTCCAAAGGTACTTCTTGTAAATGACATTCACAGTCATTTTAGAGGTACAAATCAAGAACTTGGAACCCTAGAGATAGATGTTGTTCATGATGAACTATCTGTTGATGGTGTTCTCAAACTGGGACATAAACATTTGGAAGATAAGGGTTTAACACATATCACCCACTTGCCTTGGGGTTTCTAGATAAAATGGATAAGATATATTCTAAGCTGAGTACATGAAGGTAAAATTTGGCTTGAGCAACCAGTGGAAATAACAAAGAAGATGATTCACCGAATCACTAGTCTTCCCATGCTTGCCAAGGCTAAATCTACAAAAACCCTAGGTCGGGTAGAGCTAGAAAAGAAAACCCTAGCTGAATGGGAAGGTAGAGGTATGAAAATTAACAGCATTACCGATGTAGAACTAAAATTTGGCACATATGTAATAGCTCACAAGATATACAATTCAAGTCGGCAGAATAGTGTTCCGTGTGAAGCAATTGACCTAGCCTATAAAATTGTGAAGAATAATCTGTCATTTGACCTAGTAGATCTTTTGTTGAAATAGTTCAACAAGAATATGGAGAGCATCCAAACCTCAAAGAACAATCCATGTAAGTTTGGCTCACTATTGGTTTGTTTATTTTTCTATGCTCAAAAGTTTTTCCCATCAAAAGGCACAGTAAAATGGAGAAAGGATGTACCTATTCTTTATCAGATAAATGAGTATATTGCAGAAATGGGTGAGAATTTTACAAGCATAATGGATAACTATTTCGAATCTTTTAAGGAGAAGATGAATAACAGATTTTGGATTCCACTAAAATTGGTGGAAGATTATAAAGATGATGTTTGTTTCATGGTTGATTGTGATAGAGTATACATTCAAGCAGTAAGGCCCAAGATTGTATGGGTGAAACCTCTTCCTTATGAGGTGAACATTGATGAAACAAAGGAAATAATTGAAGCCCTAGTAAATCAACCTGTTGATCCAAAGGCTCCATACTTTGGAACATATGATGAAGCTAAGATAAGAATTGAGCTAAGCATAAAACTTCCACAGGCGGTTAACAAAGGGAGAAAGAGGATGGACAAGATGCAATCTAGCACACCTCTAATGTTAACTGAGGGCATAGCAGAAGATATTGTAGAAGAAGAAGAAAAGGATGAGGATAAAGAAGAACAAGTGCCTGTAAAGAAGAAAGGAAAGGTAACTATCACCAAGGAACCCGAGCAATCCACTGTAGTATTCACAAGGAAAAGATCAAGGGGCAAGGCAGGTAAAATCAATGATGATATAGTACTCAAAAGGCATCCTCCCTCTTTTGAACAAAAGATTAAGGATTTGAGAGAAGGATCTGGAATTTCAAATTTCAAATCTCTCAAATATGAAATTAAATCAAAGGTAGAGCAGCAAGAAATAGAAGATGCTATTATTGAGAAAAAGGGAAAATGGAAGTACTCACCTGATGATATGGCTTCTCAAATCCCAGGTGTTCTATTGGATAAAGTAAAGATGAGATGGTCCAATGCAAGACAAACTGTCAAGGACATATATGCTCAAACCTTAAGATAGTTAATGCCAAGTTTGAAAGATGATGAAATAAATAAGGCATTGATAGAAAATGAGTGCAAGATGACACTAAAATTCAACAGTTGTTTAATTTTGATCAAAGATATAGAGTCGGTTGTGAAGAGTGAAAATTCTACTTGGAAAAACATCTATCATCTTCACAAATCAAGTACTAAAACTGTGATAATTAAAGATATTGAAGATGACAATGATGAAGAAGAAGAAGAAGAAATAGTTCAGATTGATAATGTTGTGAAAGAGGAAGTAGGAAAAGAAGCTACTGAGGAAGCTAAGAAGAATATTGAGGAAGATGATCTAGTTCAAATAGCTGCAGAGGTAATTGCCTCACTTCCCCACTCTCCAATAAAAATTGCTACATCTAGCCTAGAGAAAACTTCAAGTGTGATTGTAACAACTCCCTCAGATACATCAAATGTCCAATCATCACTAGCACAGCTCAATGTATCAACAACAGAAGTGGCTACCACTTCATCTACCGAGCTTCAGCCTCCTTCTTCCACCAAGTTACAGTCTTCTGTACCTTCTTCAAATTTGAGTTTTTCAGCAGTAAGTACTTCAGATTCTATAGTTGTAAAAACTTCAATTTTTGATTTATCAAGTATTCCAGTTAGCATCCCATCATTCAGAAGTTTATCAATTTTCACTGCTAGTCCTACGGTGTCTACAATAATTTCTACTACAAAGGCAATAAGTATAAAGACTCAACCGAGTACAAAATTTCTGAGTAAGAGTGTAGTAGAAGGTATAGATCTAGATGAGGAGATACAAATTCCCCAGCTAGATTTTGCAAACCTCACTGCAGATCAAATGCAAATAGTTGGTGAACTCCTCCAGAAGAAAGCAAAGCAGAAGAAACTAAAAGAAGAAAGAGATAAGGAATATAAGATCATTGAGGATGCCAAGAACATTTTGACAGAAGCTATAGGTGTTAAAGTTGATTTCTCTCAACACATTTTATTGTAGTTGGCAAAAGCAAGTAACAGGTTTAATGATGATTCCTTTGGAACAGACAAGTTGCTTGAAAAGGCTGAAAAGAAGTTTGAAAATGAAGTGCTTAAGCACATTGCTCAACAAATAGCTATCAATCAGGCAGGGTTATCTTCAGTTTTGACTAGCATTGAGTCCTCCTATTCCAAGGTAACATCTCTTTTTGTCAAAATCTATAATGTTGCCGAGTTCTCAAAGGAGATTAAAGACAAAATAAATAGGATTGATGAGGATCTGAAGATCAGTGCACAAAAGTTGCAACTTGAACCTAGTTCAAGTTCTGCACATCAGATGATAGTTAGATTCCTATCTGATAAGCAGTAAGAGTTATTGAAAGAAGATGCAAGGATTAGATCAACATTAATAGATATTCAGAACATGATCCTTCCCATCATGGATACAATGCAGAAGCATATTGCATACTCAAAAACATTGATCCATGACA
This sequence comes from Chamaecyparis obtusa, assembly GCA_027943335.1. Classification (NCBI taxonomy): domain Eukaryota; kingdom Viridiplantae; phylum Streptophyta; class Pinopsida; order Cupressales; family Cupressaceae; genus Chamaecyparis; species Chamaecyparis obtusa. Next base: position 950,783 of record BSBK01001197.1, read on the forward strand.
ATCAATTTTCAATTGCAGATCACATGATTGAACTCTTTGCAGAAGTCCAAGTTGCACTCCATACATGCAAGATTCTGCAAGAGAATTGGGATAGAACTCTAGCACTAATTGGAAAGGTGCATTCTGATTTTCTCTCACATTTTGGTATCTCCATGTAAAATATTTTTATATACATCTTTGGCATTATTGTCAAAAAGGGGGAGAAAGTATATGAGATATGAAAGAGGGAGAAAGTATAAATAGAAAATATGAGTATGAGGTGAAATAAGATATTTGTATATATACTATATAAGGGAGACATGAAATGTATATACAAAACCAGTGTCAACATGATTGTGTATATAAGTTTTGGGAAATAAGTGTTTTGTCACTAATGCCAAAGGGGGAGATTGTTGGCATTAAGTATGATTGTCATCAGTGACAACACTTATTCAGACTCTGCATGCTTACCAAGCAGAATAGTGCTTACTGAGTAGAATAGTTCTTACCGAGTAGAATAGTGCTTACCAAGCAGAACAATGCTTACTGAGAAGAACAGTGCTTACCAAGCAGGACAATGCTTACCGAGCAGAACAGTGTTTACCGAGTGACACTATATCTACCGAGTCTCTAGTATATACCATGTTTGAAACTACAACCAAGTGGTTAGTATGGAGCGTGCCTCCACTTTTACCGAGTGCATGATGATGCCAAGTAACGCAGTGGATGGCGAGTATCAGAAAGTCACCGAGTTAGTTTGCAGTAACCGAGTCACTATATTTGGGCTGACTTAGTAATATTTGTGTTAGCTTGTTTAAGAGCCGACTTTGTAATTATTTTGTAATTGTTTTGGATTGATATATAAACAATGTTTTATATCATATCAAAAAAAGAAATATATAGAAAAGTATGAAAAAGAGAGAAAGGCAGAGATAAGCGAATTACAAAGGGCTACAATAGTATAAGAAGCAGCAAAGATCTATCCATCATAGAAGGTGATCAATATATCAAAGAATCTCAATCAGCAAGTACAGTTGCAAGTAAGAAATCTACTATTTCATCCTAACAGGTGAATCAGCTTGAAATCCTTTAACCGAGTAGACTTAACAGTCTTTGTAAAATCTCTTAACCGAGTGCATACTTCATTGTATGTTTGTAAATCCTCTAACAAGGTGGACCTAGGAGTCCTTATTGCTCCTAATAGGGTAGAGCATCAGAAGTGATCATTGTAAGCCTTAACTGACAAACTTTATACTGCAGTATTGAAGTTTTGTGGGTATCATCCCCACCCCAGTTTTACTTTCTACTTGGAAGGTTTCTGGGTTAGCAAATCTCTGTGTTCAAAGTGTTATGAATGTTTTATTCTTTCTATTACTCATGCATGCAGCCAGATTATCAATCTAATATTATTAAGATCTGAATCTATTAAAAGTTTTGAAGTTACCGATTCACCCCTCCCCTCTCAGTAACCTAGATAGTCTTGAATATTTCCAACACTAAGTGGATCCACTCTCCTTAATATAATCAAGAAGAGGGAAATAGGTCTAGTTCCTAGTTTACAAGAAAGCTAGAGAACAGCCACAAATTATTTCCTCACCATTACATTTTTCTTCAAATTTTGATGTTCAAATCTGATTTGTATGCATTTAAAATATTCATATTTTCAATCATCTCTAAAATATATCATTTAAATCGAATGGTTAATCAATCAATTTTATAAGGAATTTGTATTTTTAAGCATTTCTTTTATACCTACTTTTGTACGTGAGATTTGTGATCCTTTGTCCTATATCTAATATCCCTATGAGAAGAATTTATAGACTTATGGCTTCCCAAGTATTAAATACCAAGGGTATTGAGCCTATGTTGACTAAATGTTCCATGAGAATTTGGGTGAATCCTTTATTCCTACCTGTACAACATGCCTAACATTGTGAAGAACTAATCCTACACTTCTCATGATGAGGATGAATCCTTAACTCATGTAACTATTGACCAATTGGGGAATCTTAACCATATTTTTTGTAGGCTTCAACAATGGATCAGTCACGAAGACTTAAATAGTAAGGAAGTCCCCTTGATTGTGGGATTTAGGAGAACAATTAATAAATGATGAACAAGGTATGGAAGTGTTGTGTGGAATTTTTCATATTATTGATACTAATATGATTCCTATGAAATTTTTTTCTAAATGCTTCAGTATTCTAATCCTACAAATCAAGTTGAGTATTCCATTCCTATTCTTACACCATTTCCTAATGTTTCTACATATACATTTTCTATCAAGGCTATCTCTTCACAAAATTTTAATCCTACACATGTTAGTCATGGGGGACAACTTGTCAATCAATACTCCTACATACCTCCTTTTATTAGTCTTCCATTTGTTTCCCAACCATCTCCCTTACCCACCTATCATAATATTCTACCTTCATACTCTAATGATCCATACGTCTATCATAATATTACACCTCCATCACAATCCAACATGTCTAACACAAATTAATCTATTGAAGTAGTTATCAACAATTTAGTTCAAATTGTTTCATCTTTACAAAAATCATTGGCTTATGTAACCCAATCTGAGTTCAATGTTCCTGCATGTGACATAGCTAGCACACTTTCCCAAGATATTGTATTTTTTTTTCTTCAGTACATGGCTATTCTCCAATTGGATTTATACAATGGAAATGGTGACCCCATTTTTTATTTTAAAATATTCCAATTTTTTTGTAGTGATTTTTGAAATAATCATAGCCTCATAGAAAAATTATTTTCTTGAAACTTTAGGAATAAATATTTGCAATAGTATTTCTTTTTCCATCCTTTATCTATTGATTCTTTTCAGAATTAGCCAATGCATTCATAAAATAATTTCAAAATAACATTGGTCCTCAAATCACTTTGACTCATTTGATACATTGCAACCATGGAATTGAAGAAAAAGTGACAAATTTTACTGGTAGATATAAACATTTGCATTCACAAATTGCTTATCATGTGCCTAATAGTAATGTTGATAGAATTTTCATTTCTAATTCACGAAAGGATATTAGAGATAAGCTTCTATTTTACAATTTGATATCTTTTACATAATTTTGTGCAATACTTCATGATCATTAGCTTCAAGTGAGCCAATTTTAATCCACTTCATCAATGGCTTTTTCTATGAAGAATGATGACTCTCAATAATATTTATAGAAGTACAAAATAAATAAAGGTTTCATTGAGATAACTAGTAACTCTTCAAATCATGTTGATACACAAGTGGTAGTCACAACATAAGGTGTGGACTCTCTATCATCAATCTTTTCACATTCTAATTTTACTCTTTCCAAATCATTGCATAGTATCATGCTTAAATTGATTGATGCTAATTTGATGAAGCTTCCTCCTATCAAATCCATAGATACTTCCAAGTCTTTTCCATATTCCTTTGGCCCTAAAACTTTTTGTTGATACCATCATCAAATCAGTCATGATACCTACAAGTGATTTAGATCAAAGCATGTAATTCAGGACCTTATTGATTCCAACATATAATTATAGAGGGTGTGAATGAAAAAGGAAATAAATTTGTGATGCCTCCTAATCAGAATTTATAATCTTCATAAATCCTTTTCTTTTTTGTTTAACTAATGTTGTTGGGATTAAGGAACCCAATTATGTGACTCTTTATTATATGTGTGTTGATGCCTATAATATTGTGAAGCTTATTTATTAACCTAAACCTAAGCCTAAACCTTGCATTACCTTTGATTCAAGAGAGACTGTTGATGCACGTAGTTGACCTTTATACATTACTATGAAAATTGAAGAAAGATCTCATGAGTCTTTATTATTGATCCAATACATGTATGCTGAATGTTATTAATTTGAAGAACACACCTTTATAAAAAAATGCATCAATATATACCTATGAAAAATATGATCTTATGATTAAGTGCATGATAATTTTTATTTTCCTACCATAGGTTCTATCACTCTTCCTACTGGCATTGATACTAATCATTTACATGTCATATTTTCCAAAATCACTACCTCTATCTAATTTATTGTGAAGTTGTGACATCATTGGCTCATTTATATGAAATCTATACTTTTTATCATCCATAAATGTTTGAAGTTCCCTCATAGTGGATTTCTTTTCAAAATCAATCATATTCTTTATAAATAATAGAAAATACATGGAAACTTCACCCTTAATTTATTTTGGCCTCAGAAGCTTTAACCTTTGAAACTTTGAGAATATTTCCTTCTCTTATGTAATAAAAATTTACACATTAAAGAATATCAACCTTACGTAAACTTAAAGATCTAGATCCTTCACCTAAAGATATCCTACCTCCTCATCCTAGACATGTACTTCCTCCCACACCTTTTATTCCTCCAATATATGTCAAGTAGTCCCACCTCTTACATCTTATACACAAAAATTCTCAACATCCTATATAGATCTCAATCTAGTGTGGTTCCTTCAGTTCCTCCTTGTATGAAGTAAGAAGAGTATATGTTGATTGAACCTAAATATTTACATGTGTCAAGTCAAAAAAAGAGAAACCAAAGTGTGAGAGGCTCTAAATAAAAATATGATGCCAATGCTTGTGAACTTGCTTCCAAAATTATTTCCTCCCCTAACACACTGAATTTTGACTTGATCACATTTGACTAACCTTTTCCTACCCCAAGGGAGGAAGATCATCTTAATCACCCATGTCAAAAGTTAAAATTATTTAATTAAATTGATTGTTCATTTACTTTATGCAACAAAGGTCCTAATGTGATCAATGTGGGTGATGATATTGATGATAATGCTAATAATGTTGATGATAATTATTCTAATGATATGTATGAGATTATTGAGATTAATAATGAGATTTATTCATTATTTTCAAAAGGATTAATCCTACCTAAAGTAAAAAATAAAGTGACTCGTCATTAGAGAATGGTCCTTTAATGGAACTCACAATAGCTACATCTATTGTTCTTGTTGTTGTTCCTTTTGCATCTTGTCCACAATCTCTAAGTCGTGTTAAACAAGATTGAGAGATAGATGACCTAGCATCACTTTTGTAGTAGACTCTTTTATATTTTTTCTTGCATGTAATGTACTTGTGATGTGTTGCTTGATTTGTCTTTATGTTATTTTATGCTAGCTTTGGATGAACCATTGTTGATCTATTGGTGCAAGGTACTAAACTGATTGGATTTGTTGTAACATATGTTATATTTATTTATTGATGAAGGGTGCTCCCCTTAATACCACAAACACATAACAGATATAGAGAAACAACAACAATATGCAAGAACAGAAAATTGGCTTCTTATTATCTCCACAAATGTGGAATTACAAACTTTCAGAATTACAATATGCAAAGCCACATGGGCATTCCCTTACAATATTCTGTAGGACAAAGCCTTGAACTATTACCCAGATCTACTACCCAGAACTATTCTGAACTGCCTAAGACAATAATACAGCCTTCCTTATATAGGCAACTTTCCACCGCCTGGGAAGGTTCCAGAATTTTAGCCAATAAGGCCGACCAAACTTAGAATTATTTTATTTTACATTTTATTACATCATAGTCGGCTCAAGATAACCTTGGAAACCCGAACAGAAATTTTGAAGAAAATTATTTTTCACCATTTCAGGTGGCCCAACTTCCGAAGACCATAAGTCATCACCAGTTGACCCGATCGGCTATTATAACCCCATTTTGGAAACGCCACGAAGTGCTCTACAGGCTCAACTGGCGCAAGCACCTATCATCCAAATTTTCAACCTCATCCGGGGCCTCTAAAGCCTTCAAAACTGAGTTCAAAGTTTCTATACCCTACTGCCAATACCGAAAATCTTCAATATCTTCCAATATACATTTGATCTGGCAATGAAACTTTATTGGCAGACTTATATGACCAACATGAACCTCCAAGAAAGAAATCAGATCATTCTGAGCACATATGAAAATTACCAAAAATAGTAACTTTCCATAAATAGCAGTTCTGCACAAAATAGCCCTTATTGAATATAAAAATAGAAATATTTTTGGGTGATGCAAGATTGCTCTTACACCCAGGATGCTCTTGCATTAGACACCCAGGGTAATTTGAGAAGTGACCCTGTCACGACTCAGGTGTGCAAAGGAAAACCAAGATGGTTAACCTCCACCCTTGTTAGCCATGATGAATCTTCAACAGGTCATCCTTTCCACTTGACCAGATATTCTTCATATGTCCTGTTCCTTGTGTTTCTGCCAACATGACTGTCCAGTATATCTTCAATCTCCTTAGTGCCTGAACTAGTTGCTGGAATACTCCACTGTGTTGCTGTGATCGCATCTTCAATACCTCCTTCATGATACTCTGTCAGATCTGAAATGTTAAACACTGGTGAAATATGTAGCTCACTAGGCAATTCTACCTCATATGCATTTCCTGAATCATGTTTCTTCAGTATCTTACATGGTCCAAACTTCTTCATTTTCAACTTGTTATATGTACCAACTGGAAACCGCTCCTTTTGCAAATGAACCATGACTTCATCACCAACCTGAACTTCCTTATACCTCCTTCTCTCATCTGCCTTAGCCTTATACTATGCGTTCATCTTGGCAATATGCTTCCTCACCTCCCCATGGATGTTCTTCAAGTGTTCTGCAAAATCCTCAACTTCAGCACTACTTATTTCTCCTTTATCTATCTTCCTCAATTCAGATGCATTTCTCAGACTACTTCCATATACAATCTGGAATGGTGATTTACCAGTGCTCCTGTTGACAGAATTATTGTACGCAAATTTTGCCTGTGGTAAAATCAAATCCCATCCTGTTGGCTTATCTCCAACCAAACATCTCAGCAAATTTCCCAAACTCCTATTCACCACCTCTGTCTGTCCATCAATCTGTGGATGATGTGATGAATTGAACTTCAAATTTGTCTTCAACTTCTTCCACAATGTACGCCAAAAATATCCAACAAACTTAGTGTCCTGATCTAAAATTATGGTCTTTGGCAAACCATGAAGTCTCACTACTTCTTTGAAAAACAATTCTGCTACATGAACAACATCATTAGTCTTCTTGCAGGGAATGAAATGTGCCATCTTTGAAAATCTGTCAACTACTACAAAAATTGAATCATGTCCCCGCTGTGTCCTCGATAAACCAAGAACAAAGTCCATACTGATATCCTCCCAAGGCTTCTCTGGTATAGGCAATGGCTGGTACAACTCTGTATTCTGCTTCACTCCTTTCGCCATCTGACATACTCTACAACTCTATACAAACTTCTTCACATCTTGCTGCAACTGTGGCCAATAATAATTCTCACTAACCAAACCAAGGGTTTTATCATGGCCAAAATGTCCAGCCAATCCTCCGCTATGCTTCTCCTTGATGAGATTCTCCCTCATAGAACTTCGTGGAATGCACAACTGACTCCCTCTGAATAGCATATCATCCTGGATGATGAAATCCAACCATTTCGTCCTGTCTAGAGTAACAGGTTCTGTACAAGCTTTCCAAGCTTCACCAAAATCAGGATCCTCTGGATACAAATTCTTGAGTTCCTTGAACCCAACCACTTCAATCTGCATTTCTGTTAGCAATAGTTGCCTTCTGCTAAGAGCATCTACAACCCTACTAGACTTTCCACTCCTGTGTTTCAAAACAAATGTATAACTCTGCAAAAACTCAACCCATTTCAAATGCCTCTGATTCAACTTTCCTTGACTATTCAAATATTGCAAAGCTTGATGATCAGTATACAAAACAAACTCCTTAGGAAGCAGATAATGTCTCCACTTCTTTAATGCCTGAACTATAGCATAAAATTCCTGATCATAAACAGAATATTTCTGCTTGGCATCATTTAACTTCTCACTGAAATAAGCAACAGGTTTACCTTCTTGGCTCATAACAGCTCCTATTGCAGTACCACTAGCATCACAATCTACTTGAAACACCTTATTAAAATCTGGAAGTGCTAAAACAGGTTGTTCTGTAACTTTTTGTTTCAACAATTGAAAACTTTTTTCTGCCCCATTAGTCCACTTAAATTATTTTCTATCCCCTCTCATTGTTTCAGTCAAGGGTCCACAAATACTGCTAAAATTTCTGATAAATTTTCTGTAAAAGCTGGCTAGACCATGAAAAGATCTTACCTCAGTAGCACTCCTTGGAGTAGGCCATTCAAGGATAGCATGTACCTTCTCTGGGTCCATTTTTAGACCTTCTCCTGAAACTACAAACCCCAAATACACCAACTCTTTCTTCATAAAACTACACTTCTTCAAATTAATCAACAATTTCTCTTCTCTCAGCTTCTCAAATACCATACGAATATGCATCATATGCTCCTCCAATGTCTTACTAAAGATCAGAATATCATCTAGGTAAACAATGACAAACTTACCCAGAAATTCTTTCAGAACCTCGTTCATGAGCCGCATGAAAGTGCTCGGTCCATTGGTTAGCCCAAAAGGCATGGCTAACCACTCATATAGTCTTTCCTTTGTCTTGAAGACAGTCTTCCATTCATCTCCTTCTCTGATCCAAATCTGATGATATCCACTCTTCAGATCTATCTTTGAGAAATACACAGCTCCACTCAAACAGTCCATAATATCATCCATTCGTGGCAATGGAAACCTATACTTGATTGTGATCTTATTTATTGCTCTTGAATCTGTACACATCCTCCACTCTCCATTCTTCTTTGGTGCTAATACCACTGGTACAACACAGGGACTCAGACTCTCATGGATCAATCCTTTCTGTAACAGTTCATGTACTTGTCTGTTCAACTCCTCACTTTCTGCAGATGTCATTCTATGTGCTGCCTTATTCGGCAAACTCACTCCTAGGATCAAGTCCATCTGATGACTGATCTTCCTGACTGGTGGTAATCCATCAGGCATGTTATTGGATACAATATCTTGAAACTCATTCAACAAATCTACAACTTCTACAGGAACATCTTCTACTTCCTCTTTACCAACTTTTAGAATTAAAGCAAAACATACATGCTCATGCCTCACACCATCTAGGAAATTTCTTCCATCAACAAAAGTTATCCTTGCATTACCACATACCTTTTCTTCAGTCTCCTTCAATGGTTTTAGCTTATGTCACACTCCATCCTTTGTCAGGGAATAGGTATTCACACGACAATCATGTACAACACATCTATCAAACTGCCATGGTCTACCTAACAACATATGACATGCATCCATAGAGATGATATCACATAGTACCTCATCTTGGTACCCGCCGACCTTGAACTTTACCAGGCACTGTTCACTGACCATGACCTTGTGGTCATCCTGCACCCAGGCAATCTGATATGGATGTGGGTGTTTCTATCTCTTGAGCTTCAACTTTGTCACCATCTCTTCTGACACCAAATTGTCAGTGCTTCCACTATCGATAATCACATCACAACATTTACCCTCACACTTGCATCTAGTGTGAAACAGGCTCCTCCTTTGCTCAGGTTCATTCTCACCACTCAAAAGGACTCTTCTGTTAATCAATGTTTCTCCTCTTTCAGCATCTTCAGAATTTGATGATCTGGCATCTTCATCTATATGTGCAACTCTAGTCTAGCCTTCATTTCTCATGTTTGTTCTGCCTTGGCGCTGAGGACATTCAAATGCCCTATGACCTTCTTCTCCACAGTGAAAACATGTTCCACGGAAGCCACCTCTTCCAGATCCTTGTCCTCTTCCTCTTCCTCTCTAATCTCTATTATTCTGATCCTGGAAGTGATTGAAATTATTTCTTTGCTGATTCTGACTGCTACTGGCCTCATCCTTCTTTTTCAGATCTTCATTTCGGCCACCATATGACCATCCACCAGATCGTCCACCGCGACCTCTTCCGTTTTGTCTGCTCTCAAACTTCTTGTTCAACTTTTCCTCTACTTTTAGGGCAAACTAGTATGCCTCTTCAATACTGTTCATTCGAACCAGATTCAGCTCCTCATGAATGCTTGGCCTTAACCCATTAAGGTATCGGGCAACTTTCTCTTTATCAGCTTCGGCATGGCCTATTCTGATGAAAAGTCGATAGAACTCCTCTGTATACTTCTGAACAGATCTTCCTGCTTGCTTCAAACTTTGCATTTTCTTCAGTAGGTCAAGCTCATAATCAATAAGAATGAACTGTCACTTCAATTTATCCAGCATCTGATCCCATCTCATGATTTTCTCCTTTCCCCTTCTATTTCGCTCCAACTGAATCTCTTGCCACCATATCTTCGGATGACCTTTCAGTCTGGCCTTCACAAATTTGACCCTATCAGGATCCTCAACATCTTCATACTCAAAATATTCTTCACATTCATTGATCCAGTCGATCAATTCCTCTGGGTTAAGATTTCCAGAAAATGTAGGAACCTCAATCTTAGGTCTTTTCCCAATCTTGGAAATCGCCCGAAAAAGTCTTTCTTCCTCCTGGTTCACAATTTCAACTTCTCCTTCTTGATATTCTTCTTCGGCTTCATCCTCGCTTTCATCTTTGACATTAAGATTCATTCCTCTGTGAATCTCTTCTTGCAATGCTCGCACTTGTCTCTGTAGCTCTCTAACCTTAGGTGTCATAGCACCAGCTCTTCCACCACGTTCTCTTCGTGGAGGCATTTTCGTAATGCGTGTTGAAACCCTAACCACAGTCCTGGTGCAAACTGCCTCACAGTCGGTGATCTGTTTACACACTCAAGAAAACCTGCTCTGATACCACTTGATGAAGGGTGCTCCCCTTAATACCACAAACACATAATAGATATAGAGAAACAACAACAATATGCAAGAACAGAAAATTGGCTTCTTATTATCTCCACAAATGTGGAATTACAAACTTTCAGAATTACAATATGCAAAGCCATATGGGCATTCCCTTACAATATTCTGTAGGACAAAGCCTCGAACTATTACCCATATCTACTACCCAGAACTATTCTGAACTGCCTAAGACAATAATACAACCTTCCTTATATAGGCAACTTTCCACTGCCTGGGAAGGTTCCAAAATTTTAGCCAATAAGGCCGACCAAACTTAGAATTATTTTATTTTACATTTTATTACATCATAGTCAGCTCAAGATAACCTTGGAAACCCGAACAGAAATTTTGAAGAGAATTACTTTCTGCCATTACAGGTGGCCCAACTTCTGAAGACCATAAGTCATCACCAGTTGACCCGATCCGCTATTATAACCCCATTTTGGAAATGCCACGAAGCGCTGTACATGCTTAATTGGCGCAAGCGCTTGTCACCCAAATTTTTGACCTCATCCGGGGCCTCTAAAGCCTTGAAAATTGAGTTCAAAGTTTCTGTACCCTGCTGCCAATACCGAAAATCTTCAATATCTTCCAATATACACTTGATCTGGCAATGAAGCTTTATTGGCAGACTTATATGACCAACATGAACCTCCAAGAAAGAAATCAGATCATTCTGAGCACATACGAAAATTACCAAAAATAGTAACTTTTCATAAATAGCAGCTCTGCACAAAATAGCCCTTATTGAATCTAAAAATAGAAATATTTTTGGGTGATGCAAGATTGCTCTTACACCCAGGATGCTCCTGCATCATTTATTGTCATAGAAGTGCTATTGTCGTAAATGTGCTTTAGTGTTATTTACCTAGGGATGATGAAATGCATTGCAATCTCTATTTTTGGTCTCAACCATGTTGAACTAAAAAGACTTCTTTTTCATTCATCTTATTTGTCCATCTTTCATTTTTTAGTAGTTTTACTACCTTTTGGGGATGAGGTAAATTCATTACAATCATAATTAATATACATGAGTTATCAAATGCACATACTAAGTTCCCCAATTTGTGTATCTCTTACATGATCTCTTTTTCTCTTGTGCTGTATTGCATTTGATTTTTCCATGGTTAGGGGTGTATCATCATGGCAGCATACTTGTCTTTTATATGCATACATGCTATCTTAAATAATTGTATCCTAGTAAGGTGTATGGAATTACTTAAATAATGTGGAGACATATGCTCTACTCTTTGTTACACTTTATGCAAAAACCACAACATACTTGGTGTGCGTTGTGACATAGATTTAATAGTAAAAAGAATCTAGGTTACTTTGCAAAATGTGTTTTTTTCTTTTTAATATTTTGCACCCATTTTTAGGATGAGTTGACTAGCATAACATGAATTGCTAGACTATTTTACTCTTCCTTCTCTAATTCTCTACATGATTCACAATAAGGATAAATTTAATAGGATATAATAGTCATGCTCTCTATTTTTTACTCAAAATTTTCTCCTTTTATCTTGATATTCTATTGATAAGATCACAAGTCCCTTGGTGGATTCGTAGTTTGTGTCACTTTAATATCTTGATGAAATATTTTCAATGCTACATTCTACTTTACCGCGAGTATGAATGCAGGCGCATACTCTCGTTAAAGTTGAGGCTAAATGTAGCATTGTAAATTATATCCTTATACAATATCATTCTTACTTAGGCCTCATTTTAGCTTTTCTGGCATTATATGCCTAACCACAATTGATTTTTCCTTGAAATAGCATAAACTTGGCAACTTTACCTACCTCTAGGTTGTTGGACCTTGACCTAGCCCTAATTGGACAATAAATGTTTCCATGAGAACCCTTGACATGGTTAATGGTGATTGGGGTGCCATCAAACTACTAAAAAGGGCTCAATTTTGGACCCCCCAATGGTCAAAATGTGTAGGCAAGAATTCATCCTCTTTGTTGTCTTGATTTTAAAATTCAAATATATTTTATGAGTAGAGGTAGAAAAGAAATCCTTACCCCTTCATTTGAGCCATTATGATTATAAGTTATATATTCAAGAAAGCCATTACACTATATTATTAAGAAAGAAATTAAGCATTATCAAGGCATTGATGAAGTAGTAAAGTTCAAATTTTAATCATTAAATATAACACCCACGATCAAGAAATTATAAAGCCAATAATGGAAGTCAACATCAACCTTTTTATGAAGAATTCAACATAAAATAGACTCATGAACATATAAAATTGTATTTAATCATTTCAACTTTAGATCTAACCTCTGATATTTCAAGGAACACATTCAATTCAATTTCAAGGTTAATTACAAATTTGTTGTTTGACCTAGGAAAATAGCTATCGATGCAACAAGTTCTCTCTTTTTTATGTGCGACTAATATGATATGAAGGAAAAAATATGGAATCAAAAAGAGTAGAAAGAAACATATAGGTTGAGATTTTGTAGAGCTAGAAAGGTAGGGCCAGTTGCACTTTTTCTTTCTAGTGCTAACACTTTTTTGACATTTTTCTGGGGGGGAGGTCCTAAGTGGCATCTTGTTCTAGAAAATGTAATTATATTTTCATTCAACATTCCTAGGTGAAGGATTCCCATGATCGCCAATGACCTCTAGACTTTAGCACAATTTTCAAAAGAAAGGTCATCTCTTAATCCCTTTCCCAAATTTATATGCCATGTCTATATATTCAATCTAATTTTTTTGTGCACATTAAATAATCCCAATTTTATAAACTTTGGCCCTAGATCTCGCGTTGAACTCTCATCTTTTAATATTTATTTTTTACTTAAACAAGGTCTGCTACATCCACCATGTACCCAATCCTTTTTAATTAGATTTCAGGTTGAGCTAAGTGGATCCACTCTCTTTAATGTACCAAGAAGAGTGAAATACCTGTATAGTTTGTAGTTTGCATTCATAAGCTAGTGAACAACCACATATTCTTTATTCACCATTACACTTCATTTAAAATTATACATATTTAAAGGTAACAAAATTTGTATGCCGATAATCTTAATGTGGGAAAATGCAATCATAGATTGACATAAGAATGATTTAACAAGACAATTTCGAGTAGATGGGACAATAACATTGATAAGTGATTTGTTTTCTTGAAATATATAATAATGCATAAATTTATGTTCAATTCTATAGGATATATCAAGTAGTTAAGGAGCATAATTAGAATATTAGATTGGATTAGTCATAAGTTACTACTTTCAAGAGACTTAGAGAAGATATTAGTATGATTTTGTATTGGGTTATCATCGAATATTAAGGTGAAAAAATTCAATATTTTATAGTGGTGGATAGATTAAGATGATACATTTACTAATATATGTTTATAAAATATTTGAGATTTTACATGAATCACGAGGAAAGATTCTAAAGATAGATCTTCTATGTTTGTGAGATACTTTTGGAAGACATGAAGTAAAATGAAAATAGATTCACAGTTTATCTCTACATAGAACTCATTGATTAATGAAAAAAATTGAAGTTGCACGAATAATAGTTTAGGTGATTCGTTGATTGGGGTGAAGAGAAGAGATTAGCATATGGTTTGAACCCAAACAGATTTAGATAAAATAATTAACTAAACTTAATGGTAGAGGAAGAACATAATTCATAGTAGCATATGATAGTATGACAAGCAATGCATCAAAATTTAGAGTTATCCTTATTGAGGAGAAGAGAAGTACAAAATTAAAAGAATTGGAAATTTATTTTTAATAATATTTTAATAATCTTCCACACATAACAATTCCTTCTACATTCCATTCTAGTTGCATAATTTATGTTTTTCTTGGAAACACATATTATACTAAGACTTTAAAATGGCCTTTCCAAATTATGAGAGAACCATTTAGTTCATAGCTCACTAGCATGTATAATGGGATCACAACTAAATTGGCCATTTGAATATTGTAAAACCTTTTCTTCATTACATGAGAATGTTAAGTGGTCCCAAGAGAGCTTGTGCTATGAACCATATTAAAATATTATTAAAGATTTATTGAACATTTTTCACCACATTCATTCTAGAAGGCTTCCTCCACATATTTTGCTAGCAAAATGCTACTTTTTTCACCAAGATTTGCACCTCCCTATAGTTGATAGATATCATCGCTAAGACTAAATACATTAAAAAGAATCCATCTTGACCATTTAAATCCATCTATGTGAGTAGGTAGGTAGCTAGTTAGAGTTCTAGCATTAGATGACTAATATCATTATCATTATGGAAGGTCAATAAAAATTTGAAAAATAATATAATATTTTTTAATTTGTGCATAGTTGTGCCCACTATTATATCTTTGGAGGGTTACACCTTATATTATAAGCTCTTGCAATCATGTGTAATTCAATTTTGACTATGAATAAATATGAATCATATTGTCATATCAATGAGTTTGATTATGCATTCATTTAGTTGCATAGTTGGACAATACTTTAATGGAGCCTCTATCCATGAATCCATTGCTAGAGTAACCAAACTGACTATGATTCCTTTCTTCGCACATACAACACCATTATGGTTTACTCCCTCTAATAATCATTGGCATATTGCTATACTTTAAAATAACTTCATTTTCCAAGGATTATACATCCTTTAACCTAAAAGCTATCACAACTTGAACTTAAATGACAGAAAAAACATTTTTTTTAAAAGGACAAATACATGTTGTAACATTGCCAATGTTGTTACCATCAGAGAACACATCATCTTACCCAATGTCACGATAGAAAAATAAAGGAAATCACCATAGAAAAATAAAGGACATCACCATTGAACAAGGAATCCACCTAAATCCTATTTAATTCTTAATTTTTAACCCACACAAGAACACATGGACTAAAATGTCCTTAATTTTATCTCCTTTCTTGTATTGAATCAATACAAATATAAAAAAATACAATACAAGAAGTACATAGACTGCCAAGGGAGAAAAGAAGATACCACTATCAAAACAACATATCAAGTGACTAAGAACGGATACAATAGCTTTCGACAATCATGAAACCTCTAAGACAACCATATTATACAACAAAATATAACATTACAATCTGAAGTTGAATAAACCACTTTCAAACTAGAATGCAAATGAGTAACAATAGAAACCATAACTCACAGCTAGTCATGAACCTCTAAGATAGCCATACAGATATAGTAGAAAATCACAAATTACAAGCTGAATTTGAACAAACTTCGAAGCGGTCTCTCTGAACTCTCTAGTGGCTAGTTTATAAATTTTTGTAGCTTTGTAGGTTTCTTTTGCAATTGCTTATTCGTATCTCATATTTTATATGATTTTCTTAAATCCTTATAGATACTTTTAATTTTTGGTAATTTTATAAGTTCCTTTTCCAACTACTTATTAATAACTCAAATTCTATATATTTTGCTTTGCTCAATACGAAATATATCCTTAATAAAAAATTCAAAACTTTCCAAAATACTAAAGTTTACAAATCAAATACAACAACAAATAATTGTAACCACCAAAACCTTTTCCTATCATATACTAAAAACAAAATCTACATCATTGTCTATATCATTCCCACTTTCTCCCTAATATTATATACTTACATTTCCCACCCAATACACTTACTAGTAAACATTGACGTATATTTTGAATCTCCCTTAAAAAAAACCAAAAATGATGATGAAAAGTTAATGGAAGTTTCGATATTCACCTGTCATTAGATGTTTACCTACCTATAAAAGGACAAGAGGACCTCCGTAAAAGGGTACCAAAACTGCATTCCTTTTTACTTTAGGAAGGTCAACTAAAATGTGGTGGACACTAATTCTCTGCCCACTCCTGATTGAAGGGCCCGCAGGAGAAAACGAAGGGTCGTGTCAAACCAACCAGTCAAGCAAAAAATGCTCCATAATTCAGTGTCCCTACACAATACATTTGCATGCGTCATATGCTATACGTACCCTACAAATAAGGGATCAAAAGTAAGTGAACTTTAGAAGCTTCTCTCACGTACCCAAGCAATGCTAAATTTTCTAAAGTACCAAACTTCCATCTCATCTAAACTTCTCTCTCAAAGTTGGTAAGATTGGGCTTTTTGCATTATTTCTCCATCTCATGTCATCAGATTTTAGAGCAATATATGTCACAAACCCACCTTCGTAGTGTCCCCACTAATTGATGTGGTTGTTGTGAGTAGTTGGTTTTCAAGCACTTGTCATCTTCCTTTTTCTATCCACAAGCACTAGGAGAGCACATGATATATACGGACACTTTTATCATGGCCTACCAAACTTTGTTTCCATGCTATGCCAACAAAATAGGCATGAAGTTATTGAAATATCATGGTAACAATGAAACATACATTCAAATAATGGAATATCTTTGCAACAATGATATAGGTATTCAATTATTTGAATATCACAGATACTTCTTTAAATATCACATTGTTTTCCTCTTAACCATGGGAAAAGATAATGGGAAGAGATGACCAAGCGAATGAGGTAAATTCTATTTTGATAAAGGAGATCACATCTTTGTATGGCCCATGTATCGAGGTTTTGTTATTGTAAGGTTTAGGGATGAAGATATAGTAATCTATCATATGTGAGACCATTCATCTTATTCAATAAGTTATGATTAATGAAAACAAATTTCCACAATTCATAAAATGTAACAAATATGTTTTTGGTTTGATTGTGTGTAAATTTTTAGCATCAACGTTTCAGATCATACTCCACAATCCATTAATAAGTTATGTTAAGGAGTATTACACATAAGTTTATATAAGTTCATTCATTTAATTCAAATGGTATAGTTAATGCTACATTAATCTATGTTATACAAATCTTTATAGCTTATTCAAACGATTATATTACAAACAAATGATTGTTTTTTAGGTAAAAAATTAAAGTCTAAATTTTTATTATTATAATTAAAATATATAACATCATTTATGAGATATTTTCTAAGATTGATAATATTAGGATGATATTGAAGTTACAAATTTTTTATAAAGACTTGTAACCTATAATCTACTCTAACCACCATAGCATATGACAATTATGATACATGAACAATGTTATACATTAATATGAACTAAATCGTGACTTCCAAGAAGAGCCCCAAACTTTCGTTAATTTTCCAAAAACTTTTGGAATGAGAAATTGCAATACAAAAATTGGAAACATAACAACCTTTATACAACCAAATGCCCTTCATTTCGAGATTTCGAGCTAGAGTAGCTTAACATAGCTAACATGGTAGGTGGGCAAAATGAATATTACCATTAATTCAATTTTAAAATTAATAAACATCTTTCAATATCTATTAGTTTTGTTTCAATATTCTATAATATCGAAACATTCAAGTTGTAAAAGAATATTGCATTATCTTTTCTATTTTAAAAAAAATTATATTTATTAATTTACAATAATATTCTAGTCATCATATATCCACCAAAAGCTATGAGTATGACCATCAAAGTAAATAGATTAGAATTAGATTCTTATTCATATACATATTAATGATTTTTTAATAGGTTTGTTATTTCTAATTTAAAATTATCATTGAAAAGGTTTACTAAGTATTTATTTTATGATACTTTGTTTACTGTTTTCTAGGTAAACCTTTTTTTGTTAGGATTATGACTTCAATGTTGTCATTGATGTCAACATGTCCACTTAATGTAGTATAGTATGGAGGCAAAGAAGAATGAGAGTTGTGTTCAGTGTTGTATCTAATGGTTGATATGTAGGAAAGAGTATCTGACGGTTGATATGAAGGAAAGATCATATTTGAAGCTTGATATGTAGGAAAGAGTATATGAATTCTAATATGCAATAAAGAGTATTTGAAGCGATGTATTGCAATTTTTATATATTATTATGCCTATTGGTGATAACAAGTTAGTATGTGGCATGCTCGAAAGATGGAAGTATTGGAATTTGGAATATGCAACAAAGATTATTTGAAGTTTTAATGGGAGGATGCTCTACATTCCTTCATATAATAATTTTGTGGCTTGTAGTTTTGGTGCTAAAATGTTTTACCTATGACCCGATCTATAGTGCCTAGCTCGTGCAAGCTCCAGTCAATCAGGGGTCAATCACGATATGGAACCTCTAAGGCCTTCAAAATTGAGCTCAAAGATTTCATACCCAAAAACCTCAATAACTTCACTGATACATATGATATTGCAATGAAACTCAACTGGTAGGCTGATATGAATAAGATGATCCTCCACCTATGAAATCAGAACATTCCGAGCATGTATGACCAACTTACTAAAAATAGTAAGTTTCCATAAATAGAAGCTCTACACAAGATGACCCTTATTGAAAAGAAACCATGTTTTTTAGGTGATGCAAGATTGCCCTTACACCCAGGATGCTCTTGCATCAACAACACATCATGAAGAGTTCATTTCCAAATTGATCTCTAGTGTTTATATGCTATTAAATCTCAAGCACATATGTTTAGGATGAAATGTTCATTTCCTTTGAATCAAAAAATCTTTAGAAAGACTGCAATAATTTTATCTTTTAGCATTTGATATTTGGTTTTTTTAATCTTTTTTAAATCCCAAAATGAAGTTTTGTGATTGGGATTTACTCCAAATTTTACTAGTGCACTCAAGATTGAATATGTTTTAGAAACTCAAATGAAATTTTTAACTTTGATTTGTTCATTCCATTTGGATTTCAAGATTTTGCATTTACCTTAAGTTTCAAAAAGAGAAATTGGATTTTTGTTTGATTGTTCTTTCTCTTAGACACTCAAGATTGAGATTTGAGGGTTTCCCCTTCAGGAAATAATTTTTTTTTGTAGATTATACCTTTGAGAGATTTTAAGTTTTTGAGATTCATTTTAAGACCCAAAGTAAGTGTGAGATTTTCTTGTTCAAATCACTTAAGCATTCAAGATTTTTGTTTAGGGTTTTAGGTCCAAAAGATTGAAATTTTTCCTAGATTTGCACTTGTAATTTGTATGAAAACCCTTTAACATTCAAGGTTGTTAGATAAAGTTCATTTTAAACCCTAATACAAAGAGTGAAGATTGCAATTATTCAATTTTAGGATTAGTTAGGATTGATTTTTGACTCTTTAGGAATGATATGTAGATTCTTATATTTTAGGCATTCGAGATTGAGTCAAAGTTGATTTTAAGCCTAAATGAAGTTTGTTTTTGTTCCTAAACCAAAAAATGAGATTAGTAGGATTTATGAACTTGATGTTTTGATGAAAAAATTTCTCTCGAAGGATGTCTTGCAAAAAAACTAGTTAGATCCTGCAAATTTGAGGATTAGGAACAATACAGAGGCCAAATGAACTTGAAAAACTAAATGAACCCAAGATTAAGGCCTTAAACATGCCCCATGTTTCCCATATGAGTAAATAGGGTAGGGTATTTTATGGTGTTTACTTGTACGAGTCAGGACCAAGCCTCATACGAGTGTACCTGACTCCTCATATGAGCAAACAAGGCCAGATGGGATGCATAAGGCCAGAATGACTTGCACAATGGATCATATGAGTTAGTACATGGTCTTGTTAGAATAACTGAGAGGGGGGGTGAAGTTAAATCAGTTATCCTATAGTTCCAAACTTCCATATGTACTTTTCAAAACTATTTCAATAATTTATGCAGCTCAGTAACATAAAACATCAATCTGTCTGTTCACTTTACCAAATACCAGTAATTATCCAAATTGTGATTACCGATTAAATCAACTATGCAGTATGTAAAGTATGATAGAAAAACAACCATAAAAAATAACATATATAACACAATGATTTAATGTGGAAACCCTACTAAGGGAAAAACCACTTGGGTCCAGTAACCCAAAATATTTCACTCTTGTGAAGTGAGCTCGGGTAGGAGCCAACCATGTTAAAGGTTACAATGCACACTATTACGTGTGACCTAGTTAGAGGATTTATCACTAATAGCTAACTCTTGACAAGGATTCACTATGGGGTCAACAAGATAACAATTAACATTAATTGAATGTCATATGGAAATATAATAAGACTGTTAAGTCCACTTGGTTAAGAGATTTTTCTGAATCAATGGTTAAACTGATACAATTCTCATCTAATTCAAATACAACTCAATTGCAAATATTCAGATCTATGCTATTCTCATAAAACTCATTTGATCATTAATCAATTCACTTCCTCCATATTTCCCAACTTACTTCACTCTGCAAAATAGTTCTCTAACCCTCACTAATGTTTGCAAATCAGTTCTTTCTATAACGAGTTTGATCAAGAATGCATGAATAAAGTCTTCTAGTCTCTATTTGTTTGGCATATTTCAACATTGAAACTCATATCTCTTAAATAGACTAGTAATCCATTTTCATATCAGCCTTCAGATTTCACCTCTTAATCTCCTTCATCCATTTTTCCACTTAAACCTTCCTCGGTAGATGTGTCCTTAACATGTTTCAGTCTCATCCTTTAGATCATCTCTAAATTATGTTAGCCATGGATCTTATAACAAACTTCATCCTTTACCTCAAAATCATACTGGTATCTAGCTCATCAATTTTAGTCAGTTGTTCTTAGCATTTAATGTTTTCATCCATACTCAGTTAATAATGAATGTGTCAGTGATAATTAACTTGGTTATTACTATCACTCAGTATACACTGCATGGGCTCGGTGTATCCATAATTCTTTAATTACCGACCACATTAACTTGTTCAAATCAAATCTCTTCTTCATAATAGATTAATGTAACACACTCAACTCAACAATATAAAGCCATAGACTCATCAATAAGTTACCTAATGTTTACCTTATCCTTATTTTTCATATCCATCTTTTCCTTATGTAGATATCTCATTTCTTCATCTTTTCTTCCTTCTACAGATGTTTGTAACTATCATGATAAGTATTGTCAAAACTACTTAACATCAATCACAACATATTGACTTATTTAATCATCTTACATATCACTTTAGTAGCCTGGTGATCTCTAATCACTGTTCCTTTAGTTCATCTATATATTCAATCAATTGTAGATCATCAATCTCTCCCCTTGGCATTGATGGAAACACAAACAATATAAAATTGTATCATCTTAAAATGGAAGCACTTCCATCTTTATAGGTTTAGCAACCTCTTTTAGTGTATTTATCATGATAGACTTGCATTTAGGATGAATTTTGCATTTGATTCCTTTATTTTAGGTGAAATTAGGGTTAGGATCTTGAGAATTCTCCTTGATCTCCCTTCTCTATGACTCTATTTTCTAGGTAGGATATAGGAATAGGTACTGTTGTCACTAGGGATTGCAGCTGTGATGGCTAAGTATAAAACCTAGCAATCCTATGAAACATGGGAATACACTTAGGATGTGGGACTGCTTCACTAAGAATAAACCTCTGGATTAAGGGTCAGCTTCCCTGTTTGTATCACCTGAACTAAACTGAACTTGAAGGGAAAGGGAGAGAGATTGCATGAAATTGAAATAACTAAAATTTAACTTAGGTGATTCACCAAACTGGATAGATCCACAAACTAAAAATAGACTCACAATGTAATCCAGCATATAACCTGAACATCACAACTCTTCCCAAATCTGATTCTTCCCTTAGAAAATAATCAGGTGCTGGTTGTAAATGAGAAGGGAAAATAGATTCCACAACTCAAACACATATAAATGCACAAAGATTGAAACTTTAAGAAAAATCAATGATTGTAAACATCAAAACGAACTAAATATCAAGTAAAGGATCAAATTTCAATCACAATACATGACATCAAATCCATCAAATCAACTCACAAAGCTATAGAAAAAGAAGGACAATTGCTATTAACTAGAATAAAAGGAGTCAAAATATTAATTTGTTTCTCTTGGAGCTACAACATTCACCTCCTGAAAATGAGGGAAGGAAGAACTAGCCTTCAATCACCAAAGGTGAGAGGCATATAAAGAAAATCTGTAGAATTTTCATGGAAGACCACTTTTCACTAAGAATAGAAAAACTCTTCCACTAGGACCATGATCATGCCACTCTGAAATTCAGATGCCCAATTCGTGAGAATCTAGGGGGATGAAAAAAGTGGGGTCCCTAAAAATAGGTAGTCAAAAGGAAGACCATTACCCACTAAGTCATGCTTTCCAAATGATATCTGACAAGGGCTCATAAAATGCCACTTGTCAATATCTACAATAAGACCTGGCAATGAATTTTGCAATTAAAATATTCCCCTACTATGCCAAACACAAGTGGATCCTAAATATATTTTAAGATAATCTCAACTCAAAAAATGAGGAGAATATCCAAAATATTTACATTTTGACCAAATCCACATTACCTAAAGGACACCTAGTATGTAAAATAAAGTTGTAATAGCCTCAACCCAATATGGAAAAGGGGGAGGAACAAATTAATAGCCTTCTTTATTTAAAACTAGGCCCCTCTTATGAAAATATCCTCAACCTAGGACCTTCAAATAAAGATTAAAACACACTAACTTTGAAAGATAGCATTTAAAATAAAAGTTAATGTAAACTCAACCCTAACAAAAGGGGAGAAGAAAAGATGTGAATCACAACATTGATATTTTGTAACTCTCGGCTGTGGCAAAAGATTCCTAAACCCTCACCAAATGGCAAGTTGCCATTTTCATTGCAGACTCTGAACTGGATCTCTGAGTTGATTGGAAATAGCAACCCTCGAAAAGGCAACATGATGAGGTAGGTGTTGATTTCCTTCTTTTCTTTCTCTGTATAATCTTGAAAGGCATTAGATCACTGTGGCATGTTAAAATTGTTGTTTGATGAGGGACCGAGCCTGTTGTCTCTGTATCATGCATTGAGGTTTCATTGTTTATTCAATGTATTGTTGCACTATTGGCCATAGCCCCATGATGGAAACTAGGGCACGACAATGTCTATATGATCTCTACAATTTGTATTAGGGCATGGTTGTTTTGATGCATATACTGGTACTATTTCATTGATATATTGTATTCAATTTTCCTCTGTCTGGAACTAGGGCATCAAGTTATGCATTATGTTTCTTTCCATGCTGATTCTTTTGAAACCAAGGCCTCAAGAATATGGATTTGTTGTTCATGCACGAGCACTTTGTTTGTATTCTCTATATTGATATTGAGGACCTAACATTGCAATCTCCACATAGTCTTTATATTCTTGTGGGCTTTTCCATTTGCTGATCCATGTTATATTTTGAGGGCACTTGTTTATACATTTGCAGTGTGTTCAGCCCCTAAGGACTTCGAGGGCATGGCTGTTGAGTTTGTTGTAGCACCATTGTAAATGCTTGAATTGTGTCTCAATAGCTCGAGAGTATACTATGTATTGGCACTATTTGAATTTACTGTTGCAGGTGATTCACGGGCCTGAGACTACATGCTCAGCATTAGGGCATTCATTCCTCACTGTTAGATTTATGTTAGTGTTTGGATTGAACATAGCCCATACTAAATAAGGCTAGGGGGGTCATGTAGCATTGATTCTTTTCAAGCACTGGTACTATTTGAATAATGCTATCTCATATCATGAATTGCATTTGCATCTCTATGTTGATGGGACAAATCAGTGAGCCAAATCACTACATCAATATCCTAAATACATCTTTGTAATAGGATCATGCCACTGTGTAGATTACATTCCTTCTGTATGAAATAGGCCCTCTATACTTGATATAGTGTACTACTATGTATCAAATGTTTATCATGTGATATGACATGTTGAGTCTCTTTTCTACTGGCTCATAATGCAGATTTAACAAATTCATTCCATAGCATCATTGTATTGAATGCAGACTTTGATGCACATGTATGCTATAATGTCATTTTCTATTGATATGGATTTGTGTACCTTGTTTTTTACCATGCTGATGAAGTAGATCCCCTAAAACTGCCAGTGCCCTATTTTGATCATGCTCCATTTGATTTGGCTTTATGGTTATTTAGTGTCCCACTGATATTGTAATATCCACTGAATGTTACACTAAATGCTTCATCTACACATGGAACAAACACATTAGTAAAAATAATGGCATTTCTTTATTTCCAGAGGCTCCTTGATGCACATGCCTTGAGCACAGCCCATGCCAAAGGTGTATGACTGAGTGCATGTATGCATGCTCATAGATGTTGTGTGATACCAGGCATTGCTTAGATCCCTTGGATCTAAACCCTCTATTTTCCTCTTTCTCTGCAGGTTCAGGATCATAGGAGCATACCAGGAACACAAAAGATCAACTCTCATTACCAGGCAATGTTTGGTACCCCTGCATCTAGCTCCATTAATTTATGTATACTTGAACTCACTTATGAAATTCTTGCATTTGCTATTCTCACGACATGTGTGATCTCGGATAGATGTTTCCTTTCCAGTTCTTTCTTTCTCTTTGTACAACATACTTCATGATATTGGTACATGTAATCCTAGATGCATAAATTTACTTTCTTTTCATGTACTTTCAATGAAATGAACACAAATCTTAATCCAGACCACTTAATAATGCAAATTAGGGTACAATAGCTCATCTAATAATTAGGTTTCCAAAAATGTGTAAAAATATGACAACATTTTGGCGACCTCTATGGAGTGCTTGCCTGCTAAGCATCCTGACCAGCTGCTTGATAGATCCATTGGGCAATAGAGTCCTTAAGCCACAAAACTGAACTTGGCTCCCAACCAAAACAACCTCCTTTTCTCTGACAAAACTGAAGCGGACTACCTGAGAAGACTGCTCAGACTTATTGCTAACAAAACCCAACTGAAAACTGAAACTTGAAAGAAAACCTTGTGCTGAGGCACTTAGGGGAAATAGGAAACAAAGCTTCTACCCTACCCTACTCTAACTAGTATTAGCAAACTGGTTAAACAAATCCATTAACTGGATTGTTGAAATAACTTCCCATTCTCCTCAAAATATTATATTTTATCACACTTAATGCCAATAGGGAGAATATGAAATGAAAAAACATACTGGACTATCTAGCATATCAACTCTTGGAATTTGTAGTCCAGATAAGTCACCTCAACTAGATCATAGGTGCTATCCTCCCAGGGAGGCTGATAAGGCTGAATAAGCTCCTGGTCACCAGTGAGTGGGCTCTTGACATCACCCTCCATCAAATTTATTAAGTATAGATGTCTTGCTTGATCCCATCTATGACAGGTATCTGATAGGACATCCCCTTGAGAGCATGAAACTAGGCCTCTCCTGCTACTTAGTATGCATCTCATGAACATCTTCAGCATGCTGATTGGAACTTTTCCCCTCCATGATGTTCTGCCACAAAATTTATTCTTTTACAGTTAGAGGATTATCCTCCTCATCGGTTAGAACATCCAATAGCTCATCAAATCCATTAAACTACATCAGGTCTTTAGCAACTACTGGTCCCATCTCATAATCTAGGAAACATAATTTTTTAGGCTCATCCACCACTTTACTGCAAAAAGGCTCAAATTCTATCATTGGAAAAGTGTTAGCTTCTTGAAATGAAAGGAATTCCTTAGGAACATACATGTTATCATTTATTTGAGGAAGATGAGGGACACAAAGAAAAGCTAACCAGAAAGCATTTATCATAGAATCAAAATCTTCTTGCTGGCCTAGGCTAGTAACAACCAGAACATCTTTCTTTTCATAATCAGTGGGCTCAATTAGTGCATCCTGTACTATTTCATCTTGCTCAATATAAGAAGGCATTTCTTCAAATAAATTAGTTAGCGTCTGACCTTTATTTTCTTCCTGATCACTATCTGCCTACTCTAATCCATCACTACATGATAAATCTACTTGTTCCTCAACTTCATCATGAAAAAGTACATCCAAAGAATAAAATTCATCTTCTTCCTAATTTTTTGAAATGCTAGGGGGTATAGGGATCTCTTTAGGAATCGGCTCATAGGGCTTAATCTGCTACAGGATAGGCTCACCATCATATAGGAAGTCAAAACTCACAGGTGTCTCCTCTATAGGAGTAGGATGAATTGGCTGGAAATCTGAGATAGGGTCATGAATAGGCTCTAAACATGCATGGGGATCAGGGTCCTGTTGACTAAGATTCTGAACTGAAGGAGAAATCCTAAAGCTTTGAATTTCAATAGGAGTGCTAGTGGACTTACTAGGCAACAAACTAGGAATCTGAACCTTGTGAGTCTCCTATCTAGTCTGCAAAGCTTCCACGTTCTCTTCAACAGCATGGGGCTTCTTCTTCTTGATCTATGGGATTTCTTGTATAGGGGCAGCAAAAATTTCTTGGTTTCCTTGCTTCGATACTTGAGCCAACAGATCCTTAATTAACATATCCTTTTCTGCAATCTACTTGGTAAGTGTTTGGTACTCATGATCATGAAATTCATCATTCTGTTCCAACTCTTTTTGGAGATCCTCAGTTTTTGTAGCCGTAAGATAGATGGAATTTATGAATTCTTGATATTTTTCAATCTTTTCTTCGTAGGCCTTTCCTTGCTGGTTTCTCTTCAAGGTTCTGTTCAACACCTGCTATCTAGTTATGTAGCTACCTTGAGATCTCATCTTTTTGAGCCACCATCTCCATATACTACCTTGAGAGCTCCTCTTTTTGAGACCTCATCTCGGCATAATCTTTCATGATAGAGCTCATCTCCTCCCGACAAACTGCCAACAAAGAGGATATGGAGCTTGAATCTGAAGTGGTATGGGGCTGATTTTGAGGATTGCAATGGTGATCTTCATAGGGCAGTTGATAGGAATGCTAGAAGAATGCTTGATGGTGGGTGTGAGGGTATGGTGGTGCATGCTGGAAATTTGTTGTTTGTGGGCCATTTTGACTATATATTGCTAGGCTATTTTGACTATATGTTGCTACTTGGCCAGCATGATATGGCACGAATGTTTGCACATGGGTCAATTTCTCATGATCTGGGGGGTGATAGGGAGAATACGCATTAGGTATTGACATGCTCACTCATCAAATGAGCTGGTAAAAAATATTTTTAAAACTTATCTACACCTGAACTGCTTAAACCAGTAGATTTTTCTTAGAGTCGCCATGGTGCTAGAAACAAACCACCTCTTGAAGGTTGATTGCACTAAGATCACACCAAAATTTTAGTGAATGATGGGAAACAAAGTTGTCCCACCGAGTGTGCCAAAAACTATTTTCACTAGGGATTGCACCTATGATGGCTAAGTCTAAAACCTAGCAATCCCATGAAACATGGGAATACTCTCAGGATGTGGGACTGCTTCACTGAGAATAAACCTCCAGATTAAGGGTCAGCTTCCCCGTTTGTATCACCTGAACTAAATTGAACTTGAAGGGAAAGGGAGAGAGATTGCATGAAATTGAAATAACTAAAATTTAACTTAGGTGATTCACCAAACTGGATAGATCCACAAACTGAAAATAGACTCACAATGTAATCCAACATATAACCTGAACATCACAAATCTTCCCAAATCTAATTCTTCCCTTAGAAAATAATCAGGTGCTGGTTGTAAATGATAAGGGAAAATAGATTCCACAACTCAAACACATATAAACGCACACATATTGAAACTTTAAGAAAAATCAGTGCTTGTAAACATCAAAATGAACTAAATATTGAGTAAAGGATCAAATTTCAATCACAATACATGACATCAAATCCATCAAATCAACTCACAAAGCTGTAGAAAAAGAAGGACAATTGCTATTAACTAGAATAAAAGGAGTCAAAATATTAATTTGTTTCTCCTGGAGCTACAACATTCACCTCCTAAAAATGAGGGAAGGAAGAACTAGCCTTCAATCACCAAAGATGAGAGGCATATAAAGAAAATCTATAAAATCTGCATGGAAGACCACTCTTCACCAAGAATAGAAAAACTTTTCCACTAGGACCATGATCATGCCACTCTGATATTCGGATGCCCAATTCCCAAGAATCTAGGGGGATAGAAAAAGTGGGGTCCCTAAAAATAGGTAGTCAAAAGGAAGACCATTACCCACTAAGTCATGCTTTGTAAATGATATCTGATAAGGGCTCATAAAACACCACTTGTCAATATCTACAATAAGACCTGGTATTGACTTTTACAATTAAAATATTCCCCTACTATGCCAAACACAAGTGGATCCTAAATATATTTTAAGATAATCTCAACTCAAAAAATGAGGAGAATATCCAAAATATTTACATTTTGACCAAGTCCACATTACCTAAAGGACACCTAGTATGTAAAATAAAGCTATAATAGCCTCATCCCAATATGGAAAAGGGGGAGGAACAAATTAGTAGCCTTCTCTAATTAAAACTAGGCCCCTCTTACAAAAATATCCTCAATCTAGGACCTTCAAATAAAGATTAAAACACACTAACTTTGAAAGATAGCATTTAAAATAAAAGTTAATGTAAACTCAACCCTAACAAAAGGGCAGAAGAAAGATGTGAATCACAACATTGATATTTTGTAACTCTCAGCTGTGGCAAAAGACTCCTAAACGCTCGCCAAATGGCAAGTTGCCATTTTCATTGCAGACTCTGAACTGGATCTCTGAGTTGATTGGAAATAGCAACCCTTGAAAAGGCAACATGATGAGGTAGGTGTCAATTTCCTTCTTTTCTTTCTCTATATAATCTTGAAAGGCATTAGATCACTGTGGCATGTTAAAATTTCTATTTGATGAGGGACCGAGCCTGTTGTCTCTGTATCATGCATTGAGGTTTCACTGTTTATTTAATGTATTATTGCACTATTGGCCATAGCCCTGTGATGAAAACTAGGGCACGACAATGTATATATGATCTCTGCCATTTGTATCAGGGCACGGTTTTTTTTATGCATATACTGGTACTGTTTCATTGATATATTGTATTCAATTTTCCTCTATCTGGAACTAGGGAATCAAGTTATGCATTATGCTTCTTTCGATGCTGATTCTTTAGAAACCAGGGCCTCAAGAATATGGATTTGTTGTTCATGCACAAGCACCTTGTTTGTATTCTCTGTATTGATATTGAGGACCTGACATTGCAGTCTCCACATAGTCTTTATATTCTTGTAGGCTTTTCCATTTGCTAATGCATGTTATATTTCAAGGGCACTTATTTATACATTTGTAGTGTGTTCGACCCCTAAGGACTTCAAGGGAATGGCTATTGAGTTCGCTATAGCACCATTGTAAATGCTTGAATTGTGTTTCAACAACCTGAGAGTATACTATGTATTGGCACTATTTGAATTTACTATTGCAGGTGACTCACGGGCCTCAGACTACATGCTTGGCATTAGGGCATTCATTCCTCACTGTTAGATTTATGTCTATGTTTGGATTGATCATAGCCCATACTAAATAAGGCTACGGGGGTCATGTAGCATTGATTCTTTGCAAGCACTGGTACTGTTTGAATAATGCTATCTCATATTATGAATTGCATTTGCATCTCTGTGTTGATGGGACAAATCAGTGAGCCAAATCACTACACCAATATCCTAAATACATCTCTGTAATAGCATCATGCCACTGTGTAGATTATATTCCTTCTGTATGAAATAGGCCCTCTATACTTTATATAGTGTACTGCTATGTATCAAATGTTTATCATGGGATATGACATGTTGAGTGTCTTTTCTATTGGCTCATAATGCAGATTTAACAAATTCATGCCATAGCATCATTGTATTGAATGCAGACATTGAAGCACATATATGCTATAATGTCATTTTTTATTGATATGGATTTGTGTACCTTTTTTTTTACCATGCTAATGAAGTAGATCCCCTGAAACTGCCAGTGCCCTATTTTGATCATGCTCCATTTGATTTGGCTTTATCATTCTTTAGTGTCTGACTGATACTATACTATCCACTGAATGTTACACTAAATGCTTCATCTGCACATGGAACAAACATATTAGTAAAAATAATGGCATTTCTTTATTTCTAGAGGCTCCTTGATGCACATGCCCTGAGCACAGCCCATGTCAAAGGTGTATGACTCAGTGCACATATGCATGCTCATAGATGTTATGTGATACTAGGCATTTCTTAGATCCCTTGGATCTAACCCCTCTATTTTCCTCTTTCTCTACAGGTTCAGGATCATAGGAGCATACCAGGAACACAGAAGATCAACTCTCATTACCAGGCAATGTCTGGTACCCCTGCATCTAGCTCCATTAATTTATGTATACTTGCACTCATTTATGAAATTCTTGCATTTGCTATGCTCATGACATGCGTGAGCTTAGATAGATGTTTCCTTTTGAGTTCTTTCTTTCTCTCTATACAACATAGTTCATGATATTGGTACATGTAATCCTAGATGCAAAAATTTACTTTCCTTTCATGTACTTTCAATGAAATGAACACAAATCTTAATCTAGACCGCTTAATAATGCAAACTAGGGTACAATAGCTCATCTAGTAATTAGGTTTCAAAAAATGTGTAAAAATATGACAACAGGTCCTCCTAGCCCTCATCATGTTCATCATAGGCCTTTGTGTCCTTTTTTGACACTATGACCTATTCTGTTATCATTTCCAAGTCTGGGCCTCCTCGGGATCTCCTATTTTCAATGGAGATTGGATCTGGACCCCTAGGTCAAGGTTGAGGTCAACTTCAACCTAGGTCAAAGTTGAGGTCATCCTTGACCTTTGTCAAGATTTGATCCCCCTTTTCAAATTTTGGTCACAACGGGCCCTGAAATCAATATCGGGCCCCCGAATCTGAATGCGGAAGGGTTTTAATTTAAAATTAATTTAATTATTTTCCCTCCTTAGTTGGTTATTGTGATTGGACCATAATTTGAGGTTAAATTTGAATTATGGGGCCTTACATTGCCTGAGGAGCCTCACCTTGAAGCCACTATATAAAGACTCTCTCTTATCTTCATTTTCAACAACTAGACATCAAGTATCCATCAACTGGAGAGACAATTAAGCAACAAGAGGATCAAGATTTCAAGCAAGAAAGCAATTGATGGTGAAATGAAGATGCAAGATTGCAAGAGGATGATATAGAAGATCAAGCCATTGTTGATATAAAGCATTTTTGTGGACACACCATTGTGAACATCTATTTGGAGCAAGAGAGATTCCTTCTTCTTTGATCCACCATTGTCAATATTCAAGCATTCAAAGGTATAATCATGGGGTAGAAATTATGGGTTGTGAGTTTGGTGAGAGTACTTTAGCCTTGGGGGCTTGGTATCCTTTCTTATCTTATTCAAATCTATACATTTCTTTCTCATAACCATTCATGCTAGGGTTTCAATCTAGAGGATTAGATCTTGGCATTACACATTTAATACACACACATATTTTATTACATTTGGCTATTTTTGGAGGTGGAGATCACCAAAATGGGGGTTTGACTAAGGAAAAACCCTATATAGCCACCCCAAAACACCATTTTTAGATATCTACAGTCGTTGTTTTGAGAATTGCAGAGCGGATCTAAGTACCCTTTTTGTCAAACTTCTAGGATCTGTGAACAAAAATTCCATTGGAATTGTTTCAGGTCAAGGTTGACTTTCAATGGGGGTCAAGATTGTACCCTTGGGTAAGATCTTACCCTGGTCTTTAGGTCAAGGTTGACTTTCCTTAGAATTGAAAAAGTTTTTTGGGTTTTCTCCGTTGTGGTTTTCTGGTTCCAAATTTGGTTGCAGAATCTCCCCAAAATGTGTAACAGACATTAGAAAATAGGTATTTCCAGATTAATCTCATTATGAGGTATGTACCTTATCTTATCAAATTTCAAGCATTTCCAAATTTACATTACTTATCATCTCAATTTATATGTATTGTGGAGAATGTTGGTTTAGGGCCTTTATTAGGTGCATTGTTAAAAGCCCTACTTATTCCACTCCATTTTTACACATTATAGAAATATGCCATACACATACCAAACATGTATTCTACAACTATGTAGGTAAATGATGTAGCTTGGTAAGCTCTCCCTAGCTTGATATTTAATATGTTTAATCACTACAAACCAGCATTCCATGCAGACTCTCCCTACGGATTTGATCTTTTTCAGCTCTCTGATTCTTTCTCCCATATATGTTCTCAGCAACAAATATTTCATATGAAGTTCCTCTCCCTTTCACAACAATGCCAAAGAAAATAAATAGCTTTGTAGTAGCCAAATTATTCACTATGGTTCGGTCTAGATCAAGTACCTTTATGTACTTATAAACAATTCTTTGTTCCAACTTTTACATTCTTTCACAACCTTAGAAAACCTAAAGTGTGAGCTATGTGCATCAACATGAATGATTTTCTGATAAAGTATAGGTTGATGCAACCTCTTGATCACCTTAGTTATTGATAGATAGGGGACGAACCCCTAGTCTAGTCCTCATACGCTCAAATGTGTCCTTCAGTAAGGACTTAGTAAAAATATTAGCAAGTTGTTCTTTAGATTTTAAAAATTCTAGTTTCACCTACTTCTCTTGAATTTGTTCCCTTAAGTAGTGATACTTAATAGATATATGCTTTGTTTTTTAATGCATCACCGAATTCTTGGAAATATTTATAGCACTAGTGTTGTCACAATATATAATCACTAGGTCAGTGATTACCTCATTCTTCCTTCCAACACTTGTTTTATCCAAGCAATATTTGAAAAATTTGCAACAACAACAACATACTCTGCTTCAGCAATAGACTGATAAATGAAAACTTGTTTCTTTCTTATCCAAGTCACAAGCCTTTCTCCTAAAAAGAATGCTCCATTGATTGTGCTCTTTCAGTCGTCAATGTTTCCAACCCAATCTACATCAGTGTAAACTTGAAGTTCAAATTTTGCTTCCTTTGTGTACCATAAACTATAGTCTTCAGTATTCTTCAAGTATCTCAAAATTATTTTAACACCAACCATATGTGAATCTTTAGGATTGGTAGAAAATATTGCCACAATCCCAATTGCATGTGCTATATCAGGCCTACTATGTACTGCATACATCAATTTTCCAATCATTGATCTATATAGTTTCTGATTTACCTATGTAGATTTGTCAGTCTTTTTCAACTTACATCCTCTTACCATCAGTGTTCCTACTGGTTTTGAATCTTCCATGCCAAAAGCCTTTAACACTTCCTTAATGTATTTTGATTGAGTGATGAAAATCCCATCATGCTATTGTATAATCTGCAAACCTAGAAAGAATTTAATCTCTCCAAACATTGACATCTCAAATTCCTTTCTCATTTCATCAGCAAAATATTTGCAAATAAAATCATGTCCACCGAAGATTATGTCATCAACAAAAAATCCAGCAATCAAAATATTATCATTAGATTCTCCTTTCATGTAAAAATTACTATTATCACTTGTTCTTACAAAGCCAATACTGATAAGATAAGCATGTAGTCTTCCATACCATGCTCTTGGTGCTTGATTCAGTCCATAAAAAACTTTGTAGACAAAACCTTCTGGTTATTCTATGTAGACCTCCTCCTCAAGAATTTCATTCAGAAATGCTAATTTCACATCCATTTGATATACTTTGAATCCCTTATGTGCAGTATATGCAAGTAATATACATACTCCTTCAAGTCTAGCTACTGGTGCAAAAGTTTCACCATAATCTATACCTTCTTCTTGTGCATATCCCTTGCATACAAGTCTTGCCTTATTCATAATGACCTCACCATTCTCATTTAGCTTGTCTCTGAAAATCCACTTAGTACCAATTACATTTTTATCTTTCAGTCTAGGTACTATTGTCCATGTCTTAATCTTCTCAATCTGTTCAATTTCCTCATTCATAGCCTTAATCCATTCCTCATTTTCAAGTGCATCTCTAACATTCTTAGGCTCAAATTCACAAACTAAGCATGTGTTTTTTCTTAACTTACTTTGGGTCATCATGCCAGCTTGCTTGTCTCCAATGATTTGGTTCTATAGATGGTGCCTTCTAACAAATATTGCTAGCACTTGTTCTCTTCTTTTCTCATCATTCAGTTTAGGTTCATTTTCTTTCTCAGTAGCTTCTTCCCAGTTCTGGGTTTGCATTTTCCGATTCTTGATAGCATTTTCTTGATTCTTGGTAGACTCCACCTATCACTTCAATAGATAATATGGATGCTCAACATATGTAAAATCATCGTAGTCTTTTGGTTCCTTCATGCTTTCTTCATCATTCTTTTCAGAAAACTCTTCAACTTTTACATTAGCACTTTCAACCATTTTATTAGTAGCCTTATTCAAACATTTATAAGCTTTACTCTTAGTAGAATATCCTAAAAATATTCCTTCATCACCTTTAGAGTCAAATTTACCATTTCAATCAACTTTCAACATATAACACCTACTTCTAAAGATTCTGAAATAACTTACATTTGGTGTATAGCCAAACCATAACTCATAAAGTGTCTTGTTCATGTCTTCCTTTAGTTGAACTCAGTTCAAGATGTATACAATAGTGCTAACTGCTTCTCTCCAGTCCATTTGTGCAACATTTTTCTCAATCATCAATGTTCTGGCATAATCAACAATAGATTGGTTCCTCCTTTCAGTAATTTCATTCTGCTGTGGTGTCCTTGGTGTAGAAACCTATCTTTTAATTCCATGCTCATTACAAAAATTAGTGAATTCATTAGGAATAAACTCACCTCCTCTATCAGATCTTAAGCATTTTAAGTCTTTCCCGGTTTCTTTTTCAACTTTAGCCTTATACCACTTAAACAATTTGAATGCCTCAGATTTTTCTTTTAAGAACAAGACTGTTGTCATCCTAGAAGAGTCATCAACAAATTAAATAAAATATTTGTCACCATAGTAGCTTTGAGTTCTCATAGGCCCACATAAGTCGGTATGTACCAACTCCAAAATACCTTTAGATGAATAGTCTTTACTTTTAAAACTAGATTTGATCATCTTTCCTTTCTGACATTGATTGCACATAACATGATCAGGTTTGGTTAGACTAGGTAGACCTCTAACTCTTCTCTTTTTACTTATCTGAATCATGTTATCAAAGTTCACATGACATAGTCTCTTATGCCATAACCATACATCTTCATTCTTCACCAGTAAACAAGAATTTTCATCATTGTCAAGATAGAATAAATTACCTTTTGATTGTCCTCCAGTACCGACAAGCTTTTCGGTTTCATCAAAGATTTTCATCTTCTTGCTTTCAAATGCAACTCAGTGACCTAAGTTATTTAGTTGTGCTACACTCAACAAACTGTAGTTAAGTCCTTTTACCCAGTATGCATTATCACATTTAATCCTATCATTCAATAAGATAGACCCTTTTCCTTTCACTTAACAAGGTGTATGATTTCCCATTTTCTCTGATCCTCCATTATAGTGCTTAAGATGTTCAAATTTATCTTTATCACCAGTCATGTGATGTGTACAACCACTATCAATGATCCAAGTATCATTCTTACTAACTTTAGAAATAAGGGTTGTTTCTACATACCTCTCCTCTTCTTCAGAATCATCTTTCATTGCAACAAATACCACTTCAATTTCATCATTAGTGTTCATGTTGATGTCATTCTCATTTTCTTCAACAAGGTAACATGCCTTCTTTCCTTTGTCTTTGCAATCTCGGTTGTCTCTATTATATTTTCAGTTTCCTCTGTTATTTCTTCTACCAAACTTTCCATCACCAAATCGGTCATTGTCTTTATCTTCTTCTTTCCTATTAGGACATGTAGCAACAATATGGTCAATATATTTACAATTAAAAAAAGCTAAAGGTAACTTTCCCTTATACCTTTATTTGCCTTTTTGAAGTCTTTGGGCCATAAGTGCTTCAAGCTCAGCTCATCTTTGCTGTCACTGCCACTTTTATTCTTTATATTATTCTTACTGCTAGATTTACCAATCTTTAGAGATGACATAAAAGAAGACTCAACACTTGGTACAACACTATTCTCATAATTATTCATCTCAAAAGTAGTTAACTTTCCAATTAGACTATCAAGGGTAAGAGTGCTATTAGGTGCAGACCTCATTTCATGAATTGTAGATACTCTAATTGCATAGATAGGCAACAAGGTTCTTAGTATCTTACTTACCATATTATCTTCAAAAATAAAACCTCATGCTCCTCAGATAGCATTGACTACCACTTTGATTCAATTAGAGTATTGTGTGATTTACTCACCTTCCTTCATCTTCATGTCATCAAATCTTCCTCTTAATCTTTCATTAATTGGTTAATACTAAATGCGTTGGTGATAACTAACTCGGTTATTACTGTTACTCGGTATACACTGGACGGGCTCAGTGTATACATAAGTATTCAATTATCGACTACATTAGCTTGTTCAAATAAAATCTCTTCTTCATAATAGATTAAAGTAACATGCTCAAGTTAACAATATAAAGCCATATAATCATCAATAAGCTATCCAATGTTTACCCTATCCTTATCTATCATATCCATCTTTTCCTTATGTAGATATCTCATTTCTTCATCTTTTCTTCATTCTATAGATGTTCAAATGTTTGTAACTATCATGATAAGTATTGTCAAAACTATTTCACATCAATGACATCATATTGACTGATTTAATCATCTTACATATCACTTTAGCAGCTCAGTGATCTCTAATAACTATTCCTTTAGTTAATCTAGATATTCAATCAGTTGTAGATCATCAGGTCTCATATGATGTCTATATTATGACAAAAAATATTGTAAGAGGCAAAGGTATGTGTGAGAAGCTTTCTTACAACAAAGAGGGCATTCATCAGGATGAAAGTAACATTGTACTTTCTAATCAAGATGCTACATCATTAGACACAACATGCTGGATTCAACAAATAAAGCATTATTTTCATACTGGGGAGTTCCCCCAGGTTTAAACAATGCTAAAATAACATATTTAATGTTAGGAATAGTCTCAAGAGATAACTGAGAGGGGGGAGGGATGAATCAGTTATCTACAAGTTTCAATTATTTATCCAATTAAGTATATTTAAACATAAAGCATAAACACAATGAAAGAACACATGAACAAAACACCAATATTTTGGTTATGGGGAAACCCAAATAGGTAAAAACCCCGGTGGGACTTGATACCCACTAATATTCTATACTAGTGTATAATGATCCTTTTTAGAAGATCCTTTATCCTGTTAGTAGTAGCTTTACAATATATGAAGTACAGTAGATCTGGTTAAGGGTCAGACCCTATTAGGAGTCTTTTACAATTATCTCTATTAGCAAAGAGGATGCACTATCCGAGAGCTCACTGTTCAAAGGGGTGAAGGCTATAACCTTTTGAATAATAGATACACACTATATCTAGATCTTGGTGAATTGCACTTTGACCTGATGTCTGGATTAGTTCCAATGAATAGAACACATATTCTACTTGGTCACATTGACCTTATTCTGATGGCTCAACACTTCGCACACTCTACTCTGCTCTTCTTAATCAACCATGAACCACACTTCAACAATCACAAATGACTGCCTATAAATATATTTCCTCTAAATGATATGATTAGATCAGCCTATTAGAACCAACCTGAAATCATAATAGAGAAACCATAATAAAATCCAACAAACAATCGTCGGTTCTATTATGCACACAACATAATCTGGGACCTGTCTAAATAAGATAATTGTAGACACATGCTACACATTGTCGGCTCTACCAAAACAACTGAAACTTTCTCTATAAGCTGAATTAAGTTATGCACTCTTAACCAAAAATCAATAACACTTGTCCAAGCTTAAATCCAAGGGTTCATATCCTCAAGATAGGTGCAACTCAAGAAACAATAAAATCTCTGTTGGCTCTTTTGAACAAACACAAGAAACTGCTACTGGTAAATATTGACTGCATAACTTTACTTGTGTTCATCATTAGACTATGTGTTCATAATTGAAACATCACTAACATGTCTTCAACATATATCCTAGGGTGCATTCACATAGGACAAATGTACGAACAACCATACACAGAACACTGCCTATAACTCTGTTAGGAACACTGCTAACACAAGCTATTGTATAACTGTTTGTACTCACATTCAACCTCTAGGCCCATGATATCATGCTAATATCATGTCCATGCAACATATATAGAAGGCTTACTACATAAGACTTCCACACATACTACTTTCCATATGTTGTCATCAATGACAAACATACAGTCAGTACTGGCCTGCTGGCAAATCTCCAACAATATTCCCCTTTGGCATTGATGGGAACATGTGGAATGAAAAACCACCATCAAGCCAAATGAATAATTATTTCATAACATTCTCCATTTCCTCTTCAAAAATTCCCCAAAGATGAATCCTCCATCTGTTGCAATATATTCCAACATTCTTCATTTCCTCAACTGAACTGCTATCACAACTGAATACTGCTCCCCCTAAGTACATTACTCCTTTTTTTCAAGACTCTATATACTACTCCCCCTTTGACATCAATGGAAAAGGGCACCATTCATTTTAAGCACCGATACTACTCCAGAAGTAGAGTAGTCAACCTTCCTTTAGTCCCAGAGGACTAATGTCATTCTTGCTTCCTTTTAAGTAGAATCAGGGAAGGGAATTACTCCCAACTTCCTCCTGAGATACTCAAAAGTATCCTTAGGCAAGGGATTTGTGAATATGTCTGCCAACTATTCCTTAGTATTCACATAGTCCAACTTAACTTCTTTCTCTGCCACTTTCTCTCTTAGGAAGTGATACTTGATCTCAATGTGCTTTGTCTTTGCATGCATCATAGGGTTCTTAAAAATATTGATAGTGCTAGTGTTATGACAGTGAATAACAATAGGATAATCAATCTGAATTCCAAAATATTTTATCATCTTCTTGATCCACACAATTGTAGAACAATTCAAGGTTGCTGCAACATACTCCACTTCTGCTGTTGACTGAGAAATAGAATTTTGTTTCTTGCTTGTCCAAGTGACAAGTTTATCACCAAGAAACACTGCTCCTCCTAATGTACTCTTTCTGTCATCAACACATCCTGCCCAATCTGCATCAGTGTATACATGAAGCTCAACATTTTTTGAATAGGGATACCATAAACCATAGTCTATAGTGCCTTGTAGGTATCTGAATATCCTTTTTACTGCCATGAGGTGACCTTGTTTAGGCTCTGCTGCAAATCTTCCAACTATGCCAACTGCATTTGAAATATCAAGTCTAGGCTGTGTAAGATAAATCAATTTACCAATCATTGACTTGTATAATTTTATATCAACTACTGGTGAGTCATCTTCCTTTGTAAGCTTGCATCCAGTAATCATAGGTTTCCCTACCAGCTTGCAATTATCCATCTTGACTTTCTTTAATATTTCTTTCACATACTTGGGCTGATTAATGAATATACCTTTCTCTATCTGCTGCACATTCAATCCTAAAAAGTACTTGATAGGACCAATCATACTCATCTCAAATTTAGTTTGCATCTCCTTAGAAAATTTAGCACTAAGTTTGTCATTACCTCCAAAGATAATGTCATCAACAAATATAGTACAAGTAACAGAACTTCAAATGTCTCTCTAATGAATAGATTACAATCTGCTGCTCCTTTCTTGAATCCAATCTTTGTTAAGTATCCATCTAGTCTCTCATACCATGCTCTAGGGGCTTGATTAAGTCCATAGAGGGCCTTTTTCAATTTGCATACCATATCAAGTCTATCTGATAAGGTGAATCCTTCAGGCTGCTCAATGTATACTTCTTCTTTCAGATCTCCATTCAAGAATGCTGACTTGACATCCATTTGATACACTTTGAAGGTTTTGACTATAGCATAAGCTAGAAACAACTTAATAGCTTCTAATCTACTCACAGGTGCAAATGTGTCTGAATAATCAATGCCTTCTCTTTGCGCATATCCTTTACATACTAATCTTGCTTTGTTTCTTACTATTGTACCATCTTCATTCATCTTGTTTTTGAATATCCACTTTGTTTCAATCACATTCTTATCACTAGGTCTTGGGACCAGTTCCCAAGTGTCATTCTTAATGATTTGAACAAGTTCTTCTTTTATAGCATCATGCCAATTTGAATCATTACAAGCATCTTCAACACTTAAAGGTTCAATCTAAGATAATAAACATACCACATCATTGCTAGTTGAGTTCTTTGCTTGTGATCTTGTCAAGACTTTTCCCTCTATCATAATGGTGCACACTGTATCAAGAATGATCCTATTCCTTCTCTCTGCATTTCCATTCTACTGAGGTGTTCTATGTGCACTTAACTATCTCTTTATGCCATGTTCTTCGCAGTACTCATAGAATCTGTCAGAGGTGAATTCTCCTCCTCTATCTGATCTCAAACATTTTATCTTTAATGCAGATTCATTCTCACCCTTAGCTTTGAATATTTTGAACTTCTCAAAATCTTCTGACTTATCTTTTAAGAAAGCAACCCACATCATCCTAGTATAATCATCAACAAATAAAATAAAATACCTTTCACCATAGTATGATCTTGTTTGAGTTGGTCCACATAGGTCTGTATGAATCAGATCCAACTTGTTCACTACCGAATTTTGCTTGCTCCTAAATGAATTTCTCATAGGCTTCCCCATCACACATTCCCTGCATAGAGTATCAACTAGATTTGCTATGCTAGGTAGATCTCTTACTGCTTTAACATTGCTTGTCTTTACTATTTTATCAAAATTGATATGACGTAGTCTTTTATGCCACAACCAACTATCATCAACTTTAGCAACTAAACAACTTGCTTATGAATTAAGTTGAAAAACATTACCTCTTGTCTTTGTGCCTAATGGAATCATAACACCATCTTTTTTCATTAATGATGCATTTGTCATCTTTGAACTCCAACTGATAGCCTTTACCAAGTAATTGTCCAACATTGAGAAGGTTATGTTTCAAACCATCAACATAAAGAACATCATCAGTACTGTTCTTTCCATCCAAAGTGATGGCTCCTCTACCAACTATAGGTTTAGGAGTGTTGTCTCCAAATCTAACCATACCTCCATTTTTTTTGTCCAAATAAACAAACCTTCCTTTATCACCTGTCATGTGATGTCAACAACCACTATCTATAATCCAGTCTATTCTTATATCTGCTTGGGAAATCAATGCCAACTCTTGGTTCACTTTCTCATTTTTAGGAACTAACTTAAAATTTTTTTTGTCGACAATAGCAATGAATCCAATTTCTTCTTCACCTAATTCTTCATTTGAAACTCCATCTCCAGCATAGTATCATTCCTTAGAATAATTAGGCTTATAATCCTTTTTGAACTTTCTAGTTCTAGTGGGACATTTAGTGATGCAAAGTGGCAAGCAGAAGCCTTCAAACAGTGACAATTGGTGAGTTTCAAGGTCTCAACTACCCAAATGGGGATCCAAGTGCCCAATACTTATCACAAGTATGGTAAGGACTAGGGGAAATGGTTATCACAACCCAAACACCCAAGGCAACCTAATCACTAGGCTAGGCCAAGTCCAAAACACCAACAATTGAGAAGTTACTAAGAGGTCTCCTTAACTCAATGGACAACCAAACCCCATGAAATGACTTATGAGACTAGGGGTGACCTAAAATCACTAATCTATCCTATTTAGGTCCTATTCCTTTAGTTCTAATGGTTATTTCATTCACAAGCCACCCATAACACTAGGTTGCTTCATAAACCAAGGATTTGGCTTGTAGCCCTTCCTAGAGGGAAATCTGAACATAAGTCAAAATGTTCCCAAATAAGATAATGAATTGGTTAGAGATTTTGATACGCTTTTGGATTTTATAAAACATATCCAAGCAGCATGGAGTGGAGAGAAGGAGAAGTCACTGATGTTACAATGTTAGACTAGGCTAATAGGCCTAATTAGGTCTCCAAATGCACTACAAGTGCTCTTTCTCCTAAGCCAGTGCACAAACTAAGTATGGAGTCATGTGTGGATATATAAAAGACCTTAGAATCCAAGTTTTTGAGTCTTGATGAATCCCCAACCAAAATCTATGGTGATTGTCCTAAGTCACAAACTAGTGCACACATAGAGATGTACACCTAGGGCTTTGTGGCAAAACCAACTCCCTGCAAAAATCCACCTCTAACCTACATATTGTGAAAGTGCATAAACAAAGGTCTAATTCCACTAAGGGGCATCAGATTCCCATGGTGGAATTAGGTCAAAAGATCAAACCCTATCGAAAATCCTGCTAGAGACCTTCAATCCAAGCAAGCACACAAGAAACCCTGATATCTCTTAAACTAGAATGAATTAGAACATGAATCCAATTGAAGATGAAAGTAGATTGGATGGAAAATATTTTTGTCTCAATGATTCATGCACACTGGTATGTACCTGTCTATGCTAGGGCACTATTCTCAAGAATTACAGAGAAATGGTTTGTTTTTTTATTGATTCAAATGCCAAGTTACACATCTTACCTTCCACCTACCTGAAAGGGCTTATTGAAGGCTTCCCCCATCAGTTACAACTGAAATTTAAACCATCTAACCATTGGGGGCATGATTAGAACTTTTGGCAAGAAGTTGTTAAAGTTGCTAAGCAACTTTTACAACATTTTTGTAACTTTTTCTAAAACATTAAAAACATGAAAATAAGTAAAATCCTATGATTTTAGGCCCATTGACCAC
Source organism: Chamaecyparis obtusa (assembly GCA_027943335.1). Taxonomy (NCBI): domain Eukaryota; kingdom Viridiplantae; phylum Streptophyta; class Pinopsida; order Cupressales; family Cupressaceae; genus Chamaecyparis; species Chamaecyparis obtusa. The sequence goes on from BSBK01001197.1 coordinate 994,124, forward strand.
ATTTGACCATAGTTAGCCAGGGGCTTATAGTTGTGCCAATCCTGGAACTAGGCCTCACAACTTGGTCTAGGTGCCTGACTAATGTATCTAAACTAAACTAGATATGCTTGGGACTCTAAAGAGTATTGTTTGTTAAGTCTAGAGTAGGCGCTCCTACACCACTTAGATGCAAAGTGACCAATCTTATTACATTAAAAGAACATAAATGGTAATTGACCTTCATATTTTCCTTTTCCTTTCTTTTCTCTTTTGGCAATCATAGCAATAAAATCATCTAGTGTTTTATCTTCTTCTTCATCATAAAAATTACCAGAAGTGTTTGCAATTTTCTTACCATGAACTGCTGCTTTGAAGGCTGTCTCACTTTTAGGTTCTATCTTCAATCTTGAAATCTCAAAAGCTGAGATTTTGCTGATCAAGGTCTCTCTCTTGAAATTAGATGTAAGCTGCATGGTCTCATCAAGGATGTTGATCTTGCTCTCATATTCTAGAGTAAGAGTAGTCATCAGCTTGTCCATAATGTCTTCCTCAGAAATCTCTCCACCATTGTTCCTGATTCCAACAATTGCTTCATTAATCCTCTGATTGTAAGCTCTGATATTTTCTTCAGGTAGCATCTCTAATGCATTGTATCTTTTCTTCCATGTATTTTTGTGCACATCCTTTTCTTGCTTGTCTCCTTCAAATATGTCTGCAAGGTACTTCCATATCTTGTGGGTGGTGTCTACATTCTTTATCTCTGAAAAATCACTATCTGATAGTGTGCTGATAAGGGATTATTTAGCTATAGCATTATGATGAAACAATTCCTTTTGAGTGTTAGTAGCATCATCCTGTTCAAGGTATTCTAATGTAGGAATCTTGGTTGCTTTGATAGTTACATTGAAAACTTCATAAGCAATAAATTGCAAATGAGTCATCATCTTGTTCTTCCAATCAAGATAATTTTCTCCATAAAACTTAGGACTCTCTTTCCTAAAGTATGCCATCTGATCAACCTCAAGTTGTTAAACTTCTCTCTAAGGCACTTGGCTTTGATACTAATTGTTACAAATAGTCCCAAGAGATAACTGAGAGGGGGGGGGGTGGTGAATTAGTTATCTACAAGTTTCAATTATTTATCCAATTAAGTATACTTAAACATAAAGAATAAACACAATGAAAGAACACATGAACACAACACCAATATTTTGGTTATGGGGAAACCCAAATAGGTAAAAGCCTCAGTGGGACTTGATACCCACTAATATTCTATACTAGTGGATAATGATCCTTGTTAGAAGATCCTTTACCATGTTAGGAGTAGCTTTACAATATATGAAGTATAGTAGACTTAGTTAAGGGTTGGACCATGTTAGGTGTCTTTTACAATTGTCCTTGTTAGGGGAGAGGACACACTATCTGAGAGCTCACTGCTTAAAGGGGCAAAGGCTACAACCTTTTGACTAACAAATACACACTATATCTAGATCTTGGTGAACTATGCTTTGACCTAGTATTTGGATTAGTTCCAATTAATATCACACATATTCTACTTGGCCACATTGACCTTCTTCTAATGGCTCAACACTTCACACACTCTACTCTACTCTACTTAATCAACCATGAACCTCACTTCAGCAATCACAAATAACTGCCTATAAAGATCTTTCCTCTAAATGATATGATTAGGCCAACCTGTTAGAACCAACTTGAAATCATAATAGAGAAACCATAATAAACTCCAAAAAACATTCATCAGCTCTATTATGAATGAACATAATGTGGGACCTATCTAAATAAGATAATTGTAGACACACGCTACACACTGTCAGCTCTACCAAAACAACTGGAACTTTCTCTGTAAGATGAATTAACTTATGCACTCTTAACCGATCATCAATAACACTTCTCCAAGCTTAAATCCAAGGGCACATATCCTCAAGATAGGTACAACTGAAGAAACAATAAAATCTCTATCGGCCCTTCTAAACAAACACAGGAAACTGCTACTGGTGAATAGTGACTGTATAACTTCACTTGCGTTAATCACTAGACTATGCATTCATAGAAAAAACATCACTAACATGTTTTCAACATATATCATAGGGCACATGCCCATAGGACAATTGTATGAACAACCATACACAGAACACTGCCTGTAACTCTGTCAGGAACACTGCTGACACAAGCTACTGTATAACTGTCTGTACTGACATTCTATTGGAAATATAGATGGAGTAACTAAGAGGGGGGGGGGGGTGAATTAGTTAACCACCAAAATATTACCACAGATCCCTTAGATGTTTTATTAAATCATTTACTGCTGTTATACTGAAAACTTGGTTATTGCAGTGAGTATTAATTATAACTATTCTTAAGCATTCATCAGTGATTAACATACATGAATAAAGAAAGTATCATGAACACAAGAGACACTAGATTTAACATGGAAACCAAATATGGGAAAAACCTCCAATGTAATTAGTTACTATTTTTCACTCTTCTAAAGTGAGCCCTGTTAGGAGCCAACCTGATTAAAGGTTACAAAACACACTGTTAGGTGTGACCTTGTTAGAGGATTTAATCACCCTATTAGGAGTGGCCTTGTAAGAGGTCTTGAAACAATTCAATAGGACTGTCACCTTGTTAGAGGATTTACAAAATGGTTGTTAAACCAACTCGGCTAGGAGATTTTGAAATCACTGCTACAATGGTAAGAAAGTAACAATGAAGTGACCTGAATAATGATGCAACTAAATTGCTGATTACAAATCTCTATTCTACTTCACTAGATCCTTCCTAATCAAATATATCTCTACTGCTCTTCAAGGATATCTAATCATCCTTCAAAATTCGCTCACACTTTTTCTTTTTTCACGTGCACACTTTTTTAATTCACAACTTGACCTTCTATATATACCATTCGGATTGTCCATTCAGATTGTCAAGTCAGAACTAATAACATTACTAATCATTACAACAGTCAGCTAGAATAAACAAACTTTATTTCTCAAAATAACAAAATCCTTCACTGGGCCGACCTTTCTTGGTAAACACTAATCCGAAGAGATTTCCTTTGGTGACCGAGAGAACTTGGTAAGCACTGCGAATTCTGCAACATCCTTTGGAGACTGAGTGAACTTGGTAAACACTAACTTTCCTTTGATAACCATGGAAGCTCGGTTAACACTATTTTCTATCATACTTTTCTTTGATGCCCGAAATATCTCAGTAGATATTGAAAACCACCTGCAGACCGACCAAGCTCGATAAATGATGGGAACTGCTTTGGTTAACGACTGAGCTCGGTAAATGATGGGAACTACTTTGCTAACCAATTGAACTCAGTAAATGATATGACATTTGTGTGACATCAAAGACAACACACAATTAATCCAACAATCTCCTTTAGACAATTGTATCCAACAATCTCCCTCTTTGACATTGATGGCAACACAACATGTCATAGCACAATGAAATTTCATAGAAAACATAGAGTAAGGAACATATCCTTAGCTTCATTCTAATTCTCATCTATGAGAACTCCCTCTATCAACAAACTTCTCTTTCTGACTGAAAACTCTCCAAGAAAACTCTCCCTCTTAGAAATCTTAAGAAATTTCTTGAACTGTGACAGCAAAATCTCCCTCTTTGACAACACATGCCAAAGACAACACATACCAGGTGAATATTAATGTACCTTGAGTACTAATTCATATGAAATGATTCCTTGACTAAGCTGCATCAACTGAATGATCTTCAATATGCTCTGGTTGATGCAACACTAAGACTTCATTTAGTGAGCCTCAGATAGGGGAATGACCCCTAACTTACCTCTTAGATACAAGAATGCATCCTTAGGTAGTGGCTTGGTGAATATATCTGCAATTTGTTCTTTCGTATGAATATATTCCAATCTGATTTCCTTGTCCTACACCAATTCTGTGACAAAATGATATTTTATAGCAATATGCTTGCTTTTGGAATGCAAAAATGGATTCTTTGAAATATTTATTGCACTTGTATTATCACAAAATATAATAATTGGTTCTTTGATCTCAACCTTCATGCCTTCCAATAACTATTTAAACCAAATGATATTAGAGTAGTTTACTGCTGCAACAACATATTCTGCTTCTGCTATGGATTGGGATGTGCAATTTTTCTTTATACTAGTCCAAGATACCAACCTCTTTCCAAGAAAGAATGCTCCACCACTTGTACTCTTTCTATCATCAATGTTTCCTACCCAATTAGCATCAGTAAACACTTTTAAGTCTAGATTGCCTCCAAATTTATACCACAAGCCATAATCTTCAGTTCCTTTCAAGTATCTCAAGATTCTTTTGATTGTTGTCATATGATTTTCTATGGGTTTTGCTGAGAATCTTGCTACTATACCAACTGCTAAGGCAATATCAGACCTTGTATGAACTACATACTATAATTTTCCAATCATTGATCTGTATAAGGTCTGATCCACTTCTTTTGAATCATCATCTTTTGTAAGCTTTAGTCTTGTACACATGGGTGTACCAACTAGTTTTGCATCTTCCATACCAAACTTCTTAAGTATTTCCTTGATGTATTTATACTGAGTAATGTAGATACCGTTCTTGCTCTGCTAAATTTGAAGACCAACAAAAAACTTTATCTGACCAAACATAGACATTTCAAATTCTTTGTTCATTTTCTCTAAAATTCTTTGCACTGATCATCATTACCTGTAAACACAGTATCATCCACAAATATTTCTACCAAAACAATTCTATTATCTAGTCCTTCTTTGATGTATAAACTACTTTTATCATTAGCTCTTTTGAAATGAATTTGAATAAGATAGTTATGTAATCTTTCATACCATGTTGTAGGGGCTTGTTTTAGACCATACAATTCTTTGTGTAACTTGTAGACCATATCCTTTTTGTCTGGATTGACAAAACCTTCAGCTTGCTCAATATATACTTCTTCATCAAGAATACCATTGAGAAATGTGGATTTTACATCCATCTGATATACCTTAAATCCTTTATGTGCTGCATATGCAAGTAGAGTTCTTAAACCTTCTAATCTTGCAATAGGAGCAAAAGTCTCTCCATAATCTATACCTTCTTCTTGAGAATACCCTTTACACACTAATCTAGCTTTATTTCTAGATACTTGACCATCTTCATTCAGCTTGTTTTTGAATACCCTTTTTGTTCCAATTACATTTTTGTCTTTGGGCCTAGGTACAAGAGTCCATGTCTTGTTTTTCTCTATTTGTTCTATTTCTTCATTCATAGCCTCAATCCAACTTTCATTTTCCAATGCATTTTTAATATTTCTAGGTTCAAAATCAGCAAGTAAACATGTACCTTTCAATTTACTTCTTTTCATAGTACCATCTGATTTGTTTCCAATAATCTGATCTGGTGTATGATGCTTCCTAAAATACTTGGCCAATATAGGTTCCTTGCCTCTTGAATGAGTTATAATGTCATTTTCTTGAATTTCATCTTCAGGTTCAGTTTGCTCGGGCTTGGTAGTTATTTGCTCGGTAGCTTCAGGCTGAGACTCAGTTTCTTGTGACTTGGTTTGAAATTCTTCTTGTGACTCAGTTACTATACTAGGCTCGGTAGATGCAGTTTCCTTATTGACAGATGTGTCTGGCAATGTATCAGGTTCAATGTAAACAAATCTTTTTTAATCCTCTAGTTCCTTTTTGCTTTCTTCTTCAGTCTTTTTTGCAAACTCATCAACTTTCACATGTGCACTTTATATGATTTTGTGAGTAGACAAATTCAAACATCTATATGATTTACTTTTGCAAGAATATCCCAAAAATATTCCTTCATCACTTTTTACATCAAATTTTCCTTTTCTAGATTCTTTTAAGATGTAACATTTACTACCAAATACCTTCAGGTAACTTACATTGGGTTTATAGCCATACCATAACTCATAAGGAGTTTTGAATGTGTCTTTCCTCAACTGTACTCAGTTCAAGGTATGAACTGTAGTGCTAATAGCTTCCTTCCATTATTTCATAGCAATGTTCTTTTCAATCATTAGAGTCCTTGCACAGTCCATGATAGATCTATTCCTTCTTTCAGCTATTCCATTCTACTTAGGAGTTCTTAGGGGTGATACCTGTCTTTGGATTCCTTTTTCAATGCAGAAATTATTGAATTCATGGGAGATGAATCCACCACCTCTGTTTTATCTTAAGCACTTCATTCTTTTTCCTGTTTCCTTTTCTACTCTTGCCAAATACCATTTGAATTTCTCAAATGCTTCTGATTTTTCTCTTAAATACATAACAGTCATCATTCTAGAGTAATCATCAACAAAGAGAATACAAAATTTTTCTCCAGTATAGCTTTCAATTCCAATAGGTCCACATAAGTCAGTATGCACAATATCCAAAATATCTTTAGACTGATAGTTTTTACTTTTAAAGCTAGTCTTTCCCATTTTACCAATCTGACAATTCTTGCATAGACCAACATCAGGTTTCTTCAAAGTAGGAATACCTCTTACTTTCTTCAATTTGCTTATTTTCACCATATTATCAAAATTTACATGACATAACCTTTTGGGCCATAACCAACTTTCTTCAATTTGAGCAATAAAACATGAGCATTCACCAAGATCAAGATAAAACAGGTTACCTTTGGTTTGTTTGCCTGAACCAATCAGTTTTCCTTTGTCATCCAACAGTCTTGCTTTGCCATTCATGAATTCAACCTTGAATCCAATGTTGATTAGTTGTGCTACACTTAGAAGATTATGCTTTAGTCCTTCAACCCAATATGCATTATCACATATAAGTTCTTTGGTTAATGAAATTCATCCTCTTCCTTTTATACAACAAGGTTCATTGTTTCCAAACCTTACATTACCACCATCATAGTCTTCAAGGTGTTCAAACTTTGTTCTATCACCAGTCATATGATGTGAGCATCCACTGTCTATAATCCATGGATCATCTTTGCTTATATGAGAGATAAGTGCCATCTCATCTTCATCATCATCATATTCATCTTTTACAATAATGAAGACAATTTATTCTTCACTATCATCAGAATCCTTAGCCAAAAAACATGTTTTCTTACCTTTATCCTTGAATGACTTGAAATTCTTCTTGCCATTGTACTTGTGACCTTTCTTCTCATCCTTTCTTTGCTTGTTTGGGCACCTAGCTGCAATATGACCAATTTCTTCACATGAAAAATAGATTAAAGGAGTTTTACCTTTGTATTTACCTCTGCCTCTAGTATATTTCTTTGCAAGTAATGCTTCAATAACTTCAAGATCACTATCTGAACTTTCCTCTGATTCTTCTTCACTTTCTAACTGGATTTTCTTTCCCTTCTTAAGTGAAAGTTTGGCCTCAAATGCTGATTCAATATTTTTAGAAGTCAGAACATAGTTGTCATAATTATCTAATTCAAAAGCTGTCAATCTTCCAACTAAGGCATCCAAAGTTATATTGTAATTTTGTTCACATCTTCTTTCTTGAATAGCAGATACTCTTATTGCATAGATAGGAAGCAATGTTCTAAGAACCTTACTTATAATAGTTTCATCATCAATTTTTTCTCCAGAAGCTCTGATTGCACTAACACTCACCTTGATCCTTTCAACATATTTTGCAATGTTTTCATCTTCTTTCATCTTCATCTGATCAAACTATCCTCTTAGGCTTTTTGCTTTGGCTCTCTTCACATTGTCATCACCACCATAAATTTTCTTCAGCTTGTTCCACATTTCATAAGAAGTTGTGCAGTATTTAATCTCATCAAATTCTTCATAGCTAAGAGCTGATGCAATGTCTATCATCAAGGTGTTAGGGTTCTTTTTCTCTGCAATGTCTTCAACAGTTAATGTGCCAATAGGAACTGTATATTCTTGATCAATATATTTGCATCCTGAATCACCAATGGAAGCTAGATGAAGTCTCATGAAGCCTTGCCATGCTGAAAAGTTATCTCTATTAAGCCTTGGAATTTCTCTCTTGTAAGACATCCTGATCTTTAGCTTAGGTCTTTGAAACCCTTCCTGCAAGCACCAAAAGCTCTGATACCAATTGTTGGAAATATAGATGGAGTAACTGAGAGGGGGGGGGGGGGGGAGTGAATCAATTAACTACAAAAATATTACCATAGATCCCTTAGATGTTTTATTAAATCATTTACTACTATTATACTGAAAACTCAATTATTGCAGTGAGTATTAATTATAACTGTTCTTAAGCATCCATCAGTGATTAACATACATGAATAAAGAAAGTATCATGAACATAAGAGACACTAGATTTAATGTGGAAACCCAATATGGGAAAAACCACCAATGTAACTAGTTACTATTTTTCACTCTTCTGAAGTGAGCCCTGTTAGGAGCCAACCCAGTTAAAGGTTACAAAACAGACTATTAGGTGTGACCTTGTTAGAGGATTTAATCATCCTATTAGGAGTGGCCTTGTAAGAGGTCTTGAAACAATTCAATAGAACTATCACCTTGTTAGAGGATTTACAAAATGGCTGTTAAACCAACTCAGTTAGGAGATTTTGAAATCACTGCTACAATGGTAAGAAAGTAACAATGAAGTGACCTGAATAATGATGCAACTGAATTGTTGATTACAGATCTCTATTTTGCTTCACTAGATCCTTCTTGATCAAATATATCTCTGCTGCTCTTCAAGGATATCTAATCATCCTTCAAAATTTGCTCACACTTTTTTTCTTTTCACTTGCACACTTTTTTAATTCACAACTTGACCTTCTATATATACCATTCAGATTGTCCATTCAGATTTTCAAGTCAGAACTAATAACATTACTAATCATTACAACAACGTGCTGGAATAAACAAACTTTATTTCTCAAAATAACAAAATCCTTCACTGGGCCGACCTTGCTCGGTAAGCACTAATCTGAAGAGATTTCCTTTGGTGACCAAGAGAACTCGGTAAGAACTGTGAATTTTGCAACATCCTTTGGAGACCAAGTGAATTTGGTAAACACTAATTTTCCTTCGATAACCATGGAAGCTCGGTTAACACTATTTTCTGCCATACTTTTCTTTGACGCCTGAAATATCTCGGTAGATACTGAAAACTGCCTGCAGACCAACTGAGCTCAGTAAATGATGGGAACTGCTTTGCTGACTAACTGAGCTCAGTAAATGATGGGAATTGCTTTGCTAACCGACTGAGCTTGGTAAATTATGGGAACTACTTTGCTGATCGACTGAGCTCGGTAAATGATATGACATTTGTGTGAAATCAAAGACAACACACAATTAATCCAACAATCTCCTTCAGAAAATTGTATCCAACAACATTCAACCTCTATGCCCATGATATCATGCTAATATCATGTAAATGAAACATATACATAAGGCTTACTACATAAGAATTCCACACATACTACTTTCCATATGTTGTCATCAATGACAAACATACAAGTAAGTACTGGCCTGCTGGAAAATCTCCAACATTTAAAACTTCAAGCTATTCCTTTCATCATTATGAATGGTGTTCTTTATAGGAAATATTATAATGGCATACTCTTGAGATGTATTGAAATGAATCAAATTGATAGTGTTCTAGGAGAGTTCCATAACGGACCAACAGGTGTTCATTTCACTCCTAGAACAACACCATTGAATTTTTTGTGAGTTGCTTACTATTGGCCCATCATTTAAATTTTTTTTTTTGTATGGGTTAGAAGTTGTAAGAAATGTTCATTTTTTTCTTATAAGAAGCATTTGGAATCCTTACCTTTGCAGCCTGTTCAAATTGAACAACCATTTATGAAATGGGGACTTGATTTAATCGGTCCAATTAATCCATCTTCTAGTCTAGGACACAAGTTTATACTTATAGCCACTAATTATTTTACAAAATGGATTGAAGCTATGGTATTGAAGGAGGCAAATGAGTAAGTAGTTTTGAGCTTCTATAAACATCTAGTTACAAATTTTGGTATCCCTAAATCTATTGTTTTAGATAATGGATTAGCCTTTGTAGGCACAAAAGTAACAGATTGGGTTGTGTAGCATAATAATTTTCTTAGTACCTCATCCAATTATTACCCACAGGGTAATGGATAGGATAAATCAACCAACAAAAGTCTAATTCACATCATTAAGAGGACTATTGAAGACAATCAGAGATCTTGGAACAACAAGCTTAAGTTTTCTTTTTGGGCTGACATAATCACACCAAAGCGTTCAATAAATAATTCACCATTTATCCCTTTTTATGGAATGGAAGCTAGACTTCTAGTTTCTGTTGAGTTGGCAACCTTAAGTTTTATCAAGGAATTACAATTTCTAGAAGAAGAGCCAATGTTGGTTAGATTGGAAGAGTTGGTTGAGCTAGAAGAGATCAGAAAACAAGTCTTTTGTGATTTAGATAAATATCATGATCAAATGAAGAAGACATTGGACAGGAAAGTTATCCTAGGAGTTTTTAATGAAGGTGATTTAGTGCTCAAATGGGATGACCTAAAGATTAGGCCTAGAATGCACACCAAATTTGACACCATTTAGAGAGGCCCATTTGTGATTTCTAAATGCAAAGCGCATAACACTTTTCAACTATCTACTTTGGAAGGAGAAGAATTGCCTACCCCAATCAATGGGATACACCTCAAGCACTATTTTTGAGGTATTTCCAATTTTGCAAATAATTTCTTCAACACATTGTTAGTTTCTTTCAGCCATTTTTTGATTTTGGTTTGCAATAGATTGTTTTATCCAAGTGCTAGATGCACAGTGTTTTAGTTTTGAGCTGGTTCATTTTAGTTATTTTAGTTCAATGATGCATTATTTATTTTTTTCTTTGCGAAGGATCCTTTTTTTTTCTAAGTTTTCAAAAAGTGAAAGCCACTCTATACCCAATGGATATTCAAGAAGGCAATTGGCTTGAAAATGTTACCAAAATGTTACCAATTTTTACTACATTGCTCTAATTGGTAGAGCTATTAGCATCTTTGATTATTTTCATATTTATAATGTGTGTATCATGTGCATATATAGGTACATGTACACGCTTATCACCATGTGGAATTAATTGGGCTCCCACAATGGTTGAGCCCAAAATGATGAGAAGCATGCACATACAACTAAGTTATTGAAGGGACACATTTTCCATTATTGTGAAACCTTCTAACTGACAAGGGTAGTTTGAAGAGAAATCATGCAAAAAAATGGTATGGTTCATGGTATATACAAGAAGGGTTTTGAGGGCATAAAATTTCAATAAAGGGAAATCATAAATAAAAGGTAAAAAGGAAGGAGTGAGGATACATGTCCTCTTTCCACTTCTCATTCTCAAAAGGGAGTGATAGTTACCCAAATCAGCCAAAAATACCTTTACAACCATTGATCTTTTCATCATCCAACATGTTGGGATTATGGAAAGGTGAGTTACTGAGAGGGGAGGGGTGAATCAGTAATCCTAAATTTTTTTTGTTCTTTAACCTTAAGATTATCTCTTTCATTAACCAACTATCATATTATCATTTATATTCACACATAACATAACTAAAATATAAAATTCTTCTAATTTAACATGTAAACATTCATGAAAATTCATACACTTGACACATGTATTTTGGTATCACAGAAACCCTTTTTAGAAGTGAAAAACTATGGTGGGGATGACACCCACAAAGCTTCCCTACTGCAATAATAAAGTTTTCTTGTTAGGGCTTACAAATTTGATCACTTCTAATGATCTTACCATGTTAAGAGTAACATTTAAGACCTATTACAATCTACCTTGTTAGAGGATTTAAGAAACACTACTAAGTGTGCATTCGATTAAGAGATTTATAAAAGATGGTTATGTGTACTCTATTAAGATATTTAGTTTTCCACAGTTGTTAGAGAGTAACAATAAATTGATCTAGATGTAGCAACTTACTTTGCTGAATTTTAGATCTTCTTAGCCCTTTAACTTATATCACCTTCATGTGATGGATTTGTCCTTCAAATATTGCTCGGAATCCTCTGGTCTATTTCTAATTTGATCCTTGAATACTTTTTCAAAACCTTAACATTATAACCTTTTCTGATCTTCAAATGTCTCCTATAGGTGACTACTTCTCATGTTTGATTATACTAGCTAACATCTTGATAACTCTTTTATCTTAAAGATTTGACCTAATTAGGGTTATAAATTCATCTGGATAACATTAGATCAATGACCAAATGAGTGACCTAAATAAATACTTCATAGGGATCATCACCAATCAATTTATACATCTCCAATAAATCTTTACCTTGATCTATGTAAACTATTTTCTAGTTTGGTATAAACCATTTACCTTATAGTATTATGTACCATTCCATACTTCTATGTCATTCCTGTATTACTTAGTATATACTACATTCATGTGTTGGTAAAATATTGATGCTCAGTAAATATGAATTCTCAGTTATAATTTTACTTGGTGTACTCGATAATCATTTGTCTTGGTGTATGCACTCAGTCAAGATTGTGCTCGGTTACCTTGTCATTATGTCTTATGCTCTGCTCGATTACTATACTTAGTGTGTTGACCAACTAGTATGTTTGCATCCTTTACAGACTATATGTGTGACACTAATGAAAGATCATAATGTAATTATGTTGAACATTCTTCCCCTTTGGCATTAATGACAAAAATACATATGTATGCCATAATTAAAAATTTCTGCAAAATTCAAAACTTGTATACTTCAAGACATTTTGTAGACTCCCCCTGTCTATATTGTTGGCAGGTGATGTTATGGAGCACTTGGGATCACTTAAGGTTTTTCATTCATGGAAACATTTATGTCGGAGTGATCGCATGGTGAGAGGTTTAGTATTGGAGTCACAATCATTAAAATGACTAAGTCCAGATTCAGGGTAACAGGGTACAGTGTTACAGTTTTGGTTAGTGATGGAAATGTATGAGGTATTATGGCCTGCGAAGTTAGTAGAAGGCATTTGGGGATATGTATATGCTTTAGTTATGAGCATGAATTTTTGTGATTAGATCAATGAGATTCAGTGATCTGAAGGTATGCAATAACAATAAAATAATATAATAGGGCATATGAGTAGTTGCGGTGATTACGGTAAGGTTACTTGATATGGAAACATGCTAAGTCAAATGAATGAAGTATATTTCTAAAACTTGGGTAATATAAGATCACCGACTCCATATTTATCATTTACATAATTATTATGTTTTGTATGGTATTTGTGAAGCCGACTGGATGATAGATTTTGTCTAAGTATAGAGTACTTTTATGAAAATGATATGTATTATGATCATGATGATGAAGCAAGGTTGTGAATCTAAGAGTAGAGAGAAGATGCAAGATCAGTAATAGACTGAGCTATAACCAGAACTACCTAAGCAAGATAAGTTCTTGTATTGTTCATATTTCAGAGAGCTCTTTGTGATAGTTTTTGATTGTAAGAGTAGTTTTCTCACCACCTTTGACCAGGTGTTTTGTATACCCCTAACATGGTTTTGTATTCCTCTAACAAGGAAATGTACTATGTAATAATCAGCTCCTAAAAGGGCTAGATCTCCTAATAGGGATATAATATTTTAGTGCATAGTTGTGGGTACCATCCCCTCTGGGGTTTTTCCTTGGCCAGACTTTCCTCGAGAACAAATCATGGTGTCATGAGTTATGTGTTATGCTTTAATGTTCTTTTCATTTCTACATTATTATGGTTTATTTATAATTGGTTGAAGTTTAAATTAAAGTGTAGTAATATTGATTCACCCCTCCTCTCAGTATTACCTAATCCTAACAATTGGTATCAGAGCTATTAGCCCTTAGATAGAAAGCCTAACAACTTAAGGGAAATCAGAATGGATTTGGAAAGTTTGCAAGAGAACTTTGATGCAAAACTTGAAGATCTAGACACAGAGAAGGCTGAGAATGGAATATTGAAATTCAAATTGAGAAGAGAAGAAGGTTTTATCAGGAAACTAAAGGAGTAGTTTGAAACTTCAAGATGTCAGAAACAAGATATTATGGACAAAATTAGTGAAGAATCAGTTGTGATACATCAGATCAAGTAAAGAGGCTAGAGAAAGAGAAAGAAGAAATCAATCTTTTGATGATAAAAGAGATTCAACATGAAAATTATGCAAGGAAAAAAGTTGAAAAGTCACTGAAAGAAGATAATGAGAAGATAGGACAAATGAAGACTGAAATTGACCATTACAAGGATAAATATCACAAATTGAATAAATATAATCAGATCATTAAAGGTGAACTCACTCAAGCCAAATTACACATTGAGAAGTTGCGCATGAGCAGTGACAAAATTGACGAGCAAAGAGAAAGATAAAAACCTACAGGAGACATGACTGGAGTTGGATTCAATGAAGTAGAAAGTTCTGAAACCAATGAAGAAATACCTACATATGAAGAAATACCTACTCATGAAGAATAGATCAGACCTTTCAGAGGTAGATGCTTTGGATGTAACAAAGTTGGAGATATGAAAAGAGATTGCAGGAGTAAAGGTACCTCTTAACCCTTTACCAACTATTTTTTTAACTATTATGATTATGGACACAAGAAAGAAGATTACAGAAAACTAGATTAGTCTAGGTATAAGAAAGATTATGTTAGAGAAGAATAAATAGCCAAGATCACATGTCAAAAATGAAATAACTTTGGACATACTACAAGATACTACAAGCTACAAGTAAATCATGAAAGAAGGAGACCACCTACATGTTACAAATGTAACAACCTTGGACACATTGCAAAGTTTTGCAGATACAATGGAGAGGACAATAGAAGAGGACCAAGAAGATCAAGTGAACCGAGAAGACCACCTCCTATGGTTATAAGAAAGAATGTTGGTGACAGTGGTAAGAGTCTTAATGAATACATGAATGATTTTGAGAATCAATTCAAGAAATTGGAGAGCAAGGAGGATGATAAGATATGGAAGGTGAAAGTCTTAAACAAGGCATTGGTTTAGGGAGAGACAGTAGATGATACTATGTCTTCGCATGATGAGTTCTTTGAGGCATCGACCTAGAAGGTCACATGACCTTAAGGGGAGAATTGGATGCATAGAACAAAATATATCCAACCCTTCTATATGTGGAGTAATCTCATGTGAGCTTAGGTATGGTGTGTACAAACACTTTGGAGTCTGTGGATGAGAGCGCAACACTTGGAGATTCATTTTACATGTTTGCAAGTTTTATGTTGACTGGATGATATGCGAAGTTGAGCTACTTGTGTTTAATGCACTCAATCAACTTGCGAAGGATAAAAAGGTTTGGAAGATATCATTTCTACACCATTTGTTAATCAACAACTAAGGAGAGAAGAATTGTGAAGCATTTCAAGTCATCTAGTGCAACACCCTCTCCGATGATTATACTTGGAGTATTTGATTTGGACATTTTACATTATGATGATTAGAGCTATGCATTCACATTTATGTTATGATGATATGCTTATCAGATATTTAGATATACTCAGCTATGATTATTTTTTATTGAATTGGAAATCATTCATCTTGTATATATACTTATGAAGATTTAAAGAGCTAACCCAAGGATTGGGAAGCTAACCATTATATATATATGATGCCTCATGCTTAATGTATATGTTATTGATGTGTTTTCATGACTTAGGAAAATGTTGTAGTTACTCACTTAGTTGAGGTCGACATGATTTATCAATCCTCATCAATTGTTTGCAAATGTCTTATTAGATATATATGCACATGTATCTCTTCTTGATGATGCAGGCTTTTAGGTACTGGGCATCGTCTCCACCTAGTCCCACAAGTCTGAGTGAGCCCTCAAAATTCTCCATCGTTGTTGTTTTTATGGAGATATCACCAAGGTTCTGCAAGAGGGAAATCCTACCTTTGACCCTTTTATGTCCCTTATGTGAGGCGTTTCTAAGTCAAGTCCTTGTGCTGATAGTGAATTATCCTGTTATCTTAGTTTGTTAGATTATGTGGAGTGTGTTGCTTGCTTCTTGCATTTATGGAGTTTGAAGTTTTGAGTATGGTAGCTCTAATGGTCTTCATGGTATGTTCAATTTTTATTCGATTGTTGATGTGAATTATTGTTCATTTGAGGGTATGATTTAGTAATTTATCTTTATTAGTAGTTACTTATTTGTACAAGTGTATCTTGTTAGGAATAAGTTAGTATGTGATTTAATCATGTGATTTTAATATCAATAATAATAAAGAATTTATAGTATTAATAATATTTTAATAATAGTGGTAAAATCCAACTTATGTTAGTAGTTACCTAATATATATCACTATTATATTTTCTGAAGAATATGAATTAGTAAGTGGGTTCAAATTATAATGTATTTGATTTAAAATAATAATAATATTCACAACAAACTAAATATTTATAATATTACTAATAATATGTCTTACTATTGTATATGTACACATAAGCATATGAGTGCACACATATGCCTATGATTACATATATATTTATAAAATTATAAGTGTGAAGGAAATTATTATAAGATAATAATGAAACTATGTTATTTTCATGGATGGTAAATATGTTTGGTAAATTCTATTATCTTAGTTAAGTAACTTAGTAAATTTATTCTTAAAATCAAATTATCTATTGTCTTCCTTGAATTAAGGGGACATAAATCTAAAAACATTATTAATATTATTTATCCCTTCATGAGAATAGATCTACTAATTATATTTATCCTAAACTATTAACTAATAGATAGTTGGGATAGTTGAATCGGTTGATTTTCCCATGCAACTACTCTATCGAATCTATTTACCGTTTACTGGAGAGATTCCTGTGTGAGAGGGGAGTGGAGATAGGAAGTTGGATTTGATGAGAGGACATATTTTTTGGATAGAATAATAAAGCGATAGTTTTGAGAAGAAATAATTTATTATTCTCTAAGATGATCATGAATTAGATTGCTTCCTAAAGAGGCTGGAGTTTGTTTGTAGAAGGAGTTTGAAGAAGTGATTGAATTAGGATGAGACTGCTTGGATCTTCCTCTCCCCAACAATTATTACTTTGCAGGACTCTAGGTAGGATTTATCCTGGAGATGATCCTTCTATTTGTTTACTTGTCCTCATTGCTATTATTGTCTTCTATGTGTTTTCTATCTAAAAGAGGAATTATGTTGTTATACTATGTGAGAAAGGATTTCTATGTTGATTTTAATAATTTAATAATTGTTTATGTGTCTTATGGTTAATTTATGTAATTTAATAATTTAATTTTATTGAGCACTATTTCTTTATGTTTTAGATATTGTAATGAATTACCTCTCAGATTAAATAAGTGAGTTTTGTTGCAGAGAAATCTCCTCATACTTGGTTATGATATTCTAAAAATTAATTCTAGATTTCTCTTCTTCACATTCTCCCATTTTTGAAACATATTTAAGTTTTTTATTTGGTTAATGTATGTGAAAGTTATAACTATTTTAAGTCAGTGTTATTTTATTGAAATTTATAAGCAGCTAGATATTTATCTAGTAGAGTTTCAAATGTAGTTGTCCATATATTGTTGGATATTTTTGGATTCTCATAACTAGGGCATTTTATACATTTTATTCCCCTCTAGAATCATATTAAAATCTTGAAGTTGGCTGAGGTTGATAGAAATTATACGTAATTAACTTTATCAGTTAGAAATTTTTTAATTTAACACTTACCACAAATTGTAATAGAGTATGAATATTTAGAAACATAGTTATTTTATTTAATATAAATTAAGACTAGATAAAAATAAATATTATCTTTTGGATACTTAAAAATGACTTGGCATAATAAGAAGGTGCTGGAATATTTATATATGCAATAGTGGTATTGGTTGATTTTGAGTTTTATTTCTTTAAGTGAAATAACTCTTTTTCTATTAATAAGAATTATAGATAGTTATAAAATTATTATTTTATTTATATGATCAACAATTTTCAAATTAAAACAATAAGGAAATCCTATGTCTTGAGGCTTTTCTTATCTCATAAGTTTAGAAAGATAATATTTTAAGTCATCTCTTAAAAATTTGAAAGTTATTGGAAGATAATCTCTTAGTTAATGACTTGTGCTAATAAATTGATTCCACCTTAAAACTATTAATTTTTAACTTTGTAACTAATGTCCACATATTGTTTACTATATAGTTTAAAGAATATTCATTGCATGAATATGGTAAATAATCCATTTAGTACACTCGTTATATTATAATGGATATTTATTTGTCATTCATTTCTCAAGACCTTATAGAATAGTCATACTTTTTGAATTATTATTTTGATAGAGTTAATAAGTTCACACTATTATAAAATAATAATAATAATAATTACCAGTGGTGAATCTTGTAAAGATATTGATTTTATTTTTAATTATATAAGAAATGACTATTAGAATTATAATAAAAGGGTTGGACAAAGCTCCCTTGTATCTTTCTTGTTTATCCTGTAAGCTATGATTTAGGATTAGTACTTTATAAACTAGATACCTAATAAAAGAAAATGATATATTATTTTATAATAGTATGATTTTAACTCTACCTTGAGTTGTGGAATTAGTATGAGGTTATCGATTAAGTATAGGATTTTATTTAGGTTCCACCTAAGTGGGTGGCAACCGATGGAAAAACTATCTAGGGAATAGGGCCCTAGAAAGGGTTGCGTACCCACTTTTTTAATTTTATAAATAGATAGTCTAGAATGGGGAGAGTTGAACTACGAAGTCTCTGAGCATGAATGTAGGAAAGGCCATAGATTATTATCCCCCGAGGCCTAGGCCTAGTCCCTTAGGGTTTGTCTTTAAGTTTCTAATGTAATGAGTTCACTTCTTCTTAAAAGTGATTCTCATAGCTAAGCTACCAATAAAGAATTTATTTATGATGTAATTTTATCTAACGTTTGCATCTAGATGTTTAGACATGTGTGTAGTTTCAGGTGTTGGACATGGTGGTCATTATGTAAAAGGAAGTTAGTGATATTCAAGTATGCAAGAATAATAATTTGTTAATTGAGCAGGACAAGTAGTATGATCTATTTATTCTCTTGACTTATAGTAACATTAAATAAATCAAATTAGATTATGTTCTACTACTTTATTGGAAAAAAATTATATATTGTGTATGACTTAATGAGTATAATGTCCTTGAGCCAAGGGGTCCTTGGTGGGGCATTAAATTTGGTATCAGAGCCCTAGGTTTCCACACTGGGAACTCTGGGTCTCCTAGCTCATTTATTGCTCAGTATTTTGCATAGTTTTATTTTGGTTTATCATTATAAGATAAGATCCTAGATATAGGAACTATGTTCTTGGTATTCATGCTATAGTATTTTTTAGAAAAGTGTACCCATTCTTCTAAGATTAGGTTGCCATACATAAATTACTTCTATTTTGCATTCTAGAAATAATGAATGAGCCTCCTAAGTACTTTCTCAGATAGTGAATATCTTTCTAGTAAATCAATGTTAATTAATTCGTCAAATTTTATGTCACCTTTTTGTTGTACTCCTAGAAAGACTCAAATTAGTATTACAAGTTATTTTCTACCATAAGTGCTTGTTATAGCGATTATAGGTTGCTTGATTGACTTGGAAGGGCTTAACACCTTATTCTATTTTAAATATCATAATAGCTATGTGTGATCAATGAATCTAGTTAATGATGTTACCATGGTAGTTCTCCTTATTATAGATTCAAATGATAAAGTTACTGCATATGTATTATAGGCTATTGTAAGGACTGAAATATTGTGTCTCTCTCTTTCTTTTTCCCTATTTTAGAATAGAATTGAAAAATAAATCCTTGTACAAAGCATGAATTTATGACCTTATTAATTATGTTGCAACATTGGAATTCTTGGGTAATCCTTTTAGTCATGTTGTTGTTAAAGAATTACAAATAGTGGGGAACATCTACTAAATTAAAATTGTGAGTATTTCTCTTGGGATTTATATGCAAATGATAATATGACATGATGCATGATTGATTTTGTTATTATAACACCTAAATATTTACATGAATTACATTAGGGTTATTTGATAATAATAACCACAAATTAAAAATAAATATCTCTTCTCTATTCATGATGAATGACCATCAAATGATGTTATCTATATAAAGTAAAAATATGATTTAATTTGTTGATTTTGGAAATTCTTGGCTAAAAGACCTAAGGTCCATTTGTGACTATAAGCCTATGTAGGGGTTAACCATAGAGATGAAATTAAGATTTTTTCATAATGAAAGGAATATGTGTTCTTTTGGTACAATTATTGAAGGAATAGGTAGGGTTGATGTAATATTTTCTTGACTATCTTTATGAAATTGTTTGTTCTTGACTTGGTGAATAGGTAATGTTTAGATGAAATATGAATGCTATGGTAAGTCCAGTAATAATGTCATTATCCTCCCCAAATTGCAATATTAGGCAATTGATTATTCAATGTATTTCCTTATTTGTATTGAAGTCATTATGTTAGTAAAAATTAGTGTCTTGAAATGTCTATATGGTGTGTTGTGTCTTTATTGGAGGGATTTATCATGTGTAATGAAAGTACCTAGCTAATTCATTTGTTTGAAAAGATGATACTTGGTCCACTCTTGGTGCCCCTGATTGGGTGAAAAGTAAATGGTTTATAATAATTAGTTTTGAATTTATTATGTGACTAATAAATGTATGTAGTACAAGTTTATTGTTTCCTTTCCTTAATTAAAACAAATATGTGTTGATTCAATGACTTTGGAAGAAATATAGTGTATCATTTTTCCTTGTGCCTTATTTTATATAAGTTAAAGTCATCTTGAAAATAGATGTTATTGTTTCATATTATGGGAATGGAAGAGATTGATATGTGTACATTGGATATTGGCATATGCCCATGAGGAAGTGAAATGTGATTAAGTATGTCATTGGTATTTTTTACCAAGTAGACAAAGAGAGTTGTGAAAATTAAAAAAAAATAAAAAATTGGAATATATGGATACTATGTGATGTTATTGTGTACTTCCTTGTAAATGTGATAAAACCAGTGCCAGTGCTTATGTTGGGTGTTGTGTATAACTAGTAATTATTTGAGTTCCATGGAGTGGTGAAATATAAGTGTCATCCATAGAAGTTATGTTTTGGATAAGGGTATGGGAGAACCATACCACTCATGTGTTGCTTTCTTGTTTGTCACCCTACTGAGTGCCAACCCATGAGTGTTGGTAATTTAGTATGTGGAGGGGTAGTAGTAGCACCATTTCCTCAGGTATTTATGTGATGTACATATAATGGCGGTGCGAAGTGACCTTAACTTCCACTACTCAAGGGAAAAGAGTAAACTATGCTTTCCCTTATGATGAACCTAAACATTTGGTTCATAAGTGTTTATCCTAATTTTCATAGTTCTTGAGCACAATACAAGTACTTGATATGAGCCTCTAAGAGGAGATATATGATTTATGGATATGTACATTTCAATGTAGTCCAACATGTAGAGGGAGATTTTGTTAGCCCATGCTGTGATGGATATCATATTTGCACATGTTCTGATATGATGCAATGAATATGATGTCACATCCCACTATTGTTCTGACATAGTGTGAGGTGAAAATGTCATGTTACTGATGGTAGCAAGCTGAGCTCGAGAACACAATGCCACGTACATGATTATGTGAAGGCATAGTATATGCATGTATTTTGTTTCCTACTTGATGTAGAGTATATTGGTTATGCTTTCATGCTTGTAGAGGGACACCCATGGATGCTCAGTTTGTAGACACGGTAGGCATATGGGTGGGCCCAAGTGATGTATACCTCTAGCTATGATGATGATCTATGAGAGACATTGTTATGTGGGGTGTGTCCTATGTGTGCCTACTCCACAAGGAACACTACCATGTGACATATGACTAGAGTGTGCTTACTCCACTTGGTGTATGGTCATGCTGGGTGGGTTGGCATGCTTATTCCACACCATCCGATGCAGGGGTGTTTCCGAGGTGAACCCCCTATGCCATGTGGGTAGTGTATCCCAGGACCAACCACATGAAGGGCTATTGTGATAGCTGGACATTGTTCCCTCCTTCCTCTTGAGGTGACTAGATATAGTCACACAGTGATGTGATGTGCAATTTATGGTGAATTTCTTTTATCTTCCGTTGTGTAGACCAACAATTTTCTTATCTTTTTCTATAATAGTTTAGACAAAACTTATGAAATTTATCTTGGATTCTTCTTATCTTATTGTTCAGATTGATAATTCTATTTTATTTATTTATTTAATATTATTGTTGAGCTTTGATGGCTAAACTATCTCCTTTCATAATGTTGGTCTTGTGTTGTGTTGTGATTCCTCACTAAAGATGCATGAGGTAGACTTGGTGACTGTATATGAGGAAGTAGACGTAGGGAACCTTTGAGGATGGGGGTATGTGAGGCTGTTATGTAGCTAGTATCCACTACCTTCCTATGTGTGGTGTATGTTCCTTGGAGGCTAACCACCTTACACAAACAAGGGATATGACACATGTACTTGTGTGGAGGGTCTTCATGACAAAGGCCCAAGACACCATCAAGCCATTATGTGAGGTATTGATTATGGATTTTGGATATAGAAGAGACTCATATTGTATCCTGGAATGAGAGTTTGTCCAGAGAGGCATATCCACTCCTGATCCTTGTGATGTGTAATCCTAGTGATGTGGACTAATATGACTATTTATGAGGTACATTTGGGTATTCTCAATGTTTTATATTAGATTGAAATATATCGTTGTGTTGGATGCAAGTAAAATTTTGATTTACATGTATTGAAAGAGAAGGAATTTATAACACCTTGATATGTTTTAAGGAAAATTGAGTGGTTCAAGCTAGTTACCTTGGTTTTTACTTTCTAAGTAAAGGGAAAATTCTATTCATACTGATATTTGATCAAGATAGAGTTATCCTTGTTGGTGATAGTAAAATTGATTGGAATATTTATTTCATGCTTTTTATAGTGCATGGATTCAAGGATTAGTTATGCATGGGATATCAAATAAAATGTGTGTAGGATATAATGTTTGATGTATTTCCATTTCTAACTTGTTGACTTCTAGGAGTAAGTCTCATCTTAGGGGGGAGGATGTAACACCCTCTCCAATGATTATACTTGGACTATTTGATTTGGACATTTTACATTATGATGATTATAGTTATGCATTCACATTTATGTTATGATGATATGCTTATCATATATTTAGATATACTTAGCTATGATTATTGTTTATTAAATTGGAAATCATTCATCTTGTATATACACTTATGAAGATTTAAAGAGCTAACCCAAGGATTTAGAAGCTAACCATTATATACATGTGATGCCTCATGCTTAATGTATATGTTATTGATGTATTTTCATGACTCAGGACGAAGTCGTAGTTACACACTTAGTTGAGGTTCACACGATGTATCGATCCTGGTCATTTGTTTGCAAATGTCTTATTGTGTGTATATATATATATATATATATATATATATATATATATATATATATATATATATATATATATATATATATATATATATATATATATATATATATATATATATATATATATATATATATATATATATATATATATATATATATATATATATATATATATATATATATATATATATATATATATATATATATATGCACATATATCTCTTCTCTGTGATGCAAGATTTTAGGTACCAGGCATCATCTCCACCTGGTCGCACAGGTCTGAGTGAGCCCTCAAAATTCTTGATCGTTGTTGTTGTTATGAAGATATCACCAAGGTTCTGTAAGAGGGAAATCCTACCTCTGACCCTTTTATGTCCCTTAGGTGGGGAGTTTCTGAGTCAAGTCCTTGTGCTGATACTGAATTATCATGTTATCTTAGTTTGTTAGATTATGTGGAGTGTGTTGCTTGCTTCTTGCATTTATGGAGTTTGAGGTTTTGAGTATGGTAGCTCTAATGGTCTTCATGGTATGTTCAATTTTTATTCGATTGTTGATGTGAATTATTGTTCATTTGAGGGTATGATTTAGTAATTTATCTTTATTAGTAGTTACTTATTTGTACAAGTGTATCTTGTTAGGAATAAGTTAGTATGTGATTTAATCATGTGATTTTAATATCAATAATAATAAAGAATTTATAGTATTAATAATATTTTAATAATAGTGGTAAAATCCAACTTGTGTTAGTAGTTACCTAATATATATCACTATTATATTTTCTGAAGAATATGAATTAGTAAGTGGGTTCAAATTATAATGTATTTGATTTAAAATAATAATATTCACAATAAAATAAATATTTATAATATTAGTAATAATATGTCTTACTATGGTATTTGTACACATAAGCATATGGGTGCACACATATGCCTATGATTACATATATATTTATAAAATTATATGTGTGAAGGAAATTATTATAAGATAATAATAAAACTATGCTATTTTCATGGATGGTAAATATGTTTGGTAAATGCTATTACATTAGTTAAGTAACTTAGTAAATTTATTCTTAAAATTAAATTATCTATTGTCTTCCTTGAATTAAGGGGACATAAATCTAAAAATATTATTAATATTATTTATCCCTTCATGAGAATAGATCTACTAATTATATTTATCCTAAACTATTAACTAATAGATAGTTGGGATAGTTGCATCGGTTGATTTTCCCGTGCAACTACTCCCTCCAATCTATTTACCAGAGAGATTCCTGTGTGAGAAGGAGTTTGAAGAAGTGATTGAATTAGGATGAGACTGCTTGGATCTTCCTCTCCCCAACAATTATTATTTTGCAAGACTCTAGATAGGATTTATCTTGGAGATGATCGTTCTATTTGTTTACTTGTCCTCATTGCTATTATTGTCTTCTATGTGTTTTCTATCTAAAAGAGGAATTATGTTGTTATACTATGTGAGAAAGGATTTCTATGTTGATTTTGATAATTTAATAATAGTCTATGTGTCTTATGGTTAATTTGTGTAATTTAATAATTTAATTTTATTCAGCACTATTTCTTTATGTTTTAGATATTGTAATGAATTACCTCTTAGATTAAATAAGTGAGTTTTGTTGCAGAGAAATCTACTCACACTTGGTTATGATATTCTAAAAATTAATTCCAAATTTCTCTTTTTCAGATTCTCCCCTTTCTGAAACATATTTAAATTTTTTATTTGGTTAACGTATGTGAAAGTTATAGCTATTTTAAGTTAGAGTTATTTTATTGAAATTTATAAGCAGCTAGATATTTATCTAGTAAAGTTTCAAATGTAGTTGTCCATAAATTGTTGGATATTTTTGGATTCTCATAACTAGGGCATTTTATACATTTTATTCCCCTCTAGAATCATATTAAAATCTTGAAGTTGGCAAAGGTTCATAGAAATTATACATAATTAACTTTGTCTGTTAGAAATTTCTAAATTTAACAATTACCACAAATTGTAATATAGTATGAATATTTAGAAACATAGTTATTTTATTTAATATAAATTAACACTAGATAAAAAGAAATATTATCTTTTGGATACTTAAAAATTACTTGGCATAATAAGAAGGTGCTGGAATATTTATATATGCAATAGTGGTATTGGTTGATTTTGAGTTTTATTTCTTTAAGTGAAATAACTCTTTTTCTATTAATAAGAATTATAGAGAGTTATAAAATTATTATTTTATTTATATGATCAATAATTTTCAAATTAAAACAATAAGGAAATCCTATGTCTTGAGGCTTTTCTTATCTCATAAGTTTAGAAAGATAATCTTTTAAGTCATCTCTTAAAAATTTGAAAGTTATTGGAAGATAATCTCTTAGTTAATGACTTGTGCTAATAAATTGATTCCACCTTAAAACTATTAATTTTTAACTTTGTAACTAATGTCCACATATTGTTTACTATATAGTTTAAAGAATATTCATTGCATGAATATGGTAAATAATCCATTTAGTACACTAGTTATATTATAATGGATATTTATTTATCATTCATTTGTCAAGGCCTTATAGAATAGTCATATTTATTGAATTATTATTTTGATAGAGTTAATAAGTTCACACTATTATAAAATAATAATAATAATTACCAGTGGTGAATCTTGTAAAGATATTGATTTTATTTTTAATTATATAAGAAATGACTATTAGAATTATAATAAAAGGGTTGGACAAAGCTCCCTTGTATCTTTCTTGTTTATCCTGTAAGCTATGATTTAGGATTAGTACTTTATAAACTAGATACCTAATAAAATAAAATGATATATTGTTTTATAATAGTATGATTTTAACTCTACCTTGAGTTGTGGAATTAGTATGAGGTTATGGATTAAGTATATGACTTTATTTAGGTTCCACCTAAGGGGGTGGTAGTCGATGGAAAAAATATCTAGGGAATAGGGCCCTAGCAAGGGTTGTGTACCCACTTTCTTGATTTTATAAATAGATAGTCTAGAATGTGGAGAGTCAAACTACAAAGTCTCTGAGCATGAATGTAGACAAGGCTATCGATGATGAACCCCCGAGGCGTAGGTCTAGTTCCTTAGGGTTTGTCTTTAAGTTTCTAATGTAATGATTTCACTTCTTCTTAATAATGATTCTCATAGCTAAGCTATGAATAAAGAATTTATTTATGATGAAATTTTATCTAACGTTTGCATCTAGATGTTTAGACATGTGTGTAGTTGTAGGTGTTGGACATGGTGGTCATCATGTAAAATAAATTTAGCAATATTCAGGTATGCAAGAATAATAATTTGTTAATTGAGCAGGGCAAGTAGTATGATCTCTTTATTCTCTTGACTTATAGTAACATTAAATAAATCAAATAAGATTATTTTCTGTTACTTTATTGGAAAAAAATTATATATTATGTATGCCTTAATGAGTATAATGTCCTTGAGCCAAGGGTTCCTTGGTGGGGCATTACATCTAGCAGAGAGATTGTGTGATCGCCCAGAGTAGAGATTTGGATTTTAATGCATTAAAGGTATTTAGACCTATACTCATTGATAATTTATGGATGCACCAATAGTTTATGATGTCGTGGATAGAACAAGGTATAAATTTAAGAGACATCCATTCAAGTCTTTTGAGGATGATATGGAAGGAGTGTTTTCACACACCCCCATAGGCATGTTGCACATAGGAGACAATAGGGCATACATACACTACAAGTATGAAATCATTGGAGATGTAAACATTTATAGTAAATTGGATACTATGATAGAAGTAGATGGATCCATGGTAGAAGAGTTCAAACACCTACAAGATCAATCTATCATTAAGCTAACCCTACTCACAGAATTCACGGAAGTTCAATGGTTTAAGATCATCCTTAGCAGAGTCCATGATCAGTTTATTTGGATTGGAGATCAACTAGTAAATATTTATGCACACATGATTCATGAGATTACAAGCCTTGATAATGAAGGAGCCCTACCTGTAGCAAAAAAGAATTTGAGGAAAGATGCATACACCCTAACCCATTCCAAGTGGGATAAGAGGGTGATGATAGTCAATGACATCTTTTAGCAAGATGTTAGGTTGCTAGCAATGTTGTTGGGTTACAAGTTGTTTTATAGCAGCAGACCAAACTTTGTTTCTGCTAGATTTTTTATGATGGCATACGAAATGGTGAAGGAAAATAAGAAATATAATCTTTATGAAGCACTTGCATAATAGTTCCTTGAAAATATAAAAGTGATAAAGAAGGATATGATTAAAAAGGTTATTATTAGTCCATCTGTAGATTCATATTATTCACAAGTTTCCTAGCATGCACCCTAGGGGATGGAAGGATAATGTACCCACTAGAATTTAGATTTCAGAGAGTTACAAAAGGCATGATAAGAATTGGGTTGATGGTGAAATTTTTTCTATGACCAAAATGTTACAAAGGAAGATGAAGGAAAGGTATAGGATACTAGAAAACATTATTGAGAAGTATGATGACACTATCTATTTCATGGTTGAAATTGATTGTGTTTGTTTTGAGGCTGTGGAACCAAGAATGAAATGGTATTACCCTATGGGCTATGAAATTAGTGCTAAGATTTTAACTATGCAAGTTGAGCATGTTCTAGCAGCATAAATAGACCCTACCTAAGAAAGATGGGGAACCTATAGGGAGAAGTCAGGGAAGATCAAAGAAGAAAAATAAAAAGTAACAAGAGAAAAATCTTAAAAATTGTGGAGGGTATCAGCATGAAGGTAGGAATCACTAGGAAACAACTGATAAATATAAGAAATAAGATGGAAGAATCTTCAAGTATAGCCATTGATGCTCTTGTTCCTTTAGAGGCAAATAAGTTAGTAAGTCCTACTATTAATATTGTTGATTTATCAGCTACACAAGAGGAGATAGTACAAGAACTTGTGCCTGAGATCATCCCCAAAAGATCTACAAGATCTAGTAAGAAGGATAGTCCTAAGGAGAAAGAGGTAGAAGTGAAGAGGAAGAAGAAAGAGGAAAAGGTAGTTGAAAAAGTAGAAGAGGAAGCAGCTCAAAAGGATCCAAATTTTTTGTGGAAACCAGACCCTAAATCACTACATAAGAGAGTGATAAAAGATGAGAACTTGAAGATAGTGGGTAGGTACTATGAGAGGTATGATGGTGAAAACCAAGTGATCATTGAAGATATTGTCATTGAGCATCTATTGATTTTCAACAAAAACTTGTTAGAAATTGAAGGGAGTATCCCTAAAGAACTGCATAGAAAACTAGAAATCAGGAACCAATTGGCACAATCAAAAGATGGAAACATAAGAAATAAATCCATTGAGGAAATGCTACTGGTTGTCTCAAAAAAAGAAAGGGAGAGGATAATAGATCTATTAAAACCCCTATTGAGGACAAAGGCCAAACTAGTGAAAATCATGGCTAGGAAATATGATGAGGTGATTGAGGGCACTCAAAGGGAATTAGATCAAATTCTGATGAATAATATGCCAAAGAAGACCTCACCTCTTGTTAGTGTTTGAACCTGCAGATTAATCAATTACTCAAATAATCCCAATGGCTATAACCTAGCAAGTTACAAACTACTAAGGTATTAAGGTTAAGACCTTCTTCTCTTTGAGTAATATATACTCAGGCGGGTGTACCTCTATCAATTCAATGTTCAAATGAGCTCTGAATTGAGAACTTGCTCCTTCACTGCTTTGCTACTGCCTTCAAAATCCAACTCAATAAGTTGCTAAAACTCTGAGTATAACCCAAATCATCCTGATACACAACATCATGATATAGACTATAAAAATAGCAACACGACACAATGGCTTAAGGATATTCATCCTTCTTCCTTTTAGAGTTAAACTCGGGGAAGGGTTAACCATATTTATTGCTTCTTCAAAGCATTGAAATACATATTTATGAGCTTGTCATAAAATGTCTCAAGTCTGGAGATTATGCATATAAAGTAAAATTTCAATCAATTATATATTGGATGGTAAACCAATGTAAATGGATCTAAAACCAGTCCCTTATCCACTGGGCATCAGAGTCAAAATCTACCTTCACATATATCTATTAAAATGAATACAATGAAACTCAAATAACATGCCTAACATATCATTGTTTCCATTCCTACACCTGTCATCAAATCCACATATAGATATTCAATTCCCAGAGACCTCCCCTAAGATTTTACTCTTTCCTTGAAAGAAACTTAAGCTCAACCCCTACATTCACCTTGTGAAAGATGTATTTAAACTGTCTTACAATCTAAATACATAAAGAAACTAAAACACTCCACATGTAAAGACAATCAAATGATAGTAACAAAACTCCAGTGTATTTGTATTAATTGATCAAATGCATTGATACAGTCTTCCTTGATTTCAAGAAAATAAGGTTCTATATTCTGGACCTCTCCTTTACAAAAATATTTTCCAACCTCGATCTTCAATCAAAATATTTCTAATCACATCTTCTTCATCTAAACCCTCATGCTCCTTGATCACACCAATGTTTGGGATGTAAGTCATCCTGGCAATCTTGATGAAGTCCTCAGGATCTATGTGCCTACAAGCACCAGTAACCATTTTGAATTGTTGTAACCATGAACTGATTTGAGGAAAAGCCCTCTTTCCTATCAGGAAGTCACCTACCCTGAACTGCCTGGGTGTGAATGTACCCTTTCTGTGAGGGGCCAGAAGCTCTTTATCTGTACACATTAGTTGCCAAACAAATTCCAAACAAGCCAATCTCGAAGGCACATACTTTGGTAATAAATGTGGGGGTTGGGGACACCCATAAACTCTGATAATTGTGGAATTATCTCCTAAGTAGAAATCACCCCAATTATGATTTCCATCCCACTTATCCACATACTGCAGTGGTCTTAAAAGCCTGATGACTCTAGGAGATAGCCTGGTGACATTTATGCCTAGCATCCTGATAATTGGATAGACAATGAAATTTTGAAAAACACAAAAATTTTCTTCATTGGAGATAGAATTCCATATCCTCACCCACAACTGCACTGGATTGTGCTGATCCTTGAAAGTGAACCTTGGTTTTAACATGTTTACATCAAAACTGTTGATGTTGAAAAATAGAATCAAATGCATTAATAGAGAATAATGCATGAACTCAATAGGACTTTTACTTTCTTTTACAGACATCAGCCCTTGATGCATCCTATCAATAACATACTGAATGTAATCATAGTCAGTGTTTACCAAGGGATTTTGAATATCCAAGATAATCATCAGCAAGTCAGCTGGTAAAAATTCTACATTCCCATCCATTCCCAAAACTCTACATAACGCATAGCAAGTATATCTCATATAATGATGGAACGATTTGAGCTGGTATGGGGCATTCATGTTAGGAGGAAGGGGGGCTATGTATTTATCCTATTTTGGCATATGTTTAACCAACTGGTCTTTTACTGACCCTATATTGCTTCTATATCTTGCCTTTTCTTTATTCAAATCAATCTCAGTGGAAAAGGACGTGTATAGACCAAAAGCTTTCATAAAAGATCCCCTATCAAGAGTAACTAAGGGTGATTGGTCTTCTTTTCTAATTGTCCTTGAAATAGGGTCATAACTTCTGGCTAGGGAAACAATTAAATCAACATCTAGGAAAACATCAGGGACAACCATTTTCCCCAATCCTAACACCCAACCATTACAGACAAGAACATGCTTACTTTTATTGCTGTAAAAGAAGTTGAAAATAGTGTAACCTGTGAATTCCAGAGTGATTGGGTCTCTACACCATTTCAAAAGATCTTCAAACATGTCATCAACAGCCCTCTTGTTCTGACTGGAGCCCGGCAACAATTTCAGGAATTCATCTGAAAAATTTGGCTTATTCCTGTCCTCACCAATTTTGGACTTGGCCTCACTACTAGAAGACACTGCGCTCTTCTCAGGTTGACTCATCCTTGCTACAGAAACACCTTCAATTCTCTGTATCTCAAATGGTTTATGCTCAAAATTTCTCTAGTTGGCAAAAACTTTGAGACTGAACAAATAAACAATGAGCTTCAACTTACTTATCGATATTAATCCAAGGTGTGAAACTACCATAGTTAATGCAAATCTCCTTAATTGATCCCATATTCAATTTCATGTACCCTCAGATTTCAAATTTCGAGCTCGCCATGTCCGGATGTTGACAGATAGATTAAACTACTTGAAAACAAGGTGAAGAGGGAATGATCATGATTCTATACTTTAAAACTGTTTGCGTCATGCAATCTTTCTTCTTGAAGCTGATTTGATGGCTTACTAGTTTCATGTCCATATCGACAAAGTACTTTATCTATGTGGCAACGGTCCTTTTTCTTTTCCCTTTATGACCTTTTCCATCTGAGCCCATTTAGCGAACCAGCGACTATTGGCTTCTCTTAATCACTGAATAGAATGCTAACCCTAGCTAGCAACCGGAGAACTGGTGACCACTAGCTTCACTGGTTCTCTGAATCCCTATTTGACCCTGGTTCAAATCTGGAGAACTAGCGACTACTAGCTTCGCGGGTTCTCTGAATCCTATCCTTAACCATCCATGCATTTCGCGAATCAGCGAACAAAGGGCTCCCACTTACATAGTTAACTGCAATTACCATTTGGCGAACCAGCGAACAAAGCCACCTCCCATTCTCTTAATGTTATGACTGACGGTCAA
The DNA here is from genome assembly GCA_027943335.1 of Chamaecyparis obtusa. NCBI lineage: Eukaryota > Viridiplantae > Streptophyta > Pinopsida > Cupressales > Cupressaceae > Chamaecyparis > Chamaecyparis obtusa. The sequence goes on from BSBK01001197.1 coordinate 1,026,267, forward strand.
TTTTCTTGGAGACCTAGCGAACAAAGGGTTCGCGCATTCGCTTAAAAATATACTTAACCGCTTGATTGTCTGGAGAACTGGCGAACCCCTTTAATCTCTAATTTGCTAAATCTTTCCTTAATCATCACTTTATACCAGGATTCCAGATTGACCATTGATCTTCATCAATCGATGGCTATCGCTAGTTCTCTGAATAACAAAACCCTTAACCATTTAATTCTGAGAATCAGTGAACAAAGAGCATTCACTAGTTCTCCAAATACTCCATATCATTGAAAATTTCATTTCGAGAATAAGCGACTGAGACCTTAAAACTTATCATCCATTGATTCGCTTATTCGCCAGATTGTTTTAACCTTTATCCTTTTATTAAGAGAACTAGCGACCAAAGGCTTCGCTGAATCGCTAAATGGTTTAGCATGTCACCAACTTATTCCGAGAATAAGCGAATGTGAGAAAACTTATCTCCGCTAAAATCTTTTGGGGAAACCATCAAAACCGCCAAATTTAAAGGATAGCATTATAAGTATTCAGTCGCTCATTCGCCAGATCAAATATACAGGACCCACAAATATTTTGAGATTAAAACATGGCCATTGATCATGAAAGAAATCCACGGTAGTCGCTAATTCTCTAGTTGAAACGACCCTTGACCACCAGATTCTGAGAACAAGTGAACAAAGTGTTCACTGAATCGCTAAATGGTTTCAAAAGACCGCCAAATATTGTGAGAACTGGAGATAACCGCCATTCGCTAGTTCTCGGAAAGGAAAATGAAACCGCCGAAGCACTTGGAGACTTAGCGAACAAAGTAATCAAAAAGCTTGGCTTTAATGCATTCGCCAATTCGCTGGATGTTTGGGATAACTGCTGGAAGATCTAGAGAACTGGTGACTGATATTAATAGTGAACATGAATTTGACTCATTCGCTGAATCGCCAGATTGTTTTGACCTTTGATAATACACTTCCTGATTCAGCGAACACTTGGGGCAAATAAGCACATGCACAAATAGCAACTTAAGTGACTTAAAGGTAACCAAGAAAAAGAAACAAGAGGGCCACATGAATTTTGGAAATGAATTGGAAACATTTTGAAAGACAAGACCTAGGGTAAGGGTTTTTCTGAACATGTCAAAAACCATTTTCATGACACTTTACAAACCCTAGTTTAGGAAAAACACTCACATGGAGACTTAAACAAGGAATTGGACACAAACCTCAAAAAATTTTAGGATACCCAACAGTGGCTCTATCTGAGGATGCTTGATTGTAATATCATAGCAAGAAACCATGAATCTCTGGGAGGCAGACCACAAAACCTGAACCTAAAATGAGAAGCAAACACACCTATACATATAATACAAGCCTACTGTGCATGGAAAAAGAACTTTCAACTGAAGAAAAATTTCAAAAATTGTCCATAAACTGGCAATTCTTGCTCTTCACCATCCATACCTTGCAAAAAATAAGAATCTTTGCCATGAATCTGACAAACAATGAAGGGACCCATCCATAAGGACTCAAATTTTTTATGCTTCCCTTTGTCTTCATATCTAGCATTCCATTGAAGAACCATGTCACCAGGCTGAAATTTTCTCACAGTAGCCCTTTTATCAAAAAGATATTTCATTTTTTGCTGCAGTTTGATGTTATTTTTCTGCCCTTCCCTTCTTATCTCATCCAACTCAATCAGCTGAACCATCCTATCTTGCAGTTGTATACACCTAAAAATGGTCACCTAGACTATTAGCCCCTTTTGCTAAATCATAAATCGCTTATTCTTGATCAAATCCTAGCTCTATCATTTATTCGATTATTTTCTATGGGCTAACCATCTTATCCTAAGTCTTTATTTATTAAAAGGAATATTCCCTCCCCTTTTAATAAATAAAAAGCCCCCACTTTTCCTCTTATCCTAAGTTGCACAAATAAAGCATTATTCTTATTTTATAAAAAGAGAAAAGTACTTTTTGTCTCATATGGACACAAAAGTCAACTCCTATTTTCCCATTGGAGGATACTTGTGCACATGGATTGCTCCTCTTTCAAGCTCCACCGTTGATTAAATCTTTTGCCTCTTAATCTCCATGGTCCATTCCTTCTCATTTCCTATAAAAGAAGAGCTCTCTTCTTCATTCTAGATCCCCAATTTTTATGCTATTGTTATGCTACAGGTTTTCTAGGTCATCTTGGAGCTTTTGGAGACATTCTTGCATCTAGGGTTTGAAGATTTGGAGCATTGTTGGCATTCATCTTGGATCTTCATCAACACTCTATCTTCTTGTCTTCATTCTTGCATCATCATGACTTTCTTACTTCATAGTTAGATTTCATTTCTTGCATAGTAGCTTCATTTTCATGGCATTCTTAGCTTAGATTTCCTTTATGCTTTAGATTAATTCATCTAGTTTAACTAGGAGGCTTTGTAATACTTGCATCTTTCATTTCCATAGCTTAGCTTGCATCTTCATTCTTAGCTAGCTTGCATTGCATTGCATTTCATTTGATTCTTGGGGATATTGGCATTCTTGCCCTTGTCTTCATTGAATCTCCCATTGCATGGTTTACTAGCAAGGTTATTGGCTAAATAGCTCTAGCTGAGAGCATTCTTAAAACCCTTGCACTCCATGCCTAGGGAGCTATGGATCGATTTGTGAGGGCTCATTCTTGAGTTTCCTTGCATGTAATGATCCATAGAAGTGTGACACATTTATTGCACACATTTTTGGCGCCCACCGTGGGGCAGAGTAGATAGACTTTGTCCTTCTTTTTCTGCATTTTCGTCATTTTCCGTCAATTTTTCGGCAAGTTTTTAGCGTAATTTTTGTTCTCTGGTTTTTTGTCTCAGAATATCGCGCGATACTTCTCAGGTATATCGCGCGATATACCTTACTATACGCGTGCGATACTTCGCGCCAGAGAAGAATCGCACGGCAGTATTGAGGTATATCGCCTGGTCTCGGGCGAAGTATCGCCTGGTCTCGGGCGAAATATCGCGCGGACTGAGAAGTATCGCCTGGTGTCGGGCGAAGTATCGCACGATACTGTGTCTGAATGTGGCAGTGAGCTATTTTTAGGCTATTTTATCTATCTTGCAAGTGTGATATATTTTTGAAATTTTGCAAATGGTATCAAAATTTTAAGTGTGATATATCGTTGGAAAGGTCTTTCCGAGCCCAATCCAACCATGATGGTTTCATTTTCAAATTTTATCATTTGATCAAGTATTTTTGCAGATTATCAGATTTTTTCATGTGCTAACCATTGTGGGTCTAACAAGTTGTGGTTGTAGGTGCACTTGCTTGAGATATTTTGCCAAAAGAACGCATGTCAAAGAGGGCTACTAATGGTTTTTGTAGGGCTGCCCTAAGCATAAAAACCAAATCAAGTGCTTGTTTAATTTCTTTCTTTATTAAGTGCGGCATATACTAGTTGTTTCATTAGGCACTTAATAATTTGTGAAAGGAATCTTGGGGTGGTAGGAGAAGTATGCTCTTCACCTTTAGGTGAATCAGAAAATCTTGACCTATCTTGAGGTTTTGGAAGCAAAGGGGTAATTGGATCTTGTTTGGTGTGTTTGGGAGAGATTCTTGAGATAGGGGAGTATGCTCTTCACCCTTGTGGTGAATCAAAAACCTTGAACCTCAAAAATCATCCATTCTTTGTTTAGCTTAGGATCCTCTAGCGGGCCTGCTCTTGAGAAATCAAGAGGAACGACCCAAGTGGGGACAACCTTGTCATCATTTTCCTTGGTGGCAAGTGATTCCAACTCACTATAATCTCAAGGCTATCAAGGACACAAAACTTTGGTAGACATAGTACTTATCTTCGCTTGATGTGAGTAACTTGTGGGATTGTGACCATGAGGAAAGCATTAAGCAAGAATGCTTAAGGTACTCTTGAGGCCGCGAGGTCCTAGTCCTTTATGAGGAGCAAGAGGGGTGCTATGAACGGAAATCCTTACTATGAACCATTAGATAGAGGCCACCTTCTTTTAGCCGCTTAGCTTCTTGGTGCAAGGCTTGATCCAAGTGGACTTACCCGGATCACCCCAAGACACTCACCATATGTGTTCCTTTGGTTGTGTCTTTGACACTTCCATGACAATGCCAATATCTCTTGTGGGCAACCACTTGGTGTGAGGCAAGGGAGCATCAAGTTGTGGGCCACGTTGCTAAGTAATGAGCCTTGTCCTTCTAGGTAGTAATTGCTTGAATTGTCTTCGATTGTGCTATGCCAGTGTAAACGTTCTCAACATTCAAACACACGGTAGCATTCATAAGGTTCTCTATTTTGATATCACAAGTGCTTATCTTGGCAAGGTTGCTTTTGCCCTTGTTTCAAGTGTTCTATGACATGTTTGATCCCATACTGTTTGCAAACTTGTCTTTTATCTATTGCTACTGCTTGTCAAACTGAAAAAATTACACTGTTCAATCTACAAATTTGGTCCAAGCGCTTCAAAACTGAGTTTTTCACGTTCACTGGTCAAGAGTCATATGATATTGAAGTATCCTTGCATACCCTCAACCAAGAATCCTGAGTCATTTCTACTGTCCTGTCATTGCTACAATTCAGAGTTGCTAAACTTGCACTTTAACCTGTCGTAGAGTGTCTTTTTCTGTTATTATCTGAAACTGGTTTGTTACCTACATGCTTAGATTTGTTCTAGACTAAAACAAATGAGCTAAAACTATTGGATTTGAGTTTAATGAATGCTACTCTTGATCACTTGTCGCATCACGGTTACCTCTCTAGCTACTTGCTTATTGAGCTTCTTGCTCGTTGCTTGGCTTTAGTCAATTGATTGCTGTAAGTGCTTGAGCACTTTTGACGAGCCATCTCTCTATTGTTTTACTTTGACAAGTGATCTTTATTAGCTTTCCTTATCTCAAATCTGAGAAACTTTGTCTCATTCTATTAGTCAACCAACATCTCTTTTCATGCCGGTTACAACTCGGTCTCAATTTGAGCAGGAGAGTCATCCTTCGTTCAATTATACACAGTTACCTTCTCCAACTAGACGTTCAAAAGCACCCATTAGCAACAACAGTTCTAGTTCTGACCAATCTGAGAATTCTAAGGCTACACCGTGGTATAAAGGAGGTTTCCTCTTTTCCGCATTCAAGACCCCCAAAAACACAGACAGTGTCTCACTCACTTTGACTGAACAAGAAAAGTTTCAACTCTTGCAAGAACACTTTGAGCGTAAGGATAATCAAGCGCGCTTAGACAAAGAACACAATCAACAAAGGATGGATGCTACTAGGCACATGGCTTATAGAGGGACATTTCATGAGCAACCTGAGACTAGTAATCATGAGCACAGACCTTCTTTTAACAATGGCAACAATGACAACAACACGCCACCGAGATCTCCTCCAAGGCCAACTTTTGCTATGCCTTCTTCACCTCCTAGACCTCCTCCCTCTCAACATGAGGCAGAGGCTAATGATGAGATTTCTAGTGAGGATCTTATGAGATGTGAACAAGATGTGGATTTCCAACGAATGATGCATAAGCTTTTAGAGCGTAATGGCAATCAATATTTTCAATATATGACTTCTAGAGGATACAAGCTTCCTCCCGGCTATGATGTCAGACAAATTGTCCAACAAAGAGTACCAACTGAATTGGAAGTCCTTCAAGAAGAATTACGTCGGACAAATCAACGCCTTACCCGAATGGCATTAGAAAGAGAGCCTCCAAAGGTCTCTTTTGTAGAATCAATTTGTGCTCTTCCTTTTGATAAAGATCTATACATGGTCCCATTTCCTAAGGATATTGAGGTTCCTAAATATGACAAGTCTGATGGAAATGGTGACCCTCATGACCATGTGCGTCACTTTTATGCTCTTAGTATGGACCTTCTTCATGAAGACACATATCTTCTACGATTATTCCCTCGAAGCTTAAGAGGACAAGCTTTGGAATGGTTTGCGAAATTGACACCACCGCTTAAGACTTTTGATGAGTTAGCTCAGCGATTTACCCAACAGTACTCTTACAACATCCAACAACCTGTCACTGTGATAGATCTCGGTAATCTAAGACAACATCAAGGTGAGCCGTTTGCAACTTACTTACAACGTTGGAGGTCATTATATTCTCGATATCCTCGTCAGCTACCTGAAAGAGAAAAGATTGACATTTTCGTCAACACACTTGTGCCTGAGCTATTTTATGATCTAAGGAAGCAACTGTTCTCCTCCTTCCATGACATGGTTGAAAGTGCATATCGGATTGAGGATGTAGCTATAAGAAAAGGGGATATTGTTATTAATAAAGATGCTAAAGGCAATGGTAAAGACAAGAACAAACCTTGGAATAAGAACAAGTATGTTGTTAATGATGGGGTTGTTGATGCTCCTAAAGTTAAAGAGCCCGCTTTCAATCTCTCCAATGCTATCTATGCAGCAAAACAACAAGAAGCTAGAAACACTCACAATGCTCCTAAACCTCAATATGCAGATAAGCCTAAGAAGTCATTTCGAAAGCGAGTCTATACCAAGTTGGTAGAACCTTACGATGTGATCCTTAAGACTTTGGTTGACAATGGATATCTTACGCTTCCTGATAAACCTGGTAACTGGGATCCGATAAATAAGCCCGATTGGTGGAGAGAGGATCATTACTGCCATTATCACAGAAACAAGGGACATCCGAAAGACAATTGTTTTAGGCTTAAGGATGATATTCAGGATCTTATTGAGAATGGCACAATCTCCACTGATGGCTTAACTAAAAATTCTGATCACACAGCTTTCAAAGATCCTCTACCTAAGCATGATAAGGGGGAAACCTCTCAAACACATAAAAAGAATCATGATGCAAAGATCAATTACACGTATCCTTCTAATACGCTTGTGATTAACATGGTAGAGCCCATTGAGAGTGTTCTAATGATGAGGTCTCAAGATGATAATAACACCAATCATGGTAAGCCAAAGTTAGTCTTGCAAACATGTGGTAGTTCATCTTCCCGAAGTGAGACACTGAATGCTGTTACTAGGGGGCAAGCCAAGATTGTCCTTAAAACTGCGCAAGATCCCAAGCAAGCTTTGCCTTCCAAACAAGTGGCTCCTTCAACCACTCCTAGCTATGATCTTGTCCAACATTTGCAAAAGACACCAGCACAAATATCTATCCTTGAGTTGCTTCGGTTATCCCCTTCGCATAGAGAGATTCTTGATAAAGCTCTACGTACAACATGTGTTCCCAATGACATTGATCCAGATCAATTTCAGGCTATGGTCAACCACATTTCATCTCCACTATCTCTCTCCTTTTCTGCAGAAGATGACATATCTATTGCTCACCCTCATAATTTGGCTTTACACATTGAAGTTCTAGTCTACAACACCCGAGTCCGCCGAGTCCTGATAGACAATGGTGCAGGGTTAAATATTGTTTCTTTCAATGTCATACAACAATTGGGTTTGTCAGAATTGGCTGTGGATTCCAAGAAGAAGATTACTATAAAAGCTTATGATGAAGTCGAAAGATCTTCCAAAGGTCTTGTCACGTTGCCTGTCCGAGTGGGCCCTATCACGAAAGATATTAGCTTCCAAGTATTGGACATCCCACTCGCATATAACATTCTTTTGGGTCGTCCTTGGATCCATGACATGCAGGCTATTCCTTCCACTTATCATCAGTGTGTCAAATTTCCATACAAGGGCACTGAAGTTGTGATTCCTGGAGACCATACTATTGCTATCAATGCTCTTGCTGCTACTGAAAAATTTGTTCCTCATAATGAACCTTTTGTCGATCCTAGTACATCTCTAGCTGCTGCTGAGAAATCACTTAAGATGATGAGCCTTGGTATGGGTGAATATAAACTGGGTTCTTTTCCTTCTATACCTATTTCTCCTAGGTCATATGGGAGACCTTCTGATCAGATGCAGCCTTCCACTTCTGCTATGGTGATCTTTGATACTTTTGTTCCTTCATCCGTTCCTTTAGAAGCAGAAAGAGAAGAACAAGCTATTCAAGAGTGGATCTATAGAGAGGATTCTAGAAATACTCCCATGCTTAGTAATTCAGACACAGATACAGATGAGTCACCGCTACACACTATGGCTCAAATGGGAGATGATCTTCCTTCTACTTCACTTCTTTGGGGAGAAGCATGTATTCCTACTGATGATATTGCTAAGTCCTCTATGTCTAGAGCCTATGTGCCTAAAGAATCATTGCACTATGATAGACAATGTCGCAACATTGCACGACTGCTACAAAGAGGTGATCTCTCACATAATGACATGAGTATCTCTACTTCTCGGCATCTTAAGCTTCTTCCAGAAGATCCTCCCATGATAGATATGGATGTTGATGTGGTTCATACCTCTCGTAACCCACCTGACGTGGTTGATGGGTCTTGTGTGGGGTCTGATGAGTTTGTTCCTCGTATTGCCTTAGTGGACCACGTTGGTTCTTCTATGATGAGTCTAGATCTAGCTACTTTTGGAGCTTACCCTATAGGCTCAACCTCTCTTGTTACCGGAGATGACACCCCTCGCATAAATGCTATTGAACCAGTCACTTCATTTCATCTTGCATCAACACCTGTTACTTCTTCCACCAGCGAACTAGCAACAAAAAAGATTGAATCAGAAATCAAGCATCACAATCATCAAGTCAAAAGAAAAGAGCAATGGTCGGATGGAGAAAACCACATTGTGGCGGTATCTGAACCTAAGAAAAGTAAAGATAAAAATTTGCTCAAAAATAATGACTCCAAAATAAAAGATGAGAAGTTGATTCTCTACAGAAAAATGGTGCACTACTTCAAGCATGATCTCATATCTGTTATACTTCAGCCCATTCCTAGAGTTGAGAACAAAGTTAGTAATGCCTTGGTTGCTTCGACATCCATCTTACAAATGAAAAAGCATAAATTTCTCTTCAAGTTCCTGGTGGATGAATTACACTATCCTGCTCACAAATCTTACAATCCTACCATCTTTTCATATCTTCCACCTCATATTCCTCTTGAAAATCCACCACACCATTCCTTTCGCCATCCCTTACACTTTGCCTTTGTCTCTGGTGACTTGTATAGGAAGGGTCTAGACGGAACTCTCCTTAAGTGTCTAGAAATAGAGGAGTCAGAAAAAGTACTAGCTGAAATCCACGATGGCATATGTGGATCACATTCTAATGATCCTCCACTAACTCAGACATTGCTTAGGGCTGGTTATTATTGGTCGAACTGGTTGAGACCTCCTATCATCACAGTTGCAGCATTTGGGCCTGGGGCCTATCAGTTCTCTACATCAAAGGAAGCAGATCTTTAATGCCCGTTCCTGTCTGGGGCATTCCTTGTATATACTTTATGATCCTGAAAAAATTCCAAAAAAATTCATATATGATGCTGAAAAAAACCTAAAAAGCATATAAAGTACTGAAGAAATGAGCATCCTAGTGAAAACCTACCAATAGGCGCTTTGATGTCTCACCAAAAAAATCAAAAAATTCAAAAATTCAAAAAAAAAATTGAAAAAGTGCCTTGGTGAAAACCTGGAAACAGGTGCCTTGGTAGCAAAAATACAAAAAAATTATAAAAAGTCCTGAAAAAAAATCTATCAAGTGGTGAAAACCTGGAAACAGGCACTGCTTGAGACCCTCTGCACCTATGTCTATCAGTCTTGCGTGGCGCTCTTTCGCTCCACTTCTCGCTTTGCCTCTCCTAGCCTGGAATTGATTCTTGTCTTAGTCTAGGGGGCATATGTTGCTTTAAGCTTATCTTGGGTCTCTTTGTGCGTCTGGGTTTCTTAGGCACCTCGCAAATGGTGTTTTTCAACACCACCTCAACTATGTTTTTCAACACTACCCTAGCGTCGAGTGTTTCTCAACACTTATCAGATGTCCTACTTGCAGTCTAGTATGATGCGATATTTCTCATTTGCAGATGCAATACTCAAAGTTTGACTCTATGACCTACACACACGCACTTGACTTGCTGAGATTTGTTTGAATTTATTTCTTTGTGTGCTGTCTATGATGATTTCTTTGCTGAGTGGTCTCTCCCTGAGAAGTTTTCGATGATGCATAGCTAGAAGACTGAGGGTATGAGAACATGTTTTATTACTTTTTCTGCTTGTGGGTATATTTTGTTGATCCTAACTATCATGAGCATTTATGCTGGTCTTACTTGACACTGTGGATTGACAGGGTATTATCCTTGACTATTTTTGTGCAAGTGCATACTTGTAGCCATCTTGACTTTCCTTGTGTCTCGATGCAAGTATAATCTTGCTATATTAAACTTAGGTAATCTCACTGTGCTAGTCATCTTGACCTACATGTCTTTGATGCCTAGGTGAGATTTCCACATTCCTATCTGATAAAGATCATATTCATATTCACATAGTTATGCTAGTGTGTATTGTATGATCTTGCGACGCTACCAATAACGCTCGATGATGAATATTAGATGTCTATTGGCTTTGTAACCTTGCAAGTAAACCACTTTTCATGTAGCTTGCATTTCTTAGGTTCATGTTAGTTAGTTTTGCATCTTGCATATGGAGAGAGCTTTCCTTTCCTCTTTCATGGATTTGTTAATCAACTGCGCTCACCTTTCACTTCTTCTTGATCATGTCTTTTGCTTCTTGTCTTTCATATCACATCATTTTCCTTTCATTTCGGGATCGAAACTGAAATCCGAGTTCACCTTGATCACCCAAATCATCTTTCTTCTTCTTCCATGCAGTTGGCTAACCTTTTGAGGCCTGATCCTTCGATCTTCGCTGGGGCATTCTTCACCTCTTCATCCCCATCTCTTTCAAACTTCTAGTCTTTCATTCACTTTCAAATCCCAAGTTCAAATTCCCCTCCGTGGTCTTTCTGGGTTGAGGGACCGCTAGGTTCGTGCCCCGTGGCCCATGTGTGGGGCATATCTTCACTGCTTGATGGTTGTTCTATTCTCTCTCTTCGCTTATGATTTCTAGTGATTTGATCATGCTGCTCTTGCTTCTACTTTCCCTCTACCTGGATTTCACTTTCGATCCCGAGGGGGCAGACACATCATATCTTATTAGCTATCTCTTTCCTAAGTGTTCAGTACTGTCGCTACCAGGCTGACCATGCAGGATTTGCTATCTCTCTGCACTTCATTCTTTGGAGTCAGATCGCTATTTGCTTGCCTTCTTGGCTTTCTCTTGCTTTCTTGGCTGATATGAGTTGCTTTGTGATCCCAAATCGATCTCACATTTCAACTTCATTCTTTGACTACATGTGTTCCCAGATCGATCACACATTAGTCAAAGAGGGGCAAATGTATACACCTAAAAATGGTCACCTAGACTATTAGCCCCTTTTGCTAAATCATAAATTGCTTATTCTTGATCAAATCCTAGCTCTATCATTTATTCGATTATTTTCTATGGGCTAACCATCTTATCCTAAGTCTTTATTTATTAAAAGGAATATTCCCTCCCCTTTTAATAAATAAAAAGCCCCCACTTTTCCTCTTATCCTAAGTTGCACAAATAAAGCATTATTCTTATTTTATAAAAAGAGAAAAGTACTTTTTGTCTCATATGGACACAAAAGTCAACTCCTATTTTCCCATTGGAGGATACTTGTGCACATGGATTGCTCCTCTTTCAAGCTCCACTGTTGATTAAATCTTTTGCCTCTTAATCTCCATGGTCCATTCCTTCTCATTTCCTATAAAAGAAGAGCTCTCTTCTTCATTCTAGATCCCCAATTTTTATGCTATTGTTATGCTACAAGTTTTCTAGGTCATCTTGGAGCTTTTGGAGACATTCTTGCATCTAGGGTTTGAAGATTTGGAGCATTGTTGGCATTCATCTTGGATCTTCATCAACACTCTATCTTCTTGTCTTCATTCTTGCATCATCATGGCTTTCTTACTTCATAGTTAGATTTCATTTCTTGCATAGTAGCTTCATTTTCATGGCATTCTTAGCTTAGATTTCCTTTATGCTTTAGATTAATTCATCTAGTTTAACTAGGAGGCTTTGTAATACTTGCATCTTTCATTTCCATAGCTTAGCTTGCATCTTCATTCTTAGCTAGCTTGCATTGCATTGCATTTCATTTGATTCTTGGGGATATTGGCATTCTTGCCCTTGTCTTCATTGAATCTCCCATTGCATGGTTTACTAGCAAGGTTATTGGCTAAATAGCTCTAGCTGAGAGCATTCTTAAAACCCTTGCACTCCATGCCTAGGGAGCTATGGATCGATTTGTGAGGGCTCATTCTTGAGTTTCCTTGCATGTAATGATCCATAGAAGTGTGACACATTTATTGCACACAGCAGTGGGTTACTGATTTCAATATCTTCCTCTTGCATAAACTTGTAGATGGGAAGGAGATTATTAATTGGCAATCTTGTCTTTGCACCATATACCATTTCAAAGGGGGACTTCCCTGTGGCTTTTTTCTCAGAAATTCTATCAGCCCATAGTGCTAACTTTAACTTCTCATGCCAACCTCTTTTATTCTTTTCCAAGGTCTTCTTCAAGATTTGCAAAATGCTCTTATTGCTAGACTCAGCTTGTCCATTGGCCTGTGGGTGATATGGGCTTGAATAAGACAAGATAACTCCCATTTCATCACAAAAATTAGTAATTTCTTGAGACCTAAAACTCATTGCATTGTCTACAACCAATTTGATTGGGACACCAAATCTTGTGATTATGTTGTTCATCAGGAAATCAATTACCACAGCACTTGTTGCTCCTCTAGTGGGGATAGCTTCTATCCACTTGGTAAAGTAATCAGTAGCCACCAAAATGTGACTATGTCTTCCACTGGACTTTTCAGAGAACTCTCCAATAAAATCCATACCCCACATTGCAAAAGGGGCTTCTGCAACAACTGGATTTAATAACAATGCACCTGAAAATTTTAGTTTCTTTGAGAACCTTTGACAGGGTTCACACTTTCTAACATAAGAGTGAGTGTCTTTAAACAATACAGGCCAATAATATCCTGCCCTCAAAATTTTATGAGCTGTTGACCGAGCAGAATAATGCCCTCCACACATTCCAGAATGCATTTCTTTTAGCACCTTCTCTGATTGGTGTTCATCCAAACAAAAGAGTAAAATGCCATCATTGTCTTTCCAGTACAAATCACCTTGAATGAGGACATATCTTTGAGCCTGTAATCTCAAGCTTCTTCTCTGATTATCATTCAACTCAGGTGGACATTTAGCATTTTTAATAAAATAAACAAGATCCTTGTACCAGGGTTGCATCTCAATACTAGTAACTGTATCAACATTAGCAGCAACATTGTTTATCTGGACAAGGTCCATGTTTTCCTCAGTCATTAACTTGGCAAGTCCCAATCCTCTTACCAATTTGGTAATATGAATCTCAAGGTCAAACTCTTGAATCCTGTTTATCCATTTACATCTCTTCCCTGTAACTTCACTCTGTATCAAGATATCCTTTACTGCAGCATGGGGTACATAAGCATTAACCTTTGCACAAACCAAATACGGTCTGAAAGCCTTGACTGCTTTCACAAGTGCATAAGCTTTCTTTTCCATTATTTCATAATTTAATTCAGCAGATTGCAAAGACTTGCTGAAAAAAGCTATAGGATGTTCATATCCTTCTTGATCTTTCTGCAGAAGGACAGCTGCAATAGTATGGAAAGATGCAAAAGAAAATAGAGAAAAAGGTTTTAAATAGTCAGGTGATACCAAAATAGGAGCTTCTTGAATTGTTTGTTTAATTTTTTCAAAAGCTTGTTGAGCTTCCAAGTTCCATTCAAATTTCATTCCCTTTTTAAGGAACTTAACTATTGGCTTGACCAACTCTGCAAAGTTAGCAATGAATCTTCTCACAAAATTTATTTGCCCCAAAAATGATTGCACACCCTTTATATTCTTTGGTGGAGGGACCTTTTTGATGGCCTCCACTCTTTCAGGATCAATCCTGACTCCTTCTTTTGATACTATGTGTCCCAGTAACTTTCCTTCTATCACTGCAAATTGACATTTCCTGGGATTCAAGGACACACCAAACTCTAAGGCCTTGAGAAAAATCTTTTCTATATGAGAACAATGATCATCAGCCCTTTTGGAAAAAGTAGTGAGATCATCTTGATATACTACCATTAAGACATTGATCATTTCTTTTAAAGCAACATCCATGGCTCTCTGAAAAGTTGCCCCAGCATTTTTTAAACCAAAAGGCATGCGAACATATACATAAGTTCCCCAAGGAGTTGTAAAGGCTATCTTGAATTGCTTTGATTCTTTGACTAGCACTTGGTTATACCCTGAGAAACCATCCATCATTGACAAGAGTTCACATCCAGTCACCCTATGCAGCATGGCCTCCATATTAGGCAATCCATAATTATCCTTGAGTGATGCCACATTTAGGTTCCTAAAATCAACACAAAGCCGGATGTCACCATTCTTCTTCCTCACTGGTACAAGGTTTGAAACCCAAGTTGAGTGTCTAATTGGTTCAATAATACCAGCATCCCTTAGTTTTGTCAACTCAACTTGCATCTTGGTGGCCATTAAAGGATTAATGGGTCTCTGCTTTTGTCTAAAGGGTGTGGTTTCCTCCTTTAGAGGAACTTCATGCTGGAATAAATCAGCCCTATAAGCTTTGAGGTCATCATATGACCAAGAAAACACATGTTTGTACCTTTTCAAAAGTCTAATCAAGTTGCCTCTGATCTCCCTACTCAGTTTCTTTCCAATGTATACCATTTGTGGGGAATTTTCTGATCCTAGGTTTATCTCCTCTAAGTCTTCCAGTTTTGTATTAGACTTTTGGGACAGAAAACCATCATTTATTTTAAACATTCCCTCCAACTCTACTAGTCCTTTGGGTATATGATTAGAAGGCAATTGAACTATTTCATTTCCCATGATGCATTCTTTTCCTTCAATGTATTCCTGTACCTCATTGAAGTCTATTTGTTGACCATCATATTGATCCAGGCCTTGAAGGAATCTAAGGATATCAAGATCATCCTCAAAAACTTGCCAATTGTACACATTGTCAAGAACTACAGGCCTAGTTTTAGTTTCCAACATGGAAACACCAGAGAGGGTGATATCATTGTTTTTCAAAGCAACATTAGCAAGAAAATCTGCCATGATGTTATTTGACCTCTCTACCTAGAGCAAATTAAAAGCTTCAAAAAATTCTAATCTATCCTAGACAGCATGCTTATACAACTTGAGTTTCTCATCCTTAGAAGCATATTGGGATCTTACTTGGGCTACAATCAATTGGGAATCACCGTGAACTTTTAAACATTTAATACCATGCTTTATGGCTACATCTAATCCCAAGATCAGGGCCTCATATTCAGTAGTATTATTTGTACAACTGAAAGTCAACAAGAAGGAATACTTGAAAGTATTACCTGATGGGGAAATGAAAACAACACCAGCTCCTGATCCTTCTTTAGAGCATCCACCATCAAAAAACATTTTCCACAAGCTATCTTGTTGCATCATCAACTCATCTACAATCAGGTCTGTGTTTTTCAACTGAGGTATCACTTCTTCAATCACAAAATTGTTCATGTCAATATCTACAAAATAATTAAGGGCTTCCGGAGCAACCATTTCCACCATAACTGAGGAACGGGGCTCCCTGTACAACTTTACTTCAGTCCCATTCACTGGAATAGTGGCATAAGATAAATCTAGTTCCAGCTTTCCACCCACTGCTGCAGCCCATTGTCTTGACAATAACATGCCATAGTGAGGCTCTGTATCCACAACAACTACATCCATTTTGTATGTAGCTTCTGGGAATGTAGAAATTTTTACCTCAATTCCAACCAAAGTCCCCACAACAGGCACTGCCCTATTATCCATTGCATAACACCTGCCATTAGAAGTGTCAACTTGCAATCCTAATTCTTTCATTACATGATATGGCATCACAGTTGTGGCAGCACCAGAGTCTATCATACAATTTTTTAACAATAAATCATTCACAATTAGAGTGACATAAAATGGATTGATGGAAGAAGGTTCTTGTGTTACAATTGTCCCAACACATACATCTGAGATGGGAATAGGCTTTTTTATAGAACTCCCTTCCTCTTGTTTGGTAGGAGCAAATCTCTACTCATTTATAAGAGCCAAGGCTGCTGTCTTGTGCTCTTCTATTTTCAACATTTCAAGCAGAGGGATGGACACTTTCATCTGAGACAGCGCATGTCTCATATCAAATGCAAGGGAATCAGTAGGAGAATCAGATTGATCCTTTGTCCTACCAATTTTCTTTTTCATCTTGTCAACACTAACTTCCTCCCCTTTCTTCTTTTCACCCACAAGTTCTTGATCCTTGCCATCTATAACATTGGGTTTTGGGAAACCCTTATCTTGAGGACTACCTTTGATGAATACTGATCTAGGAATTCCCTGTTCATTATCCACCTTTCTGTTCCTCAAATTGTATGAGGATCTTGCTTGTGTTATGGCAGCCACAGTTAAGTTTTTTATTTCCTCTTCACTGGGCTTCCTCCATTGCTTCTCATCTGATCTAGATCCTACCATATGAGTCTTATAATCATTATTATCAAATTCTTCAGGATCAGATTGAGTAAATATTTGTTGCTCATAATCAGAGAAAATCTTTCTCTTATGATCAACATCTGGATAGCTTGCTTCATCATCTGAGGACACAAAATCCTCTATTGGATCTATAGTAAGCATGTTAATGGCAGGATTTTTAGATTCTTCATAATCTCCTGCACATGAGTTATCAGCCTCTTCTCCTAAGGCTTGGGCCATAGCACACTGGAAAGGTGAATGAGGCATATTACAAGCAACACACCAGGGAGTGTTTTCTACATTGTGTGTTGTATTTTTCTTTAAGGGATCTAGGGTATCTCTCCCTTTTTGTACTTCATTGCTGTCGAGAATAGGTCTCCCATCCTTCCAATTAGTTTTGTAAGGCATATCTCTCAAATTAGGGGCCTTGTCCTGCCTTTGATAAGGGGGTCTTGCATCTTGAAAGTTTCTACAACCTTTATCAAATCTTGTTGGGAACTCCTTGTTAGCACCCGGTCCTTTATCCATCCTATCCTCATCTTTAAAAGGCCTTGCATGTTGTGGTCTGGTCTCTTTCCATAATTTACCCTCATCCCTCTTGTACATTTGGCCAGATGCCTTTCGGTTACTCTCAATATTTATGGCCAATTTAAATGCATCCCTAAGGGTGCGGGGATTTTTATCTCTTAGGAGATAAGACATTTTACCATCCATGGAATTGAAATAAGTGGTCATGCAAACTGCATCATCCAACCTCAATACCTGGAACAATTTGTACATAGCCTTTTGAAACCGGCTATTGAACTCTGACATGCTCTCATTATAATTTTTCTTGATATTATTGAATTCATTGAGCATGTAACTAGAATTCACATGTTCAGCATACTGCTCTTTAAAACTCTTGACAAATTCATCCCATGAAGCAATACTATTCTCAGGTAACCCTCTGTACCAATCCCTAGCATCTTCAATCAATGATTGAACAAAAAGTTTCATAATGACATCTTCATGTTCAATCTCATAGTCATTAACTTTATCTATGAAAAACTTCAAATGCTCTTCACAAGTAATAACATTATTCCCAGTGAATAATGGGATCTTCTTCCTGATTTCATTAGGAATAGCATTAGGTTGGCCAGGAATACCATCAAAAAACAAGGGCCTATATCTATCCAAATGAACTGGTCGTCTTTGGATAATTGGCTGATTTGAAGGGGTTGTTGCAGCATTTTGACATGGCACATTTCCCACTGTACCTCCAACTATAAAGGGAACTTGACTAGGATATTGTCCAGATGGATATTGTCCAGAGTGAAAGGCTTGAGTATTTGGAATTGAAATGCTAGGCTGACTGGATGAAGTTGTTCCTATGGTAATAGGGACAGAACTACTAGCAGATGTATTCATATTAGCATGTAGAAAGGCAATCTTCCTCTTCATTTCATCTGCAGGAGCCTCTAACTCAAGTTTCTCAAGTTGCATAGCCAAATCCTCCTTTGCTTTCCTAGCTCTATCTAAATCTGTACTCGCTTGAGTAGGCACATTAGGAATGGGCACAACCTTCTTCAGTTCATTTATAGCAACACCCACCACTTTTTGTTTTCCCTTATCAGGGATTTCCTTGGGGGCAATTTTAATCTCCTTGTTTATTTTGATTTCAGAGGGATTCAATTGTCTTAAAACATGGCCTGTTCCCTCAAATTCACTTTGTTTGGGCCTGGTATCCTGAGCTTGCTTTCTCAAAGCTTGCATATCACCAAACAAGTCTTTATCCAAACCTTGTACATCCTGGTTTAGATCACTAACATGGGTCTCATTTCTCCTGGTTCTCTTGAGGAGTTCTTCCCTTTCCAGAAGTAATTCACGAAGCTGTTGTTCCCTTATCTTCATTCTATTAGCAATTTCTGCTAATTGTTCACGTTCCTTTTCTCTCAAGGCAATCACTTCCTCTCTTAACTTCTCAGAATCATATGAAGCTATTTCAGCAGTAGAGGTTTCATCGGGTTGTTCAAGGGTTTTTCTAGCAGGGAAAAAACCTACTTCTGTGACTACTTCTTTCTACATATAGACCTCTGGTGTGACCCCTTTGACATGCTCAGGATCGTCAGAAGATGAAGAAGTTTCATGAGGAAGTGGAACATGAAATCTTTCTCGAGAAGGAGCCTGGGAACTAGCATTATTTTGGCCTCTCCTAGACCATTGCTTTCTGCTTGGTGTGTGGAGTTCATCCCCTATATTATCTTCTGGATGATCCCTATAGTAAGACCTAGTGTTCCTTGGTCGACTCATGGTAAATGACAACAATTTTTACAAAATTTTGCAACTATCAGCAACTGGTAACACAGATTTCTTTAGAGTCGCCACCCACTACTCAAGCGGGAATGAAAAATTATTTCTACTGGTCTACAAACATACAATAGATAAGATTTGCACTAACCTATTGCAGGCTATCAAAATAAATTCCCAGTAGAGTCGCCAATTTTGTTAGTGTTTGAACCTGTAGATTAATCAATTACTCAAATAATCCCAATGGCTATAACCTAGCAAGTTACAAACTACTACGGTATTAAGGTTAAGACCTTCTTCTCTTTGAGTAATATATACTCAGGTGGGTGTACCTCTATCAATTCAATGTTCAACTGAGCTCTAAATTGAGAACTTGCTCCTTCACTGCTTTGCTACTGCCTTCAAAATCCAACTCAATAAGTTGCTAAAACTCTGAGTATAACCCAAATCATCCTGATACACAACATCATGATATAGACTATAAAAACAGCAACACGACACAATGGCTTAAGGATATTCATCCTTCTTCCTTTTAGAGTTAAACTCGGGGAAGGGTTAACCATATTTATTGCTTCTTCAAAGCATTGAAATACATATTTATGAGCTTGTCATAAAATGTCTCAAGTCTGGAGATTATGCATATAAAGTAAAATTTCAATCAATTATATATTGGATGGTAAACCAATGTAAATGGATCTAAAACCAGTCCCTTATCCGTTGGGCATCAGAGTCAAACTCTACCTTCACATATATCTATTAAAATGAATACAATGAAACTCAAATAACATGCCTAACATATCATTGTTTCCATTCCTACACCTATCATCAAATCCACATATAGATATTCAATTCCCACAGACCTCCCCTAAGATTTTACTCTTTCCTTGAAAGAAACTTAAGCTCAACCCCTACATTCACCTTGTGAAAGATGTATTTAAACTGTCTTACAATCTAAATACATAAAGAAACTAAAACACTCCACATGTAAAGACAATCAAATGATAGTAACAAAACTTCAGTGTATTTGTATTAATTGATCAAATGCATTGATACAGTCTTCCTTGATTTCAAGAAAATAAGGTTCTATATTCTAGACCTCTCCTTTACAAAAATATTTTCCAACCTCGATCTTCAATCAAAATATTTCTAATCACATCTTCTTCATCTAAACCCTCATGCTCCTTGATCACACCAATGTTTGGGATGTAAGTCATCCTGGCAATCTTGATGAAGTCCTCAGGATCTATGTGCCTACAAGCACCAGTAACCATTTTGAATTGTTGTAACCATGCACTGATTTGAGGAAAAGCCCTCTTTCCTATCAGGAAGTCACCTACCCTGAACTACCTGGGTGTGAATGTACCCTTTCTGTGAGGGGCCAGAAGTTCTTTATCTGTACACATTAGTTGCCAAACAAATTCCAAACAAGCCAATCTCGAAGACACATACTTTGGTAATAAATGTGGGGGTTGGGGACACCCATAAACTCTGATAATTGTGGAATTATCTCCTAAGTAGAAATCACCCCAATTATGATTTCCATCCCACTTATCCACATACTGCAGTGGTCTTAAAATCCTGAGGACTCTAGGAGATAGCTTGGTGACATTTATGCCTAGCATCCTGATAATTGGATAGACAATGAAATTTTGAAAAATACAAAAATCTGCTTCATTGGAGGTAGAATTCCATATCCTCACCCACAACTGCACTGGATTGTGCTGATCCTTGAAAGTGAACCTTGGTTTTAACATGTTTACATCAAAACTGTTGATGTTGAAAAATAGAATCAAATGCATTAATAGAGAATAATGCATGAACTCAATAGGACTTTTACTTTCTTTTACAGACATCAGCCCTTGATGCATCCTATCAATAACATACTGAATGTAATCATAGTCAGTGTTTACCAAGGGATTTTGAATATCCAAGATAATCATCAGCAAGTCAGCTGGTAAAAATTCTGCATTCCCATCCATTCCCAAAACTCTACATAACGCATAGCAAGTATATCTCATATAATGATGGAGGGATTTGAACTGGTATGGGGCATTCATGTTAGCAGGAAGGGGGGCTATGTATTTATCCTATTTTGGCATATGTTTAACCAACTGGTCTTTTACTGACCCTATATTGCTTCTATATCTTGCCTTTTCTTTGTTCAAATCAATCTCAGTGGAAAAGGACGTGTATAGACCAAAACCTTTCATAAAAGATCCCCTATCAAGAGTAACTAAGGGTGATTGGTCTTCTTTTCTAATTGTCCTTGAAATAGTGTCATAACTTCTGGCTAGGGCAACAATTAAATCAACATCTAGGAAAACATCAGGGACAACCATTTTCCCCAATCCTAACACCCAACCATTACAGACAGGAACATGCTTACTTTTATTGCTGTAAAAGAAGTTGAAAATAGTGTAACCTGTGAATTCTGGAGTGATTGGGTCTCTACACCCTTCCAAAAGATCTTCAAACACGTCATCAATAGCCCTCTTGTTCTGACTGGAGCCCGGTAACAATTTCAAGAATTCATCTGAAAAATTTGGCTTATTCCTGTCCTCACCAATTTTGGACTTGGCCTCACTACTAGAAGGCGCTGCGCTCTTCTCAGGTTGACTCATCCTTGCTACAGAAACACCTTCAATTCTCTGTATCTCAAATGCTTTATGCTCAGAAATTCTCTAGTTGACAGAAACTTTGAGACTGAACAAATAAACAATGAGCTTCAACTCACTTATCGATATTAATCCAAGGTGTGCAACTACCATAGTTATTGCAAATCTCCTTAATTGATCCCATATTCAATTTCATGTACCCTCAGATTTCAAATTTCGAGCTCGCCATGTCCGGATGTTGACAGATAGATTAAACTACTTGAAAACAAGGTGAAGAGGGAATGATCATGATTCTATACTTTAAAACTGTTTGCGTCATGCAATCTTTCTTCTTGAAGCTGATTTGATGGCTTACTAGTTTCATGTCCATATCGACAAAGTACTTTATCTATGTGGCAATGGTCCTTTTTCTTTTCCCTTTATGACCTTTTCCATCTGAGCCCATTTAGTGAACCAGTGACTATTGGCTTCTCTTAATCGCTGAATAGAATGCTAACCCTAGCTAGCAACCAGAGAACTGGCGACCACTGGCTTCGCTGGTTCTCTGAATCCCTGTTTGACCCTGGTTCAAATCTGGAGAACTAGTGACTACTAGCTTTTCGGGTTCTCTGAATCCTATCCTTAACCATCCATGTATTTCGTGAATCAGAGAACAAAGGGCTCCCACTTACACAGTTAACTGCAATTACCATTTGGCGAACCAGCGAACAAAGCCACCTCCCATTCTCTTAATGTTATGACTGACGGTCAATTTTCTTGGAGACCTAGCGAACAAAGGGTTCGCGCATTTTCTTAAAAATATACTTAACCGCTTGATTGTTTGGAGAACTGGCGAACCCCTTTAATCTCTAATTCGCTAAATCTTTCCTTAATCATCACTTTATACCAGGATTCCAGATTGATCGTTGATCTTCATCAATCGATGGCTATCGCTAGTTCTCTGAATAACAAAACCCTTAACCATTTAATTTCGAGAATCAGCGAACAAAGAGCATTCGCTAGTTCTCCAAATACTCCATATCATTGAAAATTTCATTTCGAGAATAAGCGACTGAGACCTTAAAACTTATCATGCATTGATTCGCTTATTCGCTAGATTTTTTAACCTTTATCTTTTTATTAAGAGAACTAGCAACCAAAGGCTTCGCTGAATCGCTAAATGGTTTAGCATGTCACCAACTTATTCTGAGAATAAGCGAATGTGAGAAAACTTATCTCCGCTGAAATCTTTTGGGAAAACCATCAGAACTGCCAAATTTAGAGGATAGCATTATAAGTATTCAGTCGCTCATTCGCCAGATCAAATATACAGGACCCACAAATATTTTGAGATTAAAACAGGGTCATTGATCATGAAAGCAATCCACGGTAGTTGCTAATTCTCTAGTTGAAACAACCCTTGACCACCAGATTCTAAGAACAAGCGAACAAAGTGTTCGCTAAATCGCTAAATGGTTTCAAAAGATCGCCAAATATTGCGAGAACTGGAGATAACCGCCATTCGTTAGTTCTCGGAAAGGAAAATGAAACCGCCGAAGCACTTGGAGACTTAGCGAACAAAGTAATCAAAAAGCTTGGCTTTAATGCATTCGCCAATTTGCTGGATGTTTGGGATAACCGCTGGAAGATCTAGAGAACTGGCGACTGATATTAATAGTGAACATGAATTTGACTCATTCGCTAAATCGCTAGATTGTTTTGACCTTTGATAATACACTTCCCAATTCAGCGAACACTTGGGGCAAATAAGCACATGCACAAATAGCAACTTAAGTGACTTAAAGGTAACCAAGAAAAAGAAACAAGAGGGCCACATGAATTTTGGAAACGAATTGGAAACATTTTGAAAGACAAGACCTAGGGTAAGGGTTTTTCTGAACATGTCAAAAACCATTTTCATGACACTTTACAAACCCTAGTTCAGGAAAAACACTCGCATGGAGACTTAAACTAGGAATTGGACACAAACCTAAAAAAATTTTAGGATACCCAACACCTCCCAAGGTTACTAAGCCTACATCTTTGGGATTGGGAGAAAGTTCCAAAGCAGTGGATGAAAGTGTACAAGACAACATGCAACCAGATTTCTTTATCTCTGGTGTGCCTGTGACCCTTGACACTTCGCATGATGTAAATGTTCCATTTATGGATAATTTTGATAGTGTAATCAAATTTGGATAACAAGAACAATTAGAGGAAGAGAAAACAAAGGAGATAGTACAGGAGAAGGAAATATAGCAGAAAGAAAAGAAGGAAGAAGAGACCAGAACAAAAAAAGTTGTTGAGTTTAAAATGAACACCTCTTTATTGTTGGCAAGTATGGCCAAACCAACAAGTTCCAATGTAGACAATGTTAGAAAGTAAAGTCCACCAAGATAATTGAGGGGGGGGGGGGGCGGGGGGGTGAATCAATTATCAGATAATTATAAATTTTATCAACTTCAACAATATTTAACCATGTAAGCAATATAATTACCAACCATAGAAAGATATTCATACATAATAACACAATGACACAAGATATGTTGATTAGGGAACCTCTTGATCAAAGAGTAAACCCCGGTGGGAATGATGCCCACAAAAGATACACTAATATTAATATTCCTTGTGAAAGGATGGACTCTATTCGGAGTCTTATTAAATACATTCAGTACATATGAATCCATGTTAGGAGATTTTGAAACTCTGCTAAAAAATTCTAACTCTGTTAAGAGTTATGGAAGACAGAAGGACCCACTACCCAAACAGCTTCAGGGTAAGATCACTGAACACACTGTCCAGCTGATCTTTGTATTACTCAATAGAATAATACCAAATGATTACTGATCTCAACAATATGTTACCTCTTCTCCGACTGTGCCAAATTTTACTCACTGCTTCACCAGATCTCAATTTCAAATCTCAGTGCTTCGCATGTCTTCCTTCACAAATTCATTTTCACAACTACATTATCTCTTTTCTTCACTTCATGCAAACATCAACATTCAACCATATTACAACAAGGAAAAACATTCCTTCCTTTATACCACACTCAAGAAGTTACAAATGAGTCGGCATCCAATTACAAAATAAAAGTTTCCACACGCTACATCAAAATTACACAAAACTGTCAGCTTCCAAATATAATAATTCCCCATCCATGGTACCTCAAAGTTTGTGCTATTATCCATGTCACTATCAATGTGTTTTCAAGTTCCCTTTAACTATGCAAAGCCAGATTCTATCCCGATTAGGAGATATCATCTGATTTCCACAAACTGCTACTCAGGAATACTGCCTGAATACTACTTCTACCAAAATGCTCATAGCTTCCATGAATAAATGAATTACTAGCTGCACTCTTAACCATAAACATATAACATATCAAAGAGTAAATCCTCAACATCGTATAGCTCTATCTGCAATATCCCACGTGCACTAATCCAAACACTGTTTGCTCCTCTGCAAATCTCTAGAAAATCACTGCGTTGACATCAATGACAATCATAGTCATGATTGCAACAAAAAATGCTATAGAATGACTACCAAACATTAAAAATTCATTCCTAATAATCTCCCCCATTGGAATTGATGGCAACATAGATGAAAAACATCCAATGTTCCAAAAATCCAATACTACAACACTGCTGCTCTAAAAAATGCTTTCAAGTTCTCTTCAATAGATGGTACAAATGGTTTTTCATGTACACTTCTCACCCATCAACATAAATGATAAAAAATTTCATCATTATGTCAACAACAACTCCAATGTTAAAAGACACTATTCAAAAAATACATTCACTAGAGTCCTCATGACTCAGCTCAGATACACATACTCCCCCATAGAGGAAGTACCAACAACCAATCTAGAAGAAAGATAATGCTCATATACCAATAGACAGATGCAACCAACTGCATCACTTCTCAAGAGTAGGCTAGGGCATAACCCCAAGCATACCTCTTAGATACTCAAATGTATTCTTAGGCAAAGGCTTTGTAAAAATGTCTGCTATCTGCTCCTTTGTGCTTATGTACTGCAGTCTGATTTCTTTCTCAGCAACTTTCTCTCTTACTACATGATAATTAATCTTTATATGCTTTGTCTTATAATATAATAAAGGGTTCTTAGACATACTAACTATGCTGGTGTTGTCACAATGTATAACAATAAGCTCAAAAAACTTTATTCTAATATCCTTCAACATTTGCTTCATCCAAATTATCTAGTTGCAATTGTTTGCTGCTGCTACATATTCTACTTCTGTCATGCTTTGTGAAATACAATTCTTCTTCTTGATTAGCCAAGAAACCAATCTTCCTCCAAGGAAAAAGGCTCCACCACTGGTGCTCTTTTTATCATCAACACTACCTCCCTAATCAGTATCTGTATATGCACATAGGGTAAAGTCATCAGATTTTTCATAACATAATCCATAGTCCATTGTGCCTCTTAAATATCTTAGTATCCTCTTCACTGCTGCATAATGTGATTCTCTAGGTTCAACTTGAAATCTTGCTACAATTCCAACTGAATGTGCTATATCAGGTCTTGTATGAGTCAAGTACTACAATCCTCCAATCATAGATCTGTACTTCTTCTATTCAACAGCTAGTGTTTCATCTATGCTAGATAATTTATGTCTAGTTACCATAGGTGTTCCAACTAGTCTACAATTCTCTACTCCAAATCTTTTCAACAAGTCATTTAGGTACTCTGTCTGACTTACAAAGATATCATCACTATTCTGTGTTATTTGTAATCCCAAAAAGTATTTCATCTCACTAATCATACTCATTTCAAATTCAATCTTCATTTCATCAACAAATTTGTCACTATCTTCATCATCTCCAAAAATAACGTCATCAACAAAAATAACTACAATGAACAAACCATTTTCAATTTCTTTTGTGTATAGATTTCTATCAACTATTCCTTTTGTAAATCCCAATTTTAACAAATACTTATCCAATCTTGCATACCAAGTTCTAGGTGCTTGCTTTAGTCCATATAATTCTTTCTTAAGTTTACACACCATGTCTCCTTCTTGAGTCAAAGGAAAACCTTCAAGCTGCTCAATGTAGACTTCTTCCAATTCACCATTCAGAAATGCTGACTTCACATCCATCTGATATACTTTGAATTTCTTATAAGCTGCATAGGCCAAAAACATTCTTACTACTTCAATTCTTGCTATTGGTACAAAAGTTTCTTCATAGTCAATTCCTTCTTGATGTGAGTATCCCTTACATACCAATCTTTCTTTGTTTCTTACTACTTCTCCTTGTTCATTCATCTTGTTTCTGAATACCCATTTAGTTCCAATAACATTCTTATCTTTAGGTCTAGGGACCAATTCCCATGTCTTGTTCTTTTCAATTTGATCTAGTTCTTCTTTCATAGCTTTAATCCAATGTTCATCTTCACAAGCTTCAATAGTAGATTTAGGTTCAATTTGAGAAATCAAACTTAACTGTTCTTGTACATTATTTTGAGTTAGAACTCCTCTGTCAATGCTTCCAATAATCTTCTTGGTAGGATGATTCCTTGATAAATTCTTGTTAGGTGTCACTGTCTCAGATCTCACTTTAGGTGTTGGTTCTTCAATAACTTCATCGTGGCTTTCATTTAACAAGTCACTATTAGTCTCATAGAATAATTTAGTAGTTTCAGTTTTAGGCTTAGGATGAGTTCCTTCATCAGATTCATAATCATGTATTCTTTCCCAAATTTTGAAATTTTCATCAACTTTAACATTTGCACTCTCAACAATAGTCTTAGTTCTCTTATTGTAACATCTATAAGCTTTTCTCTTCAAATAATATCCAAGAAATATGCCTTCATCACTTCTAGGATCAAACTTTCCAATATCATCATCTCTATTTATATAACATTTTCTTCCAAAAATTCTAAAATACTTAACTGAGGGTGCATGTCCAAACCATAATTCATAGGGTGTCTTGTTTGTGTCTGCTCTGATTTGTACTCTATTCATTGTATACACTACTGTGTTCACTGCTTCTCTCTAGAAAATCTTCTCCAAATCATTCTCAAATAACATAGCTCTTGCTACGTCAGTCACTGATTTTTTCTTCTTTCTGCAATACCATTTTATTCAGGTGTTCTAGGGGCTGAAAACTATCTCTTAATACCATTCACTTCACAAAAGGTGTTAAACTCTCAAGAAGTAAATTCTCCACCTCTATCAAATCTCAAACATTTAATCTTCATTTCAGATTCATTCTCAACTTTATTCTTAATGATCTTAAACTTATCAAATGCTTTAAATTTTTCTTTAAGAAATGCAATCCACATCATTCTTTTAAAGTCATCAACAATAATCATAAAATACCTTTCTCCATAGAATCCTCTTGTCCTGGTAGGACCACTCAAATATGTATGAACAATCTCCAACTTCTCTGCAGATGTAAACTTCTTACTGGGAAAAGAAATTCTCTTCTATTTCGCCATTACACATTCCTTGCAAATCATGTTAGTAGGCTTCATAATTTTAGGCAAATCCCTTACTGCAAGTGTAATACTTACTTTCACAATGTTATCAAAATTTATATGTCAAAACCTTATGTGCCATAATCAACTATCATCAATCTTAGTAATCAAACATGTCATCTCAATAGGATTCAATTGAAATACATTACCTCTGGTTCTAGATCCATTTCCAATCAGATTTCCATCTTTATCCTTTATCACACAAATTTTCTCAGTAAACCAAACTTGATATCCCTTATCAACTAAATGTCCAACACTTAAGAGATTATGTTTCAAATCATCCACAAAGTAAACATCATCAGTATTAGTCTTTCCATCAAGAGTAATAGATCCTATACCTATAATCAAACAAGGTGCATTGTTTCTAACTCTAACAACTCCTCCATCATAATTGTTAGACTTTATGATTTTTTTCATTTCTCTAGTCATATGATGTGAACAACCACTATGTATAATCCAATCAGATTTATTTTCAACTTGAGAAACTAGGGATTTCTCTTCCTTAACATCTATTTCAGGATTTTCTTCTTTAATTTCTACTAATCCTATGTCATCATTATTATCAGTATCACTTTCACTTAGAGTTCTCTCTATACTAGCTTCAAGATCTTCATCATTAGCATAATAACATTCCTTAGATCTTTGAGGCTTGAAATTTTTTCTGTACTTTTTAACTCTCTTAGGACATTTAGATGCAAAATGACCATATTCTTGACAAGTCCAACATTTAAAATTTTTCTTACCGTCTGGTTCTCTCTTCACAAGTAAGATAATACCTTCTTTAATCTTTCTATCTTCTTCATTTCTAGATCTGCTACTACCAGCATAATCTCCACTCACACTGATGCTTCTTGACAAAGTAGGGTGAACACTAAGAGCATTGAATGTTGTCTCCATTCTAGGAAAGTCTCTTGATAACCTCAAGTTCATTTTTGCTGCTTCCAATCTTCCAAGAAGAGTCTCTCTTGTAAAGTTTGAAGTACAAGGTATAACTTGTTCAATCATTTGTGTTTTCTACTTAAACATAGGAGTCAATGTCCTCAAAATTTTCCATATCACTTCATTCTCTGTCTTTGTTCCTCCATAAGATTTTATGTCTGCAATAATTTCTGACATTCTACCAAGATAGCTTCTAATAGATCCATCTTCCATCATTCTTATATCTTCAAATGCACATATCCAATTATGTAATCTAACTTTCTTTGCATGTTCATCACCTTCAAAAGTAGAGTATAAAGCTTTCCAAATTTCATGAGATGTTTTCAAACATTTACTTAACTGTACTCATTCTCTGGAAGGGCTATCAAAAGTGTTTCTCTAGAAAGTACGCTACACATGAATAGATCTCTCTCATCACTAGTACATGTTTCAATGTTATCCTCATCAATGACAGTAGATGTGTCTTCATCTTTTCTTTCCAGTTGTCAAAATTCACTCCATCAAACTTAGGGCTTTCTTTCTTGAAATTCACCATGGATCTCCTTAAGCTGTTAAACTTCTCTTTCAAGGACCTCCTACTCTGATACCAATTGTTAGAAAGTAAAGTCCACCAAGATAACTAAGAGGGGTGTGGGGGTGAATCAGTTATCAAATAATTATAAATTTTATCAACTTCAACAACATTTAACCATGTAAGCAATATAATTACCAACCATAGAAAGATATTCATACACATTAACACAATGACACAAGATATGTTGACAAGGGAACCTCTTGATCAAAGGGTAAACCCCAGTCAGAATGATGCCCACAAAAGATGCACTAATATGAATATTCATTGTGAAAGGATGGACTCTATTAGGAGTCTTATGAAATACATTCAGTACATATGAATCCTTGTTAGGAGATTTTGAATCCCTGCTAAAAGATTCTAACTCTGTTAAGAGTTATGAAAGATAGAAACACTCACTACCCAAATAGCTTCAGGGTAAGATCACTGAATACACTATCCAACTAATCTTTTTATTACTCAACAAAATAATACCAAAAGATTATAGATCTCAACAATATGTTACCTCTTCTCTGACTGTTCCAAACTACACTCACTACTTCACCAGATCTCAATTTTAGATCTCTGTACTTTGCATGTCTACCTTCAAAAATTTGCTTTCACAACCACATTAGCTCTTTTATTCACTTCATGCATACATCAACATTAAACCATATTAAAATAAGTAAAAGCATTCCTTCCTTTATACCACACTCAAGAAATTACAAATAAGTTGGCATCCAATTACAAAATAAAAGTTTCCACATGCTACATCAAAATTACACAAAACTGTCAGCTTCCAAATACAATAATTCTCCATCCATGTGACCTCAAAGTTTGTGCTATCATCCATATCACTACCAATGTGTCTTCAACTTCCCTTTAACTACACAAAACTAGATTCCATCCCGATTAGGAGATATCATCCAATTTTCACAAACCGCTACTCGGGAATACAACCTGAATACTCCTTCTACCAAAATGCTCATAACTTCCATGAATAAATGAATTACTATATGCACTCTTAACCATAAAAATATAAAATATCAAAGAGTAAATTCTCAACATCACATAGCTCTATCTACAATATCCCACGTGTGCTAATCCAAACATTGTCTTCTCCTCTGCAAATCTCCAGAAAATCACTGCATTGACATCAATGACAATCATAGTCATGAATGCAACAACAACTGCTATAGAATGGCTGCCAAACATTCAACATTCATTCATAATAGACAATATGGATGAGGATGAGATTATGAGGCTATCCTTCATGGCCTTCACCAAGGCTAAAGAAAGGTGTTAGGAATAGTCCCAAGGGATAACTGAGAGAAGGGGGGGGGTGAATCAGTTATCTACAAGATTCAATTC
Source organism: Chamaecyparis obtusa (assembly GCA_027943335.1). Taxonomy (NCBI): domain Eukaryota; kingdom Viridiplantae; phylum Streptophyta; class Pinopsida; order Cupressales; family Cupressaceae; genus Chamaecyparis; species Chamaecyparis obtusa. The sequence continues at coordinate 1,057,043 of BSBK01001197.1, forward strand.
TTTATCCAATTAAGTATACTTAAACATAAAGCATAAACACAATGAAATAAAACATGAACACAACACCAATATTTTGGTTATGGGGAAACCCAAATAGGTAAAAACCCCGGTGGGACTTGATACCCACTAATATTCTGTACTAGTGTATAATGATGCTTGTTAGAAGATCATTTACCCTGTTAGGAGTAGCTTTACAATATATTAAGTATAGTAGACCTAGTCTAGGGTTGGACCCTGTTAGGATTCTTTTACAATTGTCCCTATTAGGGGAGAGGATGTACTGTCCAAGAGGTCACTGCTCAAATGGGCGAGGGCTACAACCTTTCGAATAATAGATACACACTATATCTGGATCTTGGTGAGCTATACTTTGACCTATTGTCTAGATCAATTCCAATGAATAGCACAAGTACTTTACTTGGTCACATAGACCTTCTTCTGATGGATCAACACTTCCCACACTCTGCTCTACTGTGCTTAATCAACCATGAACCACACTCAAGCAATCACAAATAACTACCTATAAATAGCTTTCCTTCAAATGATATAATCAAGTTGGCCTATTAGAAACACCTTGAAATCATATTAGAGATACCATAACAAACTCCAATAAAGATTCTATCAACTCTATTATGCACGCAACACATTCTGGGACCTACCTAATAAGATAATTGTAGACACACGCTACACACTATCAACTCTACCAAAACAACTGGATCTTTCTCTGTAAGATGAATTAACTCATGCACTCTTAAAAAAATATCAATAACACTTCTCCAAGCTTAAATCCAAGGGTGCATACCCTAAAGATAGGTTCATCTCAAGAGCCAATAAAATCTCTGTCGGCTCTCCTGAACAAACACATGAAACTACTACTAGCGAATAGCGATTGTATAACTGCACTTCTACTCATCAACAGACTATGTGTCCATAACTAAAACATCAATAACATGTCTTCAACATATATCCAAGTGCACAAGGCTCTATGATAACTTTATGGACAACAATACATAGAAAACTATCTGTTACTCTGTCAGGAACACTACTAACACTAGGTGCTATATAACTATCTGTACTAACAGTTAACCTCTGTGCCCATGATATCATGCTAATATCATGTCCATGCTACATATACTAAAATATTACTACATAAGACTTCCACACATGCTACTTTCCATATGTTGTCATCAATGATAAACATATAGTCAGTACTAGCCTACTGGAAAATCTCCAACAAAAGGTCAGTACATAAATGGGAAAAAAGAATAAAGGTAACGGATAGGGCTATAGAAATAGTAAACAAGATACTTCCCTAACCGATTATCTTTCAAGAAAAGGATGAATTTGAGATCCTTGGTATGGCATTGGATAGCTTTGATAGTTGCTTTGACTTATTTCTAAAGAATATAGAAGATAAGGCAGAGAAGAAATTTTTGGAGAAGAATTTGAGAGAAGTCTGTCAGTCCATGAGTTGTGTAGCACAAGGAAATAAAATTTATAGCTACTGCATAAGTCCTTGCATGCATGTCAAGAACATTGAGGAGATTATATCCAAGGATAGGGCTACTCTTGATAGTCTGATGGACAGCTGTGAATCATCTTCACTAACTGTGGGTGAAATGGATAAAGAGACATCCAGGCTATTAGTCAAGATTAGTGTATTGGAAATGGAGAAAGGGAGAGTTGTGGATAGATTTGGCTTGTTAAGAAGACTATTGACCCATAAAATTTCAATGCTTTAGACTCATCTTTCAGAGATGGAAAAGGTTGAGGGATCAATGAATTTTTCTATACCTACTGAGATTAAGGCAACGAAGACCGCATCATATGCACTAAATGGATTAATCCATGTCAGTGAGCTACTGATAAAGTCATGGGTTGAGCAAGTGAAGACCTTGGAAAACTCTTTCCAATATGTCTTAAAACTGGTGAGTAAGCACTAAATCTTTTTGTGCTTAAGTTTTTGAAATTTTGAATGAACCTTTGCCATTGATGTCAAAGGGAGAGGAAGAGAAAGAAAAGTAGAGGAAAAATGGGGAGAGCAGTATGTAGGGAAAAAGAAAAAGAGAAGGAGAGAAATAAAATAGTAAGAAGAAGAAAAATATGTATAAAATAAAAAGTAGAAAAGAGAAAGTGAAAAGAAGAGAGTTGTATTTTGACACAGTCATTTTTCTAAGTGTTTCCATAAATGCCAAAGGGAGAGATTGTTGGCAGGTGATATTGTGCAGCACTAGAGATCACTTAAGGGTTTTCATTCATGGAAACACTTTTTCTAGAGTGATTGCATGGTGAGAGATTTAGTACTAGAGTCACATTCATGAAAATGACTAAGTCCAAAATCAGGGTAATAGGGTACAATGTTACAGTTTTGGTTAGCGATGAAAATGTATGAGGTATTATACCTTGCAAAGTTAGTAGAAGGCATTTTTGGATATGTATATGCTTTATTTTAGAGTGCATGATTTTTTATGATTAGATTAGTGAGATTCAATGATCTGAAGGTACGTGATGACAGTAAAATGGTATAACAGGGCATATGAGCAGTTGTGGTGATTGCGGCGAGGTTAATTGATATGGTAACATGATAAGTCAGATGAATGAAGTATATTGACATAGAACTCTACCCTACTTAGGTAACTCAATAAGTGGTGAGACCTTTGGTGTTTCTCTTAATCGAAAGTGGGCTTAGGATAGTGATCTACCCCTTTAGAAGATCCAAAAAATAAACACTAATCTACTATCCTCATTGAAGGATGCTATGCATTTTCTAGTTTTTACTCCTCCGGGCTTGATTGACACTCAGTTGATTCCTTGACTAATTGGGCTTAGTTGATACTTAGTTCCTTTGTTAATCGAGTGGGTTTGGTAGATTCACCAAGTAGTTTACTGATGCTCTGTAATCTTATTATGAAGTACCCTTACTAGTTCAAACTTGAAATGGGAACCTTTGTGTTGGGAAGGGGATGGAAAGGTTCCATACTCACTATATGCCTCTTATGGGAATAATTTCCATACCTTATAGGTTTTGGGACAACCAGTACTTAGTTTTAGGCCTTTTGGGCTTATAGCCCTCTAAGCAAGGTTCTAGGGACTTAGTTCAAGATTCTTACAAAGAACCTACCAAAAAATTATATATTTGAGTACCCTTTAATGAGTTGTATCAAAAATCTAGATTGCAAGATCATAAACAATAAGGACACTATCTAACAACTCCTGACCCACTAGTCGTAATAGGGCTAATTAGATCAGTTGCTTAAGGAAATGTTCACCAGTTGATTGTCCAAGGAAAACCACTAATTGCAATGATACTAGGAATCCCCAAGAGACAACAATCGGATATCATATTTCTTTTATCCATCCCTGAAGTATGACTGCGACTTCACTCTTCCATATTGTGGACTAAGCACATAACAATGCTTAGCCTAGGGCTTGCAAGAAGACTTCTCAAAACAATCTCCTTTCTCCTACGCCTTTAATGACCTAAAATAAATTGGCCCAAATTGCATTTCCTTGCTTCGCATGGGAATCCGACAAAGGAAAAGCAAGTTAGGGCATTATTTTTGTAAAATAGATATCAATGCGATTCTTTCAAATTTAGTTTTGTGACATCCATATGAAGGGCATCCAATTGGTTTCATGGCATTATGATGATTATTGCATATTTTATTAATGTTTGAAGTTGACTAAACTGTAATTTTGACAGGCCATGACTACATAGCTTATAAATTTTTGTGTATTTATAGAAATTCAATTTTTTTTTGATAGAGAGTAGATTCGAAGATGGAGGGCACTATTATTTTTCAAATTTTTTTTTCAATTTTCTACTATTTTTCATTGAACGTCAAACTCCAAGTTTTATATTTGTAAAAAAACCTACATTTGATTAATGTCAAAAAACATATACATAATAAACTCAAAAATTGCCAAATCTATAATCATTAGAAAGCTAGTTTTGAGTACTTTTGTTATGCAAAAGGATGTCTCCTTATTGTTCCATTTGACCCCCCACACTTGAGCCCCGAATCCATGAAATGTTAAGAATTTTATCAAACTCTACAAATTTCCCTTACTCAGGGACTATCGATAGAAAGTACTTTCTATTGAAAGTACTTTGCATAAAACTATACAAATTTCCCTTAAACATGCAATTTTCATATAAGTTAAAAGTACTTTCAATAGAAAGTACTTTCTATCAAAATTACTTTCGATTGAAAGTTCTAGTTTCGATAGAAAGTACTTTCTATCGAAAGTATGTGAGTAAATCCAAGATTTCATGATTTTCGAGATGAATTCCTTCAGCCTAAAAATTGTAACCCACTATTGTGGGTCACCCTGTGGGTACCATCCCCACCAGGGTTTTCCCTTGGCCAGGGTTTCCTTGAGAACAAATCATGGTGTCATGAGTTATATGTTATGTTTTAATGTTCTTTTCATTTCTGTATTATTATGGTTTATTTATAATTGGTTGAAGTTTAAATTAAAGTGCATCAATATTGATTCACCCCCCCTCTTAGTATTACCTAATTCTAACATATATGCCTCAGTAAACATATTATATACATATAGTATTCCCCTTCTTTGATAATGATGCCAAAAATGTATATACTCACATTATTTAAAAAATGTTCTGGTGGGTTTTTTTAAGGTTGACCAAGAGGTTTTCCCATTCCTCTTTTAGAATCTCTATTTTAGACTCTCTAGAGTATCTATTGTAGGCCTACCTGGTCATGCATATCAAAAATATGATCTACCACTGATAGCTTAGGGGTGGCAACTAACTCCTTTTCCTTCTTGACATGCCATTGCATCACCTCTATGTGTGGTAACAACTCAACCTATAGCCTAGTTATTTGATCTTTTATATTGTCCTCTTCTCTTCTTAATTTAGTCCTTGACCCCTATATATGTTTAACCTTTGTATAATGAAATTTGAATGGATGGGGTTTAGTTATCAAGATTTCAACACTTTTCTACAAGTCTTAATCTAGTTTCTTCAATTTTGCATTTAATTCTGAAGTAAATGAATCTATTGTGTAAAGCTTCTTCAAAATAGTAAGTATTTTCTGAATAATTCCTTCGATTTTAGTTACTATTTTAGCTAACTTCACCTTGTGAATTGCCACTTCTTGGCTGATCTTTTCTGTGATCTTGTATTGAATCTTGGTCTGTGCTCCTTCTTCAAACTTCTTCTCTGCATCGGTGGTAGGAGAATTGATGTGCTTGGTAACTATTGTAAGTTGGTCAATGATGGAAGTATTCTCATTAACATTGACCTCGGGGAAAAATTGCATCAAGATTTAATTCACATCCTCTAGTACCTGTTTATGTTTTCTTTCTTGCCCTAGATTCTCCTAAGATAATTTTTGGGTGCAGAGTTCTCCATACCTCCTAAGAGCTTCCAAGTCTGATTGTCTCGGGTTACATGTAGGTATCTCTATCACTTCATCAAGTGTGACCAAAACTTTTCGATGTTTCTTCTTCTTCTTCTTCTTTTCCTATTTTCTTGATGTTGGGGATTAGCCATAAGGAACTAGAGCCTTTTTCTCTAGATTTGACCTTTTTTTCTCAGTTGTGACACTCTCTTCATTGTCCTTCCCCTTTGTAATTCCCTCAGTTTGAGGTCCTAGGGCTTGTAGCCTTGTGCCTATAGTAGAATCATCTAGTTTTTTTTCATCTTTGGCTCCTTCATCATCTGCCTCTGCATTTTTAGTCTCTTTTTCTCCTTCCTCACCTTTTTCTTCTTTATTATCCATTTTTTTCTTGGGTGGTATTTCCTCGGCTTTCTCCTTGGCAACAATATCAATGGCTTGTACCAAAAAAGGTTTATTACCAGGTATTAGTGCCCTATCTAGCTTGGTAGTCTATTCTTCTTCTTTGTTCTTGGTAGTAGGAGTGATATCTTCATCTTCTTTAGCTTCATCATCAGAGTCTCCTTCAGTGATATCTTCAATCAATACTTCTTCTTCCCTGGTTATCTTTAACATCTTTGGAATATCTTCTTTTTCAGTTTTGTAGCAGGATAAAAATCTTTAGCATAAGTATTGTTCACTCATTTCTTGGTGTTTGAGATGTGTATAGGCTCTTCAACTAGCCTTTGTGTTGTAACATCATCATCGTTAGTTTGTAAAGCTTTTCCTCTTCCTTTTATTCTTTTCTCTATAATAATTGCAAGATCAATTTTATCTACTTCAACTTTTGACTTTAGGGTCTCAGTCCATATCTCCTTACTTTCCTCATCAAATTCTTGAATTTTACCTTGTAAGATATTCAATTCTCTTCCTTTCATAAAAAAATTATTTTCATATGCTTTCATCATTTATTCAATCTCTTGAACAAATAGAATTGGCATTTAAAAAATCAATCATCTTTCTATCATTTTCTTCTCGATCTTCAAAGCATAAGTCCACCTTGCTGAGATTTTATTATAAAATTCTTGTGGAATGTTGTTTGCAAATTTAAGTGGAAATATCTTGAATTTGATCATCATGCTGATCATAGCCTCTTCTAGCTTATCCTGATCATTTGTATTCATGGTTTAATGTCTATGAATTTTAGGATGACCTAGTACTACTTTTTCTTTTATGCCCTATGAAATCTCATCAATAGACTATGCTTTACTTACCACAAGTTTAAATTTAATACTATCCTCATCCTCAAAATCTACATCATCTTTATTTCTTATTAATTTTCTCCTATTCTTGGGTACCTCAGTAGAAGCTTGAGTACCACTTTTCTTTTGATAGGTCTTTGTTAGTGTAGGCCTTGTTATTTTTTCTACTCCTCTTCTCTGAGGTGGGGAAACACATGTAGTGAACCTTGTCCTTTCCCATGTAGGAGTATCTTCCTGTTTCCTTTTTAGATTCATTTCCTTTGGTGGTTCTTCCAGTGCTTCTTTTTCTAACTTAGTCACCTCTTCATCTTCACTAGTACCGATCATTTTCTCTTCCTTGATTGCCTCTTGAACCAACTTCTCTTCTTCTTCCTCTCCAAATTATTCTTCTTCCTCTCCAAATTATTTTTCAAGTGTGCCTATTATTTTCTTTGTTTTTGTTTCAATTTTAACTCCAACTAAGTCCATTTTAATTATTTTTTTTTCTTCCTCATAAGTGCCAGACCTTGTTGCACTTTTTGTTAGAAAGTAAAGTCCACCAAGATAACTGAGAGGGGGGGTGAATCAGTTATCAGATAAATACAACTTTTATCAACTTCAATATATTTTAACCATGTAAGAAATTTAATCAACAACCATAGAAATATATACATATACAATAACACAATGACACAAGATATGTTGACTAAGGAACCTCTTGATCAAAGAGTAAACCCCGATGGGAATGATGCCCACAAAAGATGCATTAATATGAAAGTTCCTTGTGAGAGGATGGACTCTGTTAGGAGTCTTATGAAATACATTCAATACATATCAGTCCCTGCTAAAAGATTCTAACTTTGTTAGGAGTTATGGAAGATAGAAGGACCCACTACCCAAACATCTTCAGGTGTAAGATCACTGGACACACTGTCTAATTGATCTTTGTATTACTCAACATAATAATACCAAAATATTATTGATCTCAACAACTCAATACTCCTTCTCTGACTGTGACAAACCACACCAATTGCTCCATCAGATCTCAATACCAGATCTCTATACTTCATGTTAAGAATGAATGCTAAGTGTTTGGTAGCCATTCTATAGTAGTTGTTGTTGCATTCATGACTATGATTGTCATTGATGTCAACACAGTGATTTACAAAAGACTTGCAGAGAAGAAGACAAAGTTTGGATTAGCGCACATGGGTTATTGTAGTTTGAGCTATGTGATGTTGAAGATATACTCTTTGATATGTTATATGTCTATGGTTAAGAGCATAGATAGTAATTCATTTATTCATGGAAGTTATGAGCACTTTGGTGGAAGTAGTATTCAGGAAGTGTTCCTAAGTAGCAGTTTGTGGGAATCAGATGATATCTCCTAATCAAGATGGAATATGGTTTTGTGCAATTAAAGAGAAGTTGAAGACACATTGATAGTGATGTGGATGATAGTGCAAACTTTGAGGTCACATGAGTGAAGATTTATTGTATTTGGAAGCTGACAGTTTTATGTAATTTTGGTGTAGCATGTGGAAAATTTTATGTTGTAATTGTATGCCAAATCATTTGTAATTATTTGAGTGTGGTATAAAGGAAGGAATGTATTTAATTATTTTAATGTTGTTGTAATATGGTTTTAGAGGTTGTGTGTGATGCTGTATGCATGAAGTGAAGAAAGAGCTAAGTATGAAAGCGAATTTGTGAAGGAAGACATGCGAGGTACAGAGATCCAAAATTAAGATCTGGTGTAACAGTGAGTGCGGTTTGGCATAATCAGAGAAGAGGTAACATATTATTCTATTGAGTAATACAAAGATTATTTGGACAATGTGTTCAGTGATCTTACCTTGAAGCTATTTGGGCAGTGGGTCCTTCTGTCTTCCATAACTCTTAATAAGGTTTGAATCTTTTAACAGGGAATCAAAATCTCCTAATAGGGATTAATATGTACTAAATGTATTTCATAAGCCTCCTAATAGAGTCCATCCTTTCACAAGGAATATTCATATTAGTGCATCTTTTTTGGGCATCATTCCCACCGGGGTTTACTCTTTGATCAAGAGGTTCCCTAGTCAACATATCTTGTGTCATTATGTTATTATGTATGAATATCTTTCTATGGTTGGTAATTATATTGCTTATATGGTTTAATGTTGTTGAAGATGATAAAAGTTATAATTATCTGATAACTGATTCACCCCCCCCCCTCTTAGTTATCTTGGTGGACTTTAATTTCTAACAATTGGTATCAGAGTGACAAGTCCTTGAAAAAGAAGTTTAATAGCTTAAGGAGATCCATGGTGAATTTCAGGAAAGAAAGCCCTAAGTTTGATGGAGTAAATTTTGACAGCTAGAAAGAAAAGATGAAGACACACCTACTATGTTTAGGACCAGGTTATTGGTTGATTAAAAAGAATGATAAGACTATCATTGGAGAGGAAAATTTTGAAACATGTACTACTGATGAGAGAGATCTATTCATGTGTAACATACTAGCAAGAGAAGCACTTTTGATAGCCCTTCTAGAGAATGAGTATAGTCAGGTAAAATATTTGAAAAAATCTCATGAAATTTGGAATGCTTTACACTCTACTTTTGAAGGTGATGAACATGCAAAAAGAGTTAGATTACATAATTGGATATGTGCATTTGAAGATATAAGAATGTTGGAAGATGAATCTATTAGAATCTATATTGGTAGAATGTCAGAAATTATTACAGGTATAAAATCTTGTCAAGGAACAAAGATAGAGAATGAAGTGATATGGAAAATTTTGAGGACATTGACCCTTGTATTTAAGTAGGCAACATAGATGATTGAACAAGTTATACCTTGTACTACAAAATTTACAAGAGAGACTCTTCTTGGAAGATTGGAAGCAGCAGAAATGAACCTAAGATTATCAAGAGACTTACCTAGAATGGAGACAACATTCAGTGCTCTTAGTGTTCACCCTACTTCATCAAGAAGCATCAGTGTGAGTGGAGATTATGCTAGTAGCAACAGATCTAGAAATGAAGAAGACAAGAAGATTGAAGAAGGTATTACCTTTCTTGTGAAAAGAGAACCAAACAGTAAGAAAATATTTAAATGTTGGACTTGTCAAGAATATGGTCATTTTTCATCTAAATGTCCTAAGAGAGTTAAAAAGTATAGAAACAATTTCAAACATAGAAGATCTAAGGAATGTTATTATGCTAATGATGAAGATCTTGAAGCTAGTATAGAAAGAACTTTAAGTGAAAGTGATACCGAGAATAATGATGACATAGGATTTGTAGCAATTAAAGAAGAGAATCCTGAAACTGATGTTAAGGAAGAAAAATCCTTAGTTTCTCAAGTTGAAAAGAAAGCTGATTGGATTATAGATAGTGGTTGTTCACATCATATGACTGGAGACATGAAAAAGTTCATAAATTTCAATGAATATGATGGAGGAGTTGTTAGAGTTGGAAATAATGCACCTTGTTTGATTAAAGGTATAGGATCTATTACTCTTGATGGAAAGACTAATATTGATGATGTTTATTTTGTGGATGGATTGAAACATAATATTTTGAGTGTTGGATAGTTAGTTGATAAGGGATATCAAGTTTGGTTTACTGAGAAAACTTGTGTGATAAAGAATAAAGATGGAAATCTGATTGGAACTAGATCTAGAACCAGAGGTAATGTATTTCAGTTGAATCCTACTGAGATGACATATTTGATTACTAAAATTGATGATAGTTGGCTATGGCATAGAAGGTTTTTTCATATAAACTTTAATAACATTGTGAAAGTAAGTACTACACTTGCAGTAAGAGATTTGCCTAAAATTATGAAGCCTACTAACATGATTTGCAAAGAATGTGTAATGGCTAAATATTTGAGCGGTCCTACAAGGACTAGAGGATTCTATGGAGAAAGGTATTTTATGATTCTTGTTGATGAATTTACAAGAATGATGTGGATTGCATTTCTTAAAGAAAAATTTGAAGCATTTGATAAGTTTAAGATTGTTAAGAATAAAGTTGAGAATGAATCTGGTATGAAGATTAAATGTTTGAGATCTGATAGAGGTGGAGAATTTACTTTTAGAGAGTTTAACATCTTTTGTGAAGAAAATGGCATTAAGAGACAACATTCAACCCCTAGAACACCTAAAAAAAATGGCATTACAGAAATAAGAAATAGATCAGTGATTGAAGCAGCAAGAGCTATGCTATTTGAGAATGATTTGGCAAAGATATTCTAGAGAGAAGTAGTGAACACATCAATGTATACAATGATCATAGTACAAATCAGAGTATACATAGATAAGAAACCTTATGAATTATGGTTTGGACATGCACCCTCAGTTAAGTATTTTAGAATTTTTGGAAGCAAATGTTATATAAAGAGAGATGATGATATTGGAAAGTTTGATCATAGAAGTGATGAAGGTATATTTCTTGGATATTCTTTGAAAAGAAAAGCTTATAGATGTTACAATAAAAGAAATAAGACTATTGTTGAAAGCGCAAATGTTAAAGTTGATGAAAAGTTCAAAATTTGGGAAAGAATGCTTGATTATGAATCAGATGAAGAAGCTCATCCTAAACATAACACTGGATCTACAAAATTATTTTATGAAACTGATAGTGATTTGTTGAATGAAAGCCATAGTGAAGTCATTGAGGAACCTACATTTGAAGTGAGATCTGAGACAGTGACACCTAGCAAGAGTTTGTTAAGAAATCATCCTATTGGACAAATTATTGGAAGCATCAAAAGAGGAGTTCTAACTTGAAATAAGGTATAAGAATAGTTACGTTGGATTTCTCAAATTGAACCTAAGACTACTAATGAAGCTTGTGAAGATGAAAGTTGGACTAATGCTATGAAAGAAGAACTAGATCAGATTGAAAAGAACAAGACATGGGAATTGGTCCCTAAACCTAAAGACAAGAATGTTATTGGAACTAAATGAGTATTCAGAAACAAGATAAATGAACAAGGAGAAGTAATAAGAAACAAAGCAAGATTAGTATGTAAGGGTTACTCACAGCAAGAAGGAATTGACTATGAAGAAACCTTTGCACCTGTTGCAAGAATTAAAGTAGTAAGAATGTTTTTGGCTTATGCAACTTACAAGAAATTCAAAGTATATCAAATGGATGTGAAGTCAGCATTTCTGAATGGAGAATTGGAAGAAGAAGTCTACATTGAGCAGCTTGAAGGTTTTCCTTTGACTCAAGAAGGAGACATGGTATCTAAACTGAAGAAAGCTTTATATGGGCTTAAAAAAGAACCTAGAACTTGGTATGCAAGACTAGATAGATATTTGTTAAAATTGGAATTTACAAAAGGAACAACTGATAGCAATATGTACACAAAAGAAATTGAAAATGGTTTGTTGGTTATAGTTATTTTTGTTGATGACATTATCTTTGGAGGAGAAGATGATGCTAGTGACAAATTTGGTGATGAAATGAAGATTGAATTTGAAATGAGTATGATTAGTGAAATGAAATAGTTTTTGGGATTATAGATAACATAAAACAATGATGGTATCTTTGTAAGTCAGACAAAGTACCTAAATGACTTGTTGAAAAGATTTGGAATGGAGAATTTTAAACTAGTTGGAACACCTATGGTGACTGGACATAAGCTATCTAGCACAGATGAGACTCCTGCAGTGGAACAAAATAAATACAAATCAATGATTGGAGGATTGAAGTATTTGACTCATAAAAGACCTGATATAGCACATTAAGTTGGAATTGTAGCAATATTTTAAGTTGAACTTAGAGAATCACATTATGCAGTAGTAAAGAGGATACAAAGATATTTAAGAGGCACAATGGATTATGGATTATGGTATGAAAAATATGATGATTTTACCCTATGTGCATATATAGATGCTTATTGGGGAGGCAGTGTTGATGATAGGAAAAGCACCAGTGGTGGAGCATTTTTCCTTGGAGGAAGATTGGTTTCTTGGCTAAGCAAGAAGTAGACTTGTATCTCACAAAGCACAACAAAAGCAAAATATGTAGCAGCAACAAACAATTGTAACCAGATAATTTGGATGAAGAAAATGATGAAGGATATCGATGAAGGGTGCCCCCCTTAATACCACAAACACATAATAGAAACAAAGAAACAACAACAACAATATGCAAGAACAGAAAATTGGCTTCTTATTAACTCCACAAATGTGAAATTACAAACTTTCAGAATTACAATATGCAAAGCCACATGGGCATTCCCTTACAATGTTCTATAGGACAAAGCCTCGAATCAATACCCAGATCTACTACCCAGAACTATCCTAGACAACACTACGGGCCTTATTTATATAAGCATTTTCCACCACCCGAGAAGGTTCCAGAAATTTAACCCTAAGGGCCGACCAAACTTAGAATTATTTTATTTTTCAATTTATTACATCAAAGTAGGCTCAAAATAACTTTTGAAACCCGAACAGAAATTTTGAAAAAAAATTATTTTCTGCCATTTCAAGTGGCCTGACTTCTGGAGACCATAAGTCATCACCAGTTGACCCGATTGACTATTATAACCCCATTTCAGAAATGCCACGAAGCGCTCTATAGGCTTGACTGGTGCAAGCACTTGTCACCCAAATTTTCAACCTCATCTGAGGCTTCTAAAGCCTTCAAAACTAAGTTCAAAGTTTTTTTACCCTACTACCAATACCGAAAATCTTCAATATCTTCAAAACTAGACCTGATCTAGCCATGAAACTTTGTTGGCAGGCTGATATGACTGAGATGAACCTCCACATGTAAAATCAAAACATTCCAAGATCGTAAGACCAACTTACTAAAATAGAAAGTTTCCATAAATAGCAGCTTTGCACAAGATAGCCCTTATTGAATACAAAAACAAAAATATTTTTGGATGATACAAGATTGCTCTTACACCTAGGATGCTCTTGCATCAGACACCCAGGGTAATTTGAGAAGTAACCTCATCATGACTCAGGTGTGCATAGGAAAACCAAGATGGTTAACCTTCTCCTTTTTTAGCCATTATGAATCTTTAACAGGTCATCCTTTCCATTTGACCAAATACTCTTCATATGTCCTATTCCTTGTGCTTTTGCCAACATGACTATCGAGTATGTCTTCAATCTCCTTGATATCTTAACTAGTTGCTGGAATACTCCACTGTGCTGCTGTAACCTCATCTTCAACACCTCCTTCATGATACTCTGTCAAATCTGAAATGTTAAACACTGGTGAAATATTTAGCTGAGGAGGAAATTCTACCTCATATGCATTTCTTGAATCATGCTTCTTCAGTATCTTACATGGCCCAAACTTCTTCATTTTCAACTTGTTATATGTACCAATCAAAAATCACTCCTTCTACAAATGAACCATGATTTCATCTCCAACCTGAAATTCCTTATGCCTTCTTTTCTCATCCGCCTTAGCCTTATACCGCACATTCATCCTGGTAATATGCTTCGTCACCTCCTCATGGATGTTCTTCAAATGTTCTACAAAATCCTCAGCTTCAACACTACTTATTTATCCTTTATCTATCTTTCTCAACTCAGATGCATTTCTCTGACTACTCCCATGTACAATCTAGAATGGTGATTTACCAGTGTCTTATTGACAAAATTATTATATGCAAATTCTTCCTGTGGTAAAATCAAATCCCATCCTGTTGGCTTATCTCCAACCAAACATCTTAGTAAATTTCCCAAATGCCTATTCACCACCTCTGTCTGTCCATCAATCTGTAGATGATGTGATGAACTGAATTTTAAATCTATCTTCAACTTCTTTCACAATGTATGCCATAAATATCTAATGAACTTAGTGTCTCTATCTGAAACTATGGTCTCTGGCAAACCATGTAGTCTCACTACTTCTCTAAAAAATAATTCTGCTATATGAATAGCATCATTAGTTTTCTTGCAAGGAATGAAATGTGCCATCTTCAAAAATCTATCAACTACTACAAAAATTGAATCATGTCCCTGCTGTGTCCTTGGTAAACCAAGAACAAAGTCCATACTGATATCCTCCCAAGGCTTCTTTGGTACAAGTAATGGCTGATACAACCCTATATTCTACCTCACGCCTTTCACCATCTGACATACTCTACAACTCTGTACAAACTTCTTGACATCTTGCTGCAACTATGGCCAATAATAATTTTCACTAACCAAAGCAAGGGTTTTATCTCGACCAAAATGTCCAGCCAATCCTCGGCTATGCTTCTCCTTGATGAGATTCTCCCTCATAGAACTTCATGGAATGTACAACTAACTCCCTCTGAATAGCATATCATCCTGGATGATAAAATCTAGCCACTTTGTCCTATCTAGAGTAACAGGTTCTTTACAAGCTTTCCAAGCTTCACCAAAATCAAGATCCTCTGGATACAAATTCTTGAGTTCCTTGAACCCAACCACCTCAATCTGCATCTCTATCAGAAATAGTTTCCTTCTACTAAGAGCATCTACAACCTTGTTAGACTTTCCACTTTTGTGTTTCAAAACAAATGTATAACTCTATAAAAACTCAACCCATTTCAAATGCCTTTGATTCAACTTTCCTTGACTATTCAAATATTGCAAAGCTTAATGATTAGTATACAAAACAAACTCTTTAGGAAGTAGATAGAGTCTCCACTTCTTTAATGCCTGAACTATAGCATAAAATTCTTGATCATAAACTAAATATTTTCTCTTGGCATCATTTAACTTCTCACTGAAATAAGCAATAGGTTTACCTTCTTGGCTCATAACAGCTCCTATTGCAGTACGACTAGCATCACAGTCTACTTGAAACACCTTATTAAAATTTGGAAGTGCTAAAATAGGTTGTTGTGTAACTTTTTGTTTCAACAATTGAAAACTCTTTTTTGCCCCATTAGTCCACTTAAACTCTTTTCTATCCCCTCTCATTGTCTCAGTTAAGGGACCATAAATACTGCAAAATTTTTTGATAAACTTTCTGTAAAAACTAGCTAGACCATGAAAAGATCTTACCTTGGTAGCACTCCTTGGAGTAGGCCATTCAAGGATAGCCCGTACCTTCTCTAGTTCCATTTTTAGACCTTCTATTGAAACTACAAATCCCAAATACACTAACTCTTTCTTCACAAAACTGCACTTCTTCAAATTAATCAACAATTTCTCATCTCTCAACTTCTCAAACACCATATGAATATGCATCATATGCTCTTCCAACATCTTACTAAAGATCAAAATATCATCTAGGTACACAATGACAAACTTACCCAAAATTCTTTCAGAACCTCATTCACGACCTGCATGAAAGTGCTTGGTGCATTGGTTAGCCCAAAAGGCATGACTAACCACTCATACAGTCCTTCCTTTGTCTTGAAGGTAGTCTTCCATTCTGTTGGTGTTTGAAAATGCTTATGCCACTTAGGGCTGCCAATATGCCTTGAGACTGATGTTAGGAGTGGTTAGCTCCAAGTGTGAAAGCTCTGCAAGACAACTGGACCAACTATAGGGACAAGACTGCCCTCTTCACTTCTAGCTCTACAAAACCATGGTGGGTGCACCTAATCTAGTAACTTATGGCATTTTAGGACTTTGGACTGGATTAAACAAAGCAGATGATAGCAAGAGACTACTAAATATTAACCATACATTCATTGAATCTCAATTGCTATGGGGTAGAACCTCACACAACCAAATATTGAAAACTTAGGAATGGTTCTTAATTTATAAGTTTGAATCATAACAACCTCAATCAGGATATGTCAACAAAGAAATACTCATCTAGGCCAGTGCCTCATCCATTGGGCAAGGCTTCTTGAACAAACTACACACACACACACCAGAATATATCTGAGATTCAAAGCCATAAATACATTTACAATCTCCTCTACTACTTATAGAATATCCTTACATAGACAAGAGATAAATCTATGTCCTATTTGGAGCATCATTTAATCCAATCTTGGATTAGAACTCAAGAATGAAGACCTATACATAAATTGTTATGCAATGAACTACAAAGTTCAAAATTCATCTACATTGACACAAAGGAGAGATGAGAATCATGTGCCTATATTAAGTATGAAGAATCCTAAAGTGTATACAATCAATCCAAAGGAACCATGCTTGCAAACTATAGCTTAGACCTACAATTTTCTTTCTATTGTCAAAATATACCAAAACAAGTCATTACAATTCAAACTGAGCAAAAGACTCACAACTAGAAAAGTTTAAAAACATAACTCCCAATGACCTCGAATGATCATAAAAATCCTTTTATACTAGGGTTACAATGCAAGCACAATGATCATTTCCAACTCAAAATTCAAATCCACTAACCCCATTGAGGAGTTAACACAAACAAGATAGGGATCAAGTCGTAGCATGCAAGCTCAAATAGTCTAATTTCAACAGCCAACTAGATGTACTGGCCCAAGGTACAAAATCAACACCAAACCCTAAGAAATCTAGCCAAAAAGATCTCTACAACACACTTCAAGGTACTATTTCATTTACTCCCCTACGGTAAGACACTCCTCTACAACTATCATGGAAACCTGGACCACTCCCCAGCATTTGACAATCCATTCTACCCACTCTGGCCACTCAAGAATTGAATTTTTGGTACTGCTATCATTGCAAACCCTCTACAAAATTTAAATTTGAAAATAAACGGTCACTTTATGGCGCCTGCGACACATCGGCGGTCCTCATTCAAATCTTTGCCAACTTTAAGTCACGACCGTCAGATTATTCTTACTTCGCAGGCTTTATGTTATTATCTTTTAAAAGAGTGCCAATTTACATTTAATGAATTGGTGACAAAAGGCTTCTACCAATTTGCAAAACATTTCACGTCTTTCGCTAAAAATTTAGCGACTACGCGACCTCTGTTCGCCAAATCGCTAGACAATCTGGAGAAATGCCAAATCTTTTCACAAATGAGCGAAAAGCCTGAACTTTATTGGCACTGCTAAGACATCAGACCCCACCTAGGTCTGTGACCAATCAAAACCAAACAACTTGGCAACACCGACACAGTGGACCTGCCCTAACTCTATAATGGTGATATCCAAATAGTTGTCACATGATCACATAGCTAGGAAAAGGGCCATGCGAACATCCGACACACTTCAACTCTTGACCACCGCATAACCACCACCGCATAGGGTTGACACAAAACATCAGTTGCATGATCACATAGCCTTGAAAAAGGCTATGTGAACATGCAACTAACCACCAACATTCACCACCAAATGTCAAACACGCTCAGGCACTACAAAGATGGGCTCCACCGACAAACTGCCAAGTCACTGTGCTGACCAATGAGAATCAAGCACATCATCACCACCAAGTAGACAGGTCCTATCGCAAACCCCTTACCACCTCGATACACTAGCAACCAGCTAAAACTCAGCACGTCACCATCTTCCATCGGGCCCCAACACAATGTGGCACCCTTGTTGCATGATCACATGGCTAAAAGATGGCCCTTGCGATCATGCGACAAGGCAACAAGACTGCCACCTCAGCCTCCAAGTCAGAAAGTGGGACCACAACACTCCAACACCAAAGGGGTAGGTGTCAACTGGTCACATGATCGCATGTCAAAAATCTCTAACATGTGATCATGCGACAGCCAACCATAGGCCACCACATAACCACCTTTGGGATCATAGCCAAAGAAGCTTTACATTTTTGAGGATCAGACGGTTGTCACAAAAGCATGGAGGATAAACATCATGCATCTTCACCATGGGAACTTACGCTAACCACTGATTTTGTTTGAGCTTTAACCATGCTAGAAGCATGAAGAACTAGGTCCCACTGACAAACTGCCACCTCACCACTAGAGACATGTGTCAACTAGTTGCATGATCACATAGCCAAAAATTGGGCTATACGATCATGCGACAACCAACCAAAGGCCACCACATGACTGCCAATAGGACCACACCCTTTCCACCAATCGGCCCCATGGGCAAAGTAACCGGTCACATGGTCGCATATCAAAAAAATTTGACATGCGATCATGTGACAACCAATCATTTTGAAACCTTTGAAGACCCAGGCCCACTATCTAGTCGGACTTGTGCAGTTAGAGAATGCCAATAAATAGGGCAGAAGTGCGAGGTCAAAAACACACAAGGTTTCTGACATGAAAAGATAAGTGCACAAAATTTGGAAGGCACAAGGCTGAAAACAGTGAGTGTTTTCACACAGACCGAAAACATCATGGATTTTCAAAAACACTGTGGGTTTTTGACACTGTGGCAGATTCTAAAATTATTTCCTGCAGACCTTAAAACTTGAATATCTTTCTGGATTTTATGATTCAGCATGTGTGTTTTGGACTGGAGCAAGGTGACACAATAAACTACTAGGGGCTAAGGGCACACACCATGAAACATTATGAATTTTCTTTGCAAGATAAAACTATGACTGCAGGTCGAGTAGGACAACTTAACAAAGCTTGGAGGGAAAAGACCATTTTCCTAGGATTTTTGCATGAACCAAAAAATGGACTAACACATTCATCTCCTTCTCTAATTTGAATTTGGTGATATCCACTCTTTAGATCTATCTTTGAGAAATACACAGCTCCACTCAAACAATCCATAATATCATCCATTTGTGGCAATGGAAACCTATACTTGATTGTGATCTTGTTTATTGCTCTGGACTCTGTACACATCCTCCATTCTCCATTCTTCTTTGGTGCTAATACCGCTGGTATAGCACAAGGACTTAGAATCTCTCAAATCAACCCCTTATGCAATAACTCATGTACTTGTCTATTCAACTCTTCACTTTCTACTGGTGTCATTCTGTGTGCTACCTTGTTTGGCAAACTAGCTCCTGGAATCAAATCCATTTGATGACTGATCTTCCTTACCGGTGGTAATCCATCAAGTACATTATCAGATACAATATCCTGAAACTCATTCAACAAATCTACAACCTCTACAGGTACATCCTCTACTTCTTCTTTACCAGCTTTTAGAATTAAAGAAAAACACACAAGCTCATGCCTCATACCATCTAGGAATTTTCTTCCATCAACAAATATTATTCTTGCATTACCACATACCTTTTCTTTAGTCTCCTTCAATGGCTTTAGCTTATGTCACACTCCATCCTTTGTCAGGGAATAGGTATTCACATGACCATCATGTACAACACATCTGTCAAACTACCACGACCTACCCAACAACATATGACATGCATCCATAGATATGATATCACATAGTACCTCATCTTGGTATCTGTCGATCTTAAACTTTACCAAGCACTATTCACTGACCATGACCTTGTGGTCATCCTACACCTAGGCAATCCAATATGGATGTGGGTGTTTCTATCTCTTATGCTTCAAATTTGTCACCATCTCTTCTGACACCAAATTGTTAGTGCTTCCACTATCAATAATCACATCACAACATTTTCCCTCACACTTGCATCTAGTGTAAAATAGGCTCCTCCTTTGTTTAGGTTCATTCTCACTACTCAGTAGGATTCTTTTGTTGATCAACATTTCTCCTCTTTCAGCATCTTCAGAATTTGAGAATCTGACATCTTCATCTACATGTGCCACTCGAGCCTGGCCTTCATTCCTCCTATCCATCCTTCCTTAGCATTGAGGACATTCAAACTCCCTATGACCTTTCTCCCCATAGTGAAAACATGTTCTGTGGAAGCCTCCTCTTCCTGAACCTTGTCCTCTTCCTCTTCCTCTCTGATCTTTATTATTCTGATCTTGGAAATCATTAGAATTGTTTCCTCTCTGATTTTGACTGCTACTGGCCTCATCCTTCTTTTTTAGATCTTCATTTCAGCCTCCATATGACCATCCACTAGATCATCCACCGTGACCTCTTCCATTTTGTCTACTCTCAAAATTCTTGTTTAGCTTTTTCTCTACTTTTAGGGAAAACTAGTATGCCTCTTCAATACTATTCATTCAAACCAGATTCAACTCCTCCTAAATGTTGGGCCTCAACCCATTAAGGTAATGAGAAACTTTCTCCTTATTAGCTTCTGCGTGGCCTATTTTGATGAGGATTTTATAGAACTCCTCTGTATACTCCTGAACAGATCATCCCGCTTTCTTCAAACTTTTCATTTTCTTCAGTAGGTCAAGCTCATAATCAACAAGAATGAATTGTCACTTCAATTTATCCACCATCCAATCCTATCTTGTGATTTTATCTTTCCCTCTTCTATTTCCCTCCAATTGAATTTCTTGCCACTAGATCTTCACATGACCTTTCAGTCTGGCCTTCGCAAATTTGACCCTATCAGGATCCTCAATATCTTCATACTCAAAATATTCTTTACATTCATTAATCTAGTCGATCAACTCCTCTGGGTTAAGATTTCCTAAAAATGTAGGAACCTCAATCTTAGGTCTTTACCCAATCTTGGAAATGGCCTGAAAAAGTCTTTCTTCCTCCTGGTTCACAACTTTGACTTCCCCTTCTTGATCTTCTTCTTCAGCTTCATCCTCGCTTTCATCTCTAACATTAAGATTCATTCCTCTATGAATCTCTTCTTGTAATAATATCACTTGTCTCTGGAGTGCTCTAACCTCAGGTGTTACAACACTAGCTCTTCCCCACGTTCCCTTCATGGAGGCATTTTCATGATGCGCACTGAAACCCTAACCATGGTCCTAGTGTAAATTGCCTCATAGTCAGTGATCTATTTACATGCTCAAGAACTCCTGCTCTGATACAACTTGATGAAGGGTGCTCCCCTTAATACCACAAACACATAACAAAGACAGAGAAACAACAACAACAATATGCAAGAACAAAAAATTGGCTTCTTATTATCTCCACAAATGTGGAATTACAAACTTTCAAAATTACAATATGCAAAGCCACATGGGCATTCCCTTACAATGTTCTGTAGGATAAAGCCTCGAATCAATACCCAGATCTACTACCTAGAACTGTCCTAGACAACACTACAGGCCTTCTTTATATAGGCATTTTCCACCGCCTGAGAAGGTTCTAGAAATTTAGCCCTAAGGGCCAACCGAACTTAGAATTATATTATTTTTTAATTTATTACATCAAATTCAGCTCAAAATAACTTTTGAGACTTGAAAAAAAATTTTGAAGGAAAATTATTTTCCGCCATTTCAAGTGGCCCGACTTCTGGAGACCATAAGTCATCACCAGTTGACCCGATTGACTATTATAATCCTATTTCAAAAATGCCACAAAGTGCTTTACAAACTTGATTGGCACAAGTGCTCATCACCCAAATTTTCAACCTCATCCGAGGCCTCTAAAGCCTTCAAAACTGAGTTCGAAGTTTCTGTACCCTACTGCCAATACCAAAAATATTCAATATCTTCAAAACTAGACCTGATCTAGCCATGAAACTTTGCTGGCAGGCTTATATGACTTAGATGAATCTCCACATGTAAAATTAGAACATTCTGAGATTGTAAGACCAACTTACTAAAAATAGAAAGTTTCCATAAATAGCAGCTCTGCACAAGATAGCCCTTATTGAATACAAAAATAAAAATATTTTTGGGTGATGCAAGATTGCTCTTACACCCAGGATGCTCCTGCATCAGATATTGGAATAAAGTTTATTGAACTTGTTGTCATACATTGTGACAACACCATCATAGTTAGTATGTCTAAGAATCCTATATTACATTCTAGGACAAAGCATATAGAGATTAAGTATCATGTTGTCAGAGAGAAAGTTGCTGAGAAAGAAGTCAGACTTGAGTACATAAGTACAAAGGAGCAGATAGTAGATATATTCACAAAGCCTTTGCCTAAGGATACATTTGAGTATCTGAGAGGTATGCTTGGGGTTATGCCCCAGCCTACTTTTGAAAAGTGATGCAGTTGGTTGCATCCATCCTATAGTATATGAGCCTTATCTTTCTTCTGTACTGGATGCTGGTACTTCCTCTATGGGGGAGTATGTGTATCTGAGCTGAGTCATGAGGACTCTAGTGAATGTAGTTTCTGAATAGTGTCTTTTGACATTGAGTTGTTGTTGACATAGTGATGAAATTTTTGTCATTGATGTCAATGGGGGAGAAGTATACATGAAAAACCATCTGAAACATCTGTTGGAGAGAACTCAATAGGATAAAAAAAAAAGATTTGATTGATGAAGAGGATTTGGAGAAGCAGTATTGCAGTATTAGATTTTTGGAACATTAGATGTTTTTTCATCTATGTTTCCATCAATGCCAATGGGGGAGATTGTTAGGAATGAATGCTAAATGTTTGGCAGCCATTCTGTAGTAGTTGTTGTTGCATTCATGACTATGATTGTCATTGATGTCAACACAGTGATTTACCGAAGACTTATCGAGAAGCAAATAGAGTTTGGATTAGTGCACATGGGTTATTGTAGTTGGAGCTATGTGATGTTGAGGATATACTCTTTGATATGTTATATGTCTATGGTTAAGAATGCATATAGTAATTCATTTATTCATGGAAGTTATGAGCACTTTGGTGGAAATAGTATTCAGGCAGTGTTCCTGAGTAGCAGCTTGTGGAAATCAGATGATATCTCCTAATCGGGATGGAATCTAGTTTTTCATAGTTAAAGGGAAGTTGAAGACACATTGATAGTGATGTGGATGACAACACAAACTTTGAGGTCACATGAGTGAAGATTTATTGTATTTGGAAGCTGATAGTTTTGTGTAATTTTGGTGTAGTGTGTGGAAACTTTTATGTTATAATTGTATGTCGATCCATTTGTAATTATTTGAGTGTGGTATAAAGGAAGGAATTTATTTCCTTTTTGTAATGTTTTTGTAATATGGTTGTAGTGGTTGTGTGTGATGCTATATGCATGAAGTGAAGAAAAGAGCTAAGTATGAAAGAAAATTTGTGAAGGAAGACATGCGAGGTACAAAGATCTAAAATTGAGATCTGGTGTAACAATGAGTGCGGTTTGGCATAGTCAAAGAAGAGGTAACATATTATTCTATTGAGTAATATAAAGATTATTTGGATAGTGTGTTCAGTGATCTTACCTTGAAGCTGTTTGGGCAGTGGGTCCTTTTGTCTTCCATAACTCTTAACAGGGTTAGAATCTTTTAACATGGATTCAAAATCTCCTAACAGGGATTCATATGTATTGAATGTATTTCATAAGACTCCTAACAAAGTCCATCCTTTCATAAGGAATATTCATATTAGTGCATCTTTTATGGGCATCATTCCCACCGGGGTTTACTCTTTGATCAAGAGGTTCCCTAGTCAACATATCTTGTGTCATTGTGTTATTGTGTATAAATATCTTTCTATGGTTGGTAATTATATTGATTATATGGTTTAATGCTATTAAAGATGATAAAAGTTGTAATTATTTGATAACTGATTCACTCCCCCCCTCTCAGTTATCTTGGTGGACTTTACTTTCTAACATTTCGCATATCCTCTTCCAACAAGTATTGCTCAATTCCATAATTCTCTTTCACAATATTACAATTCATGTCCACATTCTCATATTAAAATAAGGAAAACATTCCTTCTTTTATACCACACTCAAATAATTACAAATGATTCGGTATACAAATTATAAAATAAAATCTTCCACACGTTACATTAAAATTACATAATTACATAGAACTGAGGGCTTCCAATTAAGATAATTCTTCACTCATACAACCTTAGACCTTTTTCTCATGTCTACATCACTATCATTATGTATTAAACTATTTTTCAACTTTGCATGATCAGATTCAATCATGATTAGGAGATGTCATCCATTTTCCACCAACTGCTACTCAGGAACATTACCTAAATACTGCTTCCACTGAATTACACATAACTTCCATGAATAAATGAATTTCAATATGTGCTCTTAAATATGATCTTATAGAACATAATGGAGTAAGTCCTCAACTTTTCATAGCTTGATCTTCAATATCCCATGTGCGCTAACTCAAACACTGTCTGCTTCTCTGCTAATCTTCAGTAGATCACTATGTTGACATCAATGACAATCATACTCATGAATGCAACAACAACTACTAAAAAATGGCTATGAATACTCCCCCATAGGATATATTCATAATTCATTCCTAACAATCTCCCCCATTGGCATTAATGGAAACATAGATGAAAAAACATCCAAGTTCCATCACTACCAACACTGCTTCTCTGAAAATGCTTCAAATTCTCTTCATCAATCAAATATTGTTTTGTTTTTCTATTCAATTCTCTCTAATATATAGTTTTTCATGTATACTTCTCCCCCATTGACATCAATGTCAAATTCTTCATCAGTATGTCAACAAAAAATTCAATGTCAAAATACACTATTCAGAAAATACATTCACTAGAGTCCTCATGACTCGGCTAGATACACATACTCCCCCATAGAGGAAGTACCAACATCTAGTCTAGAAGAAAGATAAGGCTCATATACCACTAGATGGGTGCAACAATCTACATCACTTCTCAAGAGTAGGATGGGGCATAACCCCAAGCATACCTCTCAGATACTCAAATGTATCCTTAGGCAAAGGCTTTGTAAATATATCTGCAATCTGCTCTTTCGTACTTATATACTCAAGTCTGACTTCTTTCTCTGAGACTTTCTCTATCACTACATGATACTTTATTTCTATATGCTTTTCCTTAGAATGTAATACAAGATTCTTAGAAATACTAATCACACTGGTGTTATCACAATGTATAACAAAAGGCTCAACAAATTTTATTCCAATATCCTTCAACATTTATTTCATCCAAATTATCTGATTACAATTGTTTACTTCTTGCACATACTCTACTTTTTCTGTGCTTTGTGAAATACAATTCTTCTTCTTGCTTAGCCAAGAAACTAATCTTCCTCCACAGAAAAATGCTCCACCACTGGTGCTCTTTTTGTCATCAACACTACCTCCCCAATCAGCATCTATATATGCACATAAGGTAAAATCATCAGATTTTTCATACCACAATCCATATTCAGTTGTGCCTCTTAAGTACCTCAGTATCCTCTATACTACTACATAAGGTGATTCTCTGGGTTTAGCTTGAAATCTTGCTACAATTCCAACTGCATGTGATATATCAGCTCCTGTATGAGTTAAATACTGCAATCATCTAATTATAGATATGTACTTCTTTTGTTCAACTATAGGATTCTCATATGTGCTAGATAATTTGTGTCCTGTTACAAAAGGTGTTCCACCTAGTTTATAGTTCTCCATTCCAAATCTCTTCAACAAATCATTCAAGTACTTTTTTTGACTTACAAAGATACCATCACTATTTTGTGTTATTTGCAATCCTAAAAAATATTTCATTTCACCAATCATACTAATTTCAAATTCAGTCTTCATTTCATCTACAAATTATCGCTAGCTTCATCTTCTCCTCCAAAGATAATATCATCAACAAAAATAACTACAACCAACAAACCATTTTCGATTTCTTTTGTGTTTAGGTTGCTATGAGCTATGCCTTTTTTAAATCCTAATTTTATCAAATACTTATCCAATCTTGCATACCAAGTTCTAGGTGCTTGTTTTAGTCTATATAAATCTTTCTTTAGTTTACATACCATATCTCCTTCTTTAGTTAAAGGAAAACCTTCAGGCTGCTCAATGTAAAAATTTTCCTCTAACTCTCCATTCAAAAATGCTGACTTCACATCCATCTGATACACTTTGAATTTCTTATAGGCTGCATAAGCCAAAAACATTCTTACTACTTCAATTCTTCCTACTGGTGTAAAAGCTTCTTCATAGCCAATTCCTTCTTATTGTGAGTATCCTTTACATACCAATCTTGCTTTATTTCTTACAACTTCTCCTTGTTCATTCATCTTGTTTTTGAATACCCATTTACTTCCTATAACATTCTTATCTTTAGGCCTAGGGACCAATTCCCAAGTCTTTTTCTTTTCAATTTAATCTAGCTGTTCCTTCATAGCTTTAATCCAATGTTCATCTTCAAAGGCTTGACTAGTAGATTTGGGTTCAATTTGAGAAATTAAATACAACTGTTCTTGTACCTTATTTCATGTCTAAACTCCTCTGTCTATGCTTCCAATAATATACTCAACAGGATGATTTCTTGATAGATTCTTGTTAGGTGTCATTATCTCAGTTCTTGTTTCTATTATAGGTTCTTCAATGATTTATTCACTGTAGCTTTCATTCAACAAATCACTGTCAGTTTCATAGAATAGTTCTACATTCTCAGGATTAGTTCTAGGATGAGTTCCTTCATTTGACTCATAATCAAGCATTCTTTCCTAAATTTTGATCTTTTCATAAAACTTAAACATTTGTGCTCTCAACAATAGTCTTAGTTATTTTATTATAACATCTATAAGATTTTCTCTTCAATGAATATCCAAGAAATATACCTTCATCACTTCTAGGGTCAAACTTTCCAATGTCATCATCTCTCTTAATATAACATTTGCTTCCAAAAATTCAAAAATACTTAACTGATGGTGCATGTCCAAACCATAGTTCATAAGGTGTCTTGTCTGTGTCTACTCTAATTTGTACTCTATTCATTGTATACACTGTCATGTTCACTACTTCTCCCCAGAATATCTTCACTAAGTCATTCTCAAATAACATGGCTCTTGCTGCTTCAGTCAATGACCTATTTCTTCTTTTTGCAATACCATTTTGTCTAGGTGTCCTAGGGGATGAAAATTGTCTCTTAATACCATTCACTTCACAAAAAAATGTAAAATTCTTTTGAAGTAAATTATCCACCTCTATATGATCTCCAACATTTAATCTCCATTCTAGATTCATTTTCAACTTTGTTCTTAATAATATTAAACTTATCAAATGCTTCAGACTTTTCTTTAAGAAATGCAATCCACATCATTCTTATAAAACCATCAACAAGAATCATAAAATACCTTTCTCCATAGAATCATCTAGTCCTTGCAGGACCGCTAAAATCTGTATTAACAATTTCCAACTTCTCTACTATTGTAAACTTCTTGCTGGGAAATGAGATTCTCTTCTATTTAGCCATCACACATTCCTTGCAACTCATGTTAGTAGGCTTCATAATCTTAGGAAAGTCTCTTACTGCAAGTGTAGTACTCACTTTCACAATGTTATCAAAGTTTATATGACAAAATATTTTGTGCCATAACCAACTATCATCAATCTTAGTAATCAAGCATGTCATCTTAGTAGGATTCAACTAAAATACATTACCTCTGGTTCTAGATCCAGTTCCAATCAAATTACCATCCTTGTATTTGATTACACGGGTTTTCTCAGTAAACCAAACTTGATATCCCTTATCCTATACCTTTGATCAAACAAGGTGCATTGTTTCCAACTCTAACAAATCCTCCATCATAATTGTTAAACTTTATAAAATTTTTCATGTCTCCAGTCATATGATGTGAACAACCACTATCTATAATCCAATCTTCTTTCTTTTCTACTTGAGAAACTAAAGCTTTTTCTTTGTTAACTTTTGTTTCAAGATTTTCTTCTTTTTTCACTACAAATCCTATATCATCATTCTTAGTATCACTTTCACTTAAGTATTTGTCCATACTAGCTTCAAATTCTTCATCATCAGCATAATAACATTCTTTAGATCTCCTATGTTTAAAGTTATTTCTATACTTCTTAACTCTCTTAGGACATTTAGATGCAAAATGAGCATATTCTTGACAAGTCCAACATTAAAATAATTTCTTACCATCTGGTTCTCTTTTCACAAGAAAGGAAATACCTTCTTCAATCTTCATGTCTTCTTCATTTTTAGATCTATTGTTGCTAGCATAATCTCCACTTACACTTATGCTTCTTAACAAAGTAGGACGAATACTAAGTGCACTGAATGCTATCTTAGTTCTAGGTAAGTCTCCTGATTCTCTCAAGCTCATCTCTTTTGCTTCTAATCTTCTAAGAAGAGTTTCTTTGGTGAAGTTCTTAGTACAAGGTATAACTTCTTTAATCATCTATGTTGTTTGCTTAAATGCGGGAGTCAATATCCTTAGAATTTTCCATATCAATTCATTCTCTATTTTGGTTCCTTCACAAGATTTTATACATGCAAATATCTCTGACATTCTACCAATATAACTTCTAACAGATTCATCTTCCATCATTCTTATGTCTTCAAATGCACATTTCCAATTATGTAATCTGAATTTCTTTGCATGTTCATCACCTTCAAAATTAGATTGTAAATCTACATGAATAGATCTCTTTCCTCATTAGTACATTCTTCAATCTTTTCTTCATCAATGATAGTCTTATGATTCTTTGTGATTAACCAATAACCTTGTCCTAAATAAACTAAAAGTGTCTTCATCTTTTCTTTCCAACTGTCAAAATTTACTCCATCAAACTTAGGGCTTTCTTTCTTGAAATGATTTTCCATGGATCTCCTCAAGTTGTTAAACTTTTTCTTCAAGGACCTGGTGCTCTAATACCAATTGTTAGAAAGTAAAGTCCACCAAGATAACTAAGAGGGGGGGGGGGGGGGGGGGAATCAGTTATTAGATAAATACAACTTTTATCAACTTCAATAGATTTTAACCATGTAAGCAATGTAATAAAAAACCATAGAAAGATATACATACATAATAACACAATGACACAAGATATGTTGACTAGGGAACCTGTTGATCAAAGAGTAAACTCCGGTGGGAATGATGCCCACAAAAGATGCACTAATATGAAAGTTCTTTGTGAGAGGATGGAATTTGATAGGAGTCTTATGAAATACAATCAGTATATATCAATCCCTACTAGGAGACTTTGAATCCCTGCTAAAAGATTTTAACTCTGTTAGGAGTTATGGAAGACAAAAGGACCCACTACCCAAATAGCTTCAGGTGTAAGTGTTAGGAATAGTCTAAAGTGATAACTAAGAGGGTGGGGGTGGGGGGGTTGAATCAGCTATCTACAAGTTTCAATTATTTATCCAATTAAGTATACTTAAACATTAAACAAAAACAAAATGAAAGAAAAATTGAACACAACACCAATATTTTGGTTACGGGGAAACCCAAATAGGTAAAAACCCAAGTGGGAATTTACACCCACTAATAATCTACACTAGTGTTTTATGATCCTTGTTAGAAGATCTTTAACCCTGCTAGGAGTTGTCTTTACAATGCATTTAGTATAGTGACCTGGTCAAGGGTCGGACCCTATTAGGATTCTTTTACAATTAACCCTGTTAGGGGTGAGGATGCATTGTCTGAGAGCTCACTGCTCAAAGGGGTGAATGCTACAACCTTCTGAATAATAGATACACACTATATCTAGAACTTGGTGAATTGCACTTAGACCCAATGTTTGGATCAATTCCAATGTATAGCATAAATTCTTTACTTGGTCACATAGACCTTCTATTGATGGCTCAACACTTCGCACACTCTACTCTACTCTTCACATTCAACTCTAAACCATGTCTTGCAATCACAAATGACTGCCTATAAATATCTTTCCTCCAAATGATATAATAAAGTTGGCCTATTAGAACCACCTTGAAATCATATTAGAGAAACCATAACATACTCCAATAATAATTTTGTCGCCTCTACTAAGAACGCATCACAAACTAGGACCTATCCAAATCAATAAGTGTAGATGCATGCTACACACTGTCAGCTCTACCAAAATAATTGAAACCTTCTCCTTAAGATAAATTACATTATGCACTCTTAAAAAAACATTAATAGCTCTTCCCCAATCAGTAATCCAAGTGTGCCTACCATAATTATAGGTGCAACTCTTGTACCGAAATAATCTCTATCGACTCTTCTGAATAAACATAAGAAATTGCTACTGGTGAATAGAGACTATATAACTTTACTTCCACTGGTCATCAAACTCTACGTCTATGAATATAACATCACTAATATGTCTCCATCACATATCTAAAGGCACAAGGCTCCATGATGATTATATAGACAATTACTCACAGAATACTACCTATAACTCTGTCAGGAGCACTGCTGAGACAAGCTGCTATATAACTATCTGTACTAACAATTAACCTCTACATCCATGATATTATGTTGATAACATGTCCATGCTTCATATACTCAAATATTACTACATAAGTCCTCCACACATGCTACTTACCATATGTTGTCATCAATGACAAACATACAGTCAGCACTAGCTTGCTCAAAAATCTACAATAATCTCCCCCTTTGGCATTGATGGAAACATATGGAATGAAAAACACCACCAATCCAAATGAGAAATTATTTATAACATTCTCCATTTCCTCATCAAAACTCCCCCAAGGATGAATCTTCCATCTACTACAATATTCTTCAACATTCTCCATTTTCTCAACTGAACTGCTTCCAAAACTGAATACTACTCCTTCTTGCTTCTGTGTGTGCTCCCACTTTGATACAGTTTTTCATGACTATATACCACTCCCCCTTTGACATCAATGGAAAGGGGTGCCAAAACATTTTAGCTTTGGTACTACTCCTGAAGTAGAGTAGTCAACCTTCCATCAGTCACTGAGGACTGATGCTTTTTCTTCTTTCTCTAAGTAGAATCAGGGAAGGAAATTACTCCAAGCTTCTCCTTGAGATACTCAAAAGTATCCTTTGGTAAAGGCTTTGTGAATATATCTTCTAGTTATTCCTTTTTACTTACATAATCTAATTTGACTTCTTTCTCTACCACTTTCTCTTTAAGTGATACTTGATCTCTATGTGTTTTGTCTTTGCATGCATCACATGATTCTTTGACCTATTGATAGTGCTAGTGTTATCACAATGAATAACAATAGGATAATCAATCTGAATTCCAAAACCCTTTATCATCTATTTGATCCAAACAATTGTAGAACAATTCAAGGCTATTGTAACATAATCCACTTTTGTTGTTGATTGAGAAATACAATTTTTCTTCTTGCTTGTCCAAGTGACAAGTCTTCCACCAAGAAACACTACTCCTCCAGATGTGCTCTTTTTGTCATCAACACTTCTTGGCCAATCTGTATCTGTATATACATGAAGCTCAACATTTTCTGGGTTGGGATACTAGAGACCCTAATCTATAGTGCCTTGCAAGTATTTGAATATTCTTTTTACTACCATGAGGTGACTTTGTTTAGGCTCTGCTACAAATCTTCCAACTATGCCAACTGCATTAGAGATATCAGGTCTAGTTTGAGAAAGATATAGGAGTTTTCCAATCATATACTTATACAATGTTGTATCTACTACTGGATAATCATCTTCTTTTGTAACCTTGCATCCTGTTATCATAGGTGTACCCACTGGCTTGCAATCATCCATCTTGAATGTCTTCAAGATCTCTTTCACATATTTAGTTTGATTTATGAATATACCTTTGTTTTTTTTCTACACATTCAATCCCAAAAAGTATTTGATAGGTCCAATCATTCTCATATAAAATTCATTCTACATTTCCTTAGCAAATTCTGCACTAAGTTTGTCATTACCCCCAAAGATAATGTCATAAAAAAATATAGATACAAGTAGTAAACCTTCAGATGTCTCTCTGATAAACAAATTACAATCTACTGCTCCCTTTTTGAATTCAATTTTTGTTAGATATCCATCATGTCTCTCATACCAAGCTCTAGGGGCTTGCTTAAGTCCATAGAGGGATTTCTTCAATCTGCATACCATATCAAGTTTGTTTGATAAGGTGAATCCTTCTGGCTGTTCAATGTATACTTCTTCCTTTAAATCTCCATTCAAGAATGCCAACTTAACATCCATTTGATAAACTTTGAATTTTTTGAATGTTGCATAAGCTAGAAACAACCTAATAGCTTCTAATTTTCTTATAGGTGCAAATGTGTTTGAATAATCAATACCTTCTCTTTGTGCATATCCCTTACATACTAACCTTTCTTTATTCCTTACTACTGTACCATCTTCATTGATCTTATTTCTAAATATCCACTTTGTTCCAATCACATTCTTTTCACTAGGTCTTCAAACTAGTTCCCAAGTATCATTTTTGATAATCTGAGCTAGTTCTTCTTTCATAGCACCATGCCAATTTGAATCATTACATGCATCTTCAACACTTAAAGGTTCTATATGAGATAGTAAACATACCACTTCATCATTTGTTGAACTCTTTTCTTTTGATCTTGTTGTGACTTTACTATTCTAATCTCTAATGATGTCATCCTTAGAGTGATATCTAGATGTATACCTTGAAACTTTAGGTGATATAGACTCATCTTCCTTCTGAGTTTCTCCTTCACTTGTTTCAAGGTCATTGGACATTACATTAATACTATCAAACATCTCTTCAACAATTGTCTCACTAGTGGAAGGAATGGGTTCTTCTTCAATCATAGGTGAATAATCATGATATCTTTCTTGAACCATAAACTTCTCATCAATCTTAACATCAGCACTTTCAATGATCTTTTTAATTCTCAAGTTAAAACATCTATACACTTTACTTTTAGTAGAGTAACCAAGAAAAATACCTTCATCACTTCTTGCATCAAACTTTCCTATTGCTTCATCCCTCTTGATGTAGCACTTTATTCCAAAGATTTTGAAGTATTTCACTTGGGAAAATTACCAAACCATAGCTCATAAGGTGTCTTGTTCGCGTCGGGCCTCAATTATATTCTATTTATGGTATAGACTACTGTGTTGACCGCATCTCTCCAATAGGGGTGTGCAAAATTTCTTTCAATCATGATGGTGCACATTGTATCAAGGATGATCCTATTACTTCTCTCTACAATTCCATTCTGCTGCGGGGTTCTAGGTGCACTCAATTGTCTCTTTATGCCATGTTCTTCATAGTACTCATAGAATCTATCAGAGGTGAATTCTCCTCCTCTATCTGATCTTAGAAACTTTATCTTTAGTCTAGGTTCACTCTCAACCTTAGCTTTGAATATTTTGAACTTCTCAAATGCTTCTGACTTATCTTTCAAGAATACAACCCACATCATTCTAGAATAATCATCAACAAACAAAATGAAATACCTTTCACCATAGTATGATCTTGTTTGAGTTGGTCCATATAGGTCTATATTAATTAGATCCACTTGTTCTCTGCTAAATTATTCTATCTTCTGAATGAGTTCCTCACATACTTTCCCATCACACATTCCCTATAAATAGTATCAACTGGCTTTTGTATGCTAGGTAGATCTCTTATTGCCTTTACATTGCTTATCTTTACTATGTTATCAAAATTGATATGACATAGTCTTTTATGCCATAGCCAACTGTCATCTACTTTAGCAACAAAACAACTTGCTTTTGAATTAAGCTGAAAAAGATTACCTTTAGTTTTTGAACCTAATGTAATCATTACATGATCCTTGTTGTTAATGATGCACTTGTTGTCTTTGAACTCTAATCTATAACCTTTTTCAAGAAACTATCCAACACTAAGAAGGTTATGTTGCAAACCATCTACATAAAGAACATCATCAGTGTTGTTCTTTCCATCCAATGTGATAGCTCCTCTACCAATGATAGTTTTAGGAGTGTTGTCTCCAAATCTAACCATACCACCATTGTATTTGTCTAGATGAGAAAATCTATCTTTATCACCTATCATGTGATGTGAACAGCCGCTATCTATAACTCAATCTATTCTTATGTCTTCTTGTGAAATCAATGCTAGCTCTTGTTCCTTTTTCTTATCTTAATGATCCATCTTATCCATAATAGAAATGAATTAAATTTCATCTTCAACTGAATCATCATCTAAAAATCCATCACCAGCATAGTAACATTCTTTTGTATACTTAGGCTTGTAGTTAGTTCTGAATTTCTTCACTCTTGTAGGACACTTGGATGCAAAATGACCAATCTTATTACATGAGAAACATTTGAAAGGTAACTGACCTTCATACTTTCCTACCAGAAGTGTTTGAAGATTTCTTACCATTGACTGATGCTTTGAAGGCTGTCTCACTTTTAGGCTTTGTCTTCAATCTTGAAATATCGAAAGATGAAATTTTGTTGATCAAGATCTCTCTCTTAAAATTTGTTGTAAGATGCATGGTCTTATCAAGGATGTTGATCTTGTTTTCATACTTTGTTGTAAGAGTAGTCGTCAACTTATCCATAATGTCCTCCTCTAAGATCTCTACACCATTATTCCTGATTCTAGCAACTATTTCATTAATCCTTTGGTTATAAGCTCTGATGTTTTCTTTAGGTAGCATCTCTAACACATTGTATATTTTCTTCCACATCTTTGTGCACACATTCTTTCCATGTGTATCTCCTTCAAACATGTCTTATAGGTGCTTCCATATCTTGTAGGCTGTGTCTACTTTCTTTAACTTTGAGAACTCAGTATCAGATAAGGTGCTGATAAGTGCTTCTTTGGCTATTGCATTCTGATGAAAAAATCCCTTCTACTTGCTAGTAGCATCATCCTTTGCAAGATCTTCCAAGGAGGGGATCTTAATATCTTTGATAGCCACTTCAAAAAATTCAAAAGAAATGCACTGAAAATGTGTCACCATTTTGTTCTTCCAATTAGGATAGTTCTCTACATCGAACTTAGGACTATCTTTTCTAAAAAATGTCATCTAATCAACCTCAAGCTATTAAAATTTGTCTCTAAGGCACTTGGATCTGATACCAATTGTTAGGAATAGTCCCAAAAGATAACTGAGAGGGGGGGGGGGGTGAATCAATTATCTAAAAGTTTCAATTCTTTATCCAATTAAGTATACTTAAACATTAAATAAAAACACAATGAAAGAAAACTTGAACACAACACAAATATTTTGGTTATGAGGAAACCCAAATAGGTAAAAACCCTGGTGGGAATTGACACCCACTAATAATCTGCACTAGTGTTTTATGATCCTTGTTAGAAGATCTCCAAACCTGTTAGGAGTTGTCTTTACAATGCATTTAGTATAGTGAATTGGTCAAGGGTCAGACCCTATTAGAAGTCTTTTAAAATTAACCCTATTAGGGGTGAGGACGCACTATTCGAGAGCTCACTGCTCAAAGGGGTGAAGGCTACAACCTTCTGAATAAAAAATACACACTATATCTAGATCTTGGTGAACTGTGCTTTGACTTGCTATCTAGATTAGTTCCAATGTATCACATAAACTCTTTACTTGGTCACATAGACCTTCTACTGATGGCTCAACACTTCGCACACTCTGCTCTACTCTTCACATTCAACTCTGAACCATGTCTTAGCAATCAAAAATGAATCACTATAAATATCTTTCTTCAAAATGATATAATAAAGTTGGCCTATTAGAACCACCTTGAAATCATATTAGAGAAACCATAACATACTCAAATAATAATTTTGTCAGCTCTACTAAGCACGCATCACAAACTGGGACCTATCCAAATCAATATTTGTAGACACACACTACACACTATCAACTCTACCAAACTAACTAAAATTTTCTCCTCAAGATGAATTACATTATGTACTCTTAACCAAACATTAATAACTCTTCTCCAATCACTAATCCAATTGCTCATACTGTAATGATAGGTGCAACTCCTGTACCAACAACATAATCTCTCTCGGCTCTTCTAAATAAACACAGGAAACAACTACTGGTGAATAGTAACTGCAAAACTTTACTTCCAATGATCATTTGAATCTACATCTATGAATTTAACATCAATAATATGTCTCCATCACATATCTAAATGCACAAGGCTCCATGATGACTGTATGAACAATTACTCACAAAACACTGCCTGTAACTCTGTCAGGAACACTGCTCACACAAGTTGCTATATAACTATTTGTACTAAAAATTAACCTCTGAATCCATGATATCATGCTGATAAAATTTCCATGCTTCATATACTCAAATATTACTGCATAAGTCCTCCATGCATGCTACTTACTGTATGTTTTCATCAATGACAAACATACAATCAGCACTAGCTTGCTGGCAAATCTCCAATAGTAAGATTAGTGAACACACTGTCCAACTGATCTTTGTATTACTCAATAGTATAATACCAAAAGATTAATGATCTCAAAAACTCAATACTCCTTCTCTGATTGTGCCAAACCACACCAACTGCTTCATCAGATCTCAATACGAGATCTCTATACTTCGCACACCTCTTCCAACAAGTATTGCACAATTCTGCAATTATCTTTCACAATCTTACAATTCACATCCACATTATAATATTTCAATAATGAAAAAATTCCTTCCTTTATACCACACTAAAATAATTACAAATGAGTTGGCATAAAAATTACAAAATAAAATCTTCCACACGTTACATTAAAATTCCATAATTACATAGAACTATTGGCTTCCAATTAAGATAATTCTTCATGCGCGAGACCTCAGACCTTGTACTCATGTCCACATCACTATCATTATGTCTTCAACTACTATTCAACTTTGCATGATTAGATTCAATCCCGATTAGGAGATGTCATCAGATTTCCAATCACCGCTACTTAGGAACACTGCCTGAATACTACTTCCACTGAATTACACATAACTTCCATGAATAAATGAATTTCTATAAGCGCTGTTAACCATGATATTATAGAACATCATAGAGTAAGTCCTCAACTCCAAATAGATTGATCTTCAATATCCCATTTGTGCTAACTCAAACACTATCTACTTCTCTGCTAATCTTTAGTAGATCACTGTGTTGAAATCAATGACAATCACAGTCATGAATGCAACAACAACTCCTATAGAATGGCTACAAATACTCCCCCATAGGATATATTCATCATTTATTTCTAACACTTTTATCTTGAGGGTCTATAAGAAGTTCCTTTATTGACGTAGTAGCTCAATCAATGTCTATTTCATAGTCCATCGGTGGAAGCCATGCAATCGTCAGTTCAACATCCTTTATTAGTTTGGAGTCGGTGTTTTTAGAATAACTAAGAGGGGGGTTAATCAATTAGATTAGTTATCATACAGTCCCAAATACAAAGATGTAACTTACAAATTAATTTCAATAAATTCTGCAGCTTGGTAACATAAATTATTAAACTCTCTGTGCCTTTACTGATTACCAGTTAATTACCTCACTGAAATTACCAACCATATCAAACATGTAGTATGTAAAGTATGATAATAATGTTGGAAAGTTGACTATAATGATGCATATGACTATATTGAGTGTTTTCATTATGGCAAAAAAGTCATATGATGTTATTGAGTCAGCGCAAGCAGTTAGAACATCATATTTTGGTTAAGTGTGGAAAATTGGACAGTTAGCAGAGCACTAGAAGAATAGAGCATCATCACACATGCTTATAATAGAGTTATGACATGCACTCTTGAAGATAAGCTTTGAAGTATGTATTCATGCTAATTCTAAGAGTGCATGATGATATGAGTTAGTATGAGGAAGTTACAGTCAGATAAAGTGACATAGACAGTGAGTGGCAGAATAGAACAAAGCATGGAGCCGACTGTTGTTATTTTGATTAGCATTTGTAATATTATTTTGTAAAGGCTATTCACCTATTGTATTTAGGTCATATAAATTTTAATATCTTTTTTTGTAAACATGCTTGAGCCAATTCATTTGGAAGCATTGTATGTAATAGGTTGAAGGCCGACCTAGTTAATAGTTTTTTTTGTGCATATAAATAAGACATGTGTCTTTGTAATTAAGCATGGAAGTTGTATAAAAATTTGATAAGAGTAGAGTAGAGGGATGCATAGAGTATTTAGAATGTTTTAGTGCTTTACAAGAGGCTAAAGCATAAGTGCACAAAAGGAATTGATTAGACAAGAAGTGTCATAGTAATAGTTCACCTTGCAGATATAGTGTGTATTTGAGATGCAAAAGGTTGTAGCCTTCACCACTTGAGCACTGAGCTCTAGGATAGTGTTTACCCACCCCTAATAGGGTTAATTATAAAAGACTCCTAATAGGGTCCAACCCTTGACCAGGTCACTATACCAAAAGCATTGTAAAGAACAACTCCTAACATGGTTGCAAGATCTTCTAACATGGATCATAAAACACTAGTGTAGTTCTTAGTGGGTGTCAATTCCCACTGGGGTTTTTACCTATTTGGGTTTCCCTATAATCATATTTGGTGTTATGTGTTATGTTTTTTTATCTTACTTGCATTGATATTCATTTCAGTACATAAGCAATTAAGTTAAGTTTCAAGAGTAAAGAAAAAGTATTAATATATAGAACACTGATTCAGCCCCCTCTTAGTGTTCCCATTCCTAAAAATTGGTATCAGAGATTTGGTTCTTTGAAGATAAGTGTAACCACTTGAGGAGATCATGTATAAGGGAGAAATGAAACATCTGAAAATAAATATTGATGCAGCTCTTGAAGACCTTGACAGATCCGAAAAGGAAATTGAAGAACTAAAAAAAAAGGTTAGTGATTATCATCCAGTCATAAAAAAACTAAGAAAAGATTTGAAAGACTGTTCCACAAGTGATTTGGGAAAAATGGTTAAAAATATAAATGAGGAAAACACATCTCTGAAAGATCATATTGAAAAATTAGATGAAAAGTTACTTAATAATCAAGAAGCCTATGAAGAGAAGATCAAAGAAAACAAGCAGTTAGATGAAGAACTAAGATAAGAAAACATGAAAATCTTGGAATTAGAAAACATCAAGAAGCAAGTGGAATATGAATTGACTGAAGAAAAGAATCATATTGACAAATTGTACTCAAGTAAGGATCTAATAGAGTCATAGTTGTATGCACAGAAGGTTAAAGCAGACACTAGCGGTATTGGATTCAATGAAGCACAAAATCATATCAATGACATGCGAGCAAGAAAGAAAGCATCAGAAGAATCTTCAGAAGCTAAGAAGATAGGAAATCATACAGAAGCTGAAGCTAAACCACCCAAGGATGAGTGCAAGCCAGCAAAAAAGTCTTGTTATGCTTGTAAAAAAAATGGACACATAGTAAGAAATTGTAAAGAGGTAAGACCATTCAATGATTACTGTTATTCATGCAATAAGTTTGGTGATAGAGCTATGAATTGTAGATCAAATCAAAATCATAAAAATTAGAGAAGTCATCCACAACAGAATGTAAGAAATTTTTAGAACATCACATGTCAGATATGCAACTATATTGGTCACACAACCAGACAGTGCAGTATGGTAACCCACATGAATGCGTCGAGGAATATGAGGCCTCCAGTCATTTGTCACTCATGTAACAAGGCTGGACACATCTCAAAGTTTTGTAGATCAAAAGCGCAAAGACATGAAAGCCCTAAAAAGTGAGAAGGATCAATTTTGAAAGAAGCAGGAGAAGTAAAATTTGTGCAAGCTACAGAAGACATGAGCTTGATTTGGAAGAAAGAAAAGAAGGATAATGTTGATGAAATAGCTGAGGATGCATCCGTAATGGATGAACCTCCTATTTATGGTTGAAATCACCATCATGGTCATAGGGGGAGCTATATTAGCTCTAGACCACTGCATGGATGGTATACTCATCATCAGAGTATGCACCTTGGACTACAACTGTTTGGAGACTATATGATGTAGTATGTGAGAGAGCATTGTCTGATTGATAGTGGAGACAAAGAATAAAATTTTGTATTACATTCTATGTTTATGCAGCAATCATTAATGATAGAAAAGTTTCTTTATAGGCATCAAAGATTCATCATTCACACATTGCATTCTAAGTTGAGCGTTTGGAGAGCACATAAGATTAAGCAGTTGAGTTAAGAAGTGTTCCAGTTAAATTTATCAGTGAAGGAGAAAGATTGATTGTTGGAAGCCCTAATTCAGACGCGATGATTCAGAAACCCTCTGGTGCAGGGCACCTAAGGCGGCATGATAATTTTGTTTTTGGTTTGCTTGCGTTATTTGTAATAAGTTGAGTAGGTCATTCCAGATCATCTCTCTCCTATTTGTGTGGTCATGACTACCTACAGCATGTTTCTAAGCTGTGGAGTCTTAGTCCATAGGGATCTTCAAAGAATTTTGAAGTTTAGTGTTTAAGTTTTGTCTTAAGCTTTTTAGATGTTTGAATTTTAATGTTTTAAGTTTGGGGACTTGTATCCTAACATCTTTTCAGCATCTTTTAGCATTCAGCATTTGGTGAGGTAACTTCAACCTTTCAGTTCCGCAAGATGGTTATGGGCTCCCAAACGGTTCCAACTGGTTTTGGGCCGAACTAGGAGGTTTTCTCTATTCTTTTTAATAGTTTACCAATCGACAGATTGGAGAACATCAGAAGCACATGGTAATAAAGAAAAGTCAAGCAAGTTTAGAAAAACATTTTTTTTGTTGTTTACCTTTCTCTATTTTGGTGGCGACTGTCATATGTAAACAAAGAGGAATTTACTCATTATTGTATAACCATAGTTTATATTTCAAACAAATTGTAATGTTGGCTCAGTGATTATAAGTATTATTTCTTCATTGGAAAATTAACTGCTGTAATGCAGTCATGATGAATTATAATTGTTGTTCATTATCTGCATAGTGGGTCACTGCAATGCAATCATAGCAATCTAATAATTGTTTCATCATTTTATAGTCAATATAACGGTGTAGATTCATGACATTAAGCAATGTGTGCATAAAGTTATTCCAAAGTCGAGTAGGCTGTGTTTTTTTTAAATTGCTTGTGTCATCGTTTATCCAATTTTATTTTGGTCTGTTACAACTTACATCTTGTATCGGTCCGGACTCAAACCAGTGCTGGTATCAAAATGAAGAGAAAGCCCTAATTGGGAAGTCTCCATGGTAAATCCTATGCTATTGGTTGAGATACCAATTAGGGCCATGTATTTCAAAATAAACTATGCTCAGAGCTGTGAAGTCTAAAAGCAGTGCTTCGAGGGATGATGCCCTAACGGGTTACATACAAAAGATTTGCGACCAAGGTATAAGGAGAGAAAGGGTATTAGGATAGTGTCGCTATTCAACCCGAAAGCTTTAGATGCCCGATTAGCTGAATGCAAGTATTCAGTATATTTGTTCAATGCCTAGTCGAAAATACCAAAAGTCATCTGAACAGTTTAGACATTCGCAAAAACAAGCAATAGTGTATTTTTACACTAGAAATCGAAACACAGAATAGAAAGACAAATTGCTGAAGATGTGGAACAAAAATGTGGAACCAAATCTTAGTCTAATAAGAAGTGTTGTGAAGGAGAATAGACAGTAGTAGTAAACCGGTGAGTATAGAACCTGTTAAGTCGATGATTGATGTTGCCAAACATTTGCATTTGGCCAAGCCTTTTAAACTCCAGTTGAACCATTTCCAGTCCGATCAACTGTGTAGGTGAGTTCCTATGAATAATCAAAGGGTTTGAAGGAGGATTTTTGGTGTCTGGTAATAGTCAATTGTTAGAAAGAGTTTTACAACTATGGAATTAGCGGGAAAACAAAGTATCATAAAAGTGTGGAAATAAATTATAAAGCAAAGCAGTCCAGTCCTAGGGAGTTAATCAAAACACAAAGTGTTGATTCCTAGTAAGGAATTAAAGAGGAAACTAGAAAAATGAAACAAATTCCTTAGTGAATTATTGTTGGGAAGAATAATTTCCTGAACTGAAAATACATAAACAGCAAATCTACCAGATATTAGTTGAATTAACTTGTGCAACTAAATTGGTCTTAACCAAGCTAAAGCTGTAAAGTGCTCTGCATCAAGTGGTATCAGAGTAGAAAGATACCTTTTGGGAGAAAACAAGATGTTAGATGGAGAAAAGATTCCATTGAGGATAACCAACGTGGAGTTGGCTAAGATAGTCAAGGAGCAGATGGCAGAGAGTAGGGTTGTTAGAGAGGAGAATAGAGCAATGAAGAGGGAGTTGGATAAGTTGAAAGGCCAAGTAAGGAGAGGAGGCCATTGAGAGTCAGAAGAAGAAGAAGAGGAAGAGAAAGATCCATCCGGTCAAAACAATAGACCAAAGGATCAAAGAGCAATGCTTGCAGCACTAGAAAGAGTGGGCAAGAAAGACAAAAATGAATTGCCTATGTTCCATGGTAAATTGGAACCGGATGAATGTGTGGATTGGTTAGAAGCATTGGAGAACTACTTTGAATGTGATGAAGTGCCTCCAAGCCAAAAGGTGAAAATAGCCAAGTCTAAATTGAAGGGACCAACCCTTAGTTGGTGGAATTTCCTTCAAAATGAAAGGATAGAAGAAGGAAAGACCATTATTTCCACTTGGACAAGAATGAAGGCAGAGTTGAAAAGGTAGTTTGTACCAGAGGATTATGAAGTGATCCTTCACAAGAAACTTTAGAATCTAAAACAAAAAGATCTTGATGTGAGTACCTACACTCAAGAGTTTCACAATTTGACCTTGAAGGCCAAAATGTATGAAACCGAGAAACAAAAACTAGCAAGGTATATCAATGGGCTGAAGTATAGTATCCAAGATGAATTAACATTGGTCAATGTGGAATCAGTCCATAAATGTTTTCAGCTTGCCCTCAAGATGGAGGAAAAACAAAAAAGAAGAGGAGAACAAAGTAGAGGAAGAGGAAACTCATTCCGTGGAAGAGGTAGATTCAATGGGAGAGGAACTTTTCCTAAATTCCAAGGAGAGAGTAGCCATCAAAGTACTGCTAATGATGCTAGTGGTAGAGGTTCATTCAGAGGAAGAGGATCAAACAATGGAAGGGGTAGATCAAGAGGAAGAGGCCCTAATGTATTCACTAGAAGGTGCTTCTCATGCAACCAAGTTGGGCATCAATCTTTTAGATGTCCTGAAAAGAATGACAGCAGTAATCAAGGAGATAGAAGAGTGCAGTTAATTCAAGAAGAAGATGATTTCCAAAGCAACTCATCTTACCAAACAGCCCCATCCAAACATGCTGATCCAGTACAAGGAGAGACTCTCATGTTCAATAGATTGCTGTTGGTACCACTTAACAAGGAGCCAGCTCAAAGGAAATCTCTATTCCAGACTACTTGCAAAGAAAAGGGTAAAGTATGAAAGGTAATTGTTGATTCCGGCTCTACTGAAAATTTAGTTTCTTTGGAAATGGTTACTAAGTTGAATCTGAAAAGAATTCCGCATCCTACTCCATATAAGGTTTCTTGGTTAAATAAGGTGCAGCAAACTATTGTGAATGAACAATGCTTAGTAGAGTTTGAAATTGGTGATTATAAAGATAAAGTGTTGTGTGAGATAGTTGAAATGGATGCATGCCATCTCCTTTTAGGAAGACCATGGCAATATGATACTAATGCCCAGCATGATGGGAAAACTAATGTGTTTAATATCAAAAAAGATGGAGAAACCTTCATCATGACACCTCTACCGGA
Organism: Chamaecyparis obtusa; assembly: GCA_027943335.1. Taxonomy (NCBI): domain Eukaryota; kingdom Viridiplantae; phylum Streptophyta; class Pinopsida; order Cupressales; family Cupressaceae; genus Chamaecyparis; species Chamaecyparis obtusa. The sequence goes on from BSBK01001197.1 coordinate 1,100,852, forward strand.
TGTCACAAATCATTCAATCTTGCCTAGTAGTGTCATGGTGGTAAAAGAAAAAGAGTTTTTAGAAGGTCTTAAGGGAGAAAACACTCCATGTTTTTCTATTGTAATCAGACCTAAAGAAAATCAGTATGTGGGTATGGCATTGAATTTAGAACCCAAGGAAGATACTTGTCCAAAGGTAGTAGTTGATTTACTGAATAAGTATGATGGTGTTATAGCTGATAGCACTAATGAGTCCCTTCCACCTAAGAGGTCAATTAGCCATTGTATTGATTTAATACCGGGGTCTACTTTACCAAATAAGGCAGCCTATAAACTCACTCCCGAACAAAATGCTGAAGTTGCAAGACAAATTCAAGGGTTACTAGAAAAAGGTTACATAAGGAAGAGTATTAGTCCATGTGCTGTCCCAGCAGTCCTTGCTCCTAAAAAAGAAGGTACTTGGAGATTATGCACAGATTCTAGAGTCATTAATAAGATCACCATTCGTTACCGGTTTCCAATGCCTAGAATGGAAGATCTTATGGATTGTTTAGGTGGTGCTAAATACTATTCAAAAATTGATCTCAAAAGTGGCTATCATCAAATCTGGATATGTGAAGGGGATGAATGGAAAATTGCTTTCAAAACCAATGAGGGTTTGTTTGAATGGATAGTCATGCCATTTGGCTTATCCAATGCTCCTAGTACTTTCATGCATTTAATGAATGAAGTGTTGAAGCCTTTTCTTCATAAGTTTGTTGTTGTTTATTTGGATGACATTTTGATTTTTAGTGGCAGCAAAGAGGAGCATTTGCAGCATATAGATCAGGTCTTGAGGAAGCTTCATGAGGAAGGATTGAGAATAAACTTGGAGAAGTGTTCATTTATGTAGGAAGAACTTGTGTTCTTGGGCTTTGTGAACTCAAAAGGCAGTCTGAAAATGGATCTTTCAAAGGTAGAAGCCATCCTAAATTGGCCAGCACCTAATTCAGCCACGGAGGTAAAAAGTTTTCATGGTTTGTGAAGTTTCTATCAGAAGTTTATTAGAAACGTTAGTGGTATTTGTGCTCCTATTATTAATACTATTAAGGGTGGTAGAAAATGTGTTTTTGAATGGACTAAAGAGGCAAATGAATCTTTTGAATTACTAAAAAGGAAAGTCTCAGAATAGCCAGTGCTTGTGTTACAAAATTTTCATAAGGTTTTTGTTGTTGAATGTGATGCTAGTAATAAGGCTATTCATGGGGTTCTTAGTCAAGATGGTAGACCCGTAGCCTTCTTTAGTGAAAAATTAAATGAGGCAAAACAAAGGTATTCTACTTATGATCTTGAACTCTATGCTATGGTTCAGTCATTGAGAAAATGGAGGCATTATCTTTTACCAAAGGAATTCATTGTATTTACGGATAATCATGCACTTAGTTTTCTGAATAGACAAGAAAAACTTAATCATAGGCATGTCAAGTGGATGGAGTTCTTGCAGGCCTATACTTTCAGCATTAAACACAAGAAAGGAGTTGCTAATAAAGTGGTAGATGCTTTGAGTAGAAGGAAACTCACCATTCAGTCTATGCAATTGGAAAGTGCTAGTTTAGAGGCAATGGCATCCATGTATACTACGGATGAAGATTTTAAAGATATTTATCAGGTTTGCTTGGATATGACAGCAAGGTATCATACTGAATTTTCTAATTATTTGGTTCAGAATGGACTTCTTTTTAAGGGTGGTTTACTTTGTGCTCCAAGGGGATCAATGAGGGAGAATATTATTAAAGAAAAACATTGTGGCAGCTTAGCGGGTCATTTTGGTTTGGATAAAACTTTGGAATCAGTTAAGCGATTTTATTATTGGCCTAAGTTGCAAACAGATGCCAGGAAGTTTGTTGAAACTTGTTTGATTTGTCAAAAATCTAAAGGTCATACCTCTAATGCTGGTCTGTATACACCTTTACCTATTCCATCTAAGCCATGGGATTTTGTTAGCATGGATTTTGTGCTTGGGTTGCCTAGAACCAAGTCCGGTTATGATAGCCTATTTGTAGTAGTGGATCAGTTTTAAAAAATGGCTCATTTTATTCCATGTAAAACCACTCATGATGCCTCTCATGTTGTTGGACTGTTCTTTAAGGAGGTTGTTCATTTGCATGGTTTTCCTTTGTCCATCATATCAGATAGAGATCCTAAGTTCTTGGCTCACTTTTGGCAAACTTTATGGAAGAAATTGGGTACTAATGTTTGTTTATCTTCAGCATATCATCTTCAATCCGATGGACAAACTAAGGTCATTAATAGGTCTCTTGGTAATCTTTTGAGGTGTTTGACACAAGAGCATGGTATAAGTTGGGATTTAGTTTTGGCTCAGGCTGAGTTTTCCTATAATGATTCAGTGAATCGTAGTACCTGGAAGACTCCATTTCAGATTGTATATGGTGTTCATCCATGGGGTATTTTGGAGTTATGGGATATTAGTAGTTTGGAAAAGCCTAGTGCCTTGGCTGATGATTTTGCTCATGTTATGAAGGGTATCCAAGATCAGGTTAAGGAAAAGCTTCAGCATTCTAATTCTAAGTATAAGGCTCATGCAGATAAATAGAGGAAAGATGTGACTTTCATTGTTGGTGACTTAGTTATGGTTCATCTAAAAAAGGAAAGGTTACCTACAGGACACTACACTAAACTCATGGCTAAGAAGATTGGTCCTTTTCAAATACTAGAAAAATGTGGTTCTAATGCTTATCATGTTTCCCTTCTAGGAGACATTCATTTATCCCCTATCTTTAATGTTGCTGATCTATATTTGTACAAGGGTCCTATTGATAACCTTATGAATGCAGGTGCTGCTAATTCTACTGTAGATGCATAGCTTCAAACACTTCCTAGAACACTCACTTTGAAGATTGCAGGTATCTTGGACACTCGGGTTGCACGAAAGACCCGGCGGCACACTTATTATGAGTATTTGGTTCAGTGGGTAGATAAACCACTTGAGGATGCTATGTGGGTTACTTCAGAAGTTCTACGACAGTATTGTTTCCCTATTCCACCAGTCCCAACTCAAGGGACTTGAGTTTTCTATCTTGTGGAGCATGGTGTAAGGCACCTAAGGTGGCATGATAATTTTGTTTTTGGTTTGCTTGTGTTATTTGTAATAAATTGAGTTGGTCATTCTAGATCATCTCTCTCCTATTTGTGTGGTCATGACTACCTACAACATGTTTATAAGCTATGGAGTCTTAGTCCATAGGGATCTTCAAAGAATTTTGAAGTTTAGTGTTTAAGTTTTGTCTTAAGCTTTTTAGATGTTTGAATTTTAATGTTTTAAGTTTGGGGACTTGTATCCTAACATCTTTTCGGCATCTTTTAGCATTCAGCATTTGGTGAGGTAACTTCAACCTTTCGGTGCCGCAAGATGGTTATGGGCTCCCAAATGGTTCCAACTGGTTTTGGGCTGAACTGGGAGGTTTTCTCTGTTCTTTTTAATGGTTTACCAATCGACAGATTGGAGAACCTCAGAAGCACATGGTAATAAAGAAAAGTCAAGAAAGTTCTGAAATTTTTTTTTTTTTGTTGTTTACCTTTCTCTGTTTTGGTGGTGACTGTCATATGTAAACAGAGAGGAATTTACTCATTATTGTATAACCACAGTTTATATTTCAAACAAATTGTAATGTTGGCTTAGTGATTATAAGTATTATTTCTTCATTGGCAAATTAACCACTATAATGCAGTCACGATGAATTATAATTGTTGTTCATTATCTGCATAGTGGGTCACTGCAATGCAATCATATCAGTCTAATAATTGTTTCATCATTTTACAGTCAATATAACAGTGTAGATTCATGACATTAAGCAATGTGTGCATAAAGTTATTCCAAAGTTGAGTAGGCTATGTTTTTTTAAATTGCTTGTGTCATCATTTATCCAATTTGATTTTGGTCTATTACAACTTACATCTTGTATCGGTCCGGACTCAAACCAATGCCGGTATTGAAATGAAGACAAAGCCCTAATTGGGAAGTCTCCACGGTAAATCCTATGCCATTGGTTGAGATACCAATTAGGGCCATGTATTTCAAAATAAACTATGCTCAGAGCTGCGAAGTCTAAAAGTAGTGCTTCAAGGGATGATGCCCTAACGGGTTACATACAAAAGATTTGTGACCAAGGTATAAGGAGAGAAAGGGTATTAGGACAGTGTCGCTATTCAACCTGGAAGCTTTAGATTTTCGATCAGCTGAATGCAAGTATTCAGTATATTTGTTCAATGCCTAGTCGAAAACACCAAAAGTCATCTGAACAGTTCAGACATTCGCGAAAATAAGAAATAGTGTATTTTTACACTAGAAATCGAAACACAGAATAGAAAGAAAAATTGTTGAAGATGTGGAACCAACTCTTAGTGTAATAGGAAGTGTTGTGAAGGAGAATAGACAGTAGTAGTAAACCGGTGAGTACAGAACCTGTTAAGTCGATGATTGATGTTGCCAAACATTTGCATTTGGCCAAGCCTTTTAAACTCCAGTTGAACCATTTCCAGTCTGATCAACTATGTAGGTGAGTTCCTATGAATAATCAAAGGGTTTGAAGGAGGATTGTTGGTGTCTAGTAACAGTCAGTTGTTAGAAAGAGTTTTATGACTATGGAATTAGCGGGAAAATAGAGTATCATAAAAGTGTGGAAATAAATTATAAAGCAAAGCAGTCCAGTCCTAGGGAGTTAATCAAAACACAAAGTGTTGATTCCTAGTAAGGAATTAAAGAGGAAATTAGAAAACTGAAACAAATTCCTTAGTGAATTATTGTTGGGAAGAATAATTTCCTGAACTAAAAATACACAAACAGCAAATCTACTAGATATTAGTTGAATTAACTTGTGCAACTAAATTGGTCTTAACCAAGCTGAAGCTGTAAAGCACTCTACATCACCCTCGGTAATCTCTCTGAAGTGTTAGAAAAAGTAAGTCATGGATACACCAGTTGTCTTTGATGTTGCAGAAAGGAAAAGATATGTGTTTAAGAAGCATCCATTCAAGTCCACCCTAGATGACCTAGAAGGAGCCTTTTCTAGAACCCTATTGGGTGTTATACATGTAGAAGACATACGTGCATATGTTTATTACAAGAAGGAACTGGTTGGTTTGGATAGGATTAGGTCACACCTAGAAACCATGATGAATCCAAACAAAACATTCACTGAAGAGTTTGCGCACCTTGAGAATCACCCAATCATTGAATATGCTACTGCATATGAATTTTATGGATTTAAATGGATTAAGATCCTATTGAGTAGGATACATGATGACCTATTTTGGATAGGTGAAGTTCTAGTTAGAATCATAGATGATCTCATTTATGAGATGATAGGTCTATCAAAGACAAGCGCCATTCATCCAATTGGTAAGGATGTTATAAAATTGGTTGAGCAAGCCTACAAATCCTAGAGTGATAAGCGTGGGATGAAAATTGAACCAATTGAGGAGAAAGACATCAAATTGATGTCTATGATACTTGGATACAAATTTCAACATGCAAATAGGGTCAATAGGGTGTTTGCAGTCACTATTCTTGTAGCCATTAGATTGGTGAGAGAAAATGGAGAATTCAACTTGTGTGAGATCTTGCGCGCATAGTTTATGGAAAACATCAAGGCAATCAAGGATGACAAGACCAAGATATTTAGGTTTGGGTCTTTGATAATCTATATGTACTTTTATATAGTTGGGAAAGTATTGGACTTATACCTAGACAAAAGTTTACCTACAATGCCACAAATATCTCTTAAGGAATCAACTAAGAGTAAACTGAAGGATTATATAGAGTTAGAGTTAAAAAAAATTAGGATAAAGATGCAGATGAGGTATAGGATACCTGAAAGCATTGTTGAGAAATACAAGGGCAATATTACTTGTATGGAGGTTGTTGAGCCTAGAAATAAGTGGATTCATCCACTTGCCTATGAAATGGAGGAGAAAGTTTTGGAAGCCTATGCACAAGTCTTACTATCGGCACCCAAAGATCCCAATGATCCAAGATGGGGAACATATGAGGAAAAGACTAGATAGGTTGGTGTAGTCCTAAACATTACTACAACTAAGAGGAAAGCCACCAAAATCACCTCTGAGATTTTGAAGATCCATGGTGTGATGAGAGAAGACCTAGATAAAGATAGAGAAGCTAAGATAGCTATGAAAATTGAGAGTGCATCCTCTGTGGATGCCAAGATAGAAAAGAATGATGATCCTAAGATGAAGAAAGTAAAAATTGAGAAAATTGACGATCCAAAAGAAAAGGAGAAGAAGACAGATGATATCACTCCTACGCCCACTTCTAGTAATTCCACTACACCACCAGAGCCTAGTAAAATGTCAAGGAGGAAAAAATAGCTAGTCACAAGTCATCCATCTGTAAGAGCCACAAGAAGCAGAGGCAAAAATGTGCAACCACCTCCTAAGGTAGGATTCTTACCAAACTTACAAGTATTAAGATCTAGAGTGGTTGATGAAGGTAGACTTGATTAGATATCTAAGTTTTATGATAGATATCATGAGATTGACAAGTCTGAGATCTGTAAGATGTTGATCAAACACATGATCAAGTTTAAGAAAATAGTTCTAGAACTAAAGATAGTAATTCTAGATAAAGTATGGGAAATTATAGATACTTTTAAAAGACAAGCTACTAAAGAAGACTTTAGAATTAGGGAAAAGACACTAGATGACAATCTCCTAGTGTGTTCAAGTGAAGAAAAGGTCCTATTAATGGATTTGGTAAAATTGCACCTGAGAACTATGATAAGAACACTCCATATCAGGAATAAGGATTATGAGGTGATAGCCAAGGAGAATGAAAAATCCTTTGAGAAGGTGTTCCTTGAACAACACATGCAATAAACATCTACACCCATCAGTAAAGCACCTATTAAACAAAGCAAAGTAGCTGAGGTCACAAATGCACCTATGATAGGTCCACAGGACTCGGTGCCCATAGTGGTAGCACGCATAGAGGTAATGGCATCTGCGCCTATGCCTGAAGTCAAGAAAGACACAATAATGATTGATAATGTGGAAATATCAATGGCGGCCATTGAAAAAGACTTAGAAAAATTTGAGGAAGCTTTTGTGAGTACTCAAGAGGTAGAAATACTATGCGGTGATAATTCACCAAAGCACCAAGAAGATGTGTTGATTGAGGATATAATAGGACAAGAAGAATAAGAGGAAAAAGAAAAATAAAAAGAGAAAGAAGAAGAGAAGTACAATGAGCCAATAGATAAGCCATCTATTGAAGTACACATAAAAGATGTGATAGTTAGCACACCTCTCACTCCATCAGCATCATTGTTGTCAAGTTTGACTCCTGACACTACAAGCTTGGACTCTTGGGGAGAAGAAGACCTGATCAAGATTAGTTTCCTTGCTATGGATAAGGCCAAGGAGAAACAAGTGATAAGAAATACTTTGTTTTTTGAGTAAATAAATATCTTGAATAGTCTACTACTAGTAGACAAGAAGGTAACAAAAGTGCATTTTGTGGATGATGTCAGTACCATCCTAACAAGCTTCAAAGAAAACTTTTCTTTCCTAGAAGAATCAATAGATAAGCTAGCAGAAGGGAAGTATCTCAAGAAGAGATTGAATGAGATAACTACAAATTTTGCACTTGACCTTCACTCTCTGGAGATTGGTCAAGCTTCATTGAAAGAAATTGTAGAAAAAGGAAGGAAAATCATAGCAGATTGCATGAACCAAGACAAGCTGACTGCAAACCTCTACAAGAAAATTCAGGAAGTAGAAGCTATGATAGAAAAAGTGAGGAAATGAGTAGAAGAACCCTCTACAAATGTAAATATGTGTAACAATGTGTACCAAGGACAAGTGGACAAAATAGATAAGGCAGAGAAATAAATGTCCAAGATAAGGGCAAGGAAAACACAGATAAGAAATCTCTTGCACCCTCATTAGATGTATTGAACTAGAATATCAAGGAGATCGATCCCACTATGGTGATATATGATCAAGGTCCGAGTACAAATTTGGAGAATATGGAGAAATTGACATATGCTTTGTGCACCCATCTCTAGACAATATACACATTGAAGAAGTTTTGGCAGAATGAGATTGCAAACCTTCAGATAGCCTACCCAAATGTATTAACTATATAAGAACTTATGGATATAATTTTTTGAGCACCTTTGTCATTAATGTCAAAGAGGGAGTATATAATATAGAAGAGAGAATATGGAGTTTTTTATATGATGTAAGGGGGATTCTAGTACATAGTGAAAGGGGAGATATAAGTTAGAGTATGTATTAGAAAATTTTGTACAAGGATATAGTTAGTAACTTCTCCATATTCCTTTGTTTCCATTAATGAAAAAGGAGGAGATTGTTGGAATGTTGACTATACTGATGTATATGACTATATTTAGTATTGTCATTATGGCAACAAATTCATATGTTGTTATAGAGTCAGCGCAAGTAGTTAGAACATCAGATTTTGGTTGTAGAAAACTGGACAGTTAGTAGAGCACCAAAAGAATAGAGCATCAATGCACGTGCGTATAATAGAGTTATGACATGAGACCATGAAGATGAGATTCCAAGTATGTATTCATGCTAAGTCTAAGAGTACATGATGATATGATTTTGTATGAGGAAGTTACAGTTAGATAAAGTGACATAGATAGTGAGTGACATAATAGAATAGAGCATGGAGCCGACTGTTGTTGTTTTGATTAGCGCTTGTAATATTATTTTGTAAAGGCTATGTTCCTATTGTATTTAGGTCAAAGACATGTTAATATCTTTGTTTGTAAACATTCTTGAGCCAATTCATTTGGAAGCACTGTATGTAATAGGTTCGAGGCTAACCTAGTTAATAGGTTTGTTTGCACATATAAATAATATATGCACCTTTGTAATTAATCATGGTAGTTGTATAAAAAATTGATAAGAGAATAGAAAAGGGATATGAAGAGTAGCTAGAATGTTTCAGTGCTTTACAAGAGGCTAAAGCATAAGCACACAAAAGTAACTGATCAGACAAGCAGTGTCATAGCAACAGTTCACCTTCCAGATATAGTGTGTATCTAACATCCATAAGGTTGTATCCTTCACCACTTGAGCATTGAGCTCTAGGATAGTGTGTCCCAACCCCTAATAGGGTTAATTGTAAAAGATTCCTAATAGAGTCTGACCCTTGACTAGGTCACTATATACTAAAAGCATTGTAAAGAACAACTCCTAACAAGGTTGCATGATCTTCTAATAGGGATCATAAAACACTAGTGTAGTTCTTATTGGGTGTCAATTTCCACTAAGTTTTTTACCTATTTGGGTTTCCCCTTAATCAAATTTGGTGTTATGTGTTATGGTTGTTTATCTTACTTGCATTGATATTCATTTTAGTACATATACAATTAAGTTAAGTTTCAAGAGTAAAGAAAAAGTATTAATATATAGAACACTAATTGACCCCCCCCTCTTAGTGTTCCCATTCCTAACAAATAAAACAACCATCACAACTAACACATCACATAATGATTTAACATGGAAACCTTGCAAAGGGAAAAACCACCAGGTACCGGTAACCCAAAATAATTTCACTCTTCTGAAATGAGATCGGTGAAGAGCCAACCCTATGAAAGGTTACAATACACACTATTAGGTGTGACCTTGTTAGATGATTTAAGACTAATAGTTAACTTTTGACCTGCATTCACTACGGTGTCAATAAGATAACAATGTGCATTCCTTGAATGACATAGGGCATAACATAAGATAGTTAAGTCCACTCAGTTAGGAGATTTTCTGAATCAATGGTTAAACTAAAATAGTAGTGATCTGATTCATATACAACTCAATTGTAGATGTTTAGATCTATTCTAAGCCTGTATAAATCCTCTGATCAATAATTCAATTCACTTCCTCAACTCTCTTTCACTCGGTAATAGTTCTCTGAAGCTCAATAATCTTTTGCAATTTAGTTCTCCTTCAACTAGTTTGATTAGGCATGCATGAAAAAGTAATCACATGAAATCTCTGCAGTCTTCTATCTTCCATCATGTTTCAATAAAGAAACTCATATCTCTTATATAGACAAATAAACCATTTTCATATCAACCATCATATTTTTCTGCTTAATCTTCTTTTTTGATTTTTCCTCTTAGACCTTCCTTGGCATATTTTTTAATAACACGTTTCAATTTCATTCTTTAGATCTCCAAATTTTTTCAGCCATGGATCCCATAACAAACTTTATCCTTAAACTCGAAATCATAACAATGTCCATCTCATCATTTTCTGTCAGCTAAACTAAGCATTTAATACTTTCATCCATACTAGGTTAATAAATAAATGCATTGGTGAATACTAGATCACTTAATATTGTCTCCTGGTATACACAACACTAACTCAGTGTATACATAAGTCTTCATTTACCAACCACATTGTCTTGTACAATTTTGCTTCCTTCTTCATAATAAATTAATGCAACATAATCAACTCAATAGTATAAAGTCATTGACTCATCAATGAGTTACCCAAAGTATTCCTTATCCTCATCTATCATATCCATCTTTCTCCATGTTGATATCTCAGTTCTTCTTCTTTTCTCTCTTCAACAAATGTTTAGATGTTTGCAACTAACATGATAAGTATTATCAAAACTAGTTGACATCAATGCCAACGTAATGATTGATTTAATTATCTTACATATCATTTTAGTAGCTCAGTGATTTCTAATCACTGATCTTCAAGTCATTTAGGTATTCAATCAATTGTAGTTCCTCAGGTGTCCACTAGGAAACATATTTCATCTTTGTACTTCTCCACCAACTATGCAGGTATTTTTCTCCTTTTGTGCATTCTGTCCTTAAATTTGCTAAAGTAGTCATCCATGATTGGCTCACAATTCTTGCCCAAACTACTTATGAATTCACTGATTTGAATGATAAATGGTTTATTTACATCTCATTGTACATCACCGATTGAGGGAAATGAGTTCTAAAAGTTAAAAAGGACACATACAAATAGTGATAAAAAATTCTAGGTGTTGGATTTTGCAGCTTGGATTGTTCTCATATTCTCCTCTAGTTGCCTCAACATCAACTCGTTTAGGTCAAGCTGAAGACCTTTCTTCACAATTTTATAAGAAACATAAATAGAGTTGCAAGGAACATTATTTGGTCTAGTAGATTGGAATACCTTGTAAGAAATCACATATTCTCTAAATCTAGTCTCCAGATCATCGATTGTATTTATCCTCATTCCTATGCCATCCCATTCAGCTCTATTCATCTTCTCAATCTCAGTCTTTGGTGGGACCTTAGGGATTTTTACTTATCACATACTGGGTATCCAATGACCATGTGTATCACATCCTTGGTGATCTTTAGATGCTCATCTAGCCACATTGTTCCTTCATGTACTCTTCTCAAAACAATCCTAATCCACTTGGTTTTAAATACCTTCCAGAAATGAAATGCATTTTTCAATCCTTTAACTTCTAGATGTTTGTGCTCATCCTTTAGTTTTCCATCCATGCATAGCTCTTGATAGGTGTATTGAAGCTCAAAATCACCAATCTAATTGATCTTGCAATGAACATATGACGGAATATCATTCACTAATAGAACCCTAGGTGGTATAGATGAAAATATACCTTTTTCATTGATCTATGATGTGACCTTAGGATGTAGCTTGTAGTTCAGTTCCTCATATGTTTCTCTCTTGATTAATGTGGATTTATTCTCCTTATTAGCCTTTGATTGAATGGTTTTCAAAGTAGATGCCATCACTGATAAAAAAATAGGGATTGTTCAAACTATGTTCAAATAACTTGATTACACTTAAAACTTACATGGATAGATTCCAAACACTCTTTGAAATGCACAAATCATGGTAATACCTCAGAATCTAGTTTTACAAACCTTTTATCTTTTCACTTTGGTTTCTCTTTTCGAATGCAATGTGAAAAATTAGTTGGATCATAGAATATTTATACCCAAAAATCCTTTTCAGCATAAATGTATTTCATTAAATGCTTCACCAATCACAACTCAGTTGAAGATAAAAAAATTAGTTATCTCCTTTAGATACTTTGGCTTGGTTAACACTACCAACACTTGATTGACTATGCAACTTGGTTAACCTTACCATTTTCATCAACTAGAAAAATCTTACTCGGTCTAACTTCACTGACTATACTCATTTCAAGTTAATAACATATAACAACCTAGTGCATCTTAATTCATGAAAATATGATATTCATGTAATAGATATAAGGAACTATTGTAAGGTATAACTGATTAAAATTCAATTCCCATACTTGTTAAACTTATGTAGAAGTGGTGAAATCACCTAATCCAACTGATGAGGTGTCATTAACTGCTATGTTTTTTCCTCCATTGTCTTCTTTCTATCTAATGTAGTCAAGGTCAGAGAATCTAATTAAGGACTGTCCAAACTTGCAACCAACACTAGCACAATGGAATTACACAAGAACAAAACTAGATCTATAGAAAAATAGATGTCTTTATTCATCAATTAACTGATTACATGCAATGTGCCAGGCTATAAGGCCTTCCCAGTTACGACCAATTACAATGCAAGAAATAGTTCTACAACATCATGAAGGATCCAACATACTTCTCCTTAGCTAGCCTAGGTCTACAACACAACATGACACTGGTAGGCACTCCAAGAAAGATCTAAACCTATACTTGAGCTTCCAAGCAATCTTTCTGCTACCTAAGCCTGCAAGCTACTAACTCTGCTTTCATAGGTCCACACATCTGCTACTGCCTAAACAACTGATTGAACATGAAAACCAATCTTCTCACCAGCCTCAACAAGATCAATAACATCATCAGTAATCACAGGTAACTCAACAACAAGCACAAGTTGCTCTGTAGGTTTGATGTCAGAATCCACCAACCGACCATCAAAACCAATTTCACATACCTCTTCAACCTCTGAATAGTCACAGGAAATCTTGTGAAGATCTTCTCCCATGAACTAGTCTATGAATAGGCCAAACAAATTTCCTCTAGATCAGCATGCTCCAACTCTGGTAAGCTTTAAAAATATCAACAACTTCTTTACTTGTTTCTCCATGCAGTTCAACAAATCCACCTCCAATCGAGAAAACCTATTAGAAATCACATCACCAAGGTCCAATCCTCTCAGAGACATCTCCAAAGATCTTCAAAAACCTTCTGCAACAAACCCTAACACTAACCACCTTGTGATAGCCTCCAAGTTGTATGCAAGTCAAATCACAACCTGCCACCTCGCATGAACAACTAGGCATGATCTCACAAGTTCAATGTCATGAATCTACAACTTAGATTGTGCAAAATCTCTGCTCCAACAAGATTAACTTTGCAAGATCAGCCTTGCTAGGTCAACCTTTTGCTTCAACAAGATCAAACTCTCACTCTAATACCACCTAATGCAGTCAAGGTCAGAGAATCCAATTAAGCACTATCCAAACTTGCAACCAACACTAGCATAGTGGAATTACACAAGAACAAAACTAGATCTACAAAAAATAGATGTCTTTATTCATCAATTAACTGATTACATGCAATGTGCAAGGCTATAAGGCCTTCCTGGGTATGGCCAATTACAATACAAGAAACAATTCTACAAGATCATGGAGGATCCAACACACTTCTCCTTAGCTAGCCCAGGTCTGCAACACAACAAGACACTGGTAGGCAGTCCAAGAAACATCTAAACCTATACTCAAGCTTCCAAGGAATCTTTCTACTACCTAAGCCGGCAAGATAATAACTCTTCTTTCATAGATCCACACATCTGCTACTGCCTAAAAAACTACCCAAACACCTCCTTAAATACTAATCCAAGCCACAAGTCACCTAGATGAAACAATTAAATCCCAAAAGCCAGTCGACTCCCAAATATACAAATCTTAAATGCCAAACATTAGTTGGCTCACAAATAACTCCACCAATATTTAATTTAACAAGTTGGCCTCCAAATCTACATAGGAGAATGAAACACACTAGATCTATGTCCCCACACAACCAATGGTCAATCCATAACTTAAGGAATGTGACCTAGATTAAATGCATAAGTCAGCCAAGCCGAATCTCCAAGAATAACAGTAGATAAGCCCAAATACTGAGCATCAGGAAATACACTGAGAGTCCACACCAACTGAGCTCTCCAAGCATTATCGAGCACCAAAAATGTCGACTGAGCACCACAGACATCACCGAGAACTAGAAGTACCAAGTCTCCTTTAATGACCAAGCTCCCTTTAGCAACCGAGTCATCCAGTGACCAAGCCACCTCAACATCTGAGCAATAGGCATAAACACTGAGACCTCATTAGGAACTAAGCATCAGACAACAAACCACCAAGTCACTGAGTGACCATCACCCATGGAGATCCACCAGAACTTCCAACTGAGAATCATTACCAAGACCACCGAGCTCCATTGGTGAAGCCTAACAAACTTTGATCGAGAATCACCATCAAAGGCTAAGAAACTATAGTCTTCTACTGAGATTACCAGCCAAATAACCAAACATTGCTAGATAGTTATTGAGACTGCCATAATCTTTAGGCACCAAGCAAGAAGCTAGGATGCCACCGCATCACTATCTTCTACACATTTGACTCACCTTCCTTCTTGTTGGAGCTTTTCCTTGTAGGACCAAACTTGAATCAAATGATGGGCTTGATTCTCAGGGTAGGCACTCAAGTTTGACAAGAAAACAATCTAATTGATGAGGATTGAAAGGAATCCTCCTTCTTGTTTGAGCTCCACATCACTCAGGTGGGTATTGCCTTATTTGCACACTCAAAACACTTGATGATAAACAATAGGCCTGCAGATACATTAGTGTGGAATAGTCTTGAAACCCCTTCAGGTAACTGTACCCCAATCAAGCCAATTCATATGCAATAGCCCTATTTGCATAGAATGAGTCTAAAGACTAGAGAGAAACTCCTACTACTACTACCAACATGAAAGGGAAAGGTATTGACTTGAACGATTTAATGTTGGGTTGAAAGGATTCCTGAGACACCCTAAGTCTCTTATAGACCAATGCCTTATCCAATGGGCAACAGAGTCAAATACCTCACTATAATAGAGAGCTATGAAACAAAAAGATAATACATTGAAATATTTTGATGCCTTACACCAAACATACACCATCAATCTGACCATACTTTGACTATCCACTTGTGTACCCAAATGTGTTATCACTCATTTAAAGTATTTTAACCCTCCCCTTAGAAGAGACCTATAAACAGGTAATACATAACCAGCATCCACTAGAAGACAAGCATGAAATACCCTTGATACCTCAACTCATACACATATGAAAACTAGTCCTAGACTTAGTTGCTTATGTGAAAACAACTCTAGTGCAGACACTCACTGGAAATGCAAGTAGAAAGACCATAACACCCTTGATGCCATAATCAATAAGTCTAAAACCCAAATGGAGAAAATCTAATAATAGTAAAAATGTATTGAATCTCATGCATAAAACAAGCTAATACAATTTGTATTCTAAAACCAGAGAGGAAAGAGGGAACTCTATATGCAGAGGAAAGGAAATATCTACAAGAAAAGGACCCTTCATTTGGAACTAATAGAAACTAGAACCCTTGGAACTTATCAAAATTCAAACCCCTCCTAATGATCCTAAAAATCCTTTTATAGGAACAAGGATTGCAACAAGCAAAGGATCACCTAGAGAAAAATTTTGGTCTGCAACCACCCAATACAACAAGAAATGAAAGATTGCAGAAAAGCCTAGAAACCTGGGAAGAAATCAGGTCAAAGCTGATGTACATTTAAATTGGTTTCATCATCATAGACTAACTATGATCACAAGTAGAAGTGATTTCTTGTTGCAGGAAGAACAACTTCAATGCCAGAGCCAGTCTGATGACTTCGCATGTACTAACCATGGAGATCTCTGACATACATCAAAACCCTAACTGCCAACACCAAAACAATAGTTCTTTGCATTTAACTCATCACAGCACCCGGGAAGCAAGATCAGACCAGGACAGCAACCTAGATCTTCTTCATCATCATCACAACTACAACTACCTTGCAAACTTAATTCTGAGCTAACACATTCATCGCAAACAGCCAACAACTTGAAAACCCTGCAAAACAATGGTTGTCGCATGATCGCATAGCTAGGAAAATGGATATGCGAACATGAAACACACCCCCAACACTCACCACTAGGTACAAAAACATCATGCCATTGATTAGCAGGACCCTCGGGCCAGATTGCAACACCTATGACCATCAAACCAACAAGAAATCCACCGAAAAAGCATTAAAACCAGTACCTTTTGTTGCTGCAGATGCTCAGGAAATTCAAATTCAAACTACAACAGTCACCATGTATTTCATGGGCTATGAATTTAACTCAACTACACCTCAGGTTAACTTTGTGAACTGGCGACAAGGTATTTCTTAGTCATGGAATGAAAGACTTAACTTTGGTTTAACTCTGTGAACTAGCGACAACACGTGCTAAAAATGGCCACTTAAGTTATCTGGTGAATTGGTGACTAAAGGCACTTTGCCAATTCATAGAAATAATAGCACCACTAATAAATTCTCACACGAACCAATGATAGAGAGAAAAAAATGCCGGGGCCGCCAAATTTTATCCATACTATCAAAAACACCAAGAAATCACACTGGGCCCGCCAAGGAAAATTGACGGCCGGTCGCATGATCGGATGGAGCGGCAAGATTCCACATGATCACATGACCACTATTGATCTAGAATCTTTCCAATAGTACCTGGGCCCACCTGCCATTCTTCCACTTCAGACCAACTGGAAGAGGCCACGTAACCGCCAACGGGACCACTGCCTTCCCACCAACGGGCCCCACGTGCAAGGAAGGAACCTTGTTGCATGGTCGCAAGCCATGAAAATGGCCATTGCAATCATGTGACAAGGTCAAAAGACCACCAGGCATTTAGAGATTACATGACTAAAGAGAAACAAACCACCCGACAGGTCGCTGAAGGTTAGCACCTAACTACCAGAAACAAGAGACCTAGCGACAACCGCCAGTCACAAAATCTTAGAATACCCTAACCTCGAGACATGCTGAAAACCCTTTCCACATCACTACTCAACTACCAATCATAACTAAACATGTCACCACCTCCCTGACAGCACTTGGAGTGACCAGTTGCATGGTTGCATGTCATAAAAATTTGACATGCGATCATGCGACAACCAATCATTTTGAAACCTTTGAACACTAGGGCCCACCATCTAGTCGGACTTGTGCATTTAGAGAATGCCAAAAAATAGGGTAGAAGTGTGAGGTTGAAAACACATAGGGTTTTTAGTGAAAGATAAAAAACATCATGGGTTTTCAAAAACATTGTAGGTTTTTGACACTTAGGCAGATTCTGAAATTGTTTCCTACAGACCTTAAAACTTGAATATCTCCTTGGGTTTTATGATTTAGGAGATGCGATCTAAACTAGAGAAAAGTGATACATTAAAGAGCATGGGGCTTAGATTGCAAACCATGAAACATTATGGATTTTCTTCGCACATTAAAACATGCTTGCAGCAGGGTGGGACACTTCACAAAACTTTGTAGGGAAAAAGGTCATTTTCAAAGGATTTTTGTTATGACTAGAAAGTGACCCAACAGTGGCTCTATTTGAGGATGCATGCCTCTTGCAAGCATGGAAAGAATCTAGATCTCTAGGAGAAGTAGACCACCTACTAGGAAAAACATAGAGACCTCAAAAAAGACAAGAAACAGATAGGAAAGGGAAACTATTCACAAAATGTACATTTTTTACAAAAAACCTACAACAACAAACAAGAGTCTGTTCTTGCCTCTTTCAAAAATCTGATTCTCATTTCTTCCTTCATGTGGCACATCAAGCATTCTATTTTCATTTGTTTCAATAGGCATGTCAACATGTTCAACTAGCATATTAGGAAGAACAAAGTAGCTATCTTCATAGTGCATGTAAAATTTATTGGCACTCTCTCCATCTTGCTCACTATGAAAGTATGATTCAGCATGCCAATGATCAATATCATCAAATAGGAATATATTCTCTTCTACTAATTCATGTATGCTATCAATTGGAAACACAAAAAACTCATACTCTGCCTGTTGAAAGGCTTCATTTATACCTCGACTTTGCGTTTCCACAGGTGTAACCAGCTAGACCTCAAATGAATAATCAGACTGATACCCACATATGGAAAATGGGCATCTTGATTCAACTGAGTCTGAGACCTCCACATGTTCTTTGAACAAAGGATTGATAACTCCATGCAATGAACCATGTTGAACATCATGACAAAAAATGGGCTGATAATCATCATAGTCTTTATCATATAAAGTGTTAGTGAACACTTTAAACTCACTACCCATTTTAGGATTATTTAATAATCCGTCACTTAAATCTTCATGTTCAAACTCACTGACATCACATTGAATTATCACTTCCTTATCTTCATACTCCTCACTAAAGGAGTGTTCACTTTCACCATTACTTTCTTCTTCCCATGATGCATCTGATTCACATGAGGATACATCAACATCACTGCCTTCATCATCCTCACCTGAATAACCACTGAAATCACATTCAGACATCTCTAAATGAATGGAGGATCCTAAACACCTTGATTCTGACCCCTACTCATTGCCACAATCTAAATACTCCTTTGACAAAACTTCATCAGAAGAAGTACCCTTAGCATTAGACATGGATTACTCTCAAATACAATTTGTATTCCCTTTTTGCTGATGATCCTTTTGCAACCCATTCCATTCATCATCATTAGCAAACTCCTCTAAAAACAACGACTTGAATTTAGTCATAGAAGAGATGACTTTTGGGGGCAGATTGAGATACCAATTAGATGTAACCCCTTTGAGGGATCTCCCAAAAAACATCATACTAACATCCTCATCAAGAATCTAATATTCTATAATAAATCTATAGAATGCTAGGACATGCTTCACTGCTGAATCAGACTCACAATCAAAAGCAAGAATCAAATCCAAAAGCTCACTAGGAAAAGAATGAGGGGACCTTGGAAGAACATAACTTAAAGGTCTATCCAACTTGAGGAAACCAAGCAGCCTAGACTAACTTTTCCCCTGATTATCCATTGAATTTGAAACAAGATGAGAACCACTCATCTTATCTCAGTCTTCCCTTTATACTAGCACTGAATACTTGATAGGGAAACATTGTAATCATAAATACCTGGAAGTATTGTAGTAGAAAACTTTGTTGACTAGGAAGACATGGAAAATCTAGAGCTCACCATGCAGCTCCATCAGGTTCTTTGATATATAGAGTCACCACCTCCTTGAAGAGGAAGTTATTACACTAATTTTGTATATTCTTCCAAATAATACATAGAACTTCATAGGGTTCACTGCTTATCAGAAACTACATTGATCAAATAGAGAAAAATCAGAGTCACCACTCACAACTAGGTGAGAAAATTTAGTAAATGCTTGTTTGTTCATCTGACTCTTTCTAATGGTTCCCTAGCGGAGTCACCATTTTGTTGGAGCTTTTCCTTATAGGATCAAACTTGAATCAAATGATGGGCTTGATTCTCAGGGTAGGCACTCAAGTTTGACAAGAAAATAGTCCAATTGATGAGGATTGAAAGAAATCCTCCTTCTTCTTTGAGCTCTACATCACTCAGCCAGGTATTGCCTTATTTGCACACTCAAAAAACTTGATGATAAACAATAGGCCTACAGATACATTAGTGTGGAATAGTCTTCAAACCCCTTCAGGTAACTATACCCCAATGAAGCCAATTCATATGCAATATCTGTACTTGCATAGAATGAGTCTAAAGACTAGAGAGAAACTCCTACTACTACTACCAACATGAAAGGGAAAGGTATTGACTTGAATGATTTAATGTTGGGTTGAAAGGATTCCTAAGACACCCTAAGTCTCTCATAGACTAGTGCCTTATCCAATGGGCAACAGAGTCAAATACCTCACTGTAATAGAGAGCTATGAAACAAGAAGACAATACATTGAAATATTTTGATGCCTTACACAAAACATACACCATCAA
This sequence comes from Chamaecyparis obtusa, assembly GCA_027943335.1. Taxonomy (NCBI): domain Eukaryota; kingdom Viridiplantae; phylum Streptophyta; class Pinopsida; order Cupressales; family Cupressaceae; genus Chamaecyparis; species Chamaecyparis obtusa. The sequence continues at coordinate 1,120,947 of BSBK01001197.1, forward strand.
TCAAACCATACTTTGACTATCCACCTGTGTACCCAAATGTGTTATCACTCATTTAAAAGATTTTAACCCTCCCCTTAGAAGAGACCTATAAATAGGCAATACATAACCAACATCCACTGGAAGACAAGCATGAAATATCCTTGATACCTCAGCTCATACACATATGAAAACCAGTCCTAGACTTAGTTGCTTTTGCGAAAACAACTCTATTGCAGACACTCATTGGAAATGCAAGTAGAAAGACCATAACACCCTTGATGCCATAATCAATAAGTCTAAAAGCCAAATGGAGACAATCTGATAATAGTAAAAATGTATTGAATCTCATGCATAAAACAAGCTAATACAATCTATATTCTATTCTTAGAAAACCAGTGGGGAAAGAGGGAACTCTATATGCAGAGAAAAGGAAATATCTACAGGAAAAGGACCCTTCATTTGGAACCAATAGAAACCAGAACCCTTGGAACTGATCAAAATTTGAACCCCTGCTAATGATCCTAAAAATCCTTTTATAGTACCAAGGATTGCAACAAGAAAAGGATCACCTAGAGCAAAATTTAGGTCTGCAACCACCCAGTACAACAAGAAATGAAAGATTGCAGAAAAGCCTAGAAACCTAGGAAGAAATCAGGTCAAAGCTGATGTACATTTGCATTGGTTTCATCAACATAGACTAACTACAATCACAAGTAGATGTGATTTCTTATTGTGGTAAGAAAAAATTCAATGCCAGAGCTAGTCTAATGACTTCATGTGTACTAACCATGGAGATCTCTGACATACATCAAATCCCTAGCCACCCACAAGAAAACAATAGTCCTTTGCATTTAAGTCATCATAGCACCCAGGAAGCAAGATCAGACTAGGATAGCAACCCAGATCTTCTTCATCATCATCGCAACTACAACTACCCTACAAAATCAATTTTGAGCTAACACATTTATCGCAAACAGCCAACTGCTTGAAAACCCTGCAAAACAATGGTTGTCGAATGATTGCATAGCCAAGAAAAGGGCTATGCGAACATGCAACACACCCCCAACACTCACCACTAGGTACAAAAACATCATGCCACTGATCAGCATGACCCTCAGGCTAGATCGCAACACCTACCACCATCAAACCAGCAAGAAATCCATGGGAAAAGCATTAAAACTAGAATCTTTTGTCGCTGCAGATCATCAAGAAATTCAAATTCAAATTGCAACGGTCACCATGTATTTCATGGGCTATGACTTTAACTCAACTACACCTCAGGTTAAATCTACAAACTGGTGACAAGGTATTTCTTAGTCATGGAATGAAAGACTTAACTTTGGTTTAACTCTTAGAATGGCGGCAACACGTGCTAAAAATGGCCACTTAAGTTATCTGGAAAACTGGTGACTAAAGACACTTCACTAGTTCATGAAAACAATAGCGCCACCACTAAATTATCAGGCAAACTAGTGACAAAGAGAAAAAAATGTCAGGGCCACCATATTTTATCCATACCATCAAAAACACCAAGAAATCACACTGGGCCTGCCAAGGAAAATCGACGGTCAGTCGCATGATTGCATGGACCAGCAAGATTTGACATGATCACATGACCATCATTGATTTGGAATCTTTCCAATAGTACCTGGGCCCACTTGCCATTCTGCCACTTCAGACCAACTGGAAGACGCCACATAACCGCCAATGGGACCACTTCCTTCCCACCAACGGGCCCCATGTGTAAGGAAGGAACCTTGTCGCATGGTCGCAAGCCGTGAAAATGGCCCTTGTGATCATGTGAAAAGGTCAAAAGACTGTCAAACATTTAGAGATTACATGACTAAAGAGAAATAGACCGCCCACTAGGTCACTGAAGGTTAGACACCTAACAGCCAGAAATAAGAGACCTAGCGATGACCACCAGTTATAGAATCTCAGAATACCCTAACCTCAAGACATGCTGAAAACCCTTGCCACATCACCGCTCAGCTACCAATCAAAACTAAACATGTCACCACCTCCCTGATAGCACCTAGAGTGACCAGTCGCATGGTCGCATGTGAGAAAAATTTGACATGCGATCATGTGACAACCAATCATTCTGAAACCTTTGAAGACTAGGGCCCACCATCTAGTCAGACTTACATAGTTAGAGAATGCCAACAAACAGGGCAGAAGTGTGAGGTCAAAAACACACAGGGTTTTTGGTGAAAGATCAAAAACATCATGGGTTTTCAAAAACATTGTTGGTTTTCGACACTTAGGTAGATTTTGAAATTATTTCCTGCAGACCTTAAAACTTGAATATCTCCCTGGGTTTTATGATTTAGGAGATGTGATCTAAACTGGAGCAAGGTGATACATTAAAGAGCACAGGGCTAAGAGCACAAACCATGAAACATTATGGATTTTATTCGCACATTAAAACAAGCTTGCAGTAGGGTGGGACAACTTCACAAAACTTTGCAAGGAAAAAGGTCATTTTCAAAGGATTTTTGCTATGACTGGAAAATGACCCAACACTTCTAATTCCATCAATAGTATTCACATTCATATCAACATTCAATTTTGGTTCTAGATTTACCTCTCCACTATAGTCTCATAAAATTTTTAGCAATATGACCATATTTTCCACATGTTGTACAATTAACCCAATTTTAAGAGTGACCTTGTCTTCTTGATTGATAAGTATTCTTTTGTCTTTTTGATTTCCAAACTTGTTTTATTTTTTGCCTACATTCTTGTGATATAAGACCATGCTTGTTGCAAGTATGAAAATTCTTTTCCATATAGTGCCTCTTAGGTGACTTGTCCATCTTTGATTTACACTCATATGCTTAATTCCCATACTTGTTAAAATTGTAACAATAACAATCAAATTTAGAAAAAGTGTTAGGAATACCTTTAGCTTTACTTCTATAGACATTTGCTATGTGACCTAGTTTTCCATAGTGATAACATGAGAGCTTCTTTTGTATAGGATTTGCATAGGAATTCCTTCTCTTTTCTTTATTTGATGACTCTCCCTTCTTGGTATAACCTAATCTAGTGGTGTTGTCTAGTCTTCTCCGAATCATTAAGAATTCATCCTTCCTTTTGGTACTTTCCTCATTTTTCTTTATCATTTCATTGTTTTTTTGTTGTATTTTTTATTCATTTTTCAATCTTTCATTCTCTTCCCTTAATTCAGCAATATCTTCCAATTTCCTAGCAAGGTCATTTTTCACCCGGTTGACTTCTTTACTTATGATGACCATGTGATTGGAAATTTCAAAGTGATGCTCAGTTAGCCTTAGTATTTTTTATTCTTTCTATTCCAACTTTTTAGTCATTTATCTTTTGTCTTCAATAGCCATATTCCTTTCTTGTTCATATTATCTTGTGTTGTTCATAACCTCAATCATTCTTACCATTGAGTTTCTTGACTAATTTACAATGCTTTTAGTTGTTTGGTGAGGTGTTGATTCTTTTCAGACAAATTTGAGATAGTTCCTTCAGATGCATAAGATATACTTCCGAATCCTTTAGATAATTCTTCTATTTCTTCTTCCTAATACTGAGTATCATTTTCCCCAAATGCTAATTCCTTTCTTTTGTTCAATGATTCTCTAAATTTTTTCTTAACATCCTTAAGTTGTTCCTGGAGAATCTCCATCTCCAATTTTTGATTTTTAATTGTCTTATCAAGTTTATACCTTTCCATCTTTAAGGATCTTTTCTCTTCAGTGATTAAACTTCTTCAACAAGAGAAATAGCTCTGATCCTAATTGTTGGGATTATGGAAAGGTGACTTACTCAGAGGGGAGGGGTGAATCAGTAACCCTAATTTTTTTTTGTTCTTTAAACTTAAGATGACCTCTTTCATTAACCATCTATCATATTATCATTTCTATTCAGTCATAACATAACTAAAAAATAAAATTCTTCTAATTTAACATGTAAACATTCATGAAACTTCATACACTTGACACATGTATTTTGGTATCATAGAAAACCTTGTTAGAAGGAAAAAATTGGAGTGGAGAGACACCCACAAAGCTTCACTACTACAATAATAGATTTTTCCTATTAGGGCTTAAAATTTTGATCACCTCTGATGATGTTACCCTGTTAGGAGTAACACTTAAGACTTGTTAAGATCTACCTTGTTAGACGATTTAAGAAAAATGAGTAAGTGTGAACTTGGTTAAGAGATTTACAAAAGATGGTTAGGTATACTGTGTTAAGATATTTAGTTTTCCACAGTTGTTAGTGTAGACTGGGATTTGAGTGTGCACCTAAACCTGTTTTGAAGGCCAAAGACAAACAAACGTCATAGCATATAATCAAATCAAATTTAATGGTAAACAAACTAAAATCAAAGCCACCTCAGTTTAAGCCTAAAACGGATGCGCCCATGCACCGTTTGATATGCTTGGATATAGATGGATGTGGGTGTGCAAACTCAAGCACTTGGAGCATGCAAATTGGGATGATTTGAGGATCAAGAAGACCCAAAATGACACAAAATAGGTATGAGGAACCTATTTTGCCTCAAAGGCCTCAAGAACACACAAATATGCAAAGCTAAAAGATGAACTAAGATTGATTAAACAAGAAATGAATCTATGTTAATCCAATTAAGCTAATTTAGATGTGATTTAAGCTTGGAAAAGATCTAAAATGATGAGTTTATGCTTATGCTAGAATGAAAATGACATTATAACTTTGCTATTGAGTTTGAGAGTTGAAAGATGAGAGAGGATTGTTTGCTCAAAGAAGTGAGGCTATTTATAGGAAAAGGAAAGGTCTTGGGTTAAAAGGATGAGTCGGAGTTAGGGCTAAGGTTAGGGTTGAGTCAAGGACAAGTGTCCTAACAAGTGTCAAGGGAGGATTGAGTTGAAAGTTTGAGGGCATGTGCACAATTTGGTAAATGTGCCCAAGGCCAAGAGGTGGCAAGGAAGGGATAAGAAGGTCTTAAATGCATTTGAAGAGGTGGCCAAAGAGGTGTCCCTCTTTGTTGACCAAAAAGGATGACTAAGAGGAGGTTAGCATAAGTTTTGGTAAACCTTTTGCTAATGGAATGTGACAAGATTAGAAAGGGGATTAGGAGAAAAGGATGGGCAAGTGGCTTTTGGTGAGATTTAGATATTTATTAAAGGTAAATTTAATAAATATTAAATATCTAGGCTTAGGGTTTGAAGGGACTAGATTAGGGATTTGACCCATTTAGAGGAAGGTTTAGGACTTTCTAGAAGAGTTTAGTGCTCTTTAGAATTTTGGCCAACTTTGGGATAAAAAATAAATTAAAAATAAATTAATTTATTTTTGAAGTTTTTGGTCAATTTATTAATTAAATAATTAATAAATTAGGGATAATGTCCAAATAACATTTTTAGGCTAGATTCCTTAATTAAAGATTTTTAATTAAGAGAGAGGGATTTAATGCCATAAAAATAAATAAATTAATTAAATAAATAATTAATTAATAAATGATGATGTCATCAAGGATTTTCAGAAAACAAAAATAATTTATTTTCTAAAGGATTTTTCGGTGTCTACAGTTAGAAAGTAACAGTAAATTCATCTAGATGTAGAAACTTAGTTTGCTGAATTTCAGATCTTCTTAGCCCTTAATTAATATCAACTTCCTATTATAGATTTTTCCTTCAAATACTTCTTGGTAGCCTCTGGTCTATTTCTGATTTGATCCTTGAATACTTTGTCAAAACCTTAACATAATAACCCTATCTGATCTTTAGATGTCTCCTATAGGTGACTACTTCTCATGTGTGATTATACAAACTAAGATCTTGACAATTCTTATATCATAAAGATTTGACCTAATTAGGGTTATATAATCATCTAGAAAACATTAGATCAATGATATAGATGAATGACATAAATCAATGTTTCATAGGGATCATCACTAATCAATTGTTACATCTCCAATAAATCCTTACATTAATTTATGTAAATCATTTTCTAGCTTAGTATAAATCATTTGCCTTGTATTTCATGCCATTCCATATATCTATGACATTCATGTATTACTCAGTATATACTGCATTCCTATCTCGGTAAGATGATGATGCTTGGTAAATATGAATACTTGGCTATAAATTTACTTGGTGTGCTTGGTAATCACCTGGCTTAGTGTATGTGCTTGGTCAAGACTGTGCTCAGTTACCTTGTCATTCTCCCTTGTTCTCTGCTCGGTTTTTATACATGGTGTATTGACCGACTAGTCTATTTGCATCTTTTATTGACTATATGTATGACACTAATGACAACTCATAATGTAATTATGTGTAACACAATGGTCATTGGTAAACATTGTCAGACACTGAGAGTCCTAGTGATAAAATGTAAAAATGAAGGAGTGAGGACACGAGCCCTCTTTCTGTTGCTCATTCTCAAAAGGGAGTGATAGTTCTCCAAATTGGCTCAAAATATATTTATGACCACTGATCTTTGAATCATCCAATGGTCCCTAATAGACATTTTTGGATGCTGAGTGTCCCACTCATTTTTCCTTTTCCATTTTGCCTATGTCATCATAAAGTAATTCTGATTAAGAAATTTTCTAAATGCCTTCAGAAAATGAAGCAGTAGGTTGTGATTTATGAATGTTGTCAAAAAAGGAAGGTTTTCCATGGGAATTTTGAAGGCTGAATTCCAAAGGCCAAATTCATCAAGAAGAAAGAAAGGCTCTTTTTTACCACTAGAAAAGGAATTTTGGAAGTTTGAGTTTCAGACTCCCAGACTATGATTTCCATAGTTTGGCACTTCCATTTAGAATTTTGGGATGTCAGGTTTCGCAATTCTAGACCATGATCTCCAAAGTTCAGGTTTTGCACTTCCACTCAGAAATTTTTAAAGTCTAGGGGCCTTATGGATTAGGTAGGTGCATGTTACTATCAGTTAAACCCTATTTTAGAGGGGTTTTCAATTGTATCTAACACATGAGATTTTGCATGATTTTGGAGAGATTAGAGGTAGTTTGGTGCATTTCTACATGAGTTCTCAGTGCCACATCAGTTCTAGTTGGTTTAGAGGAGTTCTTCTTGCAGGTATACTTTGGTTTCTTGGAGTTTGAATCCTATTTTTTAGGGATTTTATCATACATATAACCTTTTCATGTTTTGGGTATATATCTTGCATTGGGAAGCTCATATGATCATTCATTCTTTTTTTTTGCATTTTTGCACCATGCCAAATTAGGCATCATTGTTTTGAAGCATTTTTGTTATAGATTTGTAGAGTTGATATATAGAGACTAAGTTCCTCGTACTTATTGTTTTTGTGTTTATAGTTTATTATGAATTCTTGATTATCAAATATTGTGTTATTAACATGTATTTGAATGAATTTTTTTTGCTTCAAGTTAAAAATGTAGATTTTGATGTCCTATGGTGCAGATTTGCAATTGTGTCCTAGTTTTCAATATTGAACCTGTGAAAGTACTTAGTGTTTTCCTATTCAAATATTGATACAAGGATCTTTTGCAGAGTTATTTTTGTAGGCATTGTCTAGGTGGTTTGTGAGTGTTATTTTCTCTAAGGTAGTTTGACATAGGGAAAAATGGATAATCCCAAAATGGACAATCCAAGTCTACACTAGCAACAATAACAACAACAACCGCAGTGGAAAACAACAATATAATTCTCAAATAGAATTTCATTCAACATGCCAGGCTATAAGGCCTTCGAGGTTAGGGAAAAAAACAATCACTTACAATAGTATTTTTTTAATATCCTAGCTATTCCAGCTCTGAAGCACACTAGCAACTATCAGAAACACTAAGGAAGATCTAAACTTGAGATCTCAAGCCACCAAGCAATCTCCTTATCTCCAAGAATGCAAACCACTAGCTCTGCTATTACAATATCAGAGAAACAATCTGATCTTGAAGATCTCATAGGATCCAATTATTATCCTTGTCCTTCACTGACTCTGACTTCCTCTGATAGACTCCTAGAAAACTACCCAAACACTCCTTAAATACATTTCTTCAACCACAAGTCATCTAGAAGAAATAATTAACTCCTAAGCCAAGTCTTCTCCTACAAAAAAAAATATTAAATGCAACAACAGTCGGCTCTCAAATGTCCTTACAAACAATTAATTCTCCATGTCGGCCTCTAGATCCACATAGTAGATTACAAAACAAGCTACCAACATTAAATACACCAAGTTGGCCAACCAAAACTCCAAGAACTCTAGTCGATAAACCAGAACTACTGAGTGCAGCAAAATAATCGAGCAAGCTAGGCATCACTGAGAAATCACATCGACTGAGCACCACAGGCATCACTGAGTGCATGTTCCATTGAGGGCCAAAGGTTTTACTGAGCACCTTCAGTGACCGAGCCTCTTCAATAACTGAGATCCTTGGTTAAAGCTGAAACTGAGAAACTTAGAATCACTTCAACACGCCACCATGTTGATCTACCGATGACCCTAGCATGCCACTACATCAGATTTTTTAGGTTTGTTTCAATTGATCATTAGTGCATCACCTTCTATTATTAGTTTTCATTTACACACACATATCCTTTTAACCCTTTTTTCTAGTCAATTTAGTTTTATTTGATCACAAGAGGGAAGTCCTCCTATGATCTCGAGATTCATTCTTGTTCCCACTAGAGAGAATGTTTCCATGTTCCAATAGGATTGAGAGGTTTTAAACTTTACATTATGGGTGCAATCCTCATTGACAAAAAATATGTTTGGAGGGGAGAAATCCTCATTCTTAGGAAATCCTTTTTAAATAAATAAAATGATTTAGGTCAAAGGAAGAGCCTAGTTTTCACTAGGTGTAAGTGTGAGGATAGGTGTTAAGTAATTATTGACAACAGAAGCACTGATATTCTGGTATCAAAAGAGATGGTCTCAAAGATAAAGATCAAGAGGGAGATACACCCACATTCATATCGGATTGGTTGGGTGTAAGATGGCCACAAGGTCTTGGTTAATGAGAAGTTCATGTTCAAGTTCAAGATTGTGAGATACCAAGATGAGGTACTCTATAATATCATACCCATGGATGCATGTCATATTTTGTTAGGGAGGCCATTGAAGTTCAACAAGCGTGGTATACATGATGGTCATGCAAACACCTATTCTATAGTAAAGGATGTATTTTTTCATAAGATGAAAAACCTAATGAATGTAGAAGAAAAGTTATGCAATAGTGCTAGAATATGTTTAGTTAATGGAAAGAAGTTTCTAGAAGGCATTAGGAATGAACATATGTATTTTTATTTAATTCCAAAAGTTGGTAAAGAGGAAGTAGAAGATGTACCTATAGAATTTACCAATTTTTTAGATGAGTTTCAAGATATTGTGTCCAATAATGTACCTTATAAATTTCCACTAGTGAGAAAGATTAGTCATCAAATGGACCTGATTTCAAGAGCTAGTTTTCCAAATAAGGTAGCCCATATAATAACTCAAGATAAAAGTGAGGAGTTAAATAGAAAAGTGTAAGATTTTTTATAGAAGGGGTTGATTTGAGAAAGTTTGAGTCAATGTGATGTATCAATAGTACTAGCACCAAAAAAATGGTGAATGGATGATGTGGACAAATTTTTGGGCTATCAACAAGATTACTATCAAGTGTAGATTTCCCTTTCCAAGGATGGATAAAATTATGGATTGTTTGAGTGGATTTTTGTAATTCACAAAGATAGATCTAATGAGTGGATATCACCTAATCTATATTAGAGAAGGAGATGAATGGAAGAAAATATTCAAGAAAAGGAGGGATTGTATGAGTGGTTAGTCATGCCTTTTTGGCTAACAAATGCACCAAGAACATTCATGTGACTCATGAATGAGGTAGTGAAAGAATTTATGGGTAATTTTTTCATTGTTTATTTGGATGATATTTTGATCTCCAGTAATACATTAGAAGATAATATAATTCATATTTGTAGGGTCTTTGAGACATTAAGGGGAGAGAAGTTGTTAATTAATTTGTAGAAGTGCAGTAGTAGTTACTGTATCCAAGATTTTTAGTTTCAAAAGATGGTCTTTAAATGGACCTATAGAAGGTGAAATTTATCCATGAATGAATTTCCCCAAGGAAGGAGTGCTACTTAGATAAGATCTTTTCATAGATTGGCTAGATTTTATTGAAATTTTATCAAAAAATTCAATAGTATCTATGGACCCTTAACTGAAACAATGAGAGGCAATATGAAAGAGTTTAGGTGGATTACAAGAGAAAAAAATAGTTTTGATTCATTGAAATGAAAAGTTATAGAACAACCTATTTTGGTACTTCCATTTTTTAGTAAATAATTTGTAGACTATGATGCTAGTGATAATGCCATTAGAGCTATTTTGAGTTAGGAAATAAAACTCATTTCTTATTTTAGTGAGAATTTGAATGATGCCAAAAGAATGCATTCTATTTACGATTAGGATTTCTATGCTATATTTCAGGCATTGAGGAAGTGGAAAAATTATCTTTTTATTAAAGAGTTTTGTTATTTACTGATCATCAAGCTTTGTAATATTTGAATAGTTAAGGATTATTGAATGAGAGACATTTGAAATGGGTTGAGGTTTTTATAGAGCTAAACTTTTATTTTGAAGCACAAAAGTGGAAAGTCTAATAGGGTTGTAGATTCCCTCAACAAGAGATAGATAATGTCGATAGGGATGCAGATTGAGGTTTTTTGGCTCAAAGAACTAAGGAGTTTGTACCTAGAGGATCTTTAGTTTGGAAAATCCTGGAGAGCTTGTACAAAACTTGTTACTCTTGATAGAACTAGATGGTTGGAATTTATAATCCGGGATGGTATGTTATTTAGAGGTAGTTAGTTGTGCATTCTAAGGAGTTCCATGAGGGATAATCTCATTAAAGAGAAGCATAGTGGAGGGTTGGCTAGACATTTTGGTCGAGATAAAAAAATTGCTCTAGTTAGTGAGAATTATTATTGGTCGTAGTTACACCAAGATGTTAAGAATTTTGTAAAGAGTTGTAGAATATGTGAGATAAAAAAAAGCCAAGTAGATTATAGGATTGTATTAGAAATTACCTTTAATAGAGAAGCCATGGGAGGACATTAGTATGTATTTTGTTCTTGGCTTACTAAGAGCTCATAGAGGGTATGATTCAATTTTTGTTGTGGTAGATAGATTTTGAAATATGAAACATTTCATTCCTTGCAAGAAGACCAATTATGTTATTCATGTGGAAAATTTATGTTTTACAGAAGTGGTGAGACTACATGGTCTACCAAATAAAATCGTTTCAGATTGGAACACCAAGTTCATTGGGTACTTTTGGAGAAAATTGTGGAAGAAGTTAAAGGTAGGTTTGAAGTTCACCTTACCACAAAATCCATAGATTGATGGACATAAAGAAGTAGTGAATAGGAGATTGGGAAATCCATTGAAATGTTTGTTTGGAGATAAACCCAGGGGTGGGATTTAATTTTACCACAACTAGAATTTGCATACAATAATTCTATCAATAAGAGTACTGGTAAATTGTTAGCATGAATAGAAATGATATTCCTATGGGAGAGTACCCTAGTAATGTTGGAGGAATGTTACAATTATTGTGTGTTGCATTCATGATAGATTTTGTCATTGATCTCAGCATATGTTAATGATTGATTGTTTAGAATCTTACAAATAGGTTACAGAGAATTGTAAGGACTCCGTACAGAGAATTAGTACATGCGAACTTAGCTGAAGACTATTTCTGGCATCTTGGGTCACTAGATGTGATCACACATTGATTACAGATGATTTGATAGAGTTATTACTAATTTATTGATGGTTCTTTTCAGGAGATAGAAACTATGATTCTCATAGAGTTAATTGCAGAACTTTTTGGATAGCACTCATGGTTGTTTAAGTTATGATGTGAGAACATAGGTTCATGTTGGAAACTATCTTTAGAGGATATTGTGATGATATGGAGTTTTGATTGTACATGTGATGTCAGCTATGACATGTGTATTGATGAAGACCTATTTGGAAGCTAGCTTGGAACACATTTTAAGTAATGTGATGAGCTGATGCAAGAGCATCTCGGGTCCTTGGCAATTCTATGTCACAAAAAACAAGTTTGAGTTTTCCTATGTTGCTCGGTTCCTTCTTTAACCAAGTTGGCTTGGTAGTTACTCAATTTCCTTTTTTAATCAAGTTGGTCGGTTAATTCCCTGGCACACGGTTATCTTTTCCAGGCACTCGATTATCCTTGCTTATCAAGTTGCTTGTTTTAGTTTTCTATTGAGGCCAACTTGTGCAATTAATTATGGTAACTAATTTATTATTGGTATCTATCATTGGGAAGTGTGTTGACCTAGATCTAGTCATTCCTTCCATTGATCGTGGATCTAAAGGCCGACTTGTTCGTTAGCCTCTTATATATATTGAAAGCTTAGGTTATAGTTTTAGGACATCAATTAGGACATCACTTTTAGGAGATAGAAGCTAGAAGATTGAAGATAGTTTTAGATCCTCAGATGTTAGAGGATGATTGTACTTGAATTGAAATACTAGCCCTAACTAAGAAGGCCTTACAACTTGACATGTATGAATCAATTTGAAGAAATATAAGGAGTTAACCTTGCATTCTCTCTCTCATTTTTGTGTTATTGCTTTTGCATGTGATCTCTGTAAGGTGGATCTTGATTAGGGTGTGCCTTTAGCCCCTCTCCTAATCCTCCCTTGCATTAGGTGGTATCAGAGATGAGGTGAGATATGGATCTAGGTTTGCAAATCTAGGTTTGAGGGTTCCTTCTTGTCAAACCCTAGTTGATTTTTGTGAGATAGCAAATTGTGATATGACCTACAATTGTAGAGGGTTTCAGGATGGTTCGTTGGAGGCAAGATACAGATCTAGGATTGGCAAACATGTTGAGACAACTTGTTTCTAGACTAGAAGTTGTTGAGACAGCCCAGTGAAGAGAAAGACATCTTGAAGATGTTAGTGATGATGAAATTGAGGAAGAACAAGGTGATGTAGAACTAGCACCAGTGATGGATCAATGCAAGGAAAGATTGTTGAAATATTTGAAAAATATGAAGTCTACACCACATTTAAATCCTCTCGAGTATAGTGGAAAGTTGGATTCAGATGAATTAGTGGATTGGATCAGTGAGATGGAAAAGTACTTTGAATATGAAAATGTCCCCGAGGAAAACAAGGTGAAAATTGCAAGAACAAAGTTGAAAAGTCATGCATTCTTGTGGTGGTAACATCTACAATTTGATAGAAAGGGGAAATGAAAAGATAAAATTAAGATATGGAATAAGTTGAAAGGAAATTTTTTACCTAGTGATTATCAGATTAACCTAGTTAGGAGAATGCAAATTTTGAGGTAGAAAGATAGCTCGGTAAAAGATTATACTGAGGAATTCTATAGATTAGATATCATATCTAGACATGATGAAGATGATGTGGAAAGAATTATTAGGTACCTGAATGGATTGAGAGTTTCCATCCAAGAAGAAATTAGTATAGTTAAGTTGGAAAAAAATGAGGAATCTTACCAATTTTCCTTGAAAGGTGAGGAAAAATTGAACAAAAGACATGAGAAAAGACAAAGAGGTAGAGGTGGTAGATTCCCTAGAGGAAGAGGTAAATCCTATGGTGAAAAAAATAGATCTGAACTAGAAAAGACAAATTTGGATAAAGGAAAGACCAAGTGGAAAGGTGAAAGTTCATCTAGAGGAAGAGGCAATAACTACCAAGGTGGTTATAATTGAGGTGGTTTCGGAGGAACTTTTTACAATTATTGAGAAAAAGGAAATAGAGTCACTAAATGAACCTGAGAAGGAAAAGAACTTGATGGTAAGGAGAGCACTTTGGAGTGAAAGTAATAAGGAAGATTTGGTAAGGAAATGTTTACAAAGTTGTAGTTGAAAAGGTTGGAATACCCGAAGCCCTATCAAATTTCATGGATCAAGGATGAGCATACACTCTGGGTAAGTGAACAATGTTATGTGAATTTGAAAATTGGAAAGTACTATGATAAGGTGTTATGTGATATCATGCCTATGGATTATTTTCATATTTTGTTGGGTAGACCTTGGCAATATGATAGACATGCTATCTATTATGGAAGATTGCATAAATATACTATTTGGGTTGATGGGAGAAGAGAAATCTTGTTACCTTTAAATAAAGAACTTTCTAGTAGTGTTTGTACATTTGTGAAAGTTTTCTTGATGGAAGGAAGAAAGTTTGTTAAGGATTTGAAGAAAAATGACGTATGTTTTCCTGTGATTCCTAACAAATTGAGTAAGAAAATAGAGGATAACATACTTGAAGAGATTGATAGATTACTCACAGAGTATAGAGTGATCATTTCTGATAGTGTACCTTATGGTTTTCAACCAAAGATAAGAATTTATCATTTCATGGATTTAATCCCTGGAGCTAGTTTACTGAATAAGGCACCACATCAGTTGACACCTACCGACAATCAAGAATTGAACTAAGAGATTCAATAATTGTTTCAAAAAGGTTTGATCCAAGAAAGTTTGAGTCCTTGTGTAGTACCACTTGTATTGGCACCTAAGAAGAATGGAGAATGGAAAATGTGTATGAATTCTAGAGAAATCAACAAGATAACAATGAAATATAGGTTTCCTATACTAAGAATGGATGACATAATAGATAGTTTGACTGGAGGAAAGTGTTTTACAAAAATTGATTTGAAAAGTAGATATCATTAGATCAGAATCAAATAAGGTGATGAGTGGAAGACTTCTTTGAAGACAAAATAAGGTTTGTATGAGTGGTTGGTTATGTCTTTGGTTTAACTAATACACCGAGTACTTTTATGAGATTGGTGAATGAAGTTTTGAAGAAATTATTACGTAAATTTATGATTGTATACCTAGATGATATTATGATATTCAATAAGGCTAGAGAAGAACATTTGTTGCATGTTAAACAAGTATTGCAGAGGTTGAAAGAAGAAAATTTTCTAATAAATCTGAAAAAGTTTTATTTCATGCAAGAGGAGATTGTGTATTTGGGATTTGTGATTTCAGATGATGGTTTGAAAATGGACACTAAAAAGGTTGAAGCTATTTTGAATTGGGCTACACCTGAGAATGCTAGTAAGGTAAGATCATTTCATGGTTTGGAAAGTTTCTACTGAAAGTTCATTAGGAATTTTAGTTCAATTTGTAATGCTATTTCTGAGACTATGAGAGGAGATAAAAGAGAATTTAAGTGGGCACATGGAGCTGATAAAAGGTTTGAGACTCTAAAGTAGAAGGTGTTAGGAATGAATTCTAAATGTTTGGTAGCCATTCTATAGCAGTTATTCCATTCATGACTATGATTGTCATTGATGTCAACACATTGATTTACCAAAGACTTGCAGAGAAGAAAATAGAGTTTGGATTAGCGCACATGGGTTATTGCATTTGGAGCTATGAGATGTTGAGGATATACTCTTTGATATGTTATATGTCTATAGTTAAGAGTGCAGACAATAATTCATTTATTCATGGAAGTTATGATCATTTTGGTGGAAGCAGTATTCAGGCAGTGTTCCTGAGTAGCGGTTTGTGGAAATTGGATGATATCTCCTAATCAGGTTGGAATCTAGTTTTGTGAGGTTAAATGGAATTTGAAGACACATTGATAATGATGTCGATGAAAATGCAGACTCCGAGGTCACACGAGTGAAGATTTATTGTATTTGGAAGCTGATAGTTTTGTGTAATTTTGGTGTAGCGTGTGGAAACTTTTATATTGTAATTGTATGCCAACTCATTTGTAATTATTTGAGTGTGGTATAAAGGAAGGAATGTATTTCCTTGTTTTAATGTAGATGTAATATGAAAGTAGTGGTTGTGTGTGATGTTGTATGCATGAAGTGAAGAAAAGAGCTAAGTATGAAAGTGAATTTTTGAAGGATGAGATACAAGGTACATAGATCTGAAATTGAGATCTGATGTAATAGTGAATGTGGTTTGGCATAGTCAAAGAAGAGGTAACATTTTATTTTGTTGAGTAATGCAAAGATTATTTGGATAGTGTGTTCAGTGATCTTACCCCGAAGCTGTTTGGGTAGTGGGTCCTTCTGTCTTCCATAACTCTTAACAAGGTTAGAATCTTTTAACAAGGATTCAAAATCTCCTACCAGGGATTCATATGTACTGAATGTATTTCATAAGACTCCTAACAGATTCCATCCTTTCACAAGGAATATTCATATTAGTGCATCTTTTGTTGGCATGATTCCCACCGGGGTTTAATCTTTGATCAAGAGGTTCCCTAGTCAACATATCTTGTGTCATTTTGTTATTGTGTATGAATATCTTTCTATGGTTGGTAATTATATTGCTTATATGGTTTAATGTGGTTGAAGATGATAAAATTTATAATTATCTAATAAATGATTCACCCCCCCCCCCTCTCAGTTATCTTGGTGGACTTTACTTTCTAACAATTGGTATTAGAGCAGAAGGTCCTTGAAAAAGAAGTTTAACAACTTAAGGAGATCCATGGCTAATTTTAGGAAAGAAAGCCCTAAGTTTGATGGAGTAAATTTTGACAACTGGAAAGAAAAGATGAAGACACACCTACTATGTTTAGGACTAGGTTATTGGTTGATTACAAAGAATGATAAGACTATCATTGAAGAGGACAATCTTGAAACATGTACTGCTAATGAGAGAGATCTATTCATGTGTAACATATGTGCAAGAGAAGCAATTTTGATAGCCCTTCTGAAGAATGAGTACAATCAAGTAAAATATTTGAAAAAATTTAATGAAATTTGGAATGCTTTACACTCTACTTTTGAAGGTGATGAACATGCAAAAAGAGTTAGATTACATAATTGGATATGTGCATTTGAAGATATAAGAATGTTGGAAGATGAATCTATTAGAAGCTATATTGGTAGAATGTCAGAAATCATTATAGGTATAAAATCTTGTGGAGGAACAAAGAAAGAGAATGAAGTGATATGGAAAATTTCGAGGACATTGACTCCTGTATTTAAGTAGACAACACAAATGATTGAACAAGTTATACCTTATACTACAAAATTTACAAGAGAGACTCTTCTTGGAAGATTGGAAGTAGCATAAATGAATCTGAGATTATCAGGATACTTACCTAGAATGGAGAGAACATTTAGTGTTCTTAGTGTTTGCCCTACTTTGTCAAAAAGCATCAGTGTGAGTGGAGATTATGCTGGTAGCAGCATATCTAGAAATGAAGAAGACAAGAAGATTGAAGAAGGTATTGCCTTGCTTGTGAAAAGAGAACCAGATGGTAAGAAAATATTTAAAGGTTGGACTTGTCATGAATATGGTCATTTTGCATCTAAATGTCCTAAGAGAGTTAAAAAGTACAGAAACAATTTCAAACCTAGAAGATCTAAGGAATGTTATTATGCTAATGATGAAGATCTTGAAGCTAATATAGAAAGAACTTAAAGTGAAAGTGATACTGAGAATAATGATGACATAGGATTTGTAGCAATTAAAGAAGAGAATCCTAAAACTGATGTTAAGGAAGAAAAAGCCTTAGTTTCTCAAGTTGAAAAGAAAGATGATTGGATTATAGATAGTGGTCCTTGAAAAAGAAGTTTAACAACTTAAGGAGATCCATGGTGAATTTCAGGAAAGAAAGCCCTAAGTTTGATGGAGTAAATTTTGACAGCTAGAAAGAAAAGATGAAGACACATCTACTATGTTTAGGACCAGGTTATTGGTTGATTAAAAAGAATGATAAGACTATCATTGGAGAGGAAAATTTTGAAACATGTACTGTTGATGAGAGAGATCTATTCATGTGTAACATACTTGCAAGAGAAGCACTTTTGATAGCCCTTTTGGAGAATGAGTATAGTCAGGTAAAATATTTGAAAAAATCTCATGAAATTCAGAATGCTTTACACTCTACTTTTGAAGGTGATGAAGATGCAAAAAGAGTTAGATTACATAATTGGATATGTGCATTTGAAGATATAAGAATGTTGGAAAATGAATCTATTAGAAGCTATATTGGTAGAATGTCAGAAATTATTACAGGTATAAAATCTTGTCAAGGAACAAAGATAGAGAATGAAGTGATATGGAAAATTCTGAGGATATTGACCCTTGTATTTAAGTAGACAACATAGATGATTGAACAAGTTATACCTTGTACTACAAAATTTACAAGAGAGACTCTTCTTGGAAGATTGGAAGCAGCAGAAATGAACCTAAGATTATCAAGAGACTTACCTAGAATGGAGAGAACATTCAGTGCTCTTAGTGTTCACCCTACTTCATCAAGAAGCATCAGTGTGAGTGGAGATTATGCTAGTAGCAATAGATCTAGAAATGAAGAAGACAAGAAGATTGAAGAAGGTATTACCTTTCTTGTGAAAAGAGAACCAAACAGTAAGAAAATATTTAAATGTTGGACTTGTCAAGAATATGGTCATTTTTCATCTAAATGTCCTAAGAGAGTTAAAAAGTATAGAAACAATTTCAAACATAGAAGATCTAAGGAATGTTATTATGCTAATGATGAAGATCTTGAAGCTAGTATATAAAGAACTTTAAGTGAAAGTGATACCGAGAATAATGATGACATAGGATTTGTAGCAATTAAAGAAGAGAATCCTGAAACTGATGTTAAGGAAGAAAAAACCTTAGTTTCTCAAGTTGAAAAGAAAGCTGATTGGATTATAGATAGTGGTTGTTCACATCATATGACTAGAGACATGAAAAAGTTCATAAAGTTGAATGAATATGATGGAGGAGTTGTTAGAGATGGAAACAATGCACCTTGTTTGATTAAAGGTATATGATCTATTACTCTTGATGGAAAGACTAATACTGATGATGTTTATTTTTTGGATGGATTGAAACATAATCTTTTGAGTGTTGGACAGTTATTTGATAATGGATATCAAGTTTGGTTTACTGAGAAAACTTTTCTGATAAAGGATAAAGATGGAAATTTGATTGGAAATGGATCTAAAACCAGAGGTGATGTATTTTAGTTGAATCCTACTTAGATGGCATGTTTGATTACTAAGATTGATGATAGTTGGTTATGGCATAGAAGGTTTAGTAATAGAAACTTTGATAACATTGTAAAATTAAGTACTACACTTGCAGTAAGACAGTTGCCTAAAATTATGAAGCCTACTAACATGATTTGAAAAGAATGTGTAATTGCTAAACATAAGAGAATTTCTTTTCTCAGTAAGAATTTTACATCTATAGAGAGGCTGGAGATTGTTCATATAGATTTGAGCAGTGCTACTAGGACTAGAGGATTTTATGGAGAAAGGTATTTTATGATTCTTGTTGATGATTTTACAAGAATGATGTGGATTGCATTTCTTAAAGAAAAATCTAAAGCATTTGATAAGTTTAAGATTGTTAAGAATAAAGTTGAGAATGAATCTAGAATGAAGATTAAATGTTTGAGATCTAATAGAGGTGGAGAATTTAATTCTAGAGAGTTTAACACCTTTTGTGAAGAAAATGGCATTAAGAGACAGTATTCAGCCCCTAGAACACCTGAGCAAAATGGCATTATGGAAAGAAGAAACATATCAGTGATTGAAGTAGAAAGAGCTATGTTGTTTGAAAATGATTTGGCAAAGATATTATGGAGAGAAGTAGTGAACACAATAGTGTATACAATGAACAAAGTACAAATCAGAGCAGACCCACATAAGAAACCTTATGAAGTATGGTTTGGACATGCACCTTCAGTTAAGTATTTTAGAATTTTTGGAAGCAAATGTTATATAAAGAGAGATTATGATATTGGAAATTTTGATCCTAGAAGTGATGAAGGTATATTTCTTGGATATTCTTTGAAAAGAAAAGCCTATAGATGTTACAATAAAATAACTAAGACTATTGTTGAAGGCACAAATGTTAAAGTTGATGAAAAGTTCAAAATTCAAGAAAGAATGCTTGATTATGAATCAGATGAAGAAGTTCATCCTAAACCTAACACTGGATCTACTGAATTATTTTATGAAACTAACAGTGATTTTTTGAATGAATGCCACAATGAAGTCACTGAAGAACCTACATCTGAAGAGAGATCTAAGACAGTGACACCTAGCAAGAGTTTGTTAAGAAATCATCCTATTGGACAAATTATTGGGAGAATCCTAAGACTACTAATGAAGCTTGTGAAGATGAAAGTTGGACTAATGCTATGAAAGAAGAACTAGATCAGATTGAAAAGAACAAGACATGGGAACTGGTCCCTAGACCTAAAGACAAGAATGTTATTGGAACTATATAGGTATTCAAAAAAAAGATGAATGAACAAGTAGTAAAAAAGAAAGAAAGATTGGTATGTAAGGGTTACTCATAACAAGAAGGAATTGACTATGAAGAAACCTTTGCACCTGTTGCAAGAATTGAAGCAGTCAGAAGGTTTTTGGCATATGCAGCTTACAAGAAATTCAAAGTATATCAGATTGATGTGAAGTCAGCATTTCTGAATGGAGAATTCGAAGAAGAAGTCTACATTGAGTAGCTTGAAGGTTTTCCCTTAACTCAAGAAGGAGACATGGTATGTAAATTGAAGAAAGCTTTATATGGACTTAAACAAGCACGTAGAACTTGGTATACAAGACTTGATAAGTATTTGTTAAAATTGGGATTTACAAAAGGAATAGCTGATAGCAATCTATACACAAAAGAAATTGAAAATGGTTTGTTAGTTATAGTTATTTTTGCTGATGACATTATCTTTGGAGGAGAAGATTAAGCTAGTGACAAATTTACTGATGAAATGAAGACTGAATTTGAAATGAGTATGATTAGGGAAATGAAATACTTTTTGGGATTACAGATAACACAAAATAATGATGGTATCTTTGTAAGTCAAACAAAGCACTTGAATGACTTGTTGAAAAGATTTGGAATGGAGAATTGTAAACCAGTTGGAACACCCATGGTGACTGGACATAAGTTATCTAGCACAGATTAGACTCTTGCAGTATAACAGAAGAAATACAAATCTATGGTTGGAGGATTGCTGTATTTGACTCATACAAGACCTGATATAGCATATTCAGTTGGAATTGTAGCGAGATTTCAAGCTGAACCTAGAGAATCACATTATGCAGTAGTAAAGAGGATATTGAGATATTTAAGAGGCACAATTGACTATGGACTATGGTATGAAAAATTTGAAGATTTTACCCTATGTGCATATACAAATGCTAATTGGGGAGGCAATGTTGATGATAAGAAAATCACCAGTAGTGAAGCATTTTTTCTTGGAGGAAGATTAGTTTCTTGGCTAAGCAAGAAGAAGAATTGTATCTCACAAAGCATAGTAGAAGCAAAATATGTACCAGCACTAAACAATTATAACCAGATAATTTGGATGAAGCAAATGTTGAAGGATATTGGAATAAAATTTGTTGGGCTTGTTGTCATACATTATGACAACATCAGCGCAGTTAGTATGTCTAAGAATCATGTATTACATTCTAAGACAAAGCATATAGAGATTAAGTATCATGTTGTAATAGAGAAAGTTGATGAGAAAGAAGTCAGACTTGAGTACATAAGTACTAAGGAGAAAAAGCAAATATATTGAAAAAACCTTTTCCTAAGGATGCATTTGAGTATTTGAGAGGTATGGTTGAGGTTTTCCCCTAGCCTACTTTTGAAAAGTGATGCAATTGGTTGCATCCATCTAGTGGTATATGAGCCTTATCTTTCTTCTGGATTGGATGTTGGTACTTCCTCTATGGGGGAGTATGTGTATTTGAGCTGAGTCATGAGGACTCTAGTAAATGTATTTTCTAAATAGTGTCTTTTGACATTGAGTTATTGTTGACATAGTGATGAAATTTATGTCATTGATGTCAATGTGGGAGAAGTATAAATGAAAAAACATCTGAAACATCTGTTGGAGAGAAGTGATTAGGATAATGAAGCAAGATTTGAAGAAGCAGTGTTGCAGTATTGGATATTTAAAACATTGGATGTTTTTCATCTATGTTGCCATCAATGCCAATGGGGGAGATTGTTAGGAATGAATGCTAAATGTTTTTCAGCCATTGTGTAGTAGTTGTTGTTGCATTCATGACTATGATTGTCATTGATGTCAACACGGTGATTTACTGAAGACTTGCAGAGAAGCAGATAGAGTTTTAATTAGCGCATGTGGGTTATTGTAGTTGGAGCTATGCAATGTTGAGGATATAATATTTTATATGTTATATGTCTATGGTTAAGAGTGAAGATAGTACTTCATTTATTTTATGGAAGTTATGATCATTTTGGTGGAAGCAGTATTCAGGTAGTGTTCCTGAGTATCGGTTTGTGGAAATTGGATGATATATCCTAATCAGGATGGAATCTAGTTTTGTGTAGTTAAAGGGAATTTAAAGACACATTGATAGTGACATGGATGATATCACAAACTTTGAGGTCGCATGAGTGAAGATTTATTATATTTGGAAGCTGACAGTTTTGTGTAATTTTGGTGTAGCGTGTGGAAACTTTTATATTGTAATTGTATGCCAACTCATTTGTAATTCTTTGAGTATGGTATAAAGGAAGGAATGTATTTCCTTTTTGTAATGTAGTTGTGATATGGAAGTAGTGATTGTGTGTGATTTTGTATGCATGAAGTGAAGAAAAGAGCTAATTATGAAAGTGAATTTGTGAAGGAAGACATGCGAGGTACAAAGATATGAAATTGAGATCTGATGTAAGAGTGAGTGTGGTTTGGCATAGTTAGAGAAGAGGTAAGATATTATTCTATTGAGTAATGAAAATATTATTTGGACAGTGTGTTCAGTGATCTTACCTCAAAGGTGTTTGGGCAGTGGGTCCTTCTGTCTTCCATAACTCTTAACAAGGTTAGAATCTTTTAACAGGGATTAAAAATCTCCTAAGAAGGCTTCATTGATGGAATATGGATAAAGTGACTGAGAGGGGGGGGGGGGTGAATCAGTCAACCATAAAACACTTCACAATTATTTCTTTCCAAATCCCTTAGGATATCTTAATGAATATTATCTGTTTAACACTCGGTAAATAGATTGCAGTAACTTTGAAGATGCAGAAAGTATTTGCAAAATTATCTTTTAGATATTCATCAGCACTTGTATATGATTAAGATAGCAATTAAGAACACAAGAGACACAAAATTTAACATGGAAACCCAATATGGGAAAAACTACCAATGTATCTAGATACTGATTTTCACTTTTCTGAAGTGATGCCCGGTTAGAAGCCAACCCGGTAAAAGGTTACAAAACACACTATTAGGTGTGACCTTGTTAGAGGATTTAATCAACCTGCTAGGAGTGGCCTGGTAAAAGGTCTTGAAAATAATTCAATGGAATTGTCACCTTGTTAGAGGATTTAAAATATGGTTGTTAAACCAACTCGGTTAATAGATTTAGAATTCACTGTTACAATGATAAAAAGGTAACAATGAAAATGACCTGTATAATAATCCAACTGCCTTGCTGATTACAGATCTCTGTTCTGCATAAGTGTGATCCTTCTTGATCGAATATATCTTTGCTGCTCCTCAAGGATATCTGATCATCCTTCACAAATTCGCACACACCTTTCCTGTCTCTCTTCTATATATCTTTTGCGGTATTTCTCTTTTTTTCATTTTTCACATTTGACCTTTTATTTATATGATTTTAGATTTGTCAAATCGACATTACTTAGTATAACAGTCAGCTAAATTAAGCAAACTTTATTTGCAAAAATCCTTCAAGGGCCGACAATGCTCGGTGACCATAACTTTTTACAATCTTTCAGAGACCGAGGGAACTCAGTAAACACTGACAATCCTTTACCTTCGATAACCAACTAAAATCAGTAAATGCTAACTTTTCTTCGACAACCGACTAAACTTGGTAAACACTAAATTTTCTTTGATAACCGACTGAACTCGGTAAATGCTGATTTTTCTTTGATAACCGAGTGGACTCGATAGACACTAATTTTCTTTGATAACCGAGTGAACTTGGTAAGCACTAATCTTACTGCCTGGTAGATTGACTGAGGTCGGTAGGTACTGAATGTTGTAGATTATGACATTGTGTGACATCAAAGACAATACATAATTTGAGTAGCAATTTTCTTCAGACAATTGTTTCCAACAATCTCCCTCTTTGGCATTGATGGCAACACAATATGTCACAGCATAAGAAATTTGAAAGAATTAGCTCGGTTCAGATTCAAATCTCCCTCTGTCAGCAAACTTCCTTTTTCTTAAAAACTCTTCCTTCTGATTATTGAAAATTTCTTGAAGTAATAGCAAAGACATAGCAAACACTCCCTCTTTGACAACACATGCCAAAGACAATTCACATATTACCGGTGTAAACTAATGTACCTCAAGTACTGATTCATATGCAATGATTCCTTGAATATGCTGCATCAACATGTTGATTTTCAATCATGTTCTGGTTGATGCATCACTAAAACTGTATTCAGTGAGCCTCGGATAGGGGAATGACCCCTAACTTACCTCTTAGATACACAAATGCATCCTTAGGTAATGGTTTGGTGAAAATGTTTGCAATCTGCTCTTTTGTATGAATATATTCTAATCTGATTTCCTTGTCCTACACCAATTTTCTGACAAAGTGATATTTAATAGCAATGTGCTTGGTTTTGGAATGCATTAATGGATTCTTCGAAATGTTTATTACACTAGTATTGTCACAAAATATAACAACTGGTTCTTTGATTTCAACCTTCATACCTTGTAATAACTATTTAAACCAAACAATATTTGAACAATTTACTACAGCAGCAACATATTCTGCTTCAGCTGTGGATTGAGATGTGCAATTTTGCTTTTTACTGGTCCAGGATACCAATCTTTTTCCAAGAAAAAATGCTCCACCACTTGTACTTTTTCTGTCATCAATGTTCCCTGCCCAATCAGCATCAGTAAACACTTTTAATTCTAGATTGCCTCCAAATTTATACCACAAACCATATTCTTCAGTTCCTCTTAAGTATCTTAAGATTCTTTTGATTTCCATCATATGATTTTCCTTAGGTTTTGCTGAGAATCTAGCTACTATACCGACTGCTAAGGCAATATCAGGTCTTGTATGTACTACATACTGTAATTTTCCAATCATAGATCGGTATAAGGTCTGATCAACTTCTTTTGAATCATCCTTTTTGGTAAGCTTCAGTCCAGTACACATGGGTGTACCAACTGGTTTTGAATCTTCCATACCAAACTTCTTAAGTATTTCCTTAATGTATTTAGATTGAGTAATGTATATACCATTCTTGCTTTGCTGAATTTGAAGACCAACAAAGAATTTTATTAAACCAAACATAGACATTTCAAATTCTTTGTTCATTTTCTCTGAAAATTCTTTGCACTGATCCTCATTCCCTGTAAATATAGTATCATCTACAAATATTTCTGCCAATACAATTTTGTCATCTGATCCTTCTTTAATATACAGATTGCTATTATCATTGGCTCTTTTGAAATTAAGCTGAATCAAATAGTTATGGAGTCTTTCATACCATGCTCTAGGAGCTTGTTTCAACCCATATAATGGTTTGTGTAACCTGCAGACCATGTCCTTTTTATCTGGATCAACAAAACCTTCAGGTTGTTCAATGTAGACTTCTTCATCAAGAATTCCATTGAGAAATGTAGATTTTATATCCATTTGATATACCTTAAATCCTTTATGTGCTGCATAAGCAAGTAGAGTTCTTACACCTTCTAATCTTGCAACAAGAGAAAATTTTTTTCCATAATCTATACCTTCTTCTTGAGAATAACCTTTACATACCAATCTAGCTTTGTTTCTAGATACTTGACCATCTTCATTCACCTTATTCCTGAATACCCATTTTGTTCCAATTACATTCTTATCTTTAGGTCTAGGTACAAGAGTCCATGTTTTGTTCTTTTGTATTTGTTCTAATTCTTCATTCATTGCTTCAATCCAACTTTCATTATTCAATGCATCTTTGATATTTCTAGGTTCAAAATCAGTAAGCAGATATGTACCTTTTAGCTTGCTTCTTGTCATAGTACCATCTGATTTGTTTCCAATAATTTGATCTAGTGTATGATGTCTTCTGACATATTTGGCTAGTATAGGTTCCTTTCCTTTTGAAAGATTCATGTTGTTGTCTTCTAGGATCTCTTCTTCAGGTTGCTCGGGCTCGGTAGATATTTTCTCGGTAGCTTCAGGGTGAGACTCGGTTTGAATTTCTTCCTGTGACTCAGTTTGAACTTCTTCCTGTGACTCGGTAACTGTGCTAGGCTCGGTAGATATAGTTTCCTCATTGATAGTTGTGTCTGCCAATGTTTCAGGATCAATGTAAATGAATCTTCTGTAGTTTTCAGGTTCCCTTTTGCTTTCTTCTTCAGTCTTTTCTGCAAAATCATCAAATTTTACATGTATACTTTCTATGACTTTGTGAGTAGACAAGTTCAGACATTTGTATGCCTTACTTTTGATAGAATATCCTAGGAATATTCCTTCATCACTTTTCACATCAAATTTATTTCTTCTGGATTCTTTTAAGATATAACACTTGCTACCAAATACTTTCATGTAACTTACATTGGGTTTATAGCCATACCATAATTCATAAGGAGTTTTGAATGTGTCTTTCTTCAATTGTACTCGGTTCAAGGTATGAACTATAGTGCTGATAGCTTCCTTCTAGTACTTTATAGCGATGTTCTTTTCTATCATTAGAGTCCTTGCACAATCCATAATAGATCTATTTCTTCTTTTTGCTATTCCATTATGCTCAGGAGTTCTAGGAGCTGATACCTGCCTTTTGATTCCTCTTTCAATGCAAAAGTTGTTAAAATCATGGGAGATGAATTCACCACCTCTGTCTGATCTTAAGCATTTCAATCTTTTCTATGTTTCCTTTTCCACTCTTGCCAAGTACCATTTGAACTTTTCAAATGCTTCTAAATTTTCTCTTAAATACATAATAGTCATCATTCTAGAATAATCATCAACGAAAAGAATAAAGAATTTATCTCCAGTATAGCTTTGTATTCCAATAGGTCCACATAAATCAGTATGCACAATTTCCAAAATTTCTTTAGACTGATAGTTCTTACTCTTAAAACTAGTTTTACTCATTTTGCCAATCTGACAATTCTTACATAGACCAGTATCAGGTTTCTTCAGAGTAGGAATGCCTCTAACCTTCTTGAATTTGCTTATTTTTATCATGTTATCAAAATTCACATGACATAACCTTTTGTGCCATTCCCAACTTTCTTCAATTTGAGCAATAAAACATGAATATTCACTGAGATCAAGATAAAATAAGTTACCTTTTGTTTGTTTGCCCGATCCAATGAGTTTTCCTTTTTCATCCAGTAGTCTTGCTTGACCATTCATGAATTCAACCTTGAAACCAGTGTTGATTAGCTGTGCTACACTTAGAAGATTATGTTTTAGTCCTTCAACCCAATAGGCATTATCACATATGAGTTCTTTGGTTAATGAGATTCTTCCTTTTCCTTTTATACAACAAGGTTCATTGTTTCCAAATCTTACATTGCCACTATCACAGTCTTCTAGGTATTCAAATTTTGTCTTGTCACCAGTCATGTGGTGTGAACATCCACTATCTATTATCCATATATCATCTTTGCTTATATGAGAAATAAGTGCCATCTTATCTTCATCATCATCAGATTCATCTTTTATAGCAATAAAGACAATTTCTTCTTCACTATCATTAGAATCTTTAGCTATAAAACATGTTTTCTTACCTTTATCCTTGAATGATTTGAAATTTTTTTTGCCATAGTATTTGTGACTTCTGTTCTCTTCCTTGACTTGCTTGTTTGGACACCTAGCTGCAATATGTCCAATTTCTTCACATGAAAAATAGATTAAAGGAGTTTTACCTTTATATTTACCTTTCCCTTTAGAGTACTTCTTTGCAAGTAATGCTTCTACAATTTCAAGATCACTATCAAAACTTTCTTCTGATACTTCTTCACTTTCTGACTGCACTTCTTTTATTTTCTTGTTCTTCTTTAGTGAAACCTTGGCCTCAAATGCTAACTCAATATTTTTGGAATTTGGAACATAGTTGTCATAGTTGTCTAATTCAAAGGCTGTCAATCTTCCAACTAAAGAATCCAAAGTTATATTGTGGTTTGTTTCACATCTTCTTTCTTGAATAGCTGATACTCTTATTGCATAGATAGGGAGTAGTGTTCTGAGTACCTTACTTATAATAGTTTCATCAGAGATTGTTCCTCCAGAAGCTCTAATTGCACTAACACTTGCTTTGATTCTTTCAACATATTTTGCAATGTTTTCATCTTCCTTCATATTCATCTTGTCAAACTATCCTCTTAGGCTTTCTACTTTGGCTCTTTTCACATCTGCATCACCACCATATATTTTCTTTAGTGTGATCCACATTTCATATGCAGTAGTGCATTCTTTAATATCATCAAATTCTTCATAGCTGAGAGCTGATGCAATGTCTATCATCATGGTGTTATGAGTCTTTTTCTCTGCAATGTCTTCAACAGTTAATGCGCCAGTAGGAACTGTGTATTCTTCATCAATTTATTTGCATCCTGAATCACCAATGGAAGCTAGATGAAGTCGCATGAGACCTTGCCATGCTGAAAAGTTATCTTTGTTGAGCTTTGGAATTTCCCTCTTGTAAGACATCCTAATCTTTAGCTTAGGTCCTTGAA
This sequence comes from Chamaecyparis obtusa, assembly GCA_027943335.1. Lineage (NCBI taxonomy): Eukaryota > Viridiplantae > Streptophyta > Pinopsida > Cupressales > Cupressaceae > Chamaecyparis > Chamaecyparis obtusa. The sequence goes on from BSBK01001197.1 coordinate 1,149,613, forward strand.
ACCCTTCCTGCAAGCACCAAAAGCTCTGATACCAATTGATGGAATATGGATGAAGTGACTGAGAGGGGGGGGGGGTGAATCAGTCAACCATAAAACACTTCACAATTATTTCTTTCCAGATCCCTTAGGATATCTTAATGAATATTATCTTTTTAACACTCGGTAAATAGATTGCAGTAACTTTGAAGATGCAGAAAGTATTTGAAAAATTATGTTTTAGATATTCATCAGCACTTGTATATGATTAAGATAGCAATTAAGAACACAAGAGACATAGAATTTAACATGGAAACCCAATATGGGAAAAACCACCAATGTATCTAGATACTGATTTTCACTTTTCTGAAGTGATGCCCAGTTAGAAGCCAACCCGGTAAAAGGTTACAAAACACACTGTTAGGTGTGACCTTGTTAGAGGATTTAATCACCCTGCTAGGAGTGGCCTGGTAAAAGGTCTTGAAAAAAATTCAATGGAATTGTCACCTTGTTAGAGGATTTACAATATGGTTGTTAAACCAACTCGGTTAAGAGATTTAGAATTCACTGTTACAATGATAAAAAGGTAACAATGAAAATGACCTATATAATAATGCAACTGCCTTGCTGATTACAAATCTCTATTCTGCATAAGTGTGATCCTTCCTGATCGAATATATCTCTGCTGCTCCTCAAGGATATCTGATCATCCTTCACAAATTCACACACACCTTTCCTGTCTCTCTTCTATATATCTTCTGTGATATTTCTCTTTTTTTCATTTTTCACATTTGACCTTTTATTTATATGATTTTAGATTTGTGAAATCGACATTACTTAGTATAACAGTCAGTTGAATTAAGCAAACTTTATTTGCAAAAATCCTTCAAGGGCTGACAGTGCTCGGTGACCATAACTTTTTACAATCTTTCAGAGACCGAGGGAACTCGGTAAACACTGACAATCCTTTACCTTCGATAACCGACTGAACTCGGTAAATGCTAACTTTTCTTCAACAACTGACTAAACTTGGTAAACACTGAATTTTCTTTGACGACCGACTGAACTAGGTAAATGCTAATTTTTCTTTGATAATCGAGTGGACTTGGTAGACACTGATTTTCTTTGATAACCGAGTGAGCTTGGTAAGCACTAATCTTACTGCCTGGCAGACTGACTGAGCTCAGTAGGTACTGAATGTTGCGGATTATGACATTGTGTGACATCAAAGACAATACATAATTTGAGTAGCAATTTTCTTCAGACAATTGTTTCCAACATTCATATGTACTGAATGTATTTCATAAGACTCCTAACAAAGTCCATCCTTTCACAAGGAATATTCATATTAGTGCATCTTTTATGGGCATCATTCCCACTGGGATTTACTCTTTGATCAAGAGGTTCCCTAGTCAACATATCTTGTGTCATTGTGTTATTGTGTATGAATATCTTTCTATGGTTGGTAATTATATTGCTTATATGGTTTAATGCTATTGAAGATGATAAAAGTTATAATTATCTAATAACTGATTCACACCCCCCTCTCAGTTATCTTGGTGGACTTTACTTTCTAATAGAAGGTTACCAAATTTCCTGTGTTAGCATTGCCTGATTTCAATAAGGTATTTCAATTGGAATGTGATGCACGTGGTAGTGCAATAGGAGCTATGTTAAGTCAAGAAGGTAAACCTATTTATTTATTTAGTGAAAATTTGAATGATGGAAAAAGGAAATATTTTGTGTATGATAAAAAAATTTATGCTATTGTTCAAGCCCTAAAGAAATGGAGACATTATTTGATACCGAGTGAATTTTTGTTGTATACCAATCATACAACTTTACAATATTTGGGTTGTTCAAATAGGTTGAATAAGAGACATATGAAATGGGTTGAATATTTGCATAGTTATACATTTATGATAAAACATAAGAGTGGAGTCACTAATCGAGTTGCTAATGCATTGAGTAGAAGAAGATCTTTGATGACCGAGAAGAAAATTGAAGTTCTTGGTTTTTATGACATGAGAGATTCATATGAATTTGATCCTAATTTTTTTGAGTCGTGGAGACAGTGCAGAGAACCTATTCAAGATCAATCGATTATGAAATCGGAAGAATATTTCATTTAAGGAGGTATTTGATTTAAAGGTATTCAGTTGTGTATACTGAGAGGATCAATGAGAACTAATTTGATAAAGGAAAAACATAGTGGTGGTTTGGCTAAACACTTTGCTGTTGAGAAGACATTGAATTTTCTTAAGGAGAAATATTTTTGGCCATAGTTGTATAAGGATGTTCAGAAATTTGTGAAAAGTTGTGGAGTTTGTCAAGTTGCAAATGGAGTAAGTCAGAATACTGGATAGTATACACCGATTTCTATTCCTGAGAAACCTTGGAGTTATATTAGTATGGATTTTGTTCTTGGCTTACTGAAGACAATGAGAGGTAACAATTCTATATTTGTTATTCTAGATAAATTTTCTAAAATGGCACATTTTATACCTTGTAGAAAGGGGTGAACTATTAGGAATGAATGCTAAATGTTTGGCGGCCATTCTATAGCAGTTGTTGCTACATTCATGACTATGATTGTCATTGATGTGAACATAGTGATTTACTAGAGACTTGCAGAGAACCAGACAAATTTTGGATTAGCGCACATGGGATATTACAGTTGGATCTATGCGATGTTGAGGATATATTCTTTGATATATTATATGTCTATGGTTAAGAGTGCATACATTAATTCATTTATTCTTGGAATTTATGAGTATTTTGGTGGAAATAGTATTCAGGCAGTGTTCCTGAGTAGTGGTCTGTGGAAATCGGATGATATCTCCTAATCAAGATGGAATCTAGTTTTGTGTAGTTAAAGGGAATTTTAAGACACATTGATAGTGATGTGCATGATAGTGAAAACTTTGAGGTCACATGAGTGAAGAATTATTATAGTTGGAAGCCAACAGTTTTGTGTAATTTTGATGTAGCATGTGGAAACTTTAATGTTGTAATTGTATGCTGACTCATTTGTAATTATTTGAGTGTGGTATAAAGGAAGGAATGTGTTTCCTTTTTTTAATATGGTTGGATATGATGATGTATGCGTGAAGTGAAGAAAAGAGCTAAATGTGAAAGTGAATTTGTAAAGGAAGACATGCGAGGTACAAAGATCTGAAATTGAGATCTAGTGTAATAGTGAGTGCAGTTTGGCACAGTCAGAGAAGAGGTACCATATTATTCTATTGAGTAATACAAAGATTAATTGGATAGTGTGTTCAGTGATCTTACCTTGAAGGTGTTTGGACAGTGGGTCCTTCTATCTTCCCTAACTCTTAATAGGGTTAGAATATTTTAAAAGGGATTCAAAATCTCCTAAAAGGGATTCATATGTACTGAATGTATTTCATAAGACTCCTAAAAAAGTCATTCCTTTCAAAAGGAATATTCATATTAGTGCATCTTTTGTGGGCATCATTCCCACCGAAGTTTACTCTTTGATCAAGAGGCTCCCTAGTCAACATATCTTGTGTCATTGTGTTATTGTGTATGAATATCTTTCTATGGTTGGCAATTATATTGCTTACATGGTTTAATGATGTTGAAGTTGATAAAAGTTATAATTATCTGATAACTGATTCACCCCCCCCCTCTTAGTTATCTTGGTGGACTTTACATTCTAACTATTGGTATCAGAGTGGCAGGTCCTTGAAAAAGAAGTTTAACAACTTAAGGAGATCCATGATGAATTTTAGGAAAGAAAGCCCTAAGTTTGATGGAGTAAACTTTGACAACTCAAAATAAAAGATGAAGACACACCTACTATGTTTAGGACCAGGTTATTGGTTGATTACAAAGAATGATAAGACTATCATTGAAGAGGACAATCTTGAAACATGTACTGCTGATGAGAGAGATCTATTCATGTGTAACATACTTGTAAGAGAAGCACTTCTGACAACCCTTTCAGAGAATGAGTACAGTCAGGTAAAATGTCTGAGAAAATCTCTTGAAATTTTGAAAGCCTTACACTCTACTTTTGAAGGTGATGAACATGCAAAAAGAGTTAGATTACATAATTGGATATGTGCATTTGAAGATATAAGAATGTTGGAAGATGAATCTGTTAGAAGCTATATTGGTAGAATGTCAAAAATTATTACAGGTAAAAAATCTTGTGGAGGAACAAAGACATAAAATGAACTGATATGGAAAATTTTGAGAACATTTACTCCTATATTTAAGTAGAAAACATAGATGATTGAACACGTTATACCTTGTACTATAAACATTACAAGAGAAACTCTTCTTGGAAGAATGGAAGCAGCAAAAATGAACCTGAGGTTATCAGCAAACTTACCTAGAATGGAGACAACATTTAGTGCTCTTAGTGTTCTCCCTACTTTGTCAAGAAGCATCAGTGTGAGTGGAGATTATGCTGGCAACAATAGATCTAGAAATGAAGAAGACAAGAATATTGAAGAAGGTATTGCCTTGCTTGTGAAAAGAGAACCAGACGGTAAGAAAATGTTTAAATGTTGAACTTGTCAAGAATATGGTCATTTTGCATCTAAATTTCCTAAGAGATTTAAAAATTATAGAAAACATTTCAAAACTAGAAGATGTAAGGAATGTTATTATGCTAATGATGAAGACCTTGAAGCTAGTACAGAAAGAACTCAAAGTGAAAGTGATACTAAGAATAATGATGACAGGATTTGTAGCAATTAAAGAAGAGAATCTTGAAACTGATGTTAAGGAAGAAAAATCCTTAGTTTGTCAAGTTGAAAAGAAAGCTGATTGGATTATAGATAGTGGTTGTTCACATCACATGACTCGAGACATGAAAAAGTTCATAAAGTTTAACGAATATGATGCAGGAGCTGTTAGAGTTGGAAACAATGCACCTTGTTTGATTAAAGGTATAGGATCTATTACTCTTGATAGAAAGAATAATACTGATGTTATTTATTTTTTGGATGGATTGAAACATATTTTTTTGGGGGTTGGACAATTAGTTGATAAGGGATATCAAGTTTGGTTTACTGAGAAAACTTGTGTGATAACAGATAAAGATGGAAATCTGATTGGAACTGGATCTACAACCAGAGGTAATGTATTTTAGTTGAATCCTACAAAGATGACATGTTTGATTACTAAGATTGATGATAGTTGGTTATGGCATAGAAGGTTTTGTCATATAAACTTTGACAACATTGTGAAAGTAATTAGTACACTTGCAGTAAGCGATTTGGCTAAAATTATGAAGCCTAATAACATGATTTGCAAAAATGTGTGATGGCTAAACAAAAAGGAAGTTCTTTTCCTAGTAAGAAGTTTACATCTGTAGAAAAGATGGAGATTGTTCATACAGATTTGAGCAGTCCTACCAGGACTAGAGGATTCTATGGAGAAAGGTATTTTATGATTCTTGTTGATGATTTTACAAGAATGATGTGGATAGCATTTGTTAAAGAAAAGTCTAAAGCATTTGGTAAGTTTAAGATCGTTAAGAATAAATTTGAGAATGAATTTGAAATGAAGATTAAATGTTTGAGATCTGATAGAGGTGGAGAATTTACTTCTAGAGAGTTTAACACCTTTTGTGAAGAAAATGGCATTAAGAGACAGTTTTCAGCCACTAGAACACCAGAACAAAATGGTATTGCAGGAAGAAGAAATAGATCAGTGTCTGAAGTAGCAAGAGCCATGTTATTTGAGAATGATTTGGTCAAGATATTATGGAGAGAAGTAGTGAACACAATAGTGTATACAATGAACAGAGTACAAATTAGAGCAGACACAGACAAGACACCCTATGAACTATGGTTTGGATATGCAACCTCAGTTAAGTATTTTAGAATCTTTGGAAGCAAATGTTATATAAAAAAAGATGATGATATTGGAAAGTTTGATCCTAGAAGTGATGAAGGTATATTTCTTTGATATTCTTTGAAAAGAAAAGCCTATAGATGTTACAATAAGAGAACTAAGACTATTGTTGAAAGCGCAAATGTTAAAGTTGATGAAAAGTTCAAAATTCAGGAAAGAATGCTTGATTATGAATTAGATGAAGAAGCTCATCCTAATCCTAATACTATATCTACTGAATTATTTTATGAAACTAATAGTGATTTGTTCAATGAAAGTGACAGTGAAGTCATTGAAGAACCTACACCTGAAGTGAGATCTGAGACAGTGACACCTAGCAAGAGTTTATCAAGAAATCATCCTATTGGAAAAATTATTGGAAGCATCAAAAGAGGAGTTCTAACTCAGAATAAGGTACAAGAACAGTTATGTTTGATTTCTCAAATTGAACCTAAGACTACCAGTCAAGCTTGTGAAGATGAAAGTTGGACTAATGCTATGAAAGAGAACTAGATCAGATTGAAAAGAACAAGACATGGGAATTGGTCCCTAGAACTAAAGACAAGAATGTTATTGGAACTAAATGTGTATTTAGAAACAAGATGAATGAACAAGGATAAGTAGTAAGAAACATAGCAAGATTGGTATGTAAGGGATACTCATAGCAAGGAATTGACTATGAAGAAACCTTTGCACCTGTTACAAGAGTTGAAGCAATGAGAATTTTTTTGGCTTATGCGGCTTATAAGAAATTCAAAGTATATCATATGGATGTGAAGTTAGCATTTCTGAATGGAGAGTTGGAAGAAGAAGTCTACATTGAGCAGCTTGAAGGTTTTCCTTTGACTCAAGAAGGATACATGGTATGTAAACTGAAGAAAGCTTTATATGGACTTAAACAAGAACCTAGAACTTGGTATGTGAGATTGGACAAGTATTTTTTAAAGTTGAGATTTACAAAAGGAACAAAAAATAGCAATCTATACACAAAATAAATTGAAAATGGTTTGTTGGTTATAGTTATTTTTGTTGATGACATTATTTTTGGAGGAGAAGATGAAGCTAGTGACAAATTTGTTGATGAAATGAAAAGTGAATTTGAAATGAGTATGATTGGTGAAATGAAATACTTTTTGTGATTACATATAGCACAAAACAATGATAGTATCTTTGTAAGTCAGACAAAGTACCTGAATGACTTGTTGAAAAGATTTGGAATGGAGAATTGTAAACTAGTTGGAACACCTATGGTGACTGGACATAAGTCATCTAGCACATATGAGACTCCTATAGTAGAACAAAAGAAATATAGATTTATGATTGGAGGATTGTAGTATTTAACACATACAAGACCTGATATAGCACATTCAGTTGGAATTGTAGCAATATTTCAAGCTAAACCTAGAGAATCACATTATGCAGTAGTAAAGAGGATACTGAGATATTTAAGAGGCACAATGGACTATGGATTGTGGTATGAAAAATCTGATGACTTTACCCTTTATGCATATACAAATGTTGATTGGGGAGGCAGTTTTGATGATAAGAAAAGCACCAGCAGTGGAGCATTTTCCCTTGGAGGAAGATTCATTTCTTGGCTAACAAAGAAGTAGAATTGTATCTCACAGAGCATAGTAGAAGGAGAATATGTAGCAGTAGCAAACAATTGTAACCAGATAATTTGGATGAAGGAAATGTTGAAGGATATTGGAATAAAGTTTGTTGAACCTGTTGTCATACATTGTGACAACACCGACACGATTAGTATGTCTAAGAATCCTGTATTACATTCTAAAAAAAAGCATATAGTGATCAAGTATCATGTTGTAAGAGAGAAATTTGTTGAGAAAGAAGTCAAACTTGAGTACATAAGTACAAAGGAGCAGATAGTAGATATATTCACAAAGCCTTTGCCTAAGGATACATTTGAGTATCTAAGAGGTATGCTTGGGGTTATGCTCCAGCCTACTTTTGAGAAGTGATGCAGTTGGTTGCATCCATCCAGTGGTATATGAGCCTTGTATTTCTTCTAGACCTGATGTTGGTACTTCCTCTATGGGGGAGTATGTGTATCTGAGCTGAGTCATGAGGACTCTAGTGAATATATTTTCTGAATAGTGTCTTTTGACATTGGAGTTGTTGACATAATAATAAAATTTCTATCATTGAAGTCAATGGGGGTGAAGTATACATGAAAAACCATTTGAAACATCTATTGGAGAGAACTGAATAGGATAACGAAGCAATAATTGATTGATGAAGAAGACTTGAAAGCATTTTCAGAGCAACAGTGTTGCAGTATTGGAGTTTTGGAACATTGGATATTTTTTCATCTATGTTGCCATCAATTCCAATGGGGGAGATTGTTAGGAATGAATGCTAAATGTTTGGTAGCCATTCTGTAGCAGTTGTTGTTGCATTCATGACTATGATTGTCATTGATGTCAACATAGTGATTTACTGAAGACTTGCAGAGAAGGAGACAAAGTTTGGATTAGTGCACATGGGATATTGCACTTTGAGTTATGCGATGTTGAGGATATATTATTTGATATATTATATGTGTATGGTTAAGAGAACAAACATTAATTCATTTATTCTTGGAAGTTATGAGTATTTTGGTGGAAGCAATATTCAGGCAGTGTTCCTGAGTAGAGGTTTTTGGAAATCAGATGATATCTCCTAATCGGGATGGAATCTATTTTTGCACAATTAAAGGGAATTTGAAGACACATTGATAGTGACGTGGATGATAGCACAAAATTTGAGGTCACACAAGTGAAGAATTATTGTAGTTGGAAGCAGACAGTTTTGTGTAATTTTGATGTCGCTTGTGGAAACTTTTATGTTGTAATTGTATGCCAACTCATTTGTAATTATTTGAGTGTGGTATAAAGGAAGGAATGTGTTTCCTTGTTGTAATATGGTTGGATGTGATGATGTATGCATGAAGTGATGAAAAGAGCTAAATGTGAAAGTGAATTTTTGAAGGAAGACATGCGAGGTATAGAGATATGAAATTGAGATCTCGTGTAACAGTGAGTGTGGTTTGGCATAGTCAGAGAAGAGATAAAATATTATTATGTTGAGTAATACAAAGATTATTTAGATAGTGTATTCAGTGATCTTACCCTGAAGCTGTTTGGGCAGTGGGTCCTTCTATCTTCCATAACTCTTAACAGGGTTAGAATCTTTTAACAGGAACTCAACATCTCCTAAGAGGGATTCATATATACTGAATGTATTTCATAAGAATCCTAATAGAGTCCATCATTTCACAAGGAATATTCATATTAGTGCATCTTTTGTGGGCATCATTTCCACCAGGATTTACTCTTTGATCAAGAGGTTCCCTAGTCAACATATCTTGTGTCATTGTGTTATTGTGTATGAATATCTTTCTATGGTTGGTAATTATATTGCTTACATGGTTTAATGCTATTGAAGTTGATAAAAGTTATAATTATCTGATAACTGATTCACTCCCCCCCCCCTTTTAGTTATCTTGGTGGACTTTACTTTCTAACATGAACCCATAGTAGTGGGTTACACTTTTTTGCCTGAATAGATACTGAACTCTACATTTTGAAAAGAACTTTCAAATTCGGATGCATATTGTCATTAAAAAATTTTAAATAGGAAGATGAACTAAATTAGAGTCTTTTAGCATTTTCTGTCTAGATTTTAAATATATTTTTTATTTTTATTTTTGAATTATTTGAATGGTTTTTTCTTTCTCCCACAAAAATGGGTATGTTGTTGAAAATGTCATTTTCAAAGAGTTATATTATTTTCATAGAGCATAACATTTTTCTAAAATAGATATCAATGTGCTTGTTTGGAATTTAGTTTTGTAATATCCATACGAAGGGCATGCAATTGGTTTGATGACATTATCATGATTATTGCATATTTTATTATCATTTAAAGTTGACTAAACCGTAATTTTGACATACCTTGACTACATAGCTTATAAGTTGTCATGTATTACTCTAATTTAAATTTTTTTTAATAGAAAGAGAACTTCAATACCGAGAGCATAGATATTTTTTAGAATTTTTTTCTCTCATTTACTATTTTTTGATAAGTGTCAAACATAGAGGTAGACATATGGTGAAATATCTATGTTTAGTAAAACTAAAAATACAAAGTCATAATAAAATTAATATATATTAATATTATAATCATTGGAAATATTCTTCTTAGTAGTACCTTACTACATAGATAGGTTTGTCAAATGGATTCATTTGATCTTGCAAAAGATAACAAAACCAAAGAATATCAACTCTTGTTGCATGAATGTACATTTTTCTAGCTTGATAGACAATTTCTTCTCATGTAGTCTTTGGAGAACTTTTTCCAAGTGTCTCATGTGGTCTCCTATAGTCCCACTAAAGATTAGTATGTCATCTAAATAGACCACCAAAAAATTTCCTATAAAATCATGAACCACTTCATTCATTAATCTCATGAAGGTGTTAGGAACATTGCTAAGGCCAAATGGCATCAAAATCCATTCATATAATCCTTCGGTGGTTTTAAATGTAGTCTTCCAGTCATCTCCTGACCTTATTCTTATCTGATGGTAACTAGATTTAAATTCAATCTTAGTGAAATAACATGCTCCTCCGAGTTGGTCTAATAGATCCTTGATCCTCGGTATGGGGAATCTATATCTGATTGTTATTTTGTTTATTTCCTCGGAGTTTTAAATTGTCTCCATTTTCTATCCTTTCAAGGGCCAAAACACTTAGGACTAAGCAAGGGTTGAGACTCTTTTTTATGAGTCCCTTTGTCATAAATTCATGGATTTGTCTAGCGACTTCTACATTTTGATCAAGAGCGAGTTTATAAGAAGCCTTATTGGGTAGGAAAGAACCTCAGATGAAATCTATTTGATGATAGATGTCCCTCAATGGTGGGATTTCATTTGGCATGTCTCCTACAACTATTCCTTTGTACTTCTATAGTAGACTATCTACTTCATTTGGTACTTCTTTGTGCACTATTTTCTCCTTTATTTTAAGGACTAAGGCATATCCTACCTCTGAATCTTCAATAGTGCCGATCATCTCTTGTTCTTTTGGTTTTTCTTGTTGAGGATTAGGAAGAGGGAGAAGGTTGTATTTGTGACCATTCTGGTTGATTTGGTATTTGTTTGTGACTCCATCATGTTTAGCCTACAAATCATACTGTCATGAATGTCCTAACAAAAGGTGATAGACATCCATATCTACAACATCACAAATGACTCTATCCTTATAGTCTTTAATGGAGAAATATACCCAAGCTTGTTCATTTATGAGGGTCTATTACCCTTTTGTCAACCAAGATACATGGGATGGGTTTGGGAGGGGTATCTTTTCAAATTTTAATTTATCTACCATTTCTCTAGATACAATATTTTCAGTAGAACGAGAATCAATTACTAAATTGCATACCTTTCCATGGCTCTTGCACTTGGTCCTGAAAAGACTCCTTTGAGGAGGTTCCACTAGAATGGGTGCTTGGATCAGATTCCTCTTTATCATGAGGCTTACTCCATCTTCTCTAGTATAGTCTCACACACTGTCAACATCATCTTCTTGCACTAGTTCAAACTTGAAATGGGAACCTTTGTGCTGGGAAGGGGATGGAAAGGTTCCATGCTCACTATATGCCTTTTATGGGAATAATTTCCATACCTTATAGGTTTTGGAACAACCAGTACTTGATTTTAGGCCTTTTGGGCTTGTAGCCCTCTCAACGAGGTTCTAGGGACTTAGTTCCAGATTCTTACAAAGAATCTTAAAAAAATAGTATATTTGAATACCCTTTATTGAGTTGTATCAAACCTCCAAATCACAAGATCACAAACAATAAGGACAATGTCTAACAATTCCTAACCCACTAGTCCTAATAGGGCTAATTGGCTTGGTTGCTTAATAAAATGTTCACCAGTTGATTGTCCAAGGAAAACCAATGATTTCAATGATACTAGGAATCTGCAAGAGACAACAATCTGACATTATATTTCTTTTATCCACCCCCGAAGTGCTATTGCCACTTCACTCTTCCATATTCTGGACCAAGCACATAGAGATGCTTGCCCTAGGGCCTGCAAGAAGACTTCTCAAAATAATTTCCTTTCTCCTTCACCTTTGAGGACCTAAAATAAATTGTCCCATCTTGCATTTCCCTGCTTCACATGGGAATTTGATGAAGGAAAAGCAAGTTAGGACATTATTTGCTAAAACCCTGGTTTGGGAAGATTTCCTGAAAATACGGTAAACAAATTCTTCTAACTCTCAACTCGAATCTCCAAACTAACTCAATCCAAGTGCATTGGAGTCCTAATTCATGTCAAGTATCAGATTTATCAAAATTCTTCTATGCACTTGTGTACCAATCCGTACACACACTGTTTATAGTCCAGAAAGGGGAGAAAAATAAGGATTTTTATTGATTGAATGCAAAAATTAGATAAGTTTGTCTAACTTTCTCTAACTATCTTCCACCTACCTAAAAGGACTATTTGAAGACCTTCCCCCAATGGATCCAACCATTTTTCAAAGGTTGTGACCGTTGGGAGGTCATTTTACAAGTCGGTAGAAACTTTTCAAAGAAGTTGCCGAGCAACATTTCTTGCATTTTGTAACTTTTGGGAAAATGTTGCATTATTTCTCCTAATGAGCCTATAGGCCTAAGCCATGGATCATAAGGATCCAAAAAATTATTAAAACATTAAAATAATCTAAACTCCTAAATGTTCCTTTGGACCATAGTAAAAAAACCCATGGTTTATAACCACACCGAGGGTGACTAGGTCTTACAAGTTGGCTTGCTAATCAAAATTTGAAAGTTCTTTAAAAACCCTTAGGCATGAAGACCCTTGGGTGAATCCTCCAAAGACCAAATATGTATATATTTTGTGAAGAGTGGAGGGGTTGATGGTCTTTCACCATAGGGTCACACCTAACAGTGTGTATTGTAAACCTTTAACAGGGTTGGCTTCTCACAGATCTCACTTAAGAAGAGTGAAATTAGTAGCATGTTACTGGTTATTTTTCCCAAATTGGGATTCCATGTTAAATCCTGGTGTTATACTTGTGTGAATTTTATTTTATGTGAACATTATTGAAAGTTTAATATTCTACAAGTTTTATGTTAGTTATATATTCTACAGAGACCAAGTGAATTGTTGACTAGATCTAAGTTTCTTGTCGAGCTAGAAAGTTGAATTAGTACATCTAGACCTGAGGATAATTGATTCACCCCCCTCTCAATCATTCTAAAATCATTCTCACAAGTGGTTAGTCCAGAATAAGATGAATGAAGAATAAAAAAATTCATGAAATAAACACTAGTAGAATTTGGAAAATATATGAATACGCAACTAAAAATTATAGTCACATGACTAAAAAATGACTTAATTCTAATAATTTTTTTCAATTTACAAGTATAAATCACTAATTTGGTCATATGACCAAATCATAGCTAAATAATTGGCCAGATAACTAAATAAATGACTATTAATCTTTTCTTTTTTATTCCAAATTTGATCATAATCCATAGAGCTTAAGCCCCCCTCATAGGATCCCTACCCAAGTGGGCCATTTGGCCATCCAGGTTTCTTGGTGCACCAAAAATTACTATTGCATGAAATGCATTGCTTCTCGGTGTAGTCTTAAGGCCTTCACATATTTTATAAAAAAATTTAACATTTACATTCTTTAACATTTATTACTCATTATGTTAATTATTTATTAATGTTTTTAACAATGATTTGAAGCCAATTTTATTTCCTTGTTGTGTTAGCATGCCAAATGTATCAAAGAATAATTATGGTCAATTTTACTAATAAAATATGATTGAAACAACCCAATTGCATTTTAAGGGATACCTCATAGACACTTTCATTTTAAAAGGTTAAGTAGTTATTTATATAAGTAATTAGATTCAATTTACATGGAATGTAGAAATGTAATTTCTATTAAAGTAATTGTTTATAGAAGCAGTGCCTTAAAAATGTAAGATCATTAACAACTAAGCCATTTTTTTTATATATATTATATATCGTTTACAAACCTTTTTCTCATTCGAGCAACAACATGAGACTTATAAGATTATTCAATCAACAAACTATCAATAATACAAGCTCCCACACTAGAAACAATAATTGGAAGACCAAAAGTCACAACTTGGAATCCACCTTTTTACAATGAGACAAATACAACCAATGGAAGACCAAGAGTCACAACTTAGAATTCCACAAAGATGTTCCTCTTGGGATTTGAACCAGGGTCTCCATAATAAGAAATCATTGTTTCAACCAACTAAGCTAAACCCCTTGGACACAACTAAATCATTTTTATTAACACTATCATTGATTATACCAAGAAAGAAAAGTGTGAATTCAAACACAATCAATGCTTATCTAGAGCCATTATATGATGAGCTAATAGAATTGTGGAAAATAATAGAAGAAATTAAATCTTTAATGGATGATCATTTAATCAAAAATTAACTTTAAGAGATTCCTTATTGTTGATGGTTCTTAATATTCTTGCATATGGCACATTATCTAGTCTCACTACTCATGGATATCATAGATGTCTTGTTTGAAAATTTAATGGTTTCATGAGGTACTCAAGAATTTTTGGTAAGTGTATTTATTTTTGATATCATGCTTACGTTGAAATGGGTCTTCCATATTTCAACAAAAAACACAATCTAATGGTCAAGAAGAGCATCATGAAGCACTAATAACACTACTACATAAAAGGGTAGTTTAAGATGTTTTCTAGGGAAAAATCAATATTTTTCTTAAATATTTAAACTATTATTTAATTATCTTAAATTAAAAATAAAGATAAAATAAACATTTATTTTATAATAAGAAAGAGAAATGGGGGGAAGTATTTTTCTGAGAAGTAGATTTGTGCATTGGGATTATTACTCCCATTATTTTCCTCCCACGTAAACCTCAATGATTTCTTGGGTTGATTAGACCCATCAAGGGTATCTATCTCCATAATTTCAAACCACCTAGATTGGAAAGCTGAGTGGTAGGTGAATTTCATCATAGGCCTCACATATAAAATGAATGGCCCATCCATTCATCCAATGACTCAAGAAATTCCAATCATACATGCTCCTTCTCATTCTTAACCGACATAAAACATCCCTCCATGCACAACATAGTTTTGTGCACATGGTAGTTTTATAATTTTTGCAGGTGAAACTAGTGAGCATGAGGATGAGATTAAGAGTCTCACCAATAGATATTGTGTGGGGATTTATGTTTCTATTTTTAGTTTCATAATAGGAAACTATATTTCTTTCACTACCCATCTTATTAAACTTACAATAACCTCAAATTTAATTTAGTATAGACTGGTGCATGGGGGAGTTTCAGTAGAACATGTTTGAAAAACTTGTAAACCCATACTTTGGCATATATACTAAGATGATGTAAATCATTCAAATTGAATAAGATTGAAATTGAAAGTTTTATTTTACACTACAAACTAAGTAAAAAGTCCAGGGGTTCCTTTCCCTACATTAAAAATATATGGGAATATTTTCCAAGTCCTCAAAAAGAATGCAGAGCTTTTGCAGTCACTCTAGGAAATGTCAAAAGGAAAATTCTTAGGTAAGTTTTCTAAATTCCTTTTTTGTATTTTTTGGTTAATCATGTTGTTCTCAAATCCCTGAGAAATCAACATCTTGCAAATTCTCATAATTTTTTGTGTAATTCATAGAATTATTTACTTACATGGGCAGTGTGAATTGTGTTGGAAACTACAATTGAAGCAATTGTTGTGTTGTCATTGATGTCAAACCTTAACTGGTAAGACTATTGCTACTTAGGAAAGTACTATATCGATTGTATTGTTGTGAAGAAGGGAAAGAAAGGATGGTAACAATAGCACCTAAGGAAAGTTTGAGTTATCTTGATACTACAAAGTGTACTTGACTATGTTGTACAATGATGAGACAATGTATTGTTTATCTTAGTAAGATTGAAGACTAAACTGGTAGGCTTGACCGAGTAAAAATGGAGAAATCATGTTCAAGCCAAGAATGTTAGTGTCGACCGAGTCAATATATGCCAAGCAAAATTCTAGTGTCGACCAAACATCAATTAATAGTCGAGAAAGATAGTATAAGCCGAGGAAACATTTTTAGTAATGACCAAGCTTTCTACATGAAGACCGAGTAGTTGATCATAGTATTGACCAAGCATCAGTATTTTTATATTTGAAGAGAATTCAGATTTGGAGCTGACATTCTTGAATTCTTGGATTATGTAAAATGTGTTGACTTTTTTAATTGATTGTTTGAAAGCATTGAATGCACTGAAAAATGTTTTATTGTAAATCTTTAAGAGATTTGAGATGTTTCTAGAAAAGGAGCCAAAGAACATAAAGAGGGTAGATTCAATGAATCTAACCTAACCCTAAGATCTATGAAGGAGATTGAGTTGCAAAAGATGAGTTAACCTAATTGAGGAAGTATTAAGGGAACCTAAGCATTAGGTATGTGTGTGCATGGGTGAAAAGAGGATGTTGGTGTTAGAATAACTAAGAGGTGGGTGAATCAGTTATCCAGTGTCCCAATTCAAAATGTATAATTCAAAACAATTTCTTCAATTTCTACTCATCGGTAAGCAATAATAACTCTCACTGTCTATGCTTTTACCGATTACCAGTCTAATGCTAAAATAGTTTACCAATCAAATCTAACATGTAACATGTAAAGAATGATAAAAAACAAATATCACAATCAACACATAACACAAGAGATTTAACATGGAAACCTTGTAAAGGGAAAAACCACCTGGGACCAGCAACCCAAAATTGTTCACTCTTCTGAAGTGAGGTCAGTTAAGACCCAACCCTATTAAAGGATACAAACACACTGTAAGGTGTGACCTTGTTAGAGGATTTTAGACTAGAAGTTATCATCCAACTAGCATTCACTATGGGGTTGACAAGATAAAAATGTTCATTCTATGAATGATACATCATAAGACTTTCAGAGTCCACTCGATTAAGAGATTTTGACTGTATACAATGGTTAAATATGTAACAGTAAATGACCTGCCCTAATACAACTTCAATTGTAGATTACAGATCAATATTTAGTCCAACAAATCCTTCTGATCAATAATTCACTTCAGATTCAATACTATATCAACTTACTGTCCATCGGTAATTGCTCTCGGTAGCTCAGTAATGGTTCTGCAGCTTGGTTCTTATTAACCAGTATGATCAGAATAAATGAAATCCGTGTTCATGTGATATTCATGTAGGTTCTTCTTCTTCTGGCATTTTCATAAAGAAATTATGTTCTCTTATATAGATGAGTAAATCATTTTCTTCTTCACCATCATATTTTTTTGCTTAATCTCATTCATAGATTTTGCCACTTCAAACTCTCTCGGTACTTGTGTCAATAACATGTTTCAATCTTTTTTGTTAGATCTCTACTGAATTTTGTCAGCCGTCGATCTATGTAACAAACATTATCTGTTACCTCAATGTTATACCCTTGCCAGCTCATTAGTCTTATCGGCTAACCTAATCATTTAATACATTCTATTTTGCTCGGTTAACAAAGAAATGCATCGGTGAACACTGCTCAGTTAATACTGCGATCGGTATACAGTATACTCCATCGGTGTATACTAGAAATGATTCATTTACCGACAACACTACTTTGTGTCTTTCAGCTCTATACTTCATCATAGATGAATGAAACATAATAAAGTCAATATCATCAACTCATAGACTCATCAGTAAGTTACTCAATGTGTTCCTTATCCTCATCTATCATGTACATCTTTCCTCATGTAGATTTCTCTATTCTTTATCTCTTTCACCTGTCTTCAGATGTCTCAATATAGTAGCTTACAAGATAAGTGTTGTCATACTACTTGACATCAATGAAAACATAATAATGATTTAATCATATTACATATCTAATCATCAACTCCTTAGTGATCTTGCAATCACAAATTCTTCAATCAGATTCCAAATCAGTTGTAGTCAACAATCTCTCCCTTTGGAATTGATGGCAACTCAAGTAATATGAAATGTACCATACACATACCAAACATACATTCTACAACTTTGTGAACAAATGCTTTAAGTCAAATAGACTTAATATGTTTAATCACTACGTTACTAAACCAGCATTAAATAATACAGCTTTACCATTCTGCAGTTGTGATCTTTTGAGTTCTCCTGTTCCTACTTCTGTTCTCTGTAACTGATCTTCAATACTCTGTCTCATTGTCTCTCCCTTAGATAATACTTGGTCTCATTGTTACTTTTCATATTGATTATCTCTCCTCTTTTCATTTCATATTCATTTCATATTGTTTATCTCTCCCTTTGATAGCAATGTCAAAGAAAAAAATTGTTGGTGTAATTAATTATTCCTAATTACACTTTACTTAATCTTACTTAGGTTAATGCATTGCATAGTAATTTGTGATTGAGACACCTAGGAGTGTGCACATCTATTAAGCACATGGTGTAGGAGAAATTCCACTTTTCATGTGATAGTTGTCTTCACATACCTTGTTGTGTGTGAGATCCACCTTTTGTGCTCTTATCACATTATCATCCTAATCCAATGCACATACTTTATTGGATATTGGAGGATGATCCACATTTGGTGGACATGTGATTACACCTAGCATAGGTGATAGCTTATCATCTCCTTATCATTCTCTCTTATTGCCTTTCCTATATAAGAAGGCCTATTATGTAATCATTTCTCAACATTGAGGAACATTGATTGAGCATTGATCATAAATTCATTGGATTTTTTCAGTCCATCCTTGCATTCATATTTTCTCTCTTGTGCTTTTGTTAAATCTCTAGATCCTTGGTTCAATATTTACTATTTGCAAATTCTTACATGGTATCAGAGCCATTGGAGTGTTTAGATCAGCTGATTTGAAGAGAGCTTGATGCAAGTTTTGAAGGTCCAAATCTTAGATCTGGAAACCAACATGCGATAAATGTGTCTTGGAGTAGATCTGACCTCACCATTGCGTCTAGAAGGCTATTTCGGTTAAAATTGACTATAAATTCAGCCATATCTAGTGGAAGTCAAATCTGCAACAAATTTTTTTTGCAAATCAAACCTTAGGCCCGATCTACACCTCTGGTACGATTTTATTAAAAAAATAATTTTTTTAAATTCTTCTATATTTTCCAAAAAAATTTATTTGCAAAAAGTTGGGCCTGGTACGTGCCCTAGATTTTGTTTATACCAGCACACACCAGTCTAAGCGACATCATCAGCAGACTTCAAACATGGCCAAGCTCGAGCACGGGACCCACCAGCAGTCCAGCCCTTAGGCATGCACAAGCACAGACCGGCCGGCTTGCTTGTTTGATTAACATTTCAAGAAATGACATATTTAAATAGGCCTTAAGGCCTTTCCATAGTGCATGTGAGATTTAAAAATCCCAGCATTGTTGGTACTCAACACCCCCTAATTTTGTATAAAAAAATATTTTTCTTTAATTTTGCTATTTTTGAAATTTTTAATTCCCTACAAAATTTTGGAATTTTTCTATAAAAATTTGGTTTGAGGGCAAGGTATGGCCCCTCTGTCAAAGAATATTCCTTGTGTCTACAAGCGCCAGGTGACTTCATCATAATATTAGCGGACAAGCCCGTAGCCAGTGCACAAACCTGACAAGAGTTGCTTGTTTGATTTACATAAGGGGCGGCTTTTATTATAAAGTACTCAAAGCCCCAATCTTCTGTGCATGTGGGACTAAAAGTCCCACACTGCACCACCCAACTCTCTGCCCTCCAAGTGGTGCACTCAATGGCTACTCCTCCAAGAGGCCAGATCCAAGTGACAGCTCCTTTAATCTGCAGTGCCTTGTCTATCATTGCCACCGGTTTTCGCAGCCCGAAGTGGCACACTCAACTCTCCGCAGCGGTGCCATCCTCCGCTGAGCACTTTACCTCCCACCGACTGCTTCACCTATAGAAGATTTGAGCTCCTTCACTTAGTCCTTAGTGGTAAACACCGGTGCTCAACATGTGCAACCCATCGGCTCCTTTGCTTAGTCTCCACCGCGGGCCACCGCAACCGCCAGCAGCTCCTCCGTGACACTGCAACCTCCACTTAGCTTCCCACCAGTGATCCACCACCTGAGCGGTGAGACCCTAGTTACTACCTTCACCCATGCGGCTACCTTTGCAACTGATCCACGTCAGGCCTGTCAATGCCATGCGGGCCCTCTACCAAATGCCACGCGGTGGATTCAGAGCCCGCCAATCTGCGACACGCGGCCGGACACGTGGACAAGTCACCACACCTAGAGACCAGTCTCTACATGCCACGTGGCCCTCTACCACGTCACCTACATAGTAGACCACCATGTCAGCCATCTGTACAGTACAGAAGCCTATCAACACCACGTCAGCCAAGGAGGGTGATTTTTTGGTGATGTCGCTTGCACACTGTCTTAACAGCTCATTTAGCCATCGCAGCAAGGTGAAATTGGTTTTTTTAACAGCTGTATGACCATCAAATTTAACCTCATGAACTACTAACATCATAAGGGTTTGAAAATTCTTAGCCTTCACCATTTGCTTTTTTGATTTTGCTGTCCAACTTTGAGGGGCCATAACTTGGTCATCCGGGCTCCAAATCGGGTTCAATTTTTTTTGAAATTGGGTAGAATTTTTTGAGTTTTCTAGTGGTGGTGTTGATTTTACATTTTAGTGGCCTCATTTTTCATAAATTTTAGTTTTTGGTGACTATACCTATCTGTTCCTGATTTCTGCAACTTCGAGGGCTTCGTTTGGGCACATACGGTAACATTTTGAGGTGAATTTTTTTTTGAAAGTGCATGATTTTTCATCTACTTTCCAGATCTACAATCAAATTTGAGTCATTTTTGTTAGACATATCACTTTTAGCAATAGGCTATTTTTGGGCTATAATTGCACTTGGTTAATCCTTGGATTTCAATTTTCTGATTTGCATCAGTCATTTGAAGCAGTTATCAATAGTTATCAGTCATTATTTGGTTGAAATATGGATAATTCAAAGGTTAAAATCCTCACTCTATATAACTACCATGAATGGAAAGTTTCTTTAAGTGATCATTTGTTGAGTCTTGGATTGCTTAGAATGACTCTTGGGTAGGATCAAGAACCTCAAATAGGTGTTGTAGAAAGATGAAAATGGTTTGATCGAAGGGATAAAGCACTTGGCTCTCTTAGATCATCCATCTCTCATGACATGCTCTTTCATATTGAATCTTGCACAAATCCTCATGATGCTTGGATCGCATTGGAAGGACTCTTTGGTAAACCTGATAGAATGAGAAAATTCAGATTATAGAATGATCTCATAGGTCTAAATCCTAGGGATTTTGATAATATTCAAGATTTTTTCTCTAAGTTCAATACTATTAGATTGGAGCTTTCTTCATGTGGCATTGTTAAAGGGGATGATCAATTGATCTTTTCTATTCTTTCCAAGCTTGGTCCTGATTATTCTATCTTTGTTTCTACATTCTATGCTACTATGGATGCTCTTGGTAGTGCATACAAATTTCCCTCTCTTGATGAATTTGCAGCACAACTCACAAGGGAACAAGTAAAGTTAGCACACATGGGTTAGTTGAAGCCTTCCACACATCAAGCACTGATTGCAAGTGAGTCTAATTCAAAGGCTTCTAATGGCAAAGGAAAGAAACACAATAAGGATCCTAAGCCTCATGACAAAGGTAATGAATCTTCTTCACCAAAAAATATTGAATCCAAGTCCTCTTCAAGAGACGAATCATCTAGAAGAAAGAGAGATAAATGTGCATATTGTCAAAAGTTAGGACATGATGAGCATAAGTGTTTTCAAAAGAAGATTGATGAGCTAACTCACATTATTCAAAAACATAACCTTAAGTTTCCCTCCTCAGTGTCTACTCCTTCTTCTACACATTTGGCAGCTTCTACATCTCCATCATCATCCAAAGATAAAGATAAAGGACAAGCACTCATGGCTTCCACACATCTTGAGCAAGGTAAATGGCTTCTTGATTCAGGTGCATCACATCATATGGCATCATCTATGGATATGTTTTCTTCTATTGAGCCTTGTAATTCTCCTAATATTTTGATGGGTAACAAAACATTCATGAGAGTTTGTGGGAAAGGTTCTATTCCTATGGGAGAGGGGACATTTAATGATGTTCTTTGTGTACCATCTTTGACCACTAATCTCCTTTCTATTTACCAAATTACACATGGGGCACAAGGTAAAATTGTTGAGTTCACTCCTGATTATGTCTACATTAGGGACATCGAGACTAGATATGATGCAGGAGCATCCTGGGTGTAAGAGCAATCTTGCATCACCCAAAAATATTTCTATTTTTGTATTCAATAAGGGCTATTTTGTGCAGAGCTGCTATTTATGGAAAGTTACTATTTTTGGTAATTTTTGTATGTGCTCAGAATGATCTAATTTCTTTCTTGGAGGTTCATTTTGGTCATATAAGTCTGCCAGTAAAGTTTCATTGCCAGATCAAGTGTATATTGGAAGATATTGAAGATTTTCGGTATTGGCAGCAAGGGACAGAAACTTTGAACTCAGTTTTGAAGGCTTTAGAGGCCCCGGATGAGGTCGAATTTTGGGTTGAATGAAGCTTGCTTAATTCAGGCGTTGTAGAGCTCCTTGCGCCCTTTCCGAAATGGGGTTACAATAGTCAATCGGGTCAACTGGTGATGACTTATGGTCTTCGGAAGTTGGGTCACCTGAAATGGCGGAAAATGATTTTTCTTCAAAATTTCTGTTCGGGTTTTAAAATTTATTTTGAGCCGACTATGATGTAATGAAATGTAAAATAAAAAAAAATAATTCTAAATTTGGTCGGCCTTATTGGCTAAAATTCTGGAACCTTCCCAGGCGGTGGAAAATTGCCTATATAAGGAAGGCTGTATTATTGTCTTAGGCAGTTCAGAATAGTTCTGGGTAGTAGATCTGGGTATTGATTCGAGGCTTTGTCCTACAGAATATTGTAAGGGAATGCCCATGTGGCTTTGCATATTGTAATTCTGAAAGTTTGTAATTCCACATTTGTGGAGATAATAAGAAGCCAATTTTCTGTTCTTGCATATTATTGTTGTTGTTTCTCTATTTCTGTTATGTGTTTGTGGTATTAAATTGGCTTCTTATTATTTCTGTTATGTGTTTGGAGATAATAAGAAGCCAATTTAATACCACAAACACATAACAGAAATAGAGAAACAACAACAATAATATGCAAGAACAGAAAATTGGCTTCTTATTATCTCCACAAATGTGGAATTACAAACTTTCAGAATTACAATATGCAAAGCCACATGGGCATTCCCTTACAATATTCTGTAGGACAAAGCCTCGAATCAATACCCAGATCTACTACCCAGAACTATTCTGAACTGCCTAAGACAATAATACAGCCTTCCTTATATAGGCAATTTTCCACCGCCTGGGAAGGTTCCAGAATTTTAGCCAATAAGGCCGACCAAATTTAGAATTATTTTTTTTTATTTTACATTTCATTACATCATAGTCGGCTCAAAATAAATTTTGAAACCCGAACAGAAATTTTGAAGAAAAATCATTTTCCGCCATTTCAGGTGAGCCAACTTCCGAAGACCATAAGTCATCACCAGTTGACCCGATTGACTATTGTAACCCCATTTCGGAAAGGGCGCGAGGAGCTCTACAACGCCTGAATTAAGCAAGCTTCATTCAGCCCAAAATTCGACCTCATCCGGGGCCTCTAAAGCCTTCAAAACTGAGTTCAAAGTTTCTGTCCCCTGCTGCCAATACCGAAAATCTTCAATATCTTCCAATATACACTTGATCTGGCAATGAAACTTTACTGGCAGACTTATATGACCAAAATGAACCTCCAAGAAAGAAATCAGATCATTCTGAGCACATACAAAAATTACCAAAAATAGTAACTTTCCATAAATAGCAGCTCTGCACAAAATAGCCCTTATTGAATACAAAAATAGAAATATTTTTGGGTGATGCAAGATTGCTCTTACACCCAGGATGCTCTTGCATCAAGATATGTCATAGCTATGGGAGTTGTTGTTCATACGTCCCGCTTGTATTCTTTTTCCACTTTTGTTGATAATGATGATGATATTCATGATGTACCCATCCCTTTGCCAAGGGATAATTATGAGGAGAAATTTGGGCACTTGAATCATTTTTTTGTTGAGACAAGTGTTGATCTTCCTACTCCTCCACCTCCTACTTCTTCAGACATGGGCTCTACTCTTCAGCAAGATGATCATATTGTTTCAGATCTTGTAGAGTGTGATGACTACTTGGATTCATCTTCAACATTTGTTGATTCTCATGATGCAAATTTGGAAGACATGCATGAGGGGGTTTCTCTTTCCCTTGATGATATTTTCATCATAGATGGGGACACTTCTTCACCTTCTTTGGAGATTGGTGTACTTGATTCTTCTCCTTCTTCACTTGATTTGTCACATGAGGTGATAGATTCTTTGAGCTTGGAGATTCCTACTCAGTCTCTAGAGATTCATTCATGGAGACCTACATCTACTTCCTCCTTCCATTTGCACAAGGATTGGCTTCTTTATCATTTGATGGATCTATTTCTTCCTAAGGGGAGACATGTTTCTTGTAAGCATTGGTTGAACTATTATTTGTAGGTACTCTTCATCAACATGGGAGCTTCTACATTATGGGGGGGATATCATGTCTCCAACTATCCTTCTTATGGGGGGATAATTCTTTGTATATACATGATGTATGTAGTTCTTGGGGGGGTCTTGAGCACTCCATCCATCCATGCATCTTGTTTTCTTCTCTCTTTTTGGGGGAGAGTTTTTCCCATGAGATTTTCCCTCTTTCTCCACTTTATGAGAGTTATGCATTTCATGTATTGCATTTTGTACATGGGTACCTAACATGGCCTAGTAGCCAGGACCCATCTTGCATTGTGAGTTTAAGTGCATTTCCTTAAGTTGCACTTAAGGGGGGGGTGTTGGTGTAATTAATTATTCCTAATTACACTTTACTTAATCTTACTTAGGTTAATGCATTGCATAGTAATTTGTGATTGAGACACCTCGTTGTGTGTGAGATCCACCTTTTGTGCTCTTATCATATTATCATCCTAATCCAATGCACATACTTTATTGCATATTGGAGGATGATCCACATTTGGTGGACATGTGATTACACCTAGCATAGGTGATAGCTTATCAACTCCTTATCATTCTCTCTTATTTCCTTTCCTATATAAGGAGGCCTATTATGTAATCATTTCTCAACATTGAGGAACATTGATTGAGCATTGATCATCAATTCATTAGATCTATTCAATCGATCCTTGCATTCATATTTTCTCTCTTGTGCTTTTCTTAAATCTCTAGATCCTTGGTTCAATATTTTCTATTTGCAAATTCTTACAAAAATAAAAAAACAATTCTTTCTTCCTCTGTATCTCTAAATACTAATATTTCAATCGGTTCAAGTTCTCAAATTTAATCACAACCTTGAACAGGATTCAAAGTGTGAACGATTCTTAATCAACATGAGTGATCTTCTGAGAAAAGTAGGCTGATGCAACAACCGGATCACCTTAGTGACCAATAGACAAGGGACAAACCCCAAGTCTAGTCCTCAAGTATTCAAATGTGTCCTTTAGTAGGGGCTTTGTAAAAATATCTGCAAGTTGTTCTTTGGATGTGAAAAATTCTAACTTTACTTGCTTCTCTTACACTTTTTCTCTTAAGTAATGATACTTAATAGATATATGCTTTGTCTTAGAGTGCATCACAAGATTTTTTGAAATATTAATAGCACCAGTGTTGTCACATTATATAATCACTAGGTCAGTGATCACCTCATTCATTCCTTCCAACACTTGTTTGATATATGCAATGTTTGAATAGTTAGTAGCAGCATCAACATATTCTGCTTCAGCTGTAGACTAAGAAATACAAGCCTTCTTTTTACTTGTCCAAGTTACAAGTCTTTCAGCAAAGAAAAATGCTCCTCCAGTGGTGCTTTTTCTATCATCCACATTTCTAGCCCAATCAGCATTGGTGCAAACTTTCAGTTCAAACTTCCCTTCCTTAGGATACCATAATCCAAAATTCTCTATTTTCTTCAAGTATCTTAAGATCCTTTTTTAGCTATCATGTGTGAATCTCTAGGATTGGTAGAAAATCTTGCAACAATTCCCATAGCATGTGATATATCTAGTCTACTGTGAACTACGTACATTAACTTACCAATCATAGATCAGTAAAGTGTCTAGTTTACCTTGGTAGTTTCATCCTCCTTTGTCAATTTTCATCTAGTAGCCATCGGTGTTCCTATAGGTTTAAAATATTCCATGCCAAATGTCTTTAGTACTTCCTTTATATATTTAGATTGTGTGATGAATATCCCATCACTCTGCTGAATCACTTGTAATCCAAGAAAGAACTTAATCTCTCCAAACATAGACATTTCAAATTCCTTTTGCATTTCATCAGAAAATTCCTTGCAGACAAGATTTGAACCTCCAAAGATAATGTTATCAACAAATATTTCAGCAATGATAATAGTATCATCAATATCACCTTTCACATACAAATTGTTGTTTTCACTTGTTCTTACAAATCCTATACTTAACAAGTATGCAGTCTTTCATACCATGCTCTCGATACTTTCTTCAATCCATATAATTCTTTATGTAGTCTACATACCATGTCTTTATTGTTGGGATCAACAAATCCTTCAGGTTGTTTAATGTAGACCTCTTCTTCAAGTATATCATTCAAAAATGCTAACTTCACATCCATTTGATAGACTTTGAGTTTCTTATGTGCAGCATATGCAAGTAGCATTCTAACTCCTTCTAATCTAGCAACAGGGGAAAATGTTTCACCATAGTCAATGCCTTCTTCCTATGTATATCCCTTGCATACTAATCTAGCTTTATTTCTTGTGACTTCACCATTGTCATTCAATTTATTCATGTATATCCACTTAGTATCGATGACATTTTTATCCTTTGGTCGGGGTACTAAGGACTAGGTTTTTCTCTTTTCTCTTTTCTCTATTTCCTCCTTCATTGCATTAACCCATTCTTCATTCTCTAATGCAACTTTCATAGTTTTAGGTTCAAATTCACAAATTAAACATGTACCTTGTCTTGTTTTGCTTCTAGTTTGCATTCCAACATGTCTGTCTCCAATGATTTGTGTCTCAAGATGATGTCTTCTGACAAAACTAGCCAAGACTTGATTTCTCCTTTCTTGTTCATCCTGCTCAGGCTCATTTTCTTTCTCAGTAGCTCCATCTTGTTCCTCGATTTATATTGCTTGTTGTCCTGCGTTATTTCCCCACTGACCAGTCGACACAGTCTATGGTGTCGGTAGATACTCTAGATGTTCAATGTAAGTGAATCTACCATAATCTTTGGGTTCCTTTGTACTTTCCTTTGTGTACTTGTCATCAAACTCATCAACACAAACATTAGTACTTGTTGCCCAAAATTTCCCTGTCATTCAATTTTGGCCACAGTCCTATTTTTTCCAAAGAACTAATCAAGTGTCGAAAACCCAGTGTGTTTTCAACCTTCTCTATGAAGGCTCGGGATGTTTCTACCTTTTGGTCTAAAAGCTTAGTGTGTTTTCAACCTCCGCTCAAAAACTCTCTATGTTTTTGACCCCTTCTATGTTTTAGACTTCTTCCTCTGGTGGTATTCATTTCATAAGTGTGCAACTCTGACCTGGTGGGGCCCCATGGCTGGCTTTTCTCAAAACTCTTGCGGTTGTCACGTGTTTGCAAGGAATATTCCTTGCCCTTGCGATCATGCGATAGGATGACACCTATTAGTGAGCCCAGTGGTTATTTTTGAAGAATGCTAGCGGTTTTTAGCATGATCGCATAGCCCCTTTCTTGGCTATGCGAACATGTGACAAACCATTAGCCATGCTGGTAGGAGCTTGCAGGTTATTGTGGACCTGAGATGCAAGTTGGGTAAAGATCTGACGGTGGTCACATGTTCGCATGGGATCTTTTGACCCCATGCAATCATGCGACAACCTTGCAATGAAATCCTTCTATCATGGGTCCTTTGTCAGAGGGTTGTCGAGGTGTTGATGACTGAGTGACTAGGATGGATAACAGAATGCCAAGTGGCATAAGTGGGCCCGGGGTTGGTAGGCTTTGCATGGTTGTGTAGTTGGAGGATCTCTCACAGTTGATAGATAGACCCAGAGGTAAAGAAGGTTATTCAGTGACTTGGAGATTGCTTTAGTCATGGGTTCTCAGGGGCTAACACTAGTTAATAAAAGGACTACAAGATTTAGCGAATCCCTTTATCGCTAAGTCTCTAGATATGATTGGGTTAAGTTAAAGGTTAATGTCATGCTTGGGCCTGGTGGTTAATTTTATTTAGCGATCTTGCAACTGTGTGTTCACACACTCTAAAAAGTTTTGGTGGTTAAGTCCTTAGCATTGTACGACCTAGTGGGTGATTATCTTTCCTTTAGTCACTAAGTCTCTAGATGATTGGTGGTCTCAGCTATGCGGTTAAAGATAAAATAAGATCTATGGCTAGCGCATGATCTGATGGAATATTCTTGTGCCTCACGAACATGCGATGACCATCGATCTTGCTTTATTATTGAGGCTCTAATGGTGGGTCCTTTCTTGCTGATATGCTCATCTTCTATTGGTTGTCGTATGCTGATGGGGATTTGTGAGTAGACATGTGTGTTTGGTGGGATCCTAGTTCTAATAGGATCTACGGCTAGCACATGATCGAAAAGAATATTTGAAGGGTATGAGATCTTTCACCTGCCGTCCGATTGGAATCTCAGTTTGTAGATGTGCAGTTGTACAGTTAGAGTTTTCACGTGGTCACTGGATCTGGTAGGGGTTAACTTAATGTTAAGTTTGCATGGATGCTAACATGTCAGTATGCTCACTTCCAATTGGCTCTTGACTGGTGATGTGGACTTTGACATTTCATAGGGGCTTACGACTATTTTGGGGATGATCCAGATCATCCAATTTGCCCGGAGAAATGTGATCAATAGCCGAGTTTTAAAAGAAAAAATGGTAACCATTGGGGCCCAATTTTGAAGTCTTCTACAGGGGTTTTCACTAGTGTTGGATCCAGTTGACATGTGCAAAGTAGAGATAGGTTCTAAGAGGCTGGTCACATGATCACATGAGGCTTTTTGAGTTCATGCGATCATGTGACCAGTACTTTTTCAAGGTAGTGCAACCATTTTTCATAGGGTTTCTTCCAAGATGAATGTTGCAGGCATGGGTAGCTCAAGAAATTGATGTTGCCAGGGTGGTTGCAGGTTGCGAAGTTGATGAAGGAGGTCTGGGCACCATTTTGAGTCCTTTCCAGTATCTGATTAGATTCTGGAGCCTTTATGGCTGAGTAGGCACGCAAAGGCATATCTAATTTATTGAGATATTTTCAGAGAAACATTTATGATCAGAAGTGATGGTTTTAGGGTGGATTATTTTATTGCAAATTTATGTAACCCTAAGGAGATATTTTGATTCATTCCTATGTGCAGGGGATGTATATATTCTCTTTTGGAGCCTGTAGTGCTCAAAATTCACATTTTGTAGAAAGAGAAAGTCTTTCCTTGGAAAACTATTTGTAGCATTTCTGCTCTTTGGTTTTTCACATCTTGTAAGTTCTCATTGATAATATAGATATTGCAAAGTGTTCTATGATTTTTCTCTTGTCCTTATCCTTTCTTGTGTGGATTATCTCTTATTGGATTAAAGTTACGAATGCTTTCAGTGATACTTAGTTTTTTTGATCCCCTTTACTTTCAGCTTATTTGTGCATTGCTATGTTTGATCTGATCTGAGTGAGGTTGTGGGTATTCTTCAGCCCTTGTCATTCTGTCTCATTCCTATGTCCTTTTGCTGAAGAGAATGTCTGCTTGTAGTTCATAGGTTGTGTCTAATTTTTAGACCCTCTTATGAAGTACTAATGCTAGCCTATTTAGTAAGTTGTGATCTCCCAGACCTAAGCCTTTCACTAGTTTCATTCCTCTATACTAAGATTCATACCCCATTTTTGGTGCATCACCTAGTAGGATAGATTTGCTTCTTGTCATTTGCCTTCCATGCATTCCTTCTATCCCTTTCCCTCAAAATTTTACTTTCCTGTCTAGAAGCAAATCAAGGTGATTATCCAAGAGGAACCAACCTAGAATCTGGAGGTCTCATCTCGGTTAGCAAAAGGTCCCACAACCTTGAGATTATTCTCATGTTATACTAGATTATCAAGACCAAGAGAGCTTGAGATCAGAGGTGCAAATTT
Organism: Chamaecyparis obtusa; assembly: GCA_027943335.1. NCBI lineage: Eukaryota > Viridiplantae > Streptophyta > Pinopsida > Cupressales > Cupressaceae > Chamaecyparis > Chamaecyparis obtusa. The sequence goes on from BSBK01001197.1 coordinate 1,179,825, forward strand.
AGTGTATAACATTTCTGGGATGCCCAGTGGGAGAGTAAAGAAGTTCATCTCTTGTAGATTGTGTCATCTCTAATATACAAGTTGCATAATACAGACCTTTAGATGTTGTTCTATCAAGTATATCTGGTGACTCCACTGGTTTTAAAGATTCAGGCCAACCTTGTTTAAGGTTTATTTGAAAGATCGAGACTAGAACCTCAAAGCCTGCTGAATTTTTAGAGTTACCCTTGAAAAGAAGCTACAAAGGTAGGTCAACTCAGAGAGAATCTCCTACAAGAAGAGTCCAATCTACACCTCTTGATACTTCAGAGTGGAGACCTTTCCTCTTTCATTTCAGAAGAAGAGACAGATCTTTGACCAGAGATCTAGAAGAAGAAGAAGATCTGAATCTAACAAATACAGCTCATATAGTTGTTAATCTTTAGGTTACACCTCCTACAATGGCTAGAAATTTCACCTTTGCACCTTTCAATCAGGGGAGCCCATTAAATTTTTTAGTGCATCATGATGTGCCCTTAGTGGCATTAAAGATTATACCTGATTTCACAGGGGAGGGATACACAATAGCCTTTGACCACATAAGAGATGTGACCACCATTTGTAACATAGACAACATTACTCAAGAAGATGTGGCCACCAAATTATTAGTAGCATCTCTAAAAGGTAAGGCTCTAGAGTGGTTTAGAACTTTAACTATTGGTTCTATTACTTCATGGGATGAATTAGGGGATGCATTAAGAAGACATTTTGAGGATAAATTAGATAATTTTTCTCTGGTTGAGCAATTAACAACTATAAAGAGAGACCCTCAAGAGTAAATGATAGATTATAATAGTAGATTCTTTAAAACATGGAACAGAATCCCAGCCTTTGTAAGGCCATCAGCTGACCATGCCTTCCTATACTACTTGTAAAGTTTGAATAAACAAATCTTTGTCATGATCCAGTCTATGGGTGGTACCACTTTACCCCAGGCCTTTGACACAGCTGCCAGGGCTGAAAATTGTTTGATCTAGGTAGGCATGATACAGAGTAGACCTCCCATGCCTATCTTCCCTAGTCTTCAGCCCATTGCACCTGCACAAGTACCCCCATTTACCCCTATTCCCACAATTTTAGCACCTCAAGCTAGTACCAGTGGTGAGGAACATGCTGCGACAAATTTCTCCCAAGAGTTGCAAGAGGTGAAGAGTAGTCAGCAAACTAGTATACAAGAAATGACAAACTTGGTATAGACTCTAACCAAAGAGGTCACAAACTTGAAGAAATAAAACCAAGGCATTAGGCCACCCTTCCAATCACAAGGCCAAAGTCCTAATTAGCAATACCAAAATCAATGACAGCCTTATCAACAAAATAGGCCACCATACCAAGGAGGCTATCAAGGGCAAAGACAAAATTTTAATCAAAGACCATTCCAACCATATAACCCTACACCTCTTAATTCCGTAAATCCAGTCAGGGATATGGTTCCCAATCAAAACAATATGGCCATGGATAATGAATAGTGTTTCCCTTGCAACCAGCCCCACAATCAGGCTATGTGTTCTAATCGATGGATGAACCAAGCACTAATGGTTCAAAATGCTTCACAAGCTCAAACAGAAGCTCCTTCTAGTGGGACAGCTCCTCAACAAGAAACACAAGAGAATGAGACTACTCTTTTCAATTGGGAGCAATGAGATTTCAATGGAGTCAATAATGAAGCTTCTTTTGTTGCCTACATAAGAGCAAAGAGAAGAGCCCAAGAAATGGAGAGAGTAGATTCTGGTACTAAGGCCACTACATTTATAGAGCCATTGTAGCAAGTTTCCCCTATCACATCCAAGGAGGCCCCTGTCGTCACAAGCAAAGAAGGCCAAGTTCCAAAAGAGTCAGAACCCATCATAATAAAACCACAACAAAGAGTACACACTATGCCACCTTATAATATTGTAGACAACATGAAGAAGGTGAATGTCACCATGTCTATGTGGGACTCTTTATCTATTCTAGGACAACTTGAAATTTTGGAGAAGGCCATGAGAGAGGTAGCAAATCCTCAACCTGCAAAAGAAATTGCAAAATTAGTGTTGGTCAACACTGATCAAGAAAAGGAGATTCCAACTAGCAACTCCAAGGCCAATACCATGCAAGGTAGGAATTTAAAGCCACCACCCTTTTACGTATCTTTAATTATTGAGAAGTCTTTAGTGCATAATTGTATGGTAGATAGTGGATCTCCTAGCACTGTAATGCCCAAGAAAGTGGCTGATTAATTAGGACTTAAATATGAACCCTTCCAAAAGAAGGTTACACAATTTGATGGATCCTCAGTTAGTACTATAGGTGTGGCCAAGGATACTAATCTAGTTCTCCATGCTAGTCCTAATTTTTCCATTCTCCTTGATATATATATCATAGATCTCCCTACATTGTTTGCCATATGTCTCTCAAGAGAGTTCACAACTAGGATAGGAGGTTATCTTTCTTTCGATTGGTTTCACATGCTCTTTCATATAAGGTATGGTACCAAAGTCACCATTAAATTAGAAGCCTTAGCAATACATCATATAGAACCATATGTGTCCAATTCCATCAATACTAATTGTCCTATATTTGATGGCAATGATTTCCCAACCATTAGTGAAGAAAGCACCAAAATAGAGAGTATCCCCGATAATCTCCTAGATGAAAGAGCCTCAGAGATCCAAGAGAGTCTTGTTAGGGATTTTGGTTTGGGGAGTTATCTGATTCAAGAAAGTGGAGGCATAGAAGTAGGCCTTCTCAAAGAATACACTGATTTGGATGATCATGATAGTCAGGTCTAGGAACAATTTTTTGATGGAGCTAGAAGTAGACATGGTTCTAGTGGAGGTGCTATGCTAGTGTCCCCAAAAGGAGAAAGATATTATACTACCTTTAGGTTTAGTTTTTCTTGCACCAACAACACTGCAGAGTATGAAAGTCTAGTTAATGGACTAGAATGGGCTAGAAAAAGAGGGCTTAAAATGTTAAAAGTATATGGTGATAGTGAACTTGTTGTCAGCCAAGTAAGGGGGATGATTGCAACCAAAAATGATGTCATGAAAGCATACAAACATAGAGTTTGGGCTACAATTGAAGATTTCCATGCTTTCAATATCATTGCTATCCGTAGAAAATTAAATCAAAACACTGATAGGTTAGCTCCAATTGGATCTCAGTTTGACATCCCCAATAGCATTTCAAAAGAGGCAGATCATCAACACATCAAGATTATTTTCAAACCTTCAATTCCTGAAAATAATATTTGTTGGCAAGTGTTTGACAATGATGAACAAATTTTGCAGTTCTTGTTTAAAGAAGATGTCTTTTCAAGGCACAATCAAAAGAGGTTATCACAGAGCTATGGTGATCAAGTGATACAACTTAGATCTAATAAGATTCCTAAAGGTCTTGTCACTTTAGAAACTATCTTCAATAAGGATGATGAAGTCAAGAAAAATAAGGCTGGCCTGGTAGTCCAACAGGAACATTGTGCTAAATTAGAGTTGGAACCAGGTAAGAGCCTAAAATTTGGAAAAGTAAACACTAATTCAAAAAAATAGGCTTACACTAAATTATTCAAAGAATTCAGTGATGTTTTTGCATGGAGGTATGAAGACCTCAAGGTTTTTGATCCTACCATTGCTCAGCACACTATTGAATTGGAGCCTAATGTTAAGCTTGTAAGGCAAAAGCAAACACCTGTTAATCCCAAGCTTGAACCACTTATCCATAAGGAAGTACTCAAATTAATAGAAAGTGGCATCATCTACCCCATCAAACATACTACTTGGGTTTCCAACCTTGTTCCTGTTAGGAAGAAGAATGGGGAGCTGAGGTTATGTGTTGACTTCATGGATTTGAATAGAGCCTCATTAAAACACCACCATCCACTACCCTCTATGGAAAAAATTCTACAATGTGTCCCTAGATCTGAGAGATTCTCATTGTTGGATGGCTATTCAGGATACAATCAAATCTTAGTGAAAAAAGTGGATCAATATAATACTGCATTTACAACCAAGTGGGGAACCATGGCATATCAAAAGATGCCCTTTGGTTTGTCAAATGTAGGTGCTACATTTCAAAAGGCAATGGACATGGCCTTTAAGGGCCTCATGTACAAGTTTGTGCTGCTCTACCTAGATGACATAACTATCTACTCAAAGCATGCAGTAGACCACATTAGACATGTGAGGTGGATTTTTGAAAGATGCAGAGAATTTGGGATATCCCTTAATCCCAAGAAATGTGTGTTTAAAGTTCATGAAGGAAAATTATTGGGATATGTAGTATCCAAAGAAGGAATTACAATGGATCCTAAGAGAATTACAGCCATCTTAGAACTACCATTACCACATCACAAGAAATGACTCCAATCTTTCATAGGAAGGATTAACTTTGTTAGGAGATTCTTGCCTAACATTGCAGAGTTACTCAAGTCTTTGACATCCATGTTGAAGAAAGGTTCAGCCTTTAGTTGGACCAAAGAAGGAAAGGTTAGCTTCCAAGCTATTAAAGAAGCCTTAACAAAAGCTCCTCCTCTCCTAAAACCAAATTTTAGTAAGGATTTTATCCTTTATGCTTATGGGGGTCATGATGCTATATCTACAATGTTGACTCAAGAAAATGCTGAAAGATTGGAGAAACCTATTGCTTTCTTTAGCAAAGGTTTAGAAGAGTATGAACAAAGATATTCTTTTGTAGAGAAACATGTTCTTTCTATGGTAAAGAGCATCAAAAAATTTATACATTTGTTGACCCATAGCAAGGTGCATTTGATGGTTACTCATCCAAGTGTCAAAGAATTTTTTCTTTCCAAGGACCTAAATGAAAAAAGAGCTGGTTGGATTACTAAGGTGATGGAATATGACATAGATATTTAGATTACCAAGCTGGTTAGAGGAAGAGGTCTTTGTGAGCATCTGATAGAAGATGGAAGTTCAAAGAAATTAGAATACATAGATGCATCTATGGTGGCACACTCTATAGGAGAGAAAGCTGAGGCAGGTAGTTGGTTGCCTAGTATGATCAATTATTTGAACACAGGACAATGTCCTGCAGGCCTAGATTCAAAAAAAATGAGGTATTACAGGTTACAATCTATTCCTTTTGTGCTGACAAATGAAATTCTTTTTAGAAAGGATCACAATGGTGTCCTTCTAATATGCATAGATTCAGAAAGGGTTGCAGATGTCTTATTGGAGTTTCATGATGGATCTTCTAGTTGCCATTTCTCTCCTAGGACTACAAATTTTAAGATCATGAGGGCTGGATACTATTGGACATCTATCTTCAAAGATAGTCATGATTATGTTAGAAGATGTGTCAAATGTGCTATTTTTGCAGGGAAAGAAAGATTTGCAACTTTTCCCCTACAACCAGTCAAAACAGAGCAACCCTTCCTGAAGTGGGGTATAGATTTCATTGGCATGATTAACCCTCCATCTAGTGCATGACACAACTAGATAATCACTGCAACTGATTATTTCACTAGGTGGATAGAGGCAGTTGCTTTAAAGGAAGATAATGAGAATGTTGTTTTAAGTTTTTATGATGACATCATTCATAGATTTGGCATTCCAGATTCTATAGTTTTAGACAATGCATTAGCATTTACAGGCCTCAAAGTCTTAGAGTGGTCAGTCAAGAAGGGCATCGATTTTAATACAAGTTCCAATTACTATCCTCAGGGGAATGGTTTGGAAGAATCAACAAATAAGAATCTGATTAGAATAATAAAAAAGACCCTGCAAGACAGTCAAAGGGATTGGCATACCAAATTGAGATCTACCTTGTGGCTAGATAGAATTACTCCAAAGAAAATCATTGGTAATTCCCCATACATGTTGGTGTATGGTAGAGAGGATAAGTTATCTATTTCAACTGAATTACTAGCTTTGGACTTGGCCACTTAGTATGCCTTGTTTGAAGAGAGTGATCCTATGCAAATTAGATATGCTGAGTTGATGGAGCTAGAAGAGATCAGAGATAAATCAATGCAAGATATGGCATTCCATCAAAGTCAAACAAAGAGAAGCTTTGATAAAAGAGCCAGGGTCATAAACTTGCAGGTTGGAGATATAGTTCTCAAATGTGATGAGTTCAGGTCAAAGCTTGCCAAGCACACAAAGTTTGATTCCTTTTAGGGTGGACCATTTGTTACAACAGAGTGAAGAGGATCTAACGCTTTTCAGCTTTCAAACCTTGAAGGAGCTGCCCTACCAATCTCAGTGAATGGTTTCCACTTGAAGCCTTTCTTTGAGGTTAATCCCTCTCTATAGGTCCTTGTTGTAAATTCTTGTAAATATTTTTCCTGCCTTCTTCCAACTTTCTAGTTTAGTTTTTCCCCTATTTTCCAAGAAGTGCTTGTGCACAGGTTTGTCTTCCCGGTTTAGTTTTTTGTCGCTCTCCCAGTCAGAAAGTTTATGTGCTCGAGAAATGACTCTTGTGCCCAATGGATTGCTTCAAGGAAACTGGTCTAAATGTCTAGTAGGCTGACATCCCACAGAGGTCGCCAAATTGTTGCCCAAAATTTTCCTATCGTTCAATTTTGGCCACGGTCCTATTTTTTCCAAAGAACTGCTTAAGTGTTGAAAACCTAGTGTGTTTTCAACCTTCTCTATGAAGGCTCAAGATGTTTCTACATTTTGGTCTAAAAGCTCAGTGTGTTTTTGACCTCCACTCAAAAACCCTCTATGTTTTTGACCCCTTCTATGTTTCAAACTTCTTCCTCTAGTGGCATTCATTTCATAAGTGCGCAACTCTGACTTGGTGGGGCCCCATGTCTAGCTTTTCTCAAAACTCTTGTGGTTTTCATGTGTTCACAAGGAATATTCCTTGCCCTTGCGATCATGCAAGAGGATGACACCTATCAATGGGCCCAGTGGTTGTTTTTGAAGAATGCTAGTGGTGTATCGCATGATCACATAGCCCCTTTCTCGGCTATGCGAACATGCGACAAACTATTATCCATGCCGATAGGAGGTTGCAAGTTGTTGTGGACCCGAGATGCAAGTGTGGTAAAGATCTGATGGTGGTCACATGTTCGCATGGGATCTTCTGACCCCATGTGATCATGCGACAACCTTGCAATGAAATCCTTCTATCGTGGGTCCATTGGAAGAGGGTTGCCGAGGTGTTGATGATCAAGCGACTGGGATGGATAACAGAATGCCATGTGGTGTAAGTGGGCCTAAGGTTGGTAGGCTTTGCGTGGTTGTGCAATTGGAGGATCTCTCACAGTCACCAGATAGACCTAGAGGTAAAAAAGGTTATTTAGTGACTTGGAGATTGCTTTAGTCGCAGGTTCTTAGGGGCTCACACTAGTTAATAAAATGACTATGAGATTTAGTGAATCCCTTTGTCGCTAAGTCTCTAGATATGATTGGGTTAAGTTAAAGGTTAACATCATGCTTGGGCTTGGCGGTTAATTTTATTCAGTGATCTTGCGACTGTGTGTTCGCACAATCTCTCATTTCTAGTGGTTAAGTCCTTAGCATCCTGTGACCTGGCAGGTGGTTATCTTTCCTTTAGTCACTAAGTCTCCAGATGATTGGTGGTTTCAGCTATGTGGTTAAAGATAAAGTAAGATCTACGGCTGGTGTATGATTTGATGGAATATTCTTGTGCCTCATGATCATGTGATGACTATTGATCTTTCTTTATTATTGAGGCTCTGATGGTGGGTCCTTTCTTGCTGATATGCTCGTCTTCTATTGGTTGTTGTATGCTGATGGGGATTTGCAAGTAGACATGTGTGTTTAGTGGGGTCCCAGTTGTAATAGGATCTACGGCTGGTGCATGATCTGATTGGAATGTCAGTTTGCAGATGCGCGGTTGCACAGTTAGAGTTTTTGCATGGTCGCTGGATCTGGCCGGGGTTAAGGAAAAGTTAAGCAACTCTGCGATTAAAGTGAAAACAAACCTAGGGTTAGCTTAATGTTAAGTTTGCATAGATGCTGACATGTTGGTATGCTCACTTCCAATTGGCTCTTGACTGGAGATGTGGACTTTGACATTTCATAGGGGCTTGCGACTATTTTGGGGATGATCCAGATCATCCAATTTTTTGGGAGAAATATGATCAACAGCCAAGTTTTAAAAGAAAAAATATTAACCATTGGGGCCCAATTTTGAAGACTTCTGCAGGGGTTTTCACCAGCGTTGGATCTGGTTGATGTGTGCAAAGTAGAGATAGTTTTTAAGAGGCTAGTCACATGATCGCATGAGGCTTTTTGAGTTCATGCGATCATGCGACTAGTACTTTTTCAAGGTGGTGCAACCATTTTTCACAGGGTTTCTTCCAAGATGAATGTTGTAGGTGTGGGTAGCTCAATAAATTGATGTTGCTAGGGTGGTTGCAGGTTGCAAAGTTGATGAAGGAGGTCTAGGCGATGTTTTGAGTCCTTTCTAGTATTTGATAAAATTTTGGACCCTTTATGGCTGAGTGGGCACGCCAAGGCATATTTGACCTGTTGAGATATTTTCAGAGAAACATTTATGATCAGAAGTGATGGTTTTAGGCTGGATTAATCTATTGCATATTTATGTAACCCTAAGGAGATATTTTGATTCCTACCTGCGTGCAGGGGATGTATATATTCTCTTTTGGAGCCTGTAGTGCTCAAAATTCACATTTTGTAGAAAGAGAAAGTCTTTCCTTGGAGAACTATTTGTAGCATTTTTGCTCTTTGGTTTTTCACATCTTGTAAGTTCTCATTGATAATATAGATATTGTAAAGCATTCTGTAATTTGTCTCCTGTCCTTATGCTTTCTTGTGTGGATTATCTCTTATTGGATTAAAGTTATGAATGCTTTCAGTGATGCTTAGTTTCTCTGATCCCCTTTACTTTCAGCTTATTTGTGCACTGCTGTGTTTGATCTGATCTGAGTGAGGTTGTGGGTATTCTTTAGCCCCTGTCATTCTATCTCATTCCTGTGTCCTTTTGCTGAAGAGAATGTCTACTTGCAGGTCATAGGTTGTGTCTAATTTTTAGGCCCTTTTATGAAATACTTATGCCAACCTATTCAGTAAGTTGTGATCTCCCAGAGCTAATCCTTTCACTAGTTTCATTCCTCTATACTAAGATTCATACCCCATTTTTGGTGCATCACCTAGTAGGATAGATTTGCTTCTTATCATTTCCCTTCCATGCATTCCTTCTATCCCTTTCCCTCAAAAGTTTACTTTCCTATCTAGAAGAAAATCAAGGTGATTATCCAAGAGGAACCAGCCTAGAATTTGGAGGTCTCATTTTAGTTAGAAAAAGGTCCCACAACCTTGAGATGATTCCCATGTTATAATGGATTATCAAAATCAAGAGAGCTTGAGATCAGAGGCACAAATTCAGTGTATAACATTTTTGGCACACCCGATGGGAGAGTAAAGAATTTCATCTACTGAAGATTGTGTCATCTCTAATATACAGATTGCATAATACAGACCTTTAGAGGTTGTTCTATCAAGTATATCTGGTGACTCCACTGGTTTGAAAGACTCAGGCCAACCTTGTTTAAGGTTTATGAGAAAGATCGAGACTAGAAGTTCAAAGCTTACTAAATTTTTATAGTTACCCTTGAAAAGAAGCTGCAAAGGTAGGTCAACTTAGAGAGAATCTCCTACAAGAAGAGTCCAATCTACACCTCCTGATACTTCGGAGAGGATACCTTTCCTCTTTCATTTCAGAAGAAGAGGTAGATCTCTGACCAAAGATCTAGAAGAAGAAGAAGATTTGAATCTAGCAATTACAGCTCATATAGTTGTTAATCTTTAGGTTACACCTCCTACAATGGCTAGAAATTTCACCTTTGCACCTTTCAATTAGGGGAGCCCATTAAATTTTGATGTGCACCATGACATGCCCTTAGTGGCATTAAAGAGTATACCTGATGTCACAGGGGAGGGATAGACAACAGCCTTTGACCACATAAGAGATGTGACCACCATTTGCAACATACACAACATTACTCAAGAAGATGTGGCCACCAAATTATTAGCAACATCTATGAAAGGTAAAGCTCTAGAGTGTTTTAGAACTTTAACTATTGGTTCTATTACTTCATGGGATGAATTAGGGGATGCATTAAGCAGACATTTTGAGGAATTAACAACTATAAAGAGAGACCCTCAAGAGCAAATGACAGATTATAATAGTAGATTCCTTAAAACATGGAACAAAATCCCAGCCTCTGTAAGGCCATCAGCTGACCTTGCCTTCCTATACTACTTGCAAACTTTGAATAAACAAATCTTTGTCATGATCCAGTCTATGGGTGGTACCACTTTACCCCAGGCCTTTGACACTGCTCTCAAGGCTGAAAATTATTTGATCTAGGCAGGCATGATACAGAGCAGACCTCCCATGCCTATCTTCCCTAGTCTTCATCCCATTGCACCTACACAAGTACCCCCATTTACCCCTATTCCCACAATTTCAGCACCTCAAGCTAGTACCAATGGTCAGGAACATGCTGCAACAAATTTCTCCCAAGAGTTGCAAGAGGTGAAGAGTAGTCAGCAAACTAGTATACAAGAAATGACAAACTTGTTGCAGACTCTAACCAAAGAGGTCACAAACTTGAAGAAACAAAACCAAGGCAGCAGGCCACCCTTCGAATCACAAGGCCAAAGTCCTAATCAGCAATACCAAAATCAAGGATAGTCTTATCAACAAAATAGGCCGCCATACCAAGGAGGCTATCAAGGGAAAAGACAAAATTTTAATCAAAGACCATTCCAACCATATAACCCTGCACCTCTTAATTCTGTAAATCTAGTTAGGGATATGGTTCCCAGTCAAAATAATATGGCCATAGATAATGAATGGTGTTTCCCTTGCAACCAGCCCCACAATCAGGCTACGTGTTCTAATGGATGGATGAACCAAGCACTAATGGTTCAAAATGCTTCACAAGCTCAAACAAAAGCTCCTTCTAGTGGGACAGCTCCTCAACAAGAAACACAAGAGAATGAGACTGCTCTTTTCAATTGGGAGCAACCAGATTTCAATGGAGTCAACAATGAAGCTGCTTTTGTTACCTACACAAGAGCAAAGAGAAGAGCCCAAGACATGAAGAGAGCAGATTCTGGTACTAAGGCCACTACATCTACAGAGCCACTATAGCAAGTTGCCCCTATCACATCCAAGGAGGCCCCTATCGTCACAAGCAAAGAAGGCCAAGTTCCAAAAGAGGCAGAACCCATCATAATAAAAGCACAACAAAGAGTACACATTGTGGCACCTTATAATATTGTAGACAACATGAAGAAGGTGAATGTCACCATGTCTATGTGGGACTCTTTGTCTATTCCAGGATAAACTAAAATTTTGGAGAAGGTCATGAGAGAGGTAGCAAATCCTCAACCTGCAAAAGAAATTGCAAAATTAGTGTTGGTCAACACTAATCAAGAAAAGGAGATTCCAACTAGCAACTCCAAAGCCAATACCATGCAAGGTAGGAATTTAAAGCCACCTCCCTTTTACGTATCTTTAATTATTGGGAAATCTTTAGTGCATAATTGTATGGTAGATAGTGGAGCTAATAGCACTGTAATGCCCAAGAAAGTGGCTGATCAATTAGGACTTAAATATGAACCCTTCCAAAAGAAGGTTACACAACTTGATGGATCCTCAGTTAGTACTATAGGTGTGGCCAAGGATACCAGTCTAGTTCTCCATGCTAGTCCTAATTTTTCCATTCTCCTTGACATATATATCATAGATCTCCCTGCATTGTTTTCCATATGTCTCTCAAGAGAGTTCACAGCCAAGATAGGTGGTTATCTTTCTTCCGACTGGTCTCACATGCTCTTTCATATAAGGTATGGTACCAAGGTCACCATTAAATTAGAAGCCTTAGCAATACATCATATAGAACCATATGTGTCCAATTCCATCAATACTAATTGTCCTATATTTGATGACAATGATTTCCCAACCATTAGTGAAGCATGCACCAAAATAGAGAGTATCCCCGATATTCTCCTAGATGAAAGAGCCTCAGAGATCCAAGAGAGTCTTGTTAGGGATTTTGGTCTGGGGAGTTATCTAATTCAAAAAAAGTGGAGCCATAGAACCAGGCCTTCTCAAAGAATACACTGATTTGGATGATCAGGATAGTCAGGTTTGGGATCTATTTTTTGATGGAGCTAGAAGTAGACATGGTTCTGGTGGAGGTGCTATGCTGGTGTCCCAAAAAGGAGAAAGATATTATACTACCTTTAGGTTCAGTTTTTCCTACACCAACAATACTGTAAAGTATGAAAGTCTGGTTAATGGACTAGAATGGGCTAGAAAAAGAGGGCTTAAAGCATTAAAAGTATATGGTGACAGTGAACTTGTTGTCAGCCAAGTAAGGGGGATAAGTGCAACCAAAAATGATGTCATGAAAGTATATAAACATAGAGTTTGGGATGCAATTGAATATTTCCATGCTTTCAATATCGTTGCTATCCCTAGAAAATTAAATCAAAACGCTAATAGGTTAGCTTCTATTGGATCTCAGTTTGACATCTTGAATAGCATTTCAAAAGAGGCAGATTAGCAACACATCAAGATTATTGTCAGACCTTCAATTCCTTATAATAATATTAGTTGGCAAGTGTTTGATAATGATGAACAAATTCTGCAGTTCTTGTTTGAAGAAGATGTCTTTTCAAGGCACAATCAAAAGAGGTTATCACAGAGCTATGGTGATCAAGTGATACAACTTAGATCTAATAAGATGCCTAAAGGTCTTGTCACTTTAGAGACTATCTTCAACAAGGATGATGAAGTCAAGAAAAATAAGGCTGGCCTGGTAGTCCAACAGGAACATTGTGCTGAATTAGAGTTGGAACCAGGTAAGAGCCTAAAATTTGGAAAAGTAAACACTAATTCAGAAAAATAGGCTTACACTAAATTATTCAGAGAATTCGGTGATGTTTTTGCATGGAGATATGAAGACCTCAAGGGTTTTGATCCTACCATTTCTCAGCACACTATTGAATTGGAGCCTAATGTTAAGCCAGTAAGTCAAAAGCAAAGGTCTGTTAATCCCAAGCTTGAACCACTTATGCATAAGGAAGTACTCAAACTAATAGAAAGTGGCATCATCTACCCCATCAAACATACTAGTTGGGTTTCCAACCTTGTTCCTGTTAGGAAGAAGAATGGGGAGCTAAGGTTATATGTTGACTTCAGGGATTTGAATAGAGCCTCATTAAAAGACCCCCATCCACTACCATCTATGGAACAAATTCTACAATGTGTCTCTGGATCTAAGAGATTCTCATTATTGGATGGCTATTCAACATACAATCAAATCTTAGTGAAAAAAGAGGATCAATATAAGACTACATTTACAACCAAGTGGGGAACCATGGCATATCAGAAGATGCCCTTTGGTTTTTCAAATGGAGGCACTACATTTCAAAAGGCAATGGACATGGCCTTTAAGGGCCTCATGTACAAGTTTGTGCTGCTCTACCTAGATGACATAACTATCTACTCAAAGCATGCAGTAGACCATATCAGACATTTGAGGCAGATTTTTGAAAAATCCAGAGAATTTGGGATATCCCTTAATCCCAAGAAATGTGTGTTTTCAGTTCATGAAGGAAAATTATTGGGATATGTAGTATCCAAATTAGGAATTATAGTGGATCTAGAGAGAATTGTAGCCATCTTAGAATTACCATTACCACATCACAAGAAAGGACTCCAATCTTTCATAGGAAGGATTCACTTTGTTAGGAGATTCTTGCCTAACATTGCAGAGTTACTCAAGCCTTTGACAGCCATGTTGAAGAAAGGTTCAGCCTTCAGTTGGACCAAAGAAGGAAAGGTTAACTTCCAAGCTATTAAAGAAGCCTTAACAGAAGCTCCTGCTCTCCTAAACCCAAATTTTAGTAAGGATTTTATCCTTTATTCTTATGGGGTTCATGATGCTATATCTACAATGTTGACTCAAGAAAATGCTGAAGGATTGGAGTAGCCTATTGCTTTCTTTAGCAAAGGTTTAGAAGAGTATGAACAAAGATACTCTTTTGTAGAGAAACATGTTCTTGCTATGGTAAAGAGCATCAAAAAATTTAGACATTTGTTGACCCATAGCAAGGTGCATTTGATGGTTACTCATCCAAGTGTCAAGGAATTTTTGCTTTCTAAGGACCTAAATGAAAAAAGAGCTGGTTGGATCACTAAGGTGATGGAATATGACATAGATATTTAGATTACCAAGCTGGTTAGAGGAAGAGGTCTTTGTGAGCGTCTGGCAGAAGATGAAAGTTCAAAGAAATTGGAATACATAGATACATCTATGGTGGTGCACTCTACAGGAGAGCAAGCCTAGGCAGCTAGCTGGTTGCTAAATATGATCAATTATTTGAAGATAGGACAATGTCCTGCAGGCCTAGATTCAACAAAAAGGAGGTATTATAGGTTACCATCTGTTTCTTTTGTGCTGATAGATGAAATTATTTTCAGAAAGGATCACAATGGTGTCCTTCTAAGATGCATAGATTTGGAAAGGGTTGCAGATGTCTTATTGGAGTTTCATGATGGAGCTTCTAGTGGCCATTTCTCTCCTAAGACTATAGCTTCTAAGATCATGAGGGCTGGATACTATTGGCCATATATCTTCAAAGATAGTGATGATTATGTTAGAAGATGCATCAAATGTGCTATTTTTGCAAGGAAAGAAAGATTTGCAACTTTGCCGCTACAGCCAGTCAAAATAGAGCAGCCCTTCCTGAAGTGGGGTATAGATTTCATTGGTATGATTAACCCTCCATCTAGTGCAGGACACAAGTGGATAATCACTGTAACCGATTATTTCACTAGCTGGACAGAGGCAGTTGCTTTAAAGGAAGCTAATGAGAATGTTGCTTTAAGTTGTTATGATGACATCATTCATAGATTTGGCATTCCAAATTCTATAGTTTCAGACAATGCATTAGCATTTATAGGCCTCAAAGTCTTAGAGTGGGTAGTCAAGAAGGGCATCTATCTGAATACAAGTTCCAATTACTATCCTCAGGGGAATGGTTGGTAGAATTAACAAATAAGAATCTGATTAGAATAATAAAAAAGACCTTGCAAGACAGTCAAAGGGACTGGCATACCAAATTGAGATCTGCCTTGTGGCTAGATAGAATTACTGCATAGAAAATCATTGGTAATTCTCCATACATGTTGGTGTATGGTAGAGAGGGTAAGTTATCTATTTCAACCAAATTACTAGCTTTGCACTTGGCCACTCAGTATGCCTTGTTTGAAGAGAGTGATCCTATGCAAATTAGATATGCCTAGTTGATGGAGCTAGAAGAGATCAGAGATAAATCAATGAAAGATATAGCATTCCATCAGAGTCAAACAAAGAGAAGCTTTAATAAAAGAGCCAGGGTCAGAAACTTCAAGGTTGGAGAAATAGTTCTCAATTGGGATGAGTTCAGGTCAAAGCTTGGCAAGCACACAAAGTTTGATTCCTTTTGGGGTGGACCATTTGTTATAATAGAGTGCCAATCTTAGTGAATGGTTTCCTCTTGATGCCTTTCTTTGAGGTTAATCCCTCTCTATAGGTCCTTCTTGTAAATTCTTGTAAATATTTTTCCTACCTTCTTCCAGCTTTCTAGTTTAGTTTTTCCACTATTTTCCAAAAAGTGCTTGTGCACATGTTTGTCTTCTTGGTTTAGTTTTTTGTCCCTCTCCTTGTCAAAAAGTTTTTGTGCTCAAGAAATGACTCTTATGCCCAATGGATTGCTTCAAGGAAACTGGTCTAAATGTCTAGCAGGCTGACATCCTACAGTGGTCACCAAATTGTTGCCCAAAATTTCTCTGTCGTTCAATTTTGGCCACGGTCCTATTTTTTCCAAAGAACTGCTCAAGTGTCAAAAACCTAGTGTGTTTTCAACCTTCTCTATGAAGGCTCAGGATGTTTCTTCCTTTTGGTCCAAAAGCTCAGTGTGTTTTCAACCTCCTCTTGAAAACCCTCTCTATTTTTGACCCCTTCTATGTTTCAGACTTCTTCCTCCGGTGGCATTCATTTCATAAGTGTGCAACTTTGACCTAGTGGGGCCCTGTGGCTGGCTTTTCTCAAAACTCTTGTGATTGTCACATGTTCGCAAGAAATATTCCTTGCCCTTGTGATCATGCAATAGGATGACACCTATCAGTGGGCCTAGTGGTTATTTTTGAAGAATGCTAGCAGTCTGTCGCATGACCGCATAGCCCCTTTCTCGGCTATGCGAACATGTGACAAACTGTTAGCCGCACCGGTAGGAGGTTGCAAGTTGTTGTGGACCCCAGATGTAACTATGGTAAAGATCTGACGGTGGTCACATGTTCGCATGGGATCTTTTGATCCCATGCGATCATGTGACAACCTTGCGATGAAATCCTTCTATCATGGGTCCATTGTCAGAGGGTTGTCAAGGTGTTGATGACCGAGCAACTGGGATGAATAACAAAATGCCAAGTGGCATAAGTGGGCCCAAGGTTGGTAGGCTTTGTGTGGTTGCATAGTTGGAGGATCTCTCGCAGTCGCCAGATAGGCCTAGAGGTAAAGAAGGTTATTCAGCGACTTGGAGATTGCTTTAGTCACGGGTTCTCAGGGGCTAACACTAGTTAATAAAAGGACTACAAGATTTAGTGAATCTCTTTGTCACTAAGTCTCTAGATATGATTGGGTTAAGTTAAAGGTTAACATCATGCTTGGGTCTGGCGGTTAATTTTATTCAGTGATCTTGCAATTTTGTGTTCGTGCAATCTCTCATTTTTGGTGGTTAAGTCCTTAGCATCCTACGACCTGGTGGGCGGTTATCTTTCCTTTAGTCGCTAAGTCTCCAGGTGATTGGCGGTCTCGGCTATGTGGTTAACGATAAAGTAACATCTACAGCTAGCACATGATCTGATGGAATATTCTTATGCCTCGTGATCATGTGATGACTATCGATCTTGATTTATTATTGAGGCTCTGACAGTGTGTCCTTTCCTGCTGATATGCTCATCTTCTATTGGTTGTCATATGCTAATGGGGATTTGTGAGTAGACATGTGTGTTTGGTGGGGTCCTAGTTCTAATAGGATCTATGGCTGGCACATGATCAGAAAGATTATTTGAAGGGTATGAGATCTTGCACTCGCCATCTGATTGGAATCTCAGTTTGTGGATGTGCAGTTGCATAGTTAGAGTTTTTGCATGGTCGCTAGATCTGGCTGGGGTTAAGGAAAAGTTAAGCGACTCTACGATTAAAGTGAAAATGAACCCAGGGTTAACTTAATGTTAAGTTTGCATGGATGCTGACATGTCGGTATGCTCACTTACAATTGGCTCTTGATTGATGATGTGGACTTTGACATTTCATAGGGGCTTGCAACTATTTTGGGGATGATCTAGATCGTCTGATTTGCTGGGAGAAATGTGATCAATAGCTGAGTTTTAAAAGAAAAAATGGTAACCGTTGGGGGCCAATTTTGAAGTCTTTTGCAGGGGTTTTCACCAACATTGGATCTAGTTGACATGTGTATAGTAGAGATAGGTTCTAAGAGGCTGGTCGCATGATCGCATGAGGCTTTTTGAGTTCATGCGATCATGTGACCAGTACTTTTTCAAGGTGGTGCAACCATTTTTCGTAGGGTTTCCTCCAAGATGAATGTTGCAAGTGTAGGTAGCTCAATAAATTGATGTTGCAAGGGCGGTTGTAGGTTGCAGAGTTGATGAAGGAGGTCTGGGTGCTGTTTTGAGTCCTTTCCAGTATCTGATCAGATTTTGGAGCCTTTATGGCTGAGTGGGCATGCAAAGGCATATCTGATCTGTTGAGATATTTTTAGAGAAACATTTATAATTAGAAGTGATGGTTTTAGGGTGGATTATTCTATTGTAGATTTATGTAACCCTAAGGAGATATTTTGACTCTTGCGTGCATGCAGGGGATGTATATATTCTTTTTTGAAGCCTATAGTGCTCAGAATTCACATTTTGTAGAAAGAGAAAGTCTTTCCTTGGAGAACTATCTGTAGCATTTCTGCTCTCTAGTTTTTCACATCTTGTAAGTTCTCATTGATAATATAGATATTGCAAAGCATTCTGTGATTTTTCTCCTATCCTTATGCTTTCTTGTGTGGATTATCTCTTATTGGATTAAAGTTATGAATGCTTTCAGTGATACTTAGTTTTTCTGATCCCCTTAACTTTTAGCTTACTTGTGCACTACTGTGTTTGATCTGATCTGAGTGAGGTTGTGGGTATTCTTCAACCCCTATCATTCTATCTCATTCCTTTATCCTTTTGTTGAAGAGAATGTCTACTTGCAGGTCTTAGGTTGTGTCTAATTTTTAGGCCATCTTATGAAATACTTATGCTGGCCTATTCAATAAGCTGTGATCTACCAAACCTAAGCCTTTCACTGGTTTCATTCCTCTATACTAAGATTCATACCCCATTTTCAGTGCATCACCTAGTAGGATAGATTTGCTTCCTGTCATTTCCCTTCCATGCATTCCTTCTATCCCTTTCCCTCAAAAGTTTACTTTCCTCTCTAGAAGCAAATCAAGGTGATTATCCAAGAGGAACCAGCCTAGAATCTGGAGGTCTCATCTCGGTTAGCAAAAGGTCCCACAACCTTGAGATGATTCCCATGCTATACTAGATTATCAAGACCAATAGAGCTTGAGATCAGAGGCTTAAATTCAGTGTATAATAGTACTTTCAACTATCTAATTCGTAGCCTTATTCAAACATTTGTATGCTTTACTTGTAGTGAAATATCCCAGAAATATACCTTCATTTTTGGAAATATAGATGAAATAACTGAGAGGGGGGGTGAATCAGTTAACCATAAATTTTGTTTCCACAGATCCCTTAGATGTTTTATTAAATCATTTGCTGCTGTTGTTCAGCAAACATACAGAGAAATGCTGAAACTCAGTTATTGCAGTGAGTATTAATTATAACTATTCTTAAGCATTCATCAGTGATTAACATACATGAATAAAGAAAATAACATGAACACAAGAGACACCAGATTTAACATGGAAACCTAATATGGGAAAAACCACCAATGTAACTAGTTACCATTTTTCACTCTTTTGAAGTGATGCCCTATTAGGAGCCAACCCAGTAAAAGGTTACAAAATACACTGTTAGGTGTGACCTTGTTAGAGGATTTAATCACCCTGTTAGGAGTGGCCTTGTGAGAGGTCTTGAAATAATTCAATAGAACTGTCACCTTGTTAGAGGATTTGTAAAATGGATGTTAAACCAACTCGGTTAGGAGATTTTGAAATCAGTGCTACAATGTTAAGAAAGTAACAATGAAATGACCTGAATAATGATGCAACTGAATTGCTGATTACAGATCTCTTTTCTGCTTCACTAGATCCTTCTTGATCAAAATATATCTCTGCTACTCCTCAAGGATATCTAATCATCCTTCAAAATTCGCTCACACTTTCCTTATTTTTTTTCAATTCCACACTTTTAATTCATAACTTGACCTTCTATATATACCATTCAGATTGTCAAGTCAGGACTAATAACATTACTAGTCATTACAATAGTTGGCTGGAATAATCAAACTTTATTTCTCAAATTAACAAAATCCTTTACTAGGCTGACCTTGCTTGGTAAACATTAATCTAGAAAGATTTCCTTTGGTGATCGGGAGAACTCGGTAAGCACTGCGAAATCTGCAACATCCTTTGGAGACCGAGTGAACTTGGTAAACACTAACTTTCCTTCATTAACCGAGGAAGCTCGGTTAACACTATTTTATGCCATACTTTTCTTTGACACCTGAGATATCACGGTAGACACTGAAAACTTCCTGCTAACTGACTGAGCTCGGTAAATATTGGGAACTACTTTGCTGACCGACTAAGCTTGATAAATAATATGACATTAGTGTGACATCAAAGACAACACATAATTAATCCAACAATCTCCCTGTTTGGCATTGATGGCAACACAATATGTCATAGCACAATGAAATTTCATAGAAAACATAGAGTAAGGAGCATATCCTTAGCTTCATTTTGATTCTCATCTATGAGAACTCCCTCTGTCAGCAAACTTCTCTTTCTGACTGAAAACTCTCCAAGAAAAGTCCCCCTCTTAGAAATCTAAAGAAATTTCTTGAAATATGACAGCAAACTCTCCCCCTTTGACAACACATGCCAAAGACAACACA